>OX637511.1:5019716-6270895 GCA_951799955.1 Apamea anceps
CATTCATAGATCTTTGTCGGTCGTTACGGGTAGTCGGAAGAGAATACTAAAAACAGTCTGACAACCAGTCTTACCACGGGTTACTCAGTAACTGTGTTGTAGAGGGCAGATACGATACGTAGAGGAAGTCTAGTCACTCTATGTAAAATACTGGCATTCCGTTGCACCCGGTTAGACTGGAAGCCGACCCCAGCATATTTGGGAAAAGGCAGGCAGATTGTAGATTGAGTAAGTTCGGTATATTGAAAAGTTTCCAGCAAAACTGAAGAAAATGTATCCCTTATCCCGCCATTTTTACTCATGTCAGTGTAATGTCAAATTAAAAAGAAAGCCTGTGCAGAATACAGCTTATTTGTATGGTGCATAATGATGTAAAACCGCAAAAAAGATTAGACGAATCAATCTTGCGGCAAAAGTTATAAATAATGCACTTTTATTTCTCTATAAAAACACTAACTTTTGAGCCTAAAAGAAACTGTAAAGCCATGCCATACACCAGTGACATACCATAAGTAGAAGCAACTATAAAAGTCACACCGCCTTAACACTGTATAGATGCAAGTCATTTGTTGCTTCAATTTTATTGTTTGCCATGCAAGAAACTTGCATCGTGTAAATGGAGCTTATATCATTAGGTAAACCGTTTCTTGAAAACTGGAACTAGTGATTGCAGCAACACACAATACATTGATTGATACACGTACGGTATTATAATGTCTCTAAGAAGCCATAAATAAGATAATTCAATAAGATAAGGCAGTTTATATATTTATTTTATTACGCATTTTAAAGTTAACTTTTACGTAATCTGGAATATGTACGTTCTAAGACAGCTGTCAAAAAACGGTTAACGTAATGGACAAAGTTTAAAAAAAAAGAAAAATAAAAGTTTCGCATTGCATTCCAAATTCGAATAGCCGATGACCCATTTAGCTTGTCCAAACAGTTGATTGTTTTAGCTGAACAATGTAAACTCAGGGAATGTAACGATGTCCCAACATTTTTCGAATCTATTTACCTTTCCTTGATTGGTCGATTTAGATAGTTGCTACGTGGTTTGTGTTGCAACGTTGCACGTGACAGGTAATATTCAGCCGTTAATTGTAAACATACCTTCACTAGTTCCATTCGCAAGATTAATGAAGCTTCAGACAGTTTGCATATAATAATATATTATTATATCGTGGGCAGGTATTCATTTTATGTAATAGTCTGGGCATTGGGTCAAAGGGCCACCTGATGGAAAGGGGTTATTGCATCTATTGACACCTGTAGGTAACACAAAGGGATTTACCGATGGCTTACCTTTTACCATTAGTAAGTACCAAGAGCTGTGGAAGCTCAGTGTGATCGACCCCGACTTACGAGTTGTAGGTCGTAGGTTCGAACTCAGACAGCCGCTTTACCTATCAGCCTATCATTCTCACTGCTGGAACACATGCCTCCTCTCTTTGAGAGGGAGTGGGCTGTAATCTACCACGCGAGCCCTGTGCGGGATGATATATGTCACATATCATCGAATTTTTGGTTCTAGGACATGCCGGTTTCCTCACGATGGTTTTGTAAATTATTTCATCACCAGTGCTCTCAAAACGGCGAAGGACACCAGTTTGTCCTAGAACCAAAAAATCGGAGACATTATGAAATCGACTAACACGTACTGGGGCCGCGTGGTGGATTACGGCCCACTCCCTCTTTCGAAAGAAGGCCTGTGTCCCAGCAGTGGGAACATTATAGGCTGATTATGCTATCAAGAGCAGAGACAAAGTTGGAATGTCGTTTCATCCGTCTGCAATTTTACTTTAACCCATCTCCTTCGAACCGGATTACTGCAGCATTGTTGCATTCCGATCCACTTGGCAAACAGGAATACTATGTACAGTACCAGGTAGTGCTACCCCGGAAAAAAGCGTTTACAAAGAGCTCTATATATTTTTTAAATTGTGTTTTACATAACCTGTATGTGTAGGTATGTGAGTCACATTTTAGTTTGTAAATTGCACTGTGCTGCGCCTTGAGATTCTAGTCTGTAATGTTGTGCATGTAAACCTAAATAAATAAATACTGTTGGAAATAGGTAGTATATGTTACCTTGAACTTTAGTGAGCTACACGGTTACTGACAAATGTTTACACTGACTGGACTGGTCCACTCAAATTTTGGTTCAGGAAAAGACCATTTCAAGCACTAATTTACATTGTGCTCATATGATCTGACCAAGATTATGTCTGGACTTTAAATTAAAGAGACTTCGACCCTTGTGTTTGTTTCACCTTAGATAGTAAATGTCGACTTTATCTAGCTTATTTTATTTTATAATATGACGTGTAAAAGTGATTCCGATATCCTATTTACCTACAGAATAAACAATTTCATTTCATAACTTTTTTGGCAAAACACTGTTGAGTCGAGAGTGTCAGATAGAGAGGGGCTGCTTATAAAAAGGAACATTGAAGGGTCCAAGGTTTTTGAAAAAAAGGCTGATTGACTTTAGGTACATTGCTACGTACTCAGCAACAAAAATATCTAGGTGAAAATGGAACCAAAAATAACGAATACGAAAGGAAATACCTCTTCACGGTTATTTTACGTCAAACTACATCTAATTATAGCCTTACAGTTTATAAATACGAAACTCGATTTTATAGCGCTATCGATGACTTATAAGGCAAGCAATTGAATTAATAGTCTAAGCAAGTTAGGCACAAAACACACATATCCTGGCCGCATGTGTTTTCATTATCCGCGAATTAGGCTAGTGAATGGTCGAGTAATTTACTTAGAGACTACGTGGTTAGCATACGTGAGTGGCCAGTACCTACTTGTATGCTAGTGAATTTATAATGTCGGTTAAACGCAGCACGATGAGAATATTTTTTTCTTTATTTTTTTATGGCAGGCTTTTTTTATTGGCCGAAGTTATTGGCCAGTGAGAATTTACTTTTTTCGATCGCTGTTGTTTCCGTAATTTGTGAATGTGATCTACGGTTATCTTTGTATCTGGTAAAATGCAATCGTATTCAAGTAGTATGGAAGTAGTATTTTTAACATACATACGGTATTGTTTCGACAAATTCTTTATTTCGTCCATCGTGTTTTCCAGAACTTAGCTATTTAGGTCTAGACTCTCATTTTATGGCCAGTTAAGATTTCATAGTTCCATAATAGCCCAACAGCTGCTGCAGATCTAGTTTCAAAATGTCCAATAAAACCTCTTTAGGCTACACTACGGTTTGACACCTTAGCTTTAAAAAAAAGGAGCAGGCAGAGACAATACTTCAGTCAGCCAATGCAGAATACGAGTGGTGAAGCGTCGTGCTGAACCGTAAATTACGGACAGAGGTGAACGCTCGCACCACCCGTTGAACTTGACTCGCGGCTACCTTAACATTGCTGCGTACCGTGAAGATATTATATAAGGAAATGATCTAATCATGCATCCTTTGCTACCGTTTTAGTTGCGGTTTCGATGAAAGTTTTTTGATTGCGTTCGAGTTTCAAATGTGCATTCTTTTTTCATTTAGTTTTTCTATTTGCTGGTTTGGAGAAAGGAGTTTGGTTGATTGATTGGATCTTTTTGGTTTAAGATTCCATTTTTCAACTGTTAGGTCTTCGTTGTGAGGTCGTTGGTGTTTGTAGCACTATTCATTATTTTAAGCGTAAGTCGTTATTAATTTAAGTATTTTCTTAGAATCCTATTATAAACATGATTGTTTGCAGATATTGAAATCGCGTTTATCTTTGGATTTTAATGTTTAACTGTGTCATTGAACATTGACATTAGTTAAAACTACACAAATGTTAAATAACTGAGCGTTATTAGCGACATAATGTCTATTATTAAATTGTTTATCAATAAGGAAATTGTAACGCTGCATAAAACTATACCGGTATACGAATAGATTACCCCACTTTGATATTTAACTGCAAAACCCACTTACAATCCAGCTTGAAGCGAACAAAGTGTCTCAGCAGAACGCTTCCTGTTTACGAAACGTATTACAAAACGTACCCTTCGAATATTCCGCAGCAATCAGTGGTCCAATGCGATTCCAGGGTATGGACCGTGAACCCTGCGCGCACGCACCCGTGTTTGTCCGCCGTCGGATGATCCGAGGCCGATATATAAGCCGTCGGCATGAACACCCGGCACCATTCGCGATTAAACGCCACCGGAGTGAGCTTCCGCAGACAGAGGCCAGTCTGACCGTCAACTGAATTGATACAATTGCTAGCCACCCTTCCGCGATGTCTGTGCTCCGTGTTCTCCTGGTAGCCGTACTGTGCTTCGCCGTGACCGTCGAGTGCAAGCCCTTCTTCGACGCCATATACGATGCTATCAACGGTAACGCGAGACGATCTTACGGCTACAGCGGCTATGGAAACTACGGATACGATGGCTACGGCTATGGAGGCGGCTACCAGCAACCTAACTACGGATACAAGCCGAGGAATGTAGAGCGTGCGCCGAGACAGGGCAAGACGTACAAGGAGATCTGCAGGGTCCACTTCCCCGACTCCGTAGCGGTGCCGGGCGCGGGGGGCATCGTGTGCCCCTACTGAGGGTCAGATCGCGTGTTCTACGCTGTGGAGCGCCTGCTCCGAAGACGTAACATCATGAGGATGGGTTGAACTGGTTTGAAGCACCAACAATTCACAGATGATCTCTACTAGAAAACTTAGATTCACAGCATTTGTTTAATTACCGTTTTGTTGTTATAGAATGTGAAGATTTTCTTCAACAGTGTGTGCTTTGATATTTATTTTTGTAGCAGTGATTGTACTGTACGTCTCGATTATCGTAATCTCTCTCAAGTTTACGAAGTGCAAGTGTCAAGTGTCTTATTATTATTCCACGATGTTCACAATGCTAGGTCGACCTGTCCCAAATTGTGATAAGTTACTTTTGTTAGTCTCATTGTAACATAGTGTGTGATACGAAGTTTATCATTTCCGTGATAACCTTGTGATAATTCCTCTATTAGTGATTATTATAGCTACTTTAGTTTCTCTGGACACCGGACGCTTAGAACACGCGATTATAGATTAAAAATTGATTTGTTAATACGTCATGTGGCAAAATTATAATTGGCTTTTTGTACTTAGATGAAAAAATTGTCTTGTAGATCCAACTGTCTTTGAACTTCCATACTTTTTCAACCAAAGCGTTTCTTTTAATTTAATGTTTAGTACAAGTTAATTTTAAGTATTGTAAATATATTTTAAGTTTTAAAATAAATGTTATGAACTTATGATCGTGTTTCGAGTGTGTATTGCGACATGTTGTTGTGAATTAGGTCACTTTCGGGAGTGCGTGTCGTTACAATGATTTATCTGGGACACACCTCAATCAACAACCGTCTCTTTGGTTATGTACCAGTTGACAGATTGCTTTTTATTTCCTTAGCCGTGATTATCTGTGCTAATTGCAAAGGTATTTCCTGTAAAGCCTTATTTGTTTGGCGCCTACCCGCACCTTGAGCTTTTTGAGTAAAAAATACAAATAATTTAGTCTATGTACAAATCTGTAATTTGAAATTAGAATAACCTACTTAGACGTAGATGAGATGGTGCAGACAAAAAGTTGCGTGTACTCAAGTAAATAAATCTCGTAGTAAATGAAAAATATCTGTGAAGAAACTCAGATTTTTTCATTAATAAATAAAAATTAGATTATAGTTTTAATGAAGTTATCACCATTATACGAGTATGTGGGTCATTAGGCATTCATAACGTAATTAAAAATAAAAGCCTTATTAAGATTCATGTAATTTGGGCAAACCTAAACGTTTTTTCAAGATTTCTTCGTTTTTTTTTTAAGATTTTCCGGCTAAATAATTTAGATTAAGAGTCTTAACTCAAGAACCTATGGCCGGCTACGGCCAGCTTCCTGAGCAATCAGCTCAGTTACCAACTTGTTCAAATAAGCCACGAAATCAGAAGATGCAAAATAAATTGCAAGTTCTAAAGATATTTTTGCCATAGGGAAAACTGCTTTATAAATATAATATTAACGATCAGAATACATAATATTTAGCTAATTATTGGTTATGCATTAGGATACTAATAAATAGAAATAAGGAAGAATACAATTCAAGCCTATTTATTAATATAATTATTTATATTTATGTGCAGTCATAAAGCATAGTCGTAACAGTCTATAGTTGATGGTAAAGTTGCGTTGCGTTTCGATCGTTTACGAGTGCAGGCGCAGGTGTAGCGCTGACCTAAAATACGAGGGCACTGATTTATATGCGTGTTGGTTATTTATAATAGAGATATTATAGCTTGTGTTAGTCATTATCGATTTATTATTTTCTGATATTCTGTACGATGTTCTCTATGATGCTACGATATGCTATGCTAATTTGCTATTCCTATTCCTAATTTTATCCTTCAAAGAGACTCCGATTTCTTTGAAGGATAAAATTAGGAATGAATTTATCCGGAAAAGAACCGAAGTTGCCGACATAGCTTGCAAAGTAAGCAAATTGAAGTGGCAGTGAGCTGGTCATGTTTGTCGAAGAACCGATGGCCGGCGAAGCAGACGAGTCCTGGAGTGGAGACCGCGTATCGGCAAGTATAGTGTGGGACGCCCCCCAGCTAGATGCACGGACGACCTTAAGAAGGTGGCTGGAACAGACTGGATGCGGAAGGCGGAGGACAGGGTGTTGTGACGCAGCCTGGGAGAGGCCTACGTCCAGCAGTGGACTGCATTAGGCTGAGTTGATTCTCTACGATATAGAGTTGATTACGCACTTATTTAGTTTTCAGAAGACTATCGAACTTAGCATACGAGGTTCGATTTCTTTGAATAACTTTGTAGAAGTAAAGAAGAAGGAAAGGAAATTCATTTATTAAGCACAGACTAAAAGCGCTGCGTGTCGCGGGTTCGTTTGTAAACGCACCCACGATACAGGAGTAATTCCAAGTGTGGGGACAAGTTTAAAAAAAAAAAAATTAGCGGGAAAGTGTGCCTCACGGCTGCGCCAAAAAGGCAGAGTTCTGCAAAAATGCCAGACAACTAGTGCCTGACGCTGGTTTTCAACTGGACTTGCTGTGCGAGGTGACGGATGTAAATCAGTTTTATATTGCACGGAGACGTGCGTAAGCAGAAGTGTCGTTAGAAGTGTATTTTGAACCAAAAGTCCTTTAATCCATCTTACTCGACTCAACGGTCCTGAATTATAGATTTTAGATATGTCCTCATTTTAGATTATTCCGATAACAATGCTGTCATCAACTGCCGCAGACTCCATCTATTTCGTAGACCTACCTATACACTATACAGAACACAATAACAGTCTCATTATAATACAAAACTAGTTCTAATTTTAGTTCAAGCTGAAACCTTCGAATCAGTTATTGTATATTGAGCTTTATTCCGACAGTATAGTATTTAGAACTTTAACTTAGGCGTGATTTTTCAATAGTCAGATATTTCATCTGAAGAATAAATATGACAGTTTGATATATTTTCTATACAAAGGCTGTCAAACGGCAATATTTACTCTTCAGATATAGAGATTTCTGACTATTGACAAATCAGCACTTAGAGCCGATTTTTTAATAGCCAGATTGTTTTTTATTTTTCAGGTAAAAGTTATCTGGCTATTGGTTATTTCATTTTATTTTGTTGATTTTAATACGTGTTTTATTAATAGGTGTTATTTACCTGAAATAAATGAATTTATTATCATTTATTATTATTATTGACCAATCCTTACCAAAGAAAAGATTTTACCAAAGTCAGTTAATAATAATAATATCCCTGGACATTTCACACAGCGCCATCTAGTCCCAAGCTAAGCAACCCAATGCTTGTGTTATGGTAACAAGATGGCTGATAAACTACTTATATACATTTTTTTTTTGTAAATACATACATATTATAGATAGAAAAACACCCAGACTCGGAACAAATACATGTAGGTCATACAAATATTTGTTCCGTGCGGGAATCGAACCCGCAACACGCAGCGCAGCAGTCAATCGCTTAACCACTGCGCCAACCGTGCCGTCAGTTATCTTTTATACGTGGAATAAAATTGGCGTCTGACAGTTCTAGTATAGAAAACTGTCAAAAATCATTTATTCTCAGGATACGACTATAAAAGTTTGGTGGAATTTGCCGTTAGTCGAATAAAGTACAAAATTCTAAAATGGTTTAAATCTGGCTCAATAGAATCAACCTTTCCTTTCTGATTTTGATAAGGCTGTAAACGTGTTACTCCTCCATTGTTTCCGCACTAAGGCGATAGATAGATCAGCTGACAGAAATAGGTCAAATGACGATGATATGGGCCAGTGCTCACACTGTACGCACTTCGTCATACGATGGACTACATGTGATGTGACCATTTGTTGTGAACCTTGATTTGAGTAAGTTACGGCGACAGAAGGTTTACTTATGACTAAGTGTATGAAATAATAGCTGATAAAAAATTGCTTTCGATCTTTTTCTTACTTTTCAATTTTTCTTTGCTGTTCTTCAATACTCACAAATTCAGAAAGAAGACTTATTTCGACAAAATATCTGTTTGGCGTATGCTTTACGATAATTAGGTTAGATTAATTTGTTTATACAGGGGCTTGTGGCTAAGTAATAACAGCCGCATGGGTCGATCGATCAGGTTAAACTACGCTTGCCGCAGTTGGTCCGTGTATGGGTGACCATCTTTACATACCAACACCCCTCCGTGCCTCGGAAAGCACGTTAAGCCGTTGGTCCCGGCTGCCATTCGTGGATCTTTGACAGTGGTTACGGGTCGTCAGACGCCTGAAAGTCAGACAACTAGTCTTACCAAGGGGTTTCGTATTACCCAGTAACTGGGTTGTGGAGGCCAGATAGGCAGTCGCTCCATGTAAAGTACTGGTATTCAGCTGCATCCGGTTAGACTGGTAGCCGACCCCAATATGGTTGGGAAACGGCTAGGCAGATGATGATGTGGTTAGATTAATATGTTTGCAAGGTGTAGGTAGATACGACCTGATGGGGTCCGCTAGGGCCGATGCCTGCCAGGGCCGCGGGTTGTTCGAAAGAGATACCGTGGCCCCTGGCACAGGCAACTGAAGGAACACGGGTGGGTTTTAGTCAGTAACAGTCTGACACGCCCTTCCGCTCAGCTCAGAGCGGGAGAGGTCATTTGATGATTTCCCACCCAAAAAAAAAAAGAGATATAGGTAGATGCTCTCAAGCCAATGCCTTTATAACATTCAGGGAAGCTGCGAATTCCATGTAGGCATACCTACGTAAATTCCAAAAGTTAGTTACTTTAAGTAGCTCAAACGTGTTTCGTCAATTATCATAATTAGGCATAGTACACTAGTGTGACGCGACTGTGACTAAAAGCCGAGACTCGAGCCGAGCCGGATCCTGATCCTGACGACCAATATTCTTTAGAACTGAATAAACGATCTAATTGATGAATGCCTTGCCCCAGGATGAGAATTAAGTATACAAACTTCATCATTATCACCATCAGCCTACAGCGGTTCACTACTGAACGTAGGCCTTTCCAATTGGTCGTCATTCGACTCAATTTTCGGCGTCGAGACTCCACATAGCTTGAGAGCGTCCTACCCTACGTTTAGGTATACAAACTTACTGTGCGGCCGACGAGAGAGTGCGTTCTTGATATCTGTCAGTTTAAAAAAAACACGTGTTTTGCGAATTTGATAGCTGCTAGAATTGTTGCACAGACAAGTGTCAAGAACGCATTCTCTCGACAGCTAGACTGTACAAACAACAGTTGCAGTTAGGTATAACCATGATGGTGTCCATTCTACTCAAAGAGCGGGGCTTTCGGGATAATTGGGGGAGTATTCCAAACCTTTCCCATGCTAAGGAAATGGCGCATCCCACGAGAACCATCAGCATCTTTGACAGACGTCACAGATGACGACGACGATGACGACGTCGTCGTCGTCAGCCTCACTGCTAAGCAGACTGCGTGGGAGCAGTAACAGCATCCTGGATGTAATAAGCAGTAAGCTAGACAGCCCAATGGTGTGGAGCCTCACCCAAAAGACTAAGTCTCTCTTAGTTATTAGATACTAACATAGTTTTTAAGTTCATACTAACAACTTAAATGCAATGTAATGGATCAATAATTGTCTGAATAAATTAATTATTTTTATTATTATTACGTTCGTTTACTGATCATTTATTCGAAGACGGTAGACCACATCCACCATGACATAATAAAACAAGGAAATCGAATACGAAAACAGTACAATGCGTTCGTCCAATAATGCGCAGGAGTCGAACACCCCCCAATCTTCATAACACCATGTAATAACAACATGGCCACGCATACAAATTATCCTAAAATATGTTAAAACTATACTCACCGTCCTTGAAAGATGCAAAATGTAGTTTATGGTTACCTGTCTATTTTGACTTATAAATATTTAACTGGTGTCGATGAGACTATGGTAGAATTTTATATTGTTTAGGAACTTAATTAGTATTATTATTTGTTATATAATAGGGCTTGACAGTTTTTAAGCCGAATTGAACGTTCTTTTTTCTATGTGATGTTAGTATTAACTTAAAACTCACGATTCAAACGATGGATATAAGGACCTCGAAAAGGAAGGGTAGTGTTGACCCCCTGTCCATTAGGTTAACCGTTTTTTGACAGCTGTCTTAGAACTTACATATTCCAGATTACGTAAAAGTTAACTTCAAAATGCGTAATAAAATGAATATAGGTATGTATAAACTGCCTAACCTTTACTAGGTAAGTATATAGTTCCATCTGTCAAAAAACGGTTTACCTAATGTACGTATAAGCAGTTGTTTAGGAGTCTAATGGTTGAAAAGCGCGACTGCTGAACGTGAGAGAGGTGTTTTTAGATTTTTCGACTGGGAATTTCGCAGTAGCAGTTCGGAGTCTGTATTTGTGCGATATGTAAATGTTTTCCCCTGGTTGTTTAACATAACTGCCGAAATGTAAATGAATGAGAATACAGCCAGTCTATACTGTGAATATTTTGGTGAAGTGAGCTGACAATAGTGTCAATTCTTAGCATCAGGTGGCTGAATGACTCACCTCCTTCTGCGAAGCAGTAATGCTCGCAACGGAGGATGCGGAGCGCGTGAGGGAGAGGCAATCTCTGTTGCCGCAGGAGACGCCGTGGACGTCGGCAGTCAGTAACCGACTCCCGGCCACCATAGGCGCGGCGGCGAGCAATGGACAGCTTGCCGCCCGGTAAGGATCAGGCCCGGGTCGATTGCGCGTTGTGTTCCACGCGTGCTTCAAAGAGATGTCAGCACTAATTAATGGGGTCCGCTAGGGCCGTTGCCTGCCAGGGTCGCGGGTTGTTCGAAAGAGATACCGTGGCCCCTGGCACAGGCAAATGAAGGAACACGGGTGGGTTTTAGTCAGTAACAGTCTGACACGCCCTTCCGCTCAGCTCAGAGCGGGAGACGTCATTTGATGATTTCCCACCCCAAAAAAAAGGTGGAATGACTCACTTTAAGATCACTTCATCTAAGTCGTCACGAAGAGACGCGATTAACAGCGATCAGCAGGTGAATGGCTACAATCTTGGATTCAATACGAGGTCGGTCAGTGTGACGAGCATTTCTTCTAAGAAATTGGTACTAAATTATCGTTTTCAGATGTTCCTAGTAAATATTACATAAGTGGCCTTACTTTGCCACCTCATCTTAGACTGTCTAATGATGACAATAATTAGTAATAATAATATAGGATGAATCAGTATTCAATGGCATCCTGATAATTTCTTTTATCGGACTTTACACTTTTTATTTGATCTTTATTTTTTGTTTTTATCTGATGTATGTGTGGTGTATTGTGTGCCTTTTTGTCTGTGCTAAATGAATGATTCTTTCTTTCAAAGGCTTGACCATGTGAAACTGGAAAAGACTATGTATGTAGGATAGTTGGTGGGTTCTATGTGAACTCAGGGAAACTTATTCTTTAGTAAATTGACTACCAACTTAAATTGTCCGTATATTTAAATCGCAACTGTCATTCTTTGACAGTTGGATCAAATGTCTATAGTAGAACCTACATACTCAGACCCTTTGTAGAAACATATTTTTCTTACCGTGAAAAACAACGGTTTATTCGCCATCTCTAGGCATGGTCGTCAGTGTTGTATGGATCACTATAGAAGCTTGTTGACGTACACGTTTTTACGGCGCGGTTTATTCGCCGTAAAGAAAGAAAGAAAAAGTATTTATTGCGACTCGTATAGGATCATAAACTAAACTAAACACAATTAAAAACAAAAATAAAACAATTTATGTAAAAAAAAGTAACAAAAGGAAAAATTAAACAGAAAGTCCTGTACGAGGCCAAAAGGATCCTATCTCAACATGATGCTTCGACATTTAATAAATAAATGTCGCAGCGTTGGTCATAGAGTATAGTAACTAGCGCTGGTATTCTGATAGGGCCCGCTGTGATGTCACGGGCAATCACAGTAATAAATATATAATAAAATAGATATAATTATACTGTACTGTACCGTACTGTAAAGAAACCGTGCCGTGTACAGACACGCCTAGCACATCAAGCTACCATAATCTGTCAAGTTTCTTTAATAGATTTTCAACTTTATCTCTAAACAATTAAGGTTCAAGATCGATTGGGAAAATTTGACAGTGTCGGGTAGCTTGACCTCCTGGCTTCTATACAAGGCTATCGTAGTGTCAATTTGAACAATATTTTTTTCTGATTGTATATTTGCCAACTGGGACCAATGAAATAAGATGTCCTTAAAACACTAATCTTGATGAGTCAAGAATGTGTCATACATTCAGTTAAGACCCAGGCCACGTTGGTGAATAATCTCATAAATCGATTGATATTCGCGGTGGCCTTAAATTAGTCTCACGTGTTGTACAAGGGGTCAAGTTAACCCAGCCAACACATAAGCCAGATAGTAGCGAAAATATACCACAATAAGCAGTGTCAAGCTTTATTACTTTTGTATTACAGCTGATGTTATGGCTTTATTTTGAATAAGAGAGTTCTTAAATTAAAATAATGTTGTAAGCTTACTAAATTCTGCATAAAGTTCGCGGTATTTTTTTAAGCTGAATAGTAATCAAGAGTAGAATCTGCTAAACAAGCGATATTCAAATAAAAGTAATTGAAACAGCTATTATCTGCACAGTAGCAAAAGTTTTTGCATTGTCCTGTATAACATATTTAAGCAAAGCAGTTAAACAGCAAAACGCTGAATATTAGACGAAATATTTTCTTTGAGCTGCATAGTGTACGAAATGGTACTAATTTATTCAGATGCTGAATATTTTGGATTTTTTCTTCTTTACACAGCTGACTTCTGCATAATTGAAAATAAACTCCTTGTTTTACCTAACTTATAGCGCTATAAGCGAACAATTGTCTTTATGTTCAGCTTAAAACGATATCAGTTACAAATGTGGGTATCTTAAGCAGCAAATAACTGATTAGTTGAAGATATCGTATGTTTATATCCAGATATTTCACCATTTCATGACAAAACTGATAAATGCTGCATAAACAATATGCCTCCTCAGAAAAATAATAACAAAAGCGTAAATGATTCATGGAAAAAAAGAGGAATAAGAAGAAAGTGTTCACGAGAGTATGTAAAGATAAAAAATAGTATCTGTGCAGTAATAGAAAAGGGTTTGACAACTGATACAAAGGCCCGGGTCAAGTGCGACCAATACAGTTGAAGAGGGTTCTGTACACGATGATTGTGCATCACCATGCCATCGAATTAAAATCTTTCAAACTCAAACTCAAAAACTCAAACTCAAAATATTTATTTCAATTAAACCATTACAGGCACTTTTGAATTATCAAGGGGTCGGTCAGTCAGAAAAATGAAGCTAGTTGCCCATTCCAAAGCGTAGGTACCTATGGAGAAGAACGGGCAAGAAACTCCATGGACACGCTTTTAAATCAATATAATATGGTTACAAAGTATTGGGTTACATCATTCATGTTAGAAATTATGCATGTGAGAACGATGCAGAACGTTAAAAGCGTCCGTAATGAAAAGTTTAAAAAAATAAAAATAAGAACAATTCAAATATTAAATTAAATTAAAATAAGCCATGACAACAAAGAGATGACCAGTCCCTACTGACGGCGCCCGTTCACGAACATGACGCATGGATTAGCACCATTCAGCTCAACCATTTTGAAGGGAGCCAAATGATCCAACACATGCGCCACCATCAGCGAGACATTTGAGTGAGCATGACATACTCTCTGCTGCCAGGGCACATTCAAGTCAATGAAAGACGTACCCAGTAAATGGTAGCTTTATAGTATGTACATAGTACTCACTCATGTGCTATACAATTATACAATACTAGGAGATTTATTTTGTGAAATACGAGAAGATGTATTAACGCGTGGATCTTGTTGTTGTTCGTAATCCGTAGGTATCAGTTCTATTCAACATTTGAGATAATTCTTCCTCAGCTTCTTCAAAAGTTTTGAAATGATTGCCATTTTTTTTTGGCCAGTATAACTTTCCATTATTCTCCCAAGAAGCGGGCACTGTTGATAATTCAACCCGGCCTTTTTTGCGAGTCGAAACGAATTTTGAACATGTTTCTGAAAAAAATATATAATTTTTATATAACACTTCAAAAATACTACAACACTATTACAAACAACAACAACACTATTATAAATACTAACTTTATATAATAAATCTCGATGTTTACGTTTGTATCTTACTTATTGACTACACGAGCGCGACAAGGAAGCTACGATAACGGGGACCTCTCTATTTAAAGTTACAATTTCGAATGAGCAACAACGCAGCGAGCGTGGCCAAGCGCAAACCGATCGTAAGCCGAGTTTAGCCGAGCGCCCATTTGAAGTGCTGTGGTGGGAAAGGAAGCGCGATACTTTTGGTTGCGACTACCTACAAAGTGCTGTGTATCTAAATGTATATTTTAGTTGATAATATAAACAATTGTCAAATTGTCAAACAACTAAATATTACGCAATGCGTCATTCATAGTAGTACTGTAGATAACTTTAAAAACCTAATAGTGGGTCCTACCTACATTAGTATAGGTCCAATCAACCTCAAATATTCATGGATTTATTTTATAAAAAAGAACCCTAAAAAGCTGAATAAGAGTATACTGCATTATGTAATTTAAGACCTTTCTCTGAGAAATGTATAATTATTGTACTTTAAACCAAATAATTTCTGGACATGTAGACGTATGTGAACTATTAAGCAGAAATAAGCAAAATAATCACTGAAATAGACACTTTTATTCAAATTGGCCGTCCGCCATTAACTAACGTTCCACATAACCTCTTTTTTATAAAAATCCTCAACATTTATCTTATGAAACACTTTGTTTAGTGAGTAGGAAACATTAGCAGTTATACAAAATTTGATTCTCATTATTTTCTGGGACTGAAATTTGATAAAAAGTAAAGATAATTTAATTTAAATATTATTTCACATTTGTTTACCTTTTAAATTGTAGCTTTATCTTAAGGCGCTCAAAAAATGTATAATAATCATATTGATAATTCACAGTAAAGTGCCATGCGTTTATATAATTCACCTTAAACTTACTTAAAATGTATGAAACAATTTACTTACCAAATTTTTGAAGACGACCATTACAATTTTTTGAACTAAGTAACACAAAATAATTTCGTCACAATGAAAAATACATTTATACTTTTTTTACTTGCATAATTTCTTTGTAAAACTAGTCCTGAGATCGGAATTTTGAATATCATTTGAATATCTGAACTCACAAATTAACAACTGCATAAAATATGTATAATTTCTGGACTAAAGAAAAATCAGAATTTATGCAGAAGATATTCAGTGTGTTGTACATTTATTCAGCTGCTATGTGGCTATTAATCAAATGTTATTCAAATTGAAGCAAGATATTTTGTGCCCAAATTGCTTGAATATCATCTGTATAAGCGCTTACACAGAAGTTATACAAATACTTTATCCAGCTTAAAGTCAAAAGAATTGCTTTTACGCAAAATTTATTCAGCTAATCTGTGTTGGCTGGGAAGTCATTAAATCAAGGAGAGTTTAATGACTTTCTTCGTGGGGACATACTTATGTCCTGGAGAAAACAAAGGGTTTTTTTTTCTTTTTTGGTTGGGAAATCATCAAATAACTTCTCTCTAGTTCTGGGCGGAGCAGGCATGTCAGACTTTTACTGAGTAAAACCCATCCGTGCTCCTTCAGTTGCCTGTGCCAGGGGCCACGGTAACTCTTCCGAACAACCCGCGGCCCTGGCAGGCATCAGCGCTAGCGGACCCCATCAGTTGGTGCTGACATCTCTTTGAGGCACTCGTGGAATACAACGCGCCATCTCCCACTGTAGTGAGTGATTTTAGCGATAAACAAAGGGTTGGACTGTTACTGGCCAAAATCACTCACTACTGTGGTCATTCTCAGCCCATTGTGTCGGACCTCCAGTCAAAAGCATCAAGTTTCTTAACTTAATATAGAACCTACCCTGAATCAGACAGTCCCCATTTTATTGAACGTTTTTAATCCTGCCGTTCTCCAGTGATGCGCTTACGAACAGCATTTAGTTTTATTTATATACTAGCTGACCTCACAGTTCTCCTGTTCATTATTCTTTCAAAACTATACAAAAAAGGACGTTCAGTTTTTCCTGAATTTGAACATTTTCTGGGACACATTTCCAATTTGTCTTACCCTTAAAACCTAATTAGGACTATTACGAACATATAAAATATTAAAAAAAAATACAATCAAGTTTGTTCAGCCTTTCTCAAGTGACGCGTCAATAACAGCATTTAATTTTATTCATGTACAGACGCCAGCACATTAAGCTACCCAAAACTGTCAAATTTTCCCAATCTACTTTGAACCTAATACTTTAGCGATAAAGTTGAAAATCTATCAAAGATATTTGACGGATTGTAGTAGCTTGATGTGCTGGCGTCTGTACCAGCTTCAGCCCGCGGCTTCGCCCGCGTGGATGTCTACAGGGACAAAAAGTAGCCTTTATGTTACTCCATAACATTTACTATCTGCCAGTCCCGTCAAAATCGGTCCAGCCGTATAGATGCCTCAATATAGAGGTCAGATAGGCAGACACTCCATGTAAACTACCGGTATCCAGCTGCATCCGGTTACACTGAAAACTGACCTCAACATAAATGGGAAAAAGCTATGCAGATGAAATAGTTAACCAACATAATTTACGTTATATATACGCCATTTTATTGTGCTACAAATTATTTATTTTTTGTGCTATGTCTGAAAAGGTAGGTTGATTGAATATAGATGCTTGTAAAGTTTAACATCACCATATTAATCACTAGTTATTCATTTCTGCCATATTTGTGGTGACAAACCGTGGAATTATGTTTTTTTTTTTGTAGGAAGTATGGGCAATGCGTTAGTCATACCTACTGTATTTATTAAGGTAAAGAACCGAGCTCTTACTCGGACTAACAGGTAATAGGTAGAATAATGATATTCATGCTAAGTTTTGAGTATGAATGTCGAAGGCTATAAGAGGGGAAGACCAAAGGAACGATGGATGGGCTGTGTGGAAGATGATATGACTAAATGCAGTGACTATCGAGATGACAACTAATAGAGAAGTATGGAAGCTAAATACATGTTGCGCCGACTCCAAATGTATTGGGATATGGGCAGGAGAAATTGTTTATTGTTTGTTTATTTATTTATCCTCACACTGGAACGCCATACAGCAATTACACCAATGGAGCAACAAATCACTTCATGTGCTGCTTTTCATCCATCCTGTGCGCGTGGACATCGAACGAGTGGCGATGGATCACGCACGATTTTGTTTTTTTTTTGCCGATGGGAAATCATCAAACGACCCCTCCCGCTCTGGGTGGAACGGAAGGGAGTGTCAGACTATTACTGACTAAAACCCGTGTTCCTTGCTTAGTCCATTATGTTCCAGGGCAGCGGTAACCCTTTCGGACGATCCCACTACCCCGGCAAGCTTCGGCCCTATCGGGCACCTTCATCCCCCACACGCACGCTCACGCAGCGTACAAGTGCAGCATTTCTCCATAGCCCCCCATCACTCCTTCCATATGGCGCACGTTCATTGCGAATTTTTGAAACTGAATGATAATGATAATGATTCTTTCAATGTTAATGAGGTAAATGGTGACAGGCATATTGTATTTGCAAATTAATAATTGCAAACTTTAGTTAAAACAGTATTTATTTAAATTAGTTTTAACATTTTTTTTTCAAACCACACTTATTAATAAAAAGGAATCTTTACACACTCCTTTTATTAATATTAGTATTATTTGAAAAAAACTTTTCGCCATCTGCTAAATCCATCTGCTATACCTAATTAGCAGAAGGCATGAGTTTATGTAGCTATGCGAATGTGACAATAATTAATTCAAATATAAATATTTGTATGTATTTTAAAGGTAATACTGTGATATCTACGAACGAAGGGAATAGCAGGAAACTGCTCGCAATTAAACATTGAATTAATGTTTAATTAAACACTTGTTTGAAACCACACATGTTGCAAATAAATAAATGCATTGTTTAATTGTTATCTTTCCGTTCATTAATTCACAAACAAACATTTAACAAGGCAGGCATATAGAATGATTATAATTAACACTACCTAATCTAAACTAATCACACTAATATTATAAAGGCGAAAGTTTGTGAGTGTCTGTGTGTGTGTTTGTATGTTTGTTACTTTTTCACGTTCAAACGGCTGGACCAAATTTAATGAAATTTGGTATGGACGTAGCTGACATCCTGGATTTACACATAGAATACTTTTTACGCCGATATTCCCACGGGATCGAAATAAAAAAGAAAAGATTTGACTATTTGTATGTTTGTTTGTTACGCTTTCACGCTAAAACGGCTGAGCAGATTTGGATGAAATTTGACACATGACTGGACCATGAACTAGATTAGCACATAGGATACTTTTTATCCCGATTTTCCCACGTTATCGAGACTTATACGGGTAAAACGCGAGGCGCAGCAAGTTATAAAATAAACACAATATCATAGAGTTAAATAGTCATGTATTAATTATTAGGTATTTGAACAATACATTACAAGTAAATAAAGACGAACAATGACTGCACTGATGACCAGCTGTCATTAATTATATGTATGTATTAATTACCTCATGAATATTAATAAAATAAATACATACATACCTATAATATAAATCAACAATATACGAGTACATAGGTCTATCGCATATTCTTCGAATAGCATATTCTCGTGAAGTTAGCCATTGTTTTATTTTCAATACAATAGATTAGTTATAAATTATTTATATTTAATTCCCAGAGTAACTAAAGCTGTAGGTACACTGGCCTCCGTGGGAAAAAGTGATATTTTGTAAACTAAAGACTTGGTTTGTTACCTAGGTATTATTATTTTGGTGTAGAAGTTAGACAGGTAAAAGTATAAGAAAGTTGTAGGTAATGATTATTTTTTACGAACCGGGAATGTAATTTATAATCTAACAATTCACTGATACTCGGGCTAGTCCACAAATTCAAGGTCGTTCAGCGCTCTATTCAGTGCTATGCTCGAAGTTTCTTTGCAGGATAAAACCCAGGAAGGAAAAAAAAAACAAATTAAATTATACAGTCAGACAGTTAGTCAGTGAGTGTGTGTAGTGTCAGTTTTAAATTAAATTATATACAACATAATTATTGTCAATGTAATAATGGTTTCTATGTTAATTAATGCAATTGGTGTTGTACCGTTTTAATTATCTATAAATAAATCTTTGGTAAAATCTAAAGCAGAAAAGGCCTACCCACTTGGTACGAAGCAGATATGTAGTTGCTTACCTACTAAAAACGTAAAATAAAGAAGAAAATCAGGATTAAAATGCAACCATCCGATGCACATTCATTTTCGTTTCCTAATTTTAATGTATGATCCTGTACCTACTGCTATAACTTGAATTATATTTAATTAATTTTATAAAACAATGGCAGACTTTCATTATTCTCACAGTTTGGAAAGCAACGAGTTCTAGATTCATTATATACCTTTCAACTTTATGCCACAATTACTTTTATAAAGGAGGAACAAAGTTGATTGAACTTTTTAGATATTATACAAGACACGTCCGAATTATCTACAGAGTAGGTACTGCACAGTATACTGCACAGATTATCTACAGAGTAGGTACTGCACAGTTTACTGCACAGATTTAACCTCTTGAAATACTTAGTTTTAAATAGGTATCTATGGCTTTTATTGCAAGTTTCGTATCCGTAAAGAATCTATGAAACTTCATCTTTTCATGAACAGACTGTAATGTTCCAACTGCTTTGACACAGGCAGTGGCGGACTAACAGTGGGGCGGAAGGGGCGGCCCGCCCCAGGCCTCCGGTCTTGGGGGGCCCCCAAATGCTTTCGCGTTCCCCTGATCAAATCCTAAAAAAGATTTAAAAAATGTGCTTAGACTTTAAGCATGGGCTTTCTATACTGGAGGAAGTATTGAAGGCACGAAAACACATAATACGCTACAAAAAATAAAAAAAACTATCTTTAATTTATTTATCTTTTTTTTTTTGTCGATCGATTCGTATTTTATTTTCATCACCCATATCTATTCCATATTGTAGGTATGTATGTTTATTTAGGCTAAATAATTTAATTCGAATTTAACTTGTCAGATTTTAACGAAGTACTTATTTATAATACAAATGTGAACTGAAAAAAAAGCTTGTAAAACTAAATTTTTTTTAAACCCTCCTATAATTTTTTTTTTTTTAAAGTCTCCTTCGACTTTGCCGCCCCGGGCCTCTGACGGGCTTAGTCCGCCACTGGACACAGGCCTCCTCTCTGTGAGAGGGAGTGGGCCGTAGCTCGTAATCCACCACGCGGGCCCCGTGCGGGTTGGTAGATGTCACATGTGTTCGATTTTTTGGTTCTAGGACATGCCGGTTTCCTCACAATGTTTTCCTTCACCGTTTTGAGAGCAGTTGTGATAAAAAAATTTACACAAAATAAAGCGCCTCTCTGGGTTCGAACCTACGACCTACAACTCGTAAGTTTGGCCCGTTATCACTGGGCCACCACTGCTCTCTCTGTATCTACTATAAATTAGTTACTTTAACAATAAACATAATATTTACAAACTTCTAATACTAAATAAACTTCAAATTATTCGAATAAAAATATAATATCCTATATTAAATAATAGTTTTATTTAATATAGGATATTATATTTTTATTTTAATAATTATTAAAAAACTAAAATATTGCGTCGAAATATTCCTCCACATCGCTGTCGACTGGTAATGTCCCAAGAGACTGGCGGCATTGCCACGTTGTATGGCAATGCTTAGCCTCTGTCCAAGATAAAAGCCAGCCCTTGGGTCACGGGAAGTGTGAACCAGCCGTTTAGAGAGTTCATTGAACAAGCAATGAGCACTCGAAACCCACGGCCCGAGAGTTTCAACCCCAACCGGCTCGAAAATATCAATTAGTTTATTTGTATAGTCTACCAAGAGGTTAGTAATGTACTAGAGAGTAAATAGCCTAGTACATTAGCAATGTTTGGAATTCAATTGTAATTAATCGTATTCTCCACGGTTGCAACACATTGGAATTTTATTGATCTACCCTCGATTCTCTCATTACGATCATCATCTACGTACCTAAAGAGCAGTGCATATTTATATATGTAATGTTGAAAGATAAAATGATATTTAACAGGTATCCGTAGTTTAGAATTAGCCCTAAAAGCTCTAATACTTTCTAACCTGCACTGAGCTCGCATGGTGGATTACGGCCCACTCCCTCTCACAGAGAGGAGGCTTGTGTTCCAGCAGTCGAAACATTATAGGCTGTTTATGCTATAGAATAGAATACCTATAATACTCTTTATTATGTAAACCATCTAATATACAGACATAAATATAGAAATTTTACAAAAGGTACACTTTACTTACTTAGGTACTTACCTAATAAATTATAATAGGTATTATAAACAGTCTCAGGGACAGTTTTTGCAAAGACGTGGGCGTAGTACAGACGCCAGCACATCAAGCTACTACAATCTGTCAAATTTCTTTAATAGATTTTCAACTCTATCTCTGAAGCATTAAGGTTCAAGGTTGATTGGAAAATTTTGACAGTTTCGGGTAGCTTGACCTGCTGGCGTCTGTACAATCGCGAGCATAAATATATTACTATGACCGACAATAATCGGCTTCATGATTCATGCATTAAATATTCATTAAAATATCTGTCGTAAAGATGACGGCAAATATACGGCAATTATTTGTGGAAGAGATATTACAAGTGGCAGCACAAATATGCGACATCGAAGGAACACCAAAACTATCTGACGAGACAAGAGACGCCAAAATATAGGATGGTTCATCGGCTTCAAAAAGATGTGTCACTTATAAGGATATACATATGTTCATAGTTATACAGAGTGGCGATTAGGTTATCACATTTAACAGTACAGCGGTTATTTCAAGTTGTTATCAGCCTGTTAAAATAATAAAGTAAACAATTTTACTAAGGACTGATTTTTCAATAGTCAGATAACTTTTATCTGATGAATAATTATGACAGTTTGACATATTTTCTGTACAAAAGCTGTCAAACCACAATATTTATTCCTCAGATAAAAGTTATCTGGCTATTGAAAAATTACACCTAAAAATAAAAAACTGAATTTCTCAAACAAAATAAATAGCTTAAAAATTGGTACGAAATAAACCTACTCTTGATAATAAGGCAGTATTATGTACACGCGCGGGGCGATGATATCAACAATTCAACACAAACTTCTAGGTATTGTTACCAAATAATCACAAATTAAGTTTAACGTTGTCAAATACTATAACGAAAAAAAGGTCCCACGGATAGAATGTTATTAATTATTTTAATTGTGTATGTTTAAAATACGTAATTTAGAATACGTGGTTTTAATTACTATGATAACTTATACCCTGTACATTAGGTAAACCGTTTTTTGACAGATGGAACTAGTGATTACAGCAACGCACAATACATTGATTGATACACGTACGGTATTATAATGTCTGTAAGAAGCCATAAATAAGGTAATTCAATAAGATAAGGCAGTTTATATATTTATTTAAGACGCATTTTAAAGTTAACTTTTACGTAATCTGGAATATGTACGTTCTAAGACAGCTGTCAAAAAACGGTTAACCTTATGGACAGGGTATATAACCGCCACACTGTATATTTATGATCGTGACTGTACCTAGATATATCGCAGTTTCATAATAAAAGCAAGTATCGTCAGACCAATAGGAATGCCCTTTCTAAAATGTCTATAGGTATACCTACTTATAACCATATTGAAATACCTTACAAGATTCTATTTTAGTTATTGACAAGACTGACGATAAATCTATTAATAGATTGTATCTTATTTATTATATATTTCAAGGGTACAGACTTGTGATATTACATAACTTTGCTTGAAGTTTGAACAGGAGCTTTTCTATGCGAAGTTTATGTTAAGAAGTACCTACAACTACTTAATTATTACTTAACTGCCCCATTGTTCTCGTGGTTGCAAGCGCGACTGCTGAGCGTGGAGTCCTGAGTTTAATTCCTAGGTCGGGCAAAGTGTTACTGGGTTTTTCCATACGGAATTCCCCAGTAACAGGCCGGAGTTTGGAAGTTGCCGGTGTGATACCGTGCCTCGGAAAGCACGTTAAGCCGTCGTCGTTGGTCTTGCGCCTGATCTCTCTCCAGTCGTGTCGGATTGCCGTCCCATCGGACTATGAGAGTGAGGGAAGAGTGAGCGGACATGTGTCTGCGCACACACTTGTGCACTACAATATCTCCCGCGTAGATGGCTAGTGTCCGCTGAGATTGATTGATTCTTTTACGGTTTAAAATTCTTTATTTCTCAAAGATTACAAATCACTTACGAGGAGAAACAAGATATAAAACAAAACATAAGCAATTTAAAGTACAGATGCGCATAGTCGGTATTCTTAAAAAAGAAACAAAATTACATTTCTGTATTGGTAGGTAATTTCAATTAACTTTGTCATTGATTCTTTTCTTTCTTTCCTACTTGATCTATGCTATGCCCGACAGGGTCCATAATTGTGACTAATATAATCATTTCCCTACCAACTATACGCATTATGGTACGCAATAAAGAATTGAGAATTGATTGACTGCCATGGCTGAAACTCGGTCTGGACTATTTTTTTTATATTTTATTTATCTACTATCCTAGTACTCATTTTCTTGTAATTAAAGCATTTTCTATCTATATATATCTATGTACTTACTACAGAACTTGGAGAGAATCGAAGCGAACTTTTACGCAAACGCGAACATTCATTCATGGGTGCTTTAACTAACATATCTGACATGTTTATACAAACACGCTTTCGAAACTTTTGACAGCGCATAAAGACTCGTAGTGCGAAAAGACGAGGGTATTTTGAGTACTAGATTACATGGCGAAATGTGGTACTATTACTATACTCTCTGCGCAACCTTTCGGGGAATGCGGGCGTGATGTTATGTTTAGAATGATACCGTATAGTATCAACAGTACTAACCGATCCCCTGCTAACATATGACCAGTTTTCCAAATGCCTGCGGGCCGCGTACATCTTAAAGACGGGCCTATAGATGCGGATCGTGAAAAGTTTGAGTACCGCTGATTTCGAGCAAACAGGCCTGAAACAGGCTGAAACAGTTACAGAAGATAAGACCGTGTTCGACAGCCGGCTCCAGTTCGACGTAGATCTTTGTCGTACTTTGTTGTTTTCATTACTTGCCCACTTTAAACGAAGTGTTTGAGATGTATCTGTATAGAGCTGTTGAATCCCCTGAAAGTATGAGAAATAAGTAGGATTATGAACAGTTAAATGCTATTTAATATTTAGGTACTGTTTACTGAAATATTATGTGGTTAATTTTTTTCACTTTAATTTTTTTAATACCTTTTTGTTTTTCCACGAAAAGCAGACAGAACACAAATACGGGGATTCTTTTGATTATCATTATCATAAACTTCTTGTTAGTTGACATTACACAATCAGCCTATAATGTTTCCACTGCTGAGACACAGGCCTCCTCTTTATCAGAGGGAGTGGGCTACATTCACCACGCGGGCCCAGTGCGGGTTGGCAGATGTTACATGACTTCTAGTTTTTGGTTTTAGGACATGCCAGTTTTTTCTCGATGTTTTCCTTCACCGTTTTGAGCAGTGGCGATGAAATAATTTACACAAATTAAAGAGCCTGGGTTCGAACCTGCGAGCTGCAACAGTTGACATTATACTTATGTAAATAATCAACTCAGTATGTTAGGAATAATAATTGACTTTGTTTGAATATACGAGGTCAATAAATTAATTCCCATTTGTTATCACTGTAAGTTCCATACAATGATGACGCATTAAGTAATTAATGTAATTACTCATATTTTAATTGGAATTAGTAGAGCTACACACGTAAACACTTACGATAACGTTGTTTATTCCTGAATAGTGAACAAAAAAATGGCAAAACACGATTATTAAATACGACGAAGTATTGAAGGGTAATCGGCGTGGCAATTGCATAACATATTATGAATCGGAATCGGTTTAATTTTGACAGTTCAACAACATTCATTGCGTTATTTACGTGTTGAGCAGACAAATTTTTCGAACTTATGAAGCAATGGATTAGCAATTTGCTTCAAAATGATTCAGATTATGATTGATAGTGTGTTACGTAATTAGGGTGCGGATCTTCATTTAATAATACCTATAATTTATTTACTAGGTTTCGCCGGCGATTTCGTCCACTTTCTTGTTTCAACGTAAAATATGTCCCCGGACACATCGCGTCGCATCGCTTCGCCCGCCCGTGCTATTAATTCGTTTTCACTAATGTCTTACCGTTTTATCTGTTTTTTTTTTACTTGCCTCTTAAGGGTCGTAGCGTGATTTTAAATAGCCTATTATAACCTTCCTCAATAATTGGGCTATCAAATAACAAAAAAAACAAATCTTCCAGAGATAAAAACAACAAAGAAATTCTTTAGCTGTAATATATATTCGTATAAATTTATAAACTTTTTATTTCTCTCCGGAAATAATAAAGGTAAATTGAGACGAGTCAAAAATTAATACACTTGAACCCGGAACAGTTCTACGAGTATAAATATAACTAGTGGTCAACAAGGACGACCACTTTACGCATTCTTTGGGTAAGTTGCATTGACCTCTTGCAACCCCGTATTGTCAAGTCAGTATCGTGTAATCCCATCTTTACATGAATCGAATATTTTGGGGGCTTTAAAATATCTTTTGTATTTTTTTGGGTTAGAAATGCGATCTTAGACGTAAATTTTGACTACCTCTGTAGGTAACCAAATGTCAGCACGAACTGATGGGGTCCGCTAGGGCCGATGCCTTGCCTGCCAGGGCCGCGGGTTGTTCGAAAGAGATACCGTGGCCCCTGGCACAGGCAACTGAAGGAACACGGGTGGGTTTTAGTCAGTAAAAGTCTGACACGCCCTTCCGCTCAGCCCAGAGCGGGAGAGGTCATTTGATGACTTAACACTCAAAAAAAAATTTTTTTTGACTACCTATCTACCTTACCTCTGTAAGTAGGTAACCAAATGTCACTAATACTCATATTTACATTGTGGTGGATGTGGTTTCATTAAATACAAAGGGGTTGCTGAAGAAGCAGTGGGCTGGCTATGTTTGTCGAAGGACCGATGGCCGGTGGTGCAAACAAGTCCTGGAGTTGTGACCGCATATCGTCGAGCATCGTGTGGGACACCCGCCAGCCATGTACTAGACGGATGAACTTAACAAGGTGGCTGGGACAGACAGGATGCCGAAGGTGGAGGACAGCGTGTTGTGGCGCAGCCCGGGAGAGGCCTAAGTCCAACAGTGGACTGCCATAATCAGCTTGTAATGTTCCCACTGCTGCGACACAGGCCTCCTCTCGGTGAGAGGGAATGGGCCATAATCCACCACGCGGGCTTAGTGCGGGTTGGTAGATGTCACATGTCTTCGAATTTTTGGTTCTAGGACATGAAGGTTTCCTCACGATGTTTTTCTTATTCCTGTGACCTCAAATATACGCAGTTTTAGGAAGATTTATTATTATATTATTTTGTTTAAAAAAAATCAGTGATTTATTGTGAATGTAAAGCAACTGAGTTAAATAATAAATCTCGTCGAAATAGCATGATTTAAATCGTGACTAGAATGTGTAAATTTCGTTTTATGATCCTACTAGTTTGAGGTTCATTCCCTACGTTTAGATAATTTGTTATTAGATTTATTTATGTAAATTAAAATGATAAATTAATAAAGTAGGTAGGAATAGGAGTAGGAGTGGAGGGAGGTCTTTGCCCAGGAGTGGGATAGCTAGGTTAGTAAAAAAAAAACAAAATTAAAACCAAAATTAACTAAAACTATACATAATTTTAAATATAGCGTCGAAAAATTCATCCGCATCGCTGTCGACTGGTAATATGCCAAGAGACTGGCGGCATTGCCACGTTATATGGCAATGCTTAGCCTCTGGCCAAGGTAAAAGCCAGCCCTTAGGTTACGGGAAGTGTCAACCAGCCGTTTCGAAATTTCCTTTAAAAGACTATGAGCACTCGGACCCCACGGCCCGAAGGTAGTAGGTATTAACACTCATACACAGCCATATTAAATGTGGAGGCAGGAGAACCAAGGTAACCGACATAGCCCGAAGAATTGCCAAAGTTTTAAGGGGCAGTGGGTAGGGCACATTGCTCGCAGAACAACTGACCGATGGAGCCGAAAGGTTCTGTAATAGCGTGAAAGACGTAGCGTTGGAATCCTCCCACGAGGTGGACCGATGACCTGGTGAAGACCGCAGGAATCCGTTGGATGCGAGATGTGCAAAACCGGTCGAGGTGGCCGTGCCCGGGGGAGGTCTATGTCCAGCCGTGGACGTCTTTCGGCTGAAATGATGATCATGATGATTATAAAACCTTTACAAAAAATTCTTAAAAATACATTAATAATTAAAATTATGTCGTATCACTGTATATTTAATTGTGTGTACATAAATAATAAAATAAATAAAAGGTAAATCGACTTAGTGTAGTATTATCATCTCTATGTAACGCCAAACTGTCAAAGTAACATATCGTATCGATTTATAGAGGGACAGCTTCATCAATCAAAGTGCTGGACTTACTTAGATATCTGTCGGCTCAGCAGCTTGACAGCTCCACTAACTTAGTTCGGAACAAGGTTCGATGATATTTCTGTATTGTTGAGAGGTGCTTTTGTAAATAAAACTTGGTTCTTGGAAACTTACCTAGAAGGTATTTTTAGTTTAACTAATATTGCAAATTTCGTTGAGTATTGCAGTGGGGTGACTTTTAAGAATAAGATTTAATTTATTTTGCTAGGTTTACACTCAAGTGGATTGAATTCAAACTAGGATTCCCTGTGGTGAGATCCTGGCTCCTTCGTTCCATTAAAAAAATTATTAAAAAAATGTATATTTTTAAAACTTAAAATAGGAATAAAAAGAGTGTATGTGGGGTGTGTAAAGCGTATGTGTGGTGATGTGATTAGTGTCAGTTGTGTTGGTGTTGTAAGAGAGTGTCTGTATGTTATTCGTATACTAGTGAGAGCACGTGTATACTTAATTGTCACATTGAGAAACTTTCTGTCATGTTTTAGTCCTGTCTGAGAAATCAGGTTGTTCACATTGTATTTTTTTTTTGTGTTAGATTTTGAATTTGTGTAGACCAGTGACTTTGGACTTGGGGTGTATAATAGGAATACGCCAGTTATGGGAGCAAAAGTTTTATTATAACGAAAATTCTACCTCAGTAAAAACGTATACTTAAGAAAGAAAAGAAAAATAATTGAAACACAACGAGCTCGAACAGGTTGCTCCACATTGTGGAAACTTATCAACTTCTTGGATGTTTCGCAACACAACTTTAGCCGTACTTACCTCAACACTAAGACATGGCTCACACTATACGACATGCGATTGGGACGTCTGCGACAGCTCGGCGACTAGACATAACGACAGGCTGCAGCCGATAATTTTCATATAATTTGTTTGAACACACGACGACGTATCAATCTATACATTTCCAGTTTTAGCTGACCTCGCATTGTATAGGCTTTTTGTACAATGAGAAGTCAGCTTATACTGGAAATGTATAACTTGATATGTCGTCGTGCGTAGAGGCTAGGGGAGTCGCACGCTCTGACTACTCGTCGTAGCATATCAACTTTATTTTAATGGTAATTAAGTTGATTTTAGTGTGACTAGCACTATTGAAAAGGTTATAAAAATGTTTGAAGTTGTAGCGTAAACTGAACTTTATTGTGTAGCAATTAAAGTTATTTTTCCATAAACTCATATTTGTTTACATTTTTGGCAAATAAATTGCGAATGCACATTAGACGCACGGTGCACACGCACACCCGATTATTATCATGCGAAGGCTACTGGAGAAAAAGCTACCAATAGAGAAGGGAATTAGAGGCTCCATATTCACTCATAAGAACACGACCGTCTCGAATACCCAAAGACGGCTAGAAGCAGACGCAAACGATAGCTCTGCGTCTAGTCGAAGTGACAAGACTCCGATGAAAATGACAACTCTGCGTCTGCGCACAGTTTGCGCAGGCATTTAACTTAGCTTGTATTTGTAATTCCAATGCTGCACTTTTAAAAAAATATTTCTGCACGTGCAACACTTGGCAATGTCTGTGGCACTTGCAAGACGTGTTTAAAACTTGGTTTTTTGTGTGAGATATAAATAAAACCAGGTGTAATTAAGAACATGGGATTAATTGCTTGTATAATAAGGATGCAAGTTTTTTTTTCATAATGTAAAGTCGTCGGAGCTTATGTTTGTGTGTTAACATATAACAACACGCCTGTATCCCCGGAGGGTTGGTTAGGCAGAAGTGTACCTAGAGTATACCCACATTTCACCAGAAGGTCAATTCTCGTAATTTAAAACGTTCAAAATCTAGTCGCAGTCTCATCTCGGCGACAAACAAATGTCAAAAACTTGTCAAAATGTAGGGAAATTAGAAGTATTTTTTGACAGATTGAGACTGAGATCAGACTGTGAACGTTCTTAAAATTACGAGAATTACCCCTCTGATCTCAGTCTCAATCTGTCAAAAAATACTTCTAATTTCCCTACATTTTGACAAGTTTTTGACATTTGTTTGAATTGGCCTTCAGAAGGCGAATTTAGTCATTTAAAACGTTCAAAATTAGTCGCAGTCTCATCTCGGCGACAAACAAATGCCAAAAACTTGTCAAAATGTAGGGATCAGTCTGTGAACGTTCTTAAAATTACGTGAATTGCCCCTCAGACTGTGAACGTTCTTAAGATTACGAGAATTGCCTCTCTGTTATGTTTCTGTCACCCCTAATATAGGGGCCTGTTGCCATCAAACGGGCACAAATCCATAGTCTACCTCCAGGCGTCTACTGAATAATTGTGAATTGTTGTTTTTTATGTGGTGTTGTATTGTTGAGTGTGTTTTAAATCGTTGGTTAATCTGTATGGTAGCAAAGTTATACCTAAGTATCCATTTCAAAACAGAATTATTTATATACATTCGTGTTTGTAATTAGCTCCATCTACTCAAGGATATCATTATGATTTAGTACAAAATTCTGTGTGAAATCATTAGAAATCTCGTAAAACACAAAATTAGAGGCACGCATATAGGTGCATAAATTACGCACACGTTTCAGATCAAGGACAAAACAATTCGCTATATCTACCGGTTTCTCAGAACTCTACAGCTGGTTTTCCGAGACCATTATTTCCTTCGAGTGCCATAGAGAATGTGGCGTCGGCGATACTACACTAAATACAACCATATTACCTGTGACTTCATTTACTGTCGTATTGTCGACTCCACATTATTTAATAATTATTTTTATCAATTGATCGATTACTAACATAGATGGCCGATGGGGCCGACAGGTTCTGGAGTAGCGACCGGGTACCGGAAGACGTAGCTTTGGAAAGGCTCTCATAAAGTGGACGCACGACCTTGTGAAGGCCGCAGGATCCTGTTGGATGCGAAAATCACAGAACCAGTTGAAGTGGAGGTGCTTGGGGAGGTCTATGTCCATCATGGACGTCTTTCGGCTCAAATGATGATGACTATTAATAATCGATGAACTACTAGTCAGCCTACTTTCAACCGCCTGCCAGCCTGTGTTCCACTGTTGGAACATTAGGCCTCCTATCCAGGGCCACGGCCTACCCTCAAAAGAGTGATGAAAAAGGGAAATAAATTGGTTTTGTTGGATTTGGAGATCACAGCACAGATCCCACCAATTTCTTCTATGATTTACAAAACGAAACACGACTAAATAACCATGAAATGAAATATCTATGTGGGACTTAGTAATCTCACAGCGATGTCCTGATTAGTCCCGGAGTGCGGGATTAACTCCGAATCCCGTTGCATGAGGATTTACATCACATTTGTTTATTAGCCGCTTCATACTGCAGCCTTGCTTTGGTGGATTTTGTACTGAAAACTTTGACGAGGATTTTTAGACAGCTTAGCTGCTTTCTTCGTTAAATGTTTGGTCATTTGTAGAGCTTGTGGTTTTGCGAGTTTTAATTAACGTGGAATGGGTGGACATATTGGTGAATTTCTGGGTTGCCATAAATGTGTCCTGCTTTAGTGCTGCCAGAATCTTAGAATTTATCAGAAATATAAAACACAAATTCGGTTTATCCATTTATTTATTTAAACTTTTCGCACAAAAAGGTGCAAAGGCGGACTGGCGATAATGCCTTAGGCATTCTCTACCAGTCAATCAAGGGTGGTGAAGAGATTAGACGGCAGGTGCTTTGGTTGAAAGGACCAATGATAAAAAAACTCTTAAAACTAGGTACTCAAATACATAAATAGGTTATATTTTTCCCTGATCCATTCAGGGAGTCGAACCTCGGACTTTAGTCAAGGCCACTTGGATTTGATGATAGTACTCCAACCAATACTACTAAGTATTTAAATTAAATTACCCCAGTTTACAGTTACACCAGTTTGTGGTTCACTGAAAATTCCTGTAAACCTTTTCCGATTACTTTATTTTCGACGCAGTTTCTACTGTCAACGCTATTATTTCTGGGAATATCGTTTGAAAACGTAGAGATGAAGCTTCCAGGTATTCAGTAGCGGGGCACCGGTGTGGGCGCGTTCCTTGAGGCGGCGACCAGCCTACCAGTTGCTTTTTTTCTGTAACCGATGAAAAATTTCTACGCCAGAATCATGTGCTGAATTTAACGGTTTTAGTTTGCGCGTCGATTCCTGCCACGCTGTATGTAAAAAATACTTTAATTTGTTATTTTGAGTACATACTTTTACGTTTATTTGTGCATGAGTGATTTAGTGCGATTATGTAGAACTATAAGTCCATTTACAATAGCATTAGAAAGAAGTTAAAAAAGGTTATTTTTAATGCACACTTTGTAACAAAAATACAATAAACATTGTTACATTATGATAGACGCCGAATTTATTATGATCTATTTTTACAGCAGCTGTCACACTTAATTGTAACCATTTTAACTATTTATCTTATGAAATTATGTGGATTTCATTTATTTATATTATATAACTCCAATTTTAAATTACAGTGTCAATGCTAAAAACCTAAAAGAAGCAGGGATGAACAATACTTGGAACTTATTCGTTTCACTATAATTCTACCGAATTTTATTTTAATTAAGGTGGATGCGCTGCAGTAGCCCGCGAAATCAGACGAATTCGGAGCAATTCTAATTTAAAGGGATGTATTGATGATTTTTAAGGTTAAAATTGTATTATTGCCTACATATTTCTTATTGTTGCGCATCATATTATTTTTATTAAGATACAACCTTACACTGACCTGCAAATTGCAAAAAACGCAAGAAAATTAGAATTTAAGCATCTCCCTTAAAATTGTTTTATCATAACTTTGAAATAAAATGTTTTGCATTCCTGCTTCTACGAGCCTCTTTTTTCTAATGCTATTATAAATGGAGTTATAGTTACCTATTTAAATGTCATTGTTAATTAATGATAATTATTGAAATAGCAGCGGAAACGTTACATCAATTAATTAATTAAATGGAATTGTTAACTAATTATGCAGTTAAATCAATATTTATGATAAAATAATATGTTTATCTATTTATACTACAATAATAATATTCAAAAGAGGCAACATTTGTTTGTATGTAGGGGGTAATCTCTGAAACTGCCAGTTGGATTTGAAAAATCCTTTTTGCATTTGATAGCCCAATTCTTGAGGCTATTGACTATTTAACATCACGCTATGACATTTAGGGGCCGAGCAAAAAAAATAGTAAGGACGTTAAGCGAAAGCCGGGCAGGTGATGCAATGCGATGCAATGGGTCGGGGAACAAGAAATTTGTAAGCAAATGTGGCTGTCATTTTAGTATATTGTGGTGTCTACCAGTAACTGGGTTGTGGAGGTCATAGGCAGTCGTTCCATGTAAAATACTGGTATGCAGCTGCATCCGGTCAGACTGGAAGCCGACCCCAACATAGTCGGGAAAAGGCTAGGCAGATGATGACGATGTGGTATCTTAAGACGTCTACGCGAGCGAAGTGCGACCAGTAGCTAGTTGTAGATATAATAGGATTTTGGGTCATCTTATTCGAAATTCCTTAAACCCGAAGCCGGAAACTAGCCTGAATATCTGTTACCTAAAATAGTTAAAGACTAGAGTTATTCGGGATCACGATATTTAGAGACAGTAATTGAGGCAGTAGAGCAGTGGTAGCCCAGTGGAAACGGCCCCGACTTACGAGTGTAGGTCGTGGGTTCGAACCTGGGCAGGCGCTTTACTTTGTGTAAATAATATCACCACCGCTCTTAAAATGGTGATGGAAAACGTCGCGAGGAAAGCGGCATGTCCTAGAACCAAAAATCCGAAGACATGTGACATCTGCCAACACAGACTGGGCCCGTACTCCTTCTCGAAGAGATGAGACCTGTGTCCCAGCAGTGGGAACGTGCTTATGCTGATTGGGGAAGTGAGTATTTTATATCCTAGACACCAGGAAGAGCTCAAGCCAAAGTTCTCATTTTCTAGGTACTTACCTAAGTTAGAACCTATACTATCATCATCTGCCTAGCCTTATCCCAACTATGTTGTGGTCGGCTTCCAGTCTAACCGGATGTAGCTGAGTACCAGTATTTTACATGGAGCGACTGCCTCTACAACCCAGTTACTGGGTAATACGAAACCCCTTGGTAAGACTGGTTGTCAGACTTTTGGGCTTCTGACGAACCGTAACGACTGTCAAAGATCAACGAATCCACAGCCGGGACCAACGGCTTAACGTGCTTTCCGAGGTACGAAGGTGTCTTGGTATGTAAAGATGGTCACCCATCCACGGACTAACCGCGGCAAGCGTAGCTTAACCTGATCGATCGACCCGTGCGGCTGTTGTTACTTAGCCACAAACACCTCTAAGTTAGAACCTATACCAACTTATAAAATTATGTTTATCGATATGGAAGGAACGGGGGAGGCCATTGCCCAGGAGTGAGACTGATCAATTATAGGTACACACCTAAATAAAACGATGCTATTCTTATCTACTACATTATATTGTTGCAGGATTATAAAATCATCAGAATCAGCTCGAGAACAGGCATCAATCTGGGTAAAGAGGTTGGAAGGTACGTATACAAGATGCCAGGGACATCGACGCGCAAACTGTAACCATGAATTCAGCACATGATTCTAGACCCCCGCGTAGACATTTTTCAAAGTCGATGTGCCTGCCACCCTGTATATCTGTCGCAGATGGATTGCAGAATCGGCTGTTTTACAAAACCGCTAGTTGTTTTACAAAACAGCTCCGTTATGTAAAATATTTGAACAACGCTCAGCGGTTTTCCATAGTTATTGAACTGGAACACGTAGAATTGCATAAACGTTTTGCATTCATCAATGCAGCGGGTCAACAATTAGCGGTTTTGTAAAACGCGTGAAATGAAACGTCTTCTCAACTTTGTCGCTCTTGGCTCGGCGTGTCGTAATAACAATAATGGCGTCCGAAGCAGAAATAAATAATACGAGTAGAAATTACCTTAACTCAAGTGAAAACAGTGATTTTAAGGACAATTAATTAACAGTTATCAGTCTTATAAAAAAAAAAAAAATCAATTTATTTCAGGTTCTCCCATATTAAAATCAAATCACCGAAACACGAGAACGACATACATAAAAATAATTACAATATAAAAATAAATACAAATACAATGTCATCAAATAATAAAGTACAATGTCAAATGAAAATAAGCAACTCGATGTCAAATAAAAATTTAAATTTAAAATTAATCGGAAATTAATAATATAAAATACAGATAAAATAAAAGTTTAGCAAATTTTGGATAAAAATAATAACATAAATTAATAAAACCCAGCAAAAGCTTATGAAAGACGCTCATTGTGAATGCAATTAATCCGTTCTGCATTACGTCCAAGCGTCGGCAGCAGTTTTGTAAAACGTAGCACAATAGAATAGAAAACTTTTATTTCGGACAGGAGTCCATAGGGTTAGGAAGAATTTTACTTAGCTTCTAGTGTTAGTAGATTACAGACACAGATGTACATACAATTAAACCTCAGCGTGGAGCTGCATCCACCTCCGCAACATCGGGGAATCCCACCGATCTGCGAACACACTGAGAATACTGTTGACAATGACAATCCAGCTGAACGTTGTTCAGTTGTTTTACATAACGGAGCTGTTTTGTAAAACAAGTAGCGGTTTTGTAAAACAGCGTATTCTACAATCCATCTGCGATATATCCACCACAAAAGCTATACTATTAATTACCAAATAATGTTACTGTTTTTGTACCTATCTGGTACCTACGTCCTACCTAACTATAGAAACAGGCTTCAAAGGAAATGAAATTAATGATCCGCTACAGGTATTTGAATATACTTAGACATACGTGAATAGATTCGTGTAATGATAGACGGTTTACAATCGATTGAGGAATCGGTAAATGGAAGGGAATACACACGTTATAATAAATACCTAACATTCACGTAATTACCTTCTTGAAAGCGCCTACGGAAAGTGTTTGAGCAGTGTTTTGTGAAATGGGGAGTTGCTATAATATGTACGTGGTAGAGTTTATTAAAAGCTGTCTGGCTATGTGTGTACGTGTTTATGATAAATTACCTAATGTATTATAATTTATATTGTATTTATATTAAAATGTATTGTAATCAAAATTAAATTATATAAATGACTGAATGAAAATAACTTCTATTATATTAAGAAGTTTTTTGAACATAAATTATAATGTTTGTAAATTCAAATTTGTTTATTCGTTGAAATTTGCATGCTTTAATTTTTAAGCAAAACATATATGATCTCATGCTTTAATAACACCTATGTATACCATGTTTTACGCAAATAAATTATCTTATCTTAAATGGACCGACTCTGCACTGTGCCGTAGGTAACTTTAACAAAACTCCAGAGATTTATGTTTTTTGTTAACCATTTTGAAAGTAATTCACAGGATTTATGTCGCAGCTAATATGTTAGGACATTATAGTTTTGACACTTGATACAGCTTTCAAGCCCAATTTTATCCAATCCATCCCTGCCTGGTTACCCGCAGTTAGGTAGGTGCCGATAGACTTCCTAAAATGTTTCAGGGGCAATTAATTAACACCAATACATTCTTCGGCAAATATTTGTTTTCGTACAAGACGAGGGTACATTTTATCACAGGCGATGACTACAGGAAACGAGGGCTCCTCGAAATTCTTACCCTTTTTACTGGTTGACATCTTCGAGGCGAAGCGTCTGAAACTTTGACCTAGGTACCTTTAATTATATATTTTGAAAACTAATGTAGTCAGTTTAATAGATTTTTTACCAATGTATCTACAAAATATTTTTGTCTCTACTTAATTCATGAGCTGTGGGCCAAAATAACGACTACGTGAAGTCATGACACAGCTAGAAGGCATCGCGGCAGACCCCGTAGAAGAAGGCGGGACCAGCTGGAGAAAACAAACGACCAGTCGTCCACTTTAGTCCCAGACCTAAAGAGCTGGAAGTCAAGGGATAGCAGTAATTCATTATGCAGATGTTAGATGGTTGTTGTTGTATCTATATAGAATGTAACTTATGCCTACTTAAAAGGGAAATACGTAATTTACATTGTCTTTATGACGGCTAGGTTGGCGTTTTAAAAAAAAAAAGTAATTGATTTGGTACTTACTTTGTGCCTGTTAAAAACAAGAGGAAAAATAGGACAAAGCGGTTAAAAGAAAACAAAAGTTCTTTAGTATAAAAAGTACTAATTAATGTAAAATTGTACAAAAGGTTTCAGATTCCTTACTTAGGTATTACAAACAACAAAGGGTTTCCAATTAATACCTTTAGAAAACCGTACCTAACCATATCACTCGATCAGTTCATTAACGACCAACTAATAAAACAAAAGATAACACAAAAAATAGTTAACCAACAACAACGAGGGGCTCGTGGTTATATAATAACAGTCGCACAGGTCGATTGATCAGGTTAAGCTACGCTTGCCGCGGTTGGCCTGTGATGGGTGACCATCTTTACACACCGAGACCCCTCCGTGCCTCGGAAAGCACGTTAAGCCGTTGGTCCCGGCTATCATTCGTAGATCTTTGACAGTCGTTACGGGTAGTCAGAAGCCCGAAAGTCTGACAACCAGTCTTACCAAGGGGTATCGTATTACCCAGTAACTGGGTTGTGGAGGTCAGATGAAACCGGTTTGACTGGAAGCCGACCCCAACATATTTGAGAAAAGGCTAGGTAGATGAAATAGTTAACCAACACAATATCCGCACCCTAATTGTGTAACACACGATCAATCGGAATCGGTTTCATTTTGACAGTTCAACAACATTCATTGCGCTATTTACGTGTTGAGCAGACAAATTTTTCGAACTTATGAAGCAATGAATTAGCAATTTGTTTCAAAATGATTCTGATTCCGATTGATTGTGTGTTACGCAATTAGGGTGCCGTTATATACGCCATTTTTTTGTGCTACAATTTTTTTTTTTTGTTTTATGTCTGACAATAGTATGCACCAACCTAGGTACTTAAAGAGGGAATTGTTAGAAGTTTATTCATTAACTAGAAATTAACTGGCAGCACTATTTTTGTGAAGAACAGACCACTGTTCTTCACAAAAATAGTGCTAGGGCCACCAGGCTCAGTGGTATCAGCCCCAACCTACAAGTTCGTGAGTTCGAACCCAGGCATGTACTTTGTGTATTTTATTTCATCAACACTGCTCTCAAAACGGCGAAGGAAAATATCGTGAGGAAACCGGCATGTCCTAGAACCAAAAATTCGAAGATATGTGACATCCACTAACCCGCACTGGGCCCGCGTGGTGGATTATGGCCCACTCCTTTTCAAAACCGGGGCCTGTGTCCCAGCGGTGGGAACATTATAGACTAATGACTATGCTTATACTGTTTTTGTTCAGTAACTGAGGGGCAATTCTTGTAATTTTAAGAACGTTCACAGTCTGATCTCAGTCTCAATCTGTGAAAAATTCCTCTAATAATCCCTACATTTTTGACAAGTTTTTGAAATTGATTGTCGTTGATTTTGAATGTTTTTAACTACGGGAATTAGTCTTTAGATTGTCTTTAGATTGATTTGTACTTGTTGAAAAGGGGGAGAAAACGGGTACCTACACATAGTAAAACAAGCTTATTTAATGTAAAGAGCACGTTTGTTAAATTGTATAATTATGCTTTCATTTTCATTTCCTTCCATTAAACAACGTGAATCATATTTGAAACAGCAAGGGGTTCCCAATCAACATCTATCTATAGAACACCGTACCTCGATCAGTTCATTATCGTCCAACCAATAGTACCAAAGATAACACACAACGAATAGTTAACCAACACAATATACGCCATTTTATTGTTCAATTACATTCGCTTTCCGCATGATAGATTTAATCGGAAACGATAATACATACTCCCAGCGGAACCATTGCTATTTGACATAAATCTTATGATATTATTGAGGATAAATATTGGTATTCTGGGAATGAAAATCAATGTAAGTGAGTAAAACTTCCGTAAGCTTGTGTGTTTCTGAATGTAGTGCCTCAAAGACAACCTACTATAGTGCGGCTGACGAGAGAACGCGTTCTGACCCCTGTCAGTTTCATACAAACGAATACGTGTTCTGCGAATTTGATCTTTATTAGCTACTATAAGGTGGGGAAAAAGGAATTTTACAATGTGAATTGACTGCCAACTTGTGGGGAGTGAAAAAAATTGGCTTTCACGCAAAGTTTATTTAAAATTACTTGCTCTAACTTGTTTAAAACTGTTGTTGCTCGCAAAACATTTGTCTCCAAATTGGTGATTTTTTCTTCAATGTTGGCTTTCAAGACTTTAGATCACACGGCCCATGAATTAATTAACTCTCTATCTGTCTACAACATATGTATGTGTCACATTATGACGCCATTTGCAAAAAATATAGCGCACATTATGACATTACTTTTGCCCCATCTTGTAGAATTACCGCACGGACAGGTACCAGGAACGCATTCTTTCAACGGCCGGACTGTACAAGTGACCATCTTTTAGGATCAGACTTTTGTTGACAGTGGGTCAACAAAAGTCTGATCCTAAAAGATGGTCACGGCAAAGCAAACGTCATACAACCTCTCATACAGAAGAGGAACCATTCAGGATTTCTCTATGATTGATTAGCAATTGGCTGAATGAAGTGCGGGCGTTTTGGGGGACATTTTGGGGGATTTTGCCATTCAAAAAGTGCTGATTTTCAGCCTAGTTTGAATAAATGACTTTTGAACTTGTTTGATTCGCAGAGATTCGAGAGAGATTCCTGAGTAGCGATTCTTGGAATAATAATATTCCATACCTTATTACTTCCGTGTTTGGTCCTGGTTTCCATTGTATATTCCCTTCATCATTTGATTAACATCAAAGCCTAATACGACATGAGATGGATTTAAATTACCCAATGTAATTGATTTAAATTACATTGGTAGTTCCCGTTAACCCGAAGCCATCCATATGAAATGGTCCATTCATGCCTCGCAACCCACGCAACCATACTACTTAGTACCTCCTACAACACCCTACATAATTGCGTAGCACACCGACAAACCCAATCTTTCAGATCTTAAAAAAAAATCCTAATTTCTAATCTATTGCTTCATAAGTATGAAAAATTTGTCTGCTTACAACGTAAATAACGAAATGAATATTGTTGAATAGTCAAAATGCAATGCTTTTGATAATTCAACGTTGTAAGCAGACGAATTTTTCATACAATTGATGCAATAGATTGCATAGCATATTGATATAGACGTGTTAAATGGACTTAACACAAATAATTCAATTTAAAAACAAAAGCGGATTTTCTCAAATTTCTCACAAGTTAGAGCCGTTTAAATCATATTAGTTTTCCCCCATGAGTCGGGTTTTCCTGTAAAAGGCGATTTTCTATGAAATATGCGTCGTAAAAATAGACTGCAGCCTTATTTATCATAGTTTTAATAATATATAGGGAAAGTTTTGTTTGTAAATTTATCACTTCGATAGAGGTAGGTATTTAAAGGTTATGAAGATTTTTTTTTTCACTCATGGTGGGATTAACGAGACGAATTTTCAAAGACGTTTTTTCAAGATTCATCCATACATTAGTTCTTATAATTAGGTATTTATGTGTACATACTTAACTACCATCATCATCATTTCGGCCGAAAGACGTCCACTGCTGAACATAGGCCTCCCCAAGCACTTCCACTTCGACCGGTCTGGCCTCCCACAAGGTGGACCTGGACTGATGACCTTGTAAAGGCCGTAGGAATCCGCTGGATGTTGGGAAGTACGTATACTTAATAGTAAAACATAGACAAAATTAAGCTTCTTGTGAAAGAAAACTCATCATCATAGAAAGAAAGAAAGAAAAAAACCTTTATTTAGCACCGACTAAGAGACACACAATACACCAGATACATACATCAGATAGCAACTAATAAAAAAACAAATAGAAAGTATAAAGACCGATGTAAGAAATTAGCAGGTAAGTGTGCCTCACGGCTGCACCAAAAAGGCCAGTTCAGCAAAAAATCATCTACCGATTTCCCAACTATGTTGGGGTATGCTTCCAGTTTTACCGGATGCAGCTGAATACCAGTATTTTACATGAAGCGACTGCCTATCTGACCTCCAAAACCCAGTGACTGGGTAATACGAAAGAAAACCTATGAAACAAAACTCTGAATTGATTTAGATACTTCACCAGAGTTTTCAAACAGGACAGGAAATTATATTTCGTTTCTAGAAAACGCGCTGGCAAGACATCAACTTTAAAAGACACATCACATTTGCATATAAATCATAATTCTCCTGTCCTTATCCCCACTTATTTGTGGTCGACGCAACGTGTCTTTTTCTTCCATTCTTCTCCATTAGTCGTCATCTCGGTAGTCACCCCCTTTCTAACCATATCATTATTCACACAGTCCGTCCATCGTTTCTTTGGTCTTCCTACTTTTAAAGCTTCATTCATACTCAAAACTTTCCTCACGACATTTTCCTCATTACTCTGTATCACAAATGATTTTCAGATATTATTTGATAGATATTTTTGTTTTAGTCAAGTAAATCCTGGTAAAAACGTCTAGTAATTTCACAAACAAGCCCTGTATTTTAAGCATGATACAGCGAATGCTGTAGCGAGGACAATTTTCCACTACGTTCATCAAACCAGACGCTATTTTTCTTATAGTATCTCTTTGTACAGCTGTATGGAATGAAGAACCGCTTTTCATTATAAATTCTAGGAAAAACTTATTGCCTCGAGCTGTGTTGATGTAAAGGATACTTTATGTATCTAGCACTAGTCTAGTAGTAAGCAAGAAATAACTAGTAAAATTATAAAGAAAAATACGTATATAACAATAAAATGTATACAAACTTAGCTCTGGATCCTATTTTGTTGGTCCTTGTAATTAAAAACTTGTAGCAAAATAGTAAAACGAATTAAACTTTTGTTCCAGCATCTGACCTAGCCATAGTTATTTATTAACAAACAATAATCTGTATCTGAAATTATACAAAATAAATTCAATTTAAAACATACGTCTCTTACCCATATTTCAATTTATTTGGGATCGGCGTAACATGTCTTACCTATTAATATTATAAACGTGAAAGTTTGTATGAATGGATGTTTGTTACTCTTTCACGCAAAAACTACTGAACGGATTTGGATGAAATTTGGCACACAGATGGTTTATAGCCAGGATTAATATATAAAATATCCGATATCCCGATATTCCCACGGGATCGAAACTTATGCGGGTGAAACCGCGGGGCGCAGCTAGTTCTTCCATATTTCTCTATCGACTGATAGAGAAATATGGAAGAAATATGGTCATCTCGGTAGTCACCCCTTTTATAGCCATAGATAATCATTTTCTCGAAATGCACCTTAAAAAAATGTTTACGGTGTACATTTTAGTTATGTACTAAACTTAGTTCATAAAATCTAGGATTTTATTTTACTGCATCTTTAAAGTTTATGTATTTTTCATGCATAAAAGAGTTTACAAATTGTATCAAGGAGATTACATTTTAAAACAAGTTTTTTATTTCTTGTAGTTACTATAAACTGAGGTTAGTACAGTATGCTGAGATTAAAAAACATAAAACATACCAGTAACAAGGGGTATTAAGTTCTGAATTAAGAGAAGTGGCGCACTTTTAAAAATATAGGGTGGCGGGACATCGACGCGCAAATTAACCTTGAATTCAGCGCATGACTAGACCCGTTAGCGTGGTAAATTTTTAGTCAGTTATGAAAAAAAAATCTGCTATTTCATAAAAAAGTGTAATATCTACGCGGTCAAAATGTATGGAACAGTAATTTTTGTTTTCAAAATCACGTACTAATTATATTTTGAAAGTTGTACCAGAAGGCCAATTGCCGTAATTAAAAACTTTCAAAATATAGTCGCAATCTCATCTCAGCGACAATCAATGTCATAAATAAAAGGAAATTTGCGGTATTTTTGGCAGATTGAAATCAAAAGTCATTTATTCAAATTAGGCTGAGAATCAGCCCTTTTCGAACGTCAAAATTACAAAAGACAGTCCCCCAAAAACGCCCGCTCTTCACCACTTTCTAGTGCTATCGCTGGGAAGAAGAAGTGGTGCAACAAACTCCCCAGCAGAGACAGAGAGGTTTTTAAACTTACGAGAATTGCCCCTCTGGTAGCGCTTCGATGTCCCTGCCATCCTGTAGGTATACTTAAACTAAAAAAATATGGCTACCAAAAATAGACAGGCTAACCCTAGTTTGACAGTTCATTAGTCCCCCTATTTTCAGCCATGTACATTTTTAGAATTTTCCCTTTATTTACTTTTTTTCCAAGGTTATCCACCTGACCACCGAATTTTGACCAAACTTTTTCCAGAATTTGCTTTACCCACAACCCACAGAACACAGAATTATTCAAAACCTACAACTGATCGAATCATCCAAACCAAATCTTCACGAACCAAATTCGTGAATAGAATAAAAGCATAAAGTAAAACCGTTTTCTTTTTTACACACTACATAACTCATAGATAAAAAGGGTTGACAGAAGCGCAGAGACAAATTGGACTGTTTCTCTTGACATACACAATAAGGTGTTTGTTCCCTGGGGCGGTAGGTACCTGTAACGTGCGTGTTTACCGTTTAGGGCTTGAGTAGGTATCTAATCGGGCGGGAAAGGTCTCTGGGAAAGGATTATTATTGGTACTATGTGGTAAGTTGTGTGTTAGTTGGGCAGAGTTTAGATTTTGAAGTTTTGTATATGAAGTCTGGCTTGTTGTTAGATTGAAAGTTAATTTCTGTTTTATAACCGACAGTTAATCTATGTAAAATGTGTGACGTGCATGAGAGAAAATAATTTGTCACCTGCACGCTTAAAGCTTCTTTTGATCAAATAAACTCTTCGAGGTTTTACTACATTTTGCCCGGAACAAAAATAATACTAGATTAGCTCTAGGCTGTTTTGTATTCTGAGGCCCTAGGTAATTCACCCGTCGGCTGTATCGCAGAAAATCAATCGCTACTGTATTCATCAAGTTATCTATGAAACGGAAAGTGATATAAAATACTAAAATATTCATTCTTCTGAATGGCCCGAATTGGCAACTAACTGATACAAACAGAATACATTGAAATTGGGAGAGTTTTGGTGGTATTTTTAGGATAAGTTTAAGGTATTTTTTTATTTATTTCTCAAAAAAGTGTGGTTCATACTGTCTGTTACTATAAATATAATTTTACAATTTAGGGAAAAATCATAAAGAGTTACAAACGAATTGAATCTGGCGTCCTAGCTAGGTTACATGGTAACCTGAAGGTTCGCCAGCCCAGGTACCCACAGAAGGAAAATAAATATATATAAATAGGTGTATTTATATCGGTCAACAGGACCTTAACCGAGGCATATTATAATGGTTTGAATACCAAGATTAATACCCCCGTTGGCTCTTGTATAATACACCTAATCTTACACACAACAGGCTTATTATTATAATTAGACGGCACGGTTGGCGCAGTGGTTAAGCGATTGACTGCTGCGCTGCGTGTCGCGGGTTCGATTCCCGCACGGAACAAATATTTGTATGACCTACATGTATTTGTTCCGAGTCTGGGTGTTTTTCTATCTATAATATGTATGTATTTACAAAAAAAAATGTATATAAGTAGTTTATCAGCCATCTTGTTACCATAACACAAGCATTAGGTTGCTTAGCTTGGGACTAGATGGCGCTGTGTGAAATGTCCAGGGATATTATTATTATTATTATTATTATTATTATTATTATGCACTAATGTAGGATTGTAGGGGCGGCGTAGAACTGCAGCCCCCCCCTCCCCACTGTCTTACTGTGTAGACACGGAATCCCTTTATTTATTGTTCCTCTGAGAAATATTCTCTCGTCCATCGTCGACAGTTTGCTACAATTTGTATACCAGGAACATATATTATTACAACGTATAAATATAAAATATCTACATTTCTGTCATGTATCTAAAATATGCAGGACTAGCTGCGCCCCGAGGTTTCACCCGCATAAGTTTCGATCTCGTGGGAATATCGGGATAAAAAGTATCCTATGTGTTAATCCTGGTTATAAACTATCTGTGTGCCAAACATCCAAATCCGTTCAGAAGTTTTGGCGTGAAAGAGTAACAAACATCCATCCATCCCTAAAAACTTTCGCGTTTATAATATTACTAACTGTGCCCCGCGGTTTCACCCGCATAAATTTCGATCCCGTGGGAATATCGGGATAAAAAATATCCTATGTGTACACATAAATAAGCAAAAATTCATCCAAATCCGTTCCATACAAACTTTCGCGTTTATAATATTAGTAGGACGTAGGATATTCGAGGCTCAACCTTTTCGCTCATACATCGACTCGAATGACTTACACCAATCAATCAATCAATATTTTTTTTTTTTTAATTGTGAGACCACCTGCTGTAACCAAAAATCTACATGAAAAAAGTTTAAAATGGAGATAAAATTGCTCCAAGCACTTGTACAAAATGCATGGTGCGTCGTGTAAATGGAGCTTCCATTTACACTATGTACTTACCATACATATTCTCATCGAGCGAACCCAATCGAAGTTCCATTGATGGGAAATTGTTCCCAACTGACCCAATTAATGGGAATTCTGACAAAAGCACAAAAATTGGAATTTTAAATGTATTTCTTTTACGCTAACAAGATCGAACATAACATAATATCACGGTTGTATTTCCCGCTGGGCTAGGCAGGGGTGTACCTATTATAGTACAATCACATTTCGTCATTTTACCAAGAATGGTTGGTTATAAATGCATAGGTTTTGTATGGGTTCAATGGGAAGGCAATTACGTCAAGTGCGGAAGCAATCGATGCTTTATTTACCATTTGTTTGCTATGTAGGTCGCGGACGGGATATTTTCTTTGTGAAGGCACCAGCTGATAATTTCCACAGCTAATGTAAATGATAGCGTCGGTGTGACCGTCCGTTTCTAGCCTTAGGATATCGTTTTTTCCCGGTAATTGGGTAGCACGGGTCCGATGACAGTTGCCACGTGCAATATTGATGTTCTGCCGCATCTGTTTAAATTGTAGTTGTTTTATTAGGGAGAGAGACAGAGGGGTTGTGGCTAAGTAATAACAGCCGCACGGGTCGATCGATCAGGTTAAGCTACGCTTACCACGGTTGCTCCGTGGATGGGTGACTATCTTTACATACCAAGACCCCTCCGTGCTTTGGAAAGCACGTTCAGCCGTTGGTCCCGGCTGTTGGATCTTTGACAGTCGTTACGGGTCGTCAGAAGCCCGAAACTGACAACCAGTCTTACCAAGGGGTTTCGTATTGCCCAGTAACTGGGTTGTGGAGGACAGATAGGCAGTCGCTCCAGGTAAAATACTGGTCCTCAGCTGCATCTGGTCAGACTGGAAGCCGACCTCAACATAGTTGTGAAAATACTGGGCAGATGATGTAGTTGTTTTATTGCTATGTTAATTTCCGTGCTATCAATGCATGATTACAGCAAGATAAAGTTTCGGGTAATTGATTTCGTCCTGGTTATGTGCTGTAGTCGAAACTAGCTTTCTAAAGCGAGGTATACATTATGAAGCCAGTGTCGTGAAACAGTAGCTTGTCTGTTCTATTTCGGGCTATAGCTAACATCCGGTATTTTAAAAAGCTGATAAAATCAACTAAAACTAACACGCTGCAGTAGTTCAAAAACCTGGTGTTAGTTAGCTATAGCCCGAAACAGAACAGTCAAGAGGCTATTTCACGACACTAGTTTCATAATGTAAAGCCTGTTGAAAGGAAAACAGATCTGGCAAAAAAAAAGCAGGCTGCCTGGAAATTTTGATATAATTTATTTTTCTAAGAAATAATCTTACAATAAACAGAAACCCAGGAATAATGGAGTTAATAATAATAATAGAGCTGAGGTGAGCTTATAAAAATCAAACAAGAAAATAATTCCCTGGCGCGTCATTGCAGTACATTGAAAAAGAAATATTTTGCTGGTAAACAGAACCTCTTGCATTGTATTCGAAGTTCTTAACTTTACGATCGTTGGGTCCAATACAAATCCCGATTTGTATACCTGTGTAATACAAGCCAACTACATGTTTATTCAGCACTAGCTTCTGCCCGCGGCTTCGCCCGCGTGGAAGTCGGAAATTATCCCACGGGAACGTGCTAACAGGATAAAATGTATGTGCTTCCCCAGGATGCCATCCATCTCGCGGGCCCTTTGTGGCTAATTACAATAGAAAACCAATTGTGTCTCATTAGTGGTGATTAAGAGGGTACCTATATGATATCTTTACCTAAGTACCTACCTAATCAAAAAAAAAATAACTTACCTAAATAAACCTATTTCTGATGATAACTAATCTAAACTCAATAAATAAGCTAAATCCCTAAAAACTAATATCTATACGAATGACTAATCCTACCTAACAGTATTATAAAATAACCTACGGTCACTACGTACACTAACAAATATACTACCTATACTATAAAATTAAAATCTATACCTACGACTTATAAAATTAAACCTAAACAACTCTAAAAACTAAAAGGAATAAAAAGGTCGCACAGATAATACTGCGGGTGATGTAACCTACGACAAACTTATATTTGCGGTTGGTACAGTATTCGGTCTAGGGATCGAACCGCAAAATTAAGTTTGTTTTTTAATGTATATACTTTTCCGGGATAAAAAGTACCCAGTGTGGTGCCCAGGATATTAAAGAATAATTATACCAAGTTTCATCGTAATCGAACCGGTAGTTTTTGCGTGATGCCTGAACAAACAGACAGACAGACAGACAGACAGACAGACAGACCGACAGACAGACAGACAGACAAAAATTTTTGTAATCACATTTTTGGTTTCGGTGTCGGTCTAGTAACACCCCCTGCCATTTATTTTTTTTGATATTTTCAATGTACAGAATTTTCACTTCTACAGATTTATTATAAGTATAGATTAATATGTCTTATGTTTAACTTACCACCAGATATAGTAACATATAACAGACAGAAATAGTAAATGATCACCAAAATTAAACCCGCATTTTAATGTAAACTTATAACCAAAGTTTTAACATCTCGATATCCTATTTAAGCAAAATGACTCCAAATAAATCATGTTTTCCATATTTTTATTGTATACAATCTAGTCGTTTCTGGCACTCGCCGGCCGGTGGGCTGCCGCGGCACCGCTCGCTTCGCTTGCTCGGCTCGTGCGTAGGAGGTCACAGTTTTAACCTAACCTAACCATTTTTTTTTTAAATTAACCTCGTCTATCTAATTTGCAGCAAGCCGGAGACATAACTTAATATGGCATCATAATACTTTATTTGGTAATAAACCTACATTTTATGGCAATCATAGTGGTTTATTTAGACAGAAATAGCGCATTAATTTGCTCGCTAAGATTTAGTGATCATTTACACATTTGGTGTTCGAATACAATTGTATACACTTCAAATTTGAAATGCAAGAACTAAGGGTATCAAAGCATTTTATGGTGTTCATTATATTTAACCTCAATTAAAATGATATACAAGGTGCTTGAGTGGTTCTGAAAGTTTTCCTCGGTTATTAAAAAAGAATTTGCTGCTCCATACATTTTGACCGCGTAGGTATTCCACTTTTCTATGAAACAGCAGATTTTTTTTTGAAAACCGACGAATCATTTTTGCGCCGCTAGGGGTCTAGAATCATGTGCTGAATTCATGGTTAGAGTTTGCGCGACGATGTCCCTGGCACCCTGTATACATAAATAATAACTTAAGTATAATTAACTTATTCATTAATAAAAATAATAAGTCCTAATTTAACTAACACTATTACCAAAATAAAATATGGCGTCGAAAAATTCATCGGCTTTACTGTCGTCTGGTAATGTACCTGAGACACTGGCGGCATTGCCACGTTGTATGGCAATACCTCGCCTCTGGCCAAGGTAAAAGCCAGCCTTTGGGTCATGGGAAGTATTAACCGGCCGTTTTGAGATTTTATTGAGCACAGGGGCAATTCTCGTAATTTTAAGAACGTTCACAGTGTGATCTGTCTTAATCTGTCAAAAATGTCTCTGATTTCCCTACCTTTTTGACAAGTTTTTGACATTGATTGTCGCTGAGATGAGATTGCGACTAGATTTTCAACGTTTATAATTACGGAATTGGCCTTCAGACCATGAGCCAACTACATCCAATAAAATTCATGTTTATTCCTTGTGATGTTAAATCAGTAGAGGAAAACATACTCATATTATTTAAGTGTATTTATTTATGATGGTGCCATATTTGTATTCACTTTCACGCCAATATTATAGGATATTGCTACTTTCACGGTGATTTGATACTATAACTGATATGAATCTATCACAGAAATATATTTATTGTAAGTGGATATATTAGCTTTTTTAACCGCGAGATTTGTGTGGCGACGAATATTTCACCACGCCTGGGACGTCAATCAACCAACTCAGCGCATTGCCGTCTAGCATGTCTTAAGTCTTTTTCCGTGGGTACCACAGAAGGTGACTTAGGAATGAATTCAAAGAGGTAGTTTTTTAGCAAACACACAGATTTTGTATTCCTCTATGTCCCTTAACTGAAACTGGTAGTGGTGCAGATTACAGTGTATTTTCATTAGCGCTTTTTAATGCAGGGTTGTTTTCCTACATTAAAAAGTGCTAGTAAGTAGCACTGTAAGTTTGTGGGTTATCAGAGTTGGTTCTTGTTTTTTATCGATTTCTTTATGTCAATGTATAGTTTGGATAATGTAGAATTAGATCATCCATTACTTCATAATTATGTTAGAAAAATTCGTCTGCATAACAATGTAATGAATGTTATTGAACTGTCACTGAAAGGCATTGACATTGTAAGTGTATTACGCAATTGCGCTGGTTTTCACACTTTTATAAAGTTGCGCGATAATTTAAGCAAAGAACACAAACAATTGAATGAACCAAATTCTAAATGATTGAATGAATGAAAAGAGTTCCCGTAACATGTTCATTGTCGATGCCGTGCGGCGACTATGTATCCGTTCGTCAATATTGAATGTAAATAGAACACAAATTGCTCGTATCCGTTTGAAAAGCAATCAAGCACACGCGTGCTCGCTATTTTGCGTGGCGTGTGTGATCGTTCATGCTCGCGGTGGGCGAAACTTCCAATGGATAAGTATATTGGGATTTATTTTTGGAACGAAGTTCTTTAACGTAGCTTGCGGTACGAGTAGTGGAGTAGTGGTGAAGGGCGGGCGTTTTTGGGGAACTGTCTTTTGTAATTTTGACGTCCGAAAAGTGCTGATTCTCAGCCTAATTTGAATAAATGTCTTTTGATTTTGATTGGTTTTGATTTGATTTTGAGTAAACTGGTAGATATCGTCACGTAACGAAAAAGCGTTATGTGACTTTATTATAAACTAGCTTCTACCCGCGGCTTCGCCCGCGTGGTTTCGGAAATTATCCTACGAATAAGATTTGTCATACAAACGAAAACGCCCCATTTCTCCCTCTTAGGGATGGAATTTCAAAAAACCCTTTCTTAGTGGATACCTACTCTTCACTAAGAACACACACTCCAAATTTTATGTCTCTAGGACCAGCGGTTTAGGCTGTGCGTTGATATATCAGTCAGTCAGTCAGTCAGTCAGCCAGGACTTTGAATTTTATATATATATGTATATAGATAGATAATAAAAAGAGACAGAGAGTTAGTTTTCATGGTTCCCGAGGGTGATAAAGCCGATAGTGTTGTCAAAATTCAAATTCAAACCGACCACCGCAAAATTAAAAAAAAAAAAAATTGCCATTTTAAATTTTTCACAGCCGCCATCTTGTATTTTCCTTTAGAATTTCGTTCCTGACGTGCCCTGACCTCACAAGCTTTTTAACTATTTTACTGTACCTACATTAGCATGTCTTCCAATGGATAAGTATATAAGCTAATTTTTAACTGTTTTACGTATGTATTACCATGTATATATATATTACCATGTAATGTAAGAATTGACTAATTAGTTTTCTATAATACTTTTTGTCTGGTAATCTTCATGGCTGCTCATAAATTACGCTTATTAACGTTGTCAAGGAGTTCATTTGTACTTACTTAATAATAAGTAATGGATTATTTTTAGATAAGTAGAAAAACCATTTACAAAAACAGGTTTCTATAGCTGAAACGATTACTTTTGTAGTTTTATTATGCCATTAACGTTCAAAACCATACTAGAACGAAGTATCGCGAAAAATACAATATTAGTTTTGTTAATTCTAAACCGAAAGGGCTATGCTTGTAGTTTCCCATGATCGAATCAGAAAATAAGAGATCCGTAGAAGAACCAAAGTAACATAACCGGAAGAGTTTCCAAACTTAAATGGCAGGGTACACTGCTCGCAGAACAGATGGTTTACAACGGGACCAAACCTAAAATTCGAAAAAAAAGTCAGCTGTCAATACAATACCCGGTTACATTGGCATTTGGGTTTGTGATCTTCCTGTACGAGTGGCAATAAATACTTTTTCTTTCATTCTTTACATATAATAGTGGGATGAACCAGCTATTATATGTAAAGAAAGACGGTTCGATTTTAGCTGATCAACTGCTAAGTCGAAAGCGATGTGAACCGTCTGAACAGACTTTTAATCAAATCAAATTATCAATCAATTAAATTCAAATTATTTTTTGTTGACCAACAAGAGTTGTTGAACTAAAATCGGAATCTGTACACCCGGTATAAAAGATAGGGACTGTTTTTTTTACCTATTTTGTATTTTGCTAAAATCAGAAATAAAAGTGCTGACTCACTTTCACGTTACCTAACCTACCGACCGAAACAAGATGGCCTATTCTGTAATGCTTATCCTTAGTAGGTAAGCGCACTTGAGTGACTTCCCTCTCTTTTATTGCCTCACGGATCTCCGTGAGATGTTAGATCCAACCTTATCTTTCTTTGGAAAAGTCTTTTCAGTTCATGAATTTAATAGAGATTGATGACAGTTTCATTGATTCTAAATACCTACCCTTCATTAGATACGAGTACCTAGTTAACGTAAGAAACATTTTTTTTTTTATTTTATTTTTTTTTTCTAGAAAATAAGAAATTTACCAGTCTCACCAAGGGGTATCGTATTACCCAGAAACTGGGTTGTGGAGGTCAGATAGGCAGTCGCTCCATGTAAAATACTACTATTCAGCTGCATCCGGTTAGACTGGAAGCCGACCCCAACATAGTTGGGAAAAGGCTAGGCAGATGATGATTTTTTCTAGAAAATATGTTTACAGTGATTTACAGGTGACATCCCACCTTCTGAAAAGTACTGGTGTCAAGGGATTGCTGATAATTATGTTGCTGGAAGAAGTCTCATGCGCCTGTGACTTCATTAAAAATGCAGAAAGGTGGGTTTAGACAAAACGAACATAGAACAAGAGTATTCTTGTCTTGCTATTCTTGAGTGCCTTCTAAAGTGCCTGTAAATGGTTTAATTGAAATAAATGATTTGAGTTTGAGTTTGAGCTATTCTTGAGATGTTGGTATGGATCACAGACCAACAGACTAGTACTGTATGCATAGACCAACGAAAGAGTGCTTTTTCCGTTTCATCATCATCATCATCATTTCGGCCGAAAGACGTCCACTGCTGGACATAGCCCTCCCCCAAGCACCTCCACTTCGACCGGTTCTGTGCTTCTCGCATCCAACGGGTTCCTGCGGCCTTCACAAGGTTGTCGGTCCACGTAGTGGGAGGCCTTCCAACAACAACTTGAGTAAGAGGATTCAGAGCGTTGATGTTAATGGAAAAAGATCTCCCGGATCTTTAGTAACAATGGGAGTCCCACAGGGCTCAATTCTTGGTCCTTTCTTATTTCTTATTTATATTAATGACTTGCCGTACCTCATAAAGGATAATCATGATATAGTGTTGTTTGCAGATGACACTTCACTTTTGTTTAAACTTAAACGTCAGCAGCAGGTTACTGACGATGTAAATAGCGCGATCTCTAAAGTAGTCCACTGGTTCAATGTTAATAATCTACTTCTAAACGAGAAAAAAACCAAATGCATTAAATTTACGTTACCTCACGTTAGACAGGTGAAAACTAATGTGTTGATAAAGGGCGAAGAATTGAATCCTGAAGACAGCACAGTATTCTTGGGCATAACTTTGGATGCTAAGCTACAGTGGGGTCCACATATAGACAAATTGTCAAAAAAGCTAAGTTCCGCAGCATACGCTGTTAGAAAAATTCGTAATTTAACTGATATAGAGACAGCCCGTTTAGTGTACTTTAGCTATTTTCATAGTGTAATGTCGTACGGTATCCTATTGTGGGGAAATGCCGCTGATATTCAGACTATCTTTGTTTTGCAGAAGCGAGCTGTTCGATCAATTTATAAATTAAGTCCGAGACACTCGCTCAGAGACAAATTTAAAGAAATTAATGTTATGACTGTGCCTTCTCAGTATATTTATGAAAATCTTTTATATGCCCATAAAAATATAAAATTGTTTAAAAAATACAGTGATATCCATGATATAAATACTAGGAACAAACACAAATTTGTTGTACCTACAACAAGGCTCAAGAAAATAGGTGGCTCGTTCAGATGCCAATGTATACGCTTTTACAATAAAGTTCCAAGCCTCGTTCAAGATCTAAGCCTTAATAAATTCAAATCATTCATTAAACGTAAGTTGTGCCAGAAGGCCTTTTATACCGTTAAGGCTTATATCGAGGACAAAAAGGCTTGGGATTAAGCTGCTTCCAATTTTTACATATTGAATGTTTTTTTTTTTTGTGGTTGTTGTTTGTTTTTTTTTTTTTTTATATATACAATTTGACATTAATGAATTTGATCTATGACATTTACTTACTTTGTAAAGTATTCTATTATTTTAATTATTGTGAATGTGAAGACTATGTGGGTCATTTTATTTTTTATTTTTACTTTCTGTTCTGTTAGTTTTTGTCATGGTCTGGCAGTTTGAGTAATTATTGTGGCCTACCCAAATGTCCTTTCTTTGGTATTGTTCGTCGAATCGTTGAGCTCCTTAAGTTTTGAGTTGAGCTGCACGATTTCTGACATATGCGTGCACTGACTGGACAGGTCCTCTCAATCTGTGTGGTTCTTTCCTCAAAAGACCATCTCAGACATCGACCTACATGGTCTTCATATGATCTGACCAAGATTATGTCTGGACTTTAAAAGAGACTGTGACGTCTGAGTTTGTTTCGGCCTTTCTTCTCAGGCTAGTCAGATAGGAAACGCCGGCCTCATCTAGTTTTAAAATATGATTGACGTGTAAAAGTGTTTGTACAAACCTACTTACAAAATAAAATCATTTATCATTTATCATTTATCATTTAACAACTTTTCTATAAAAGAATTTGGTAGTGTGGGTATAGATTGTGCATTCGCTCTTTCGGTCTTAAATGGCCTTAAAATGGTAACACTTTCCCAGACAACACAAGCAGCTCAATTGCTACTACAACTTAAGGTTCTGATCAATGATCTCCACAAACTTTAACTTTCTTGTTCTTTCCTCTACAATGTTTGTTTCTCAAGAAACTTTAAAATACGGTAACAAGCTTGTAATGCGCTACAGAAAGTTGTAAGACGATATATAACGCGCTCTATGCTGCTACTTGCAGAGGATTTGTGTAATAGGTCAGACAGTTTATAGGTTAATACTTCATGGCAGTTAAGTTAAAAAATATAGGAGTGGGGAAGATGGTTTATAGTCGTATTTTTTTGTCTTTAGGTACCTTCCGTATTAGGTAGAGAAATGACAGTACAAAATTAATATTTTGCTTTGGCTGTGAAGATACATTTATTGATATGATATACTGTCCCACTGCTGGGCAAAGAACTCCCCAAATTCCTTCCAGGAACTCCTTTCCCGTGCCACCTCAAACCAGCCCTCGCGGTACGCGTCCAGGTCATCTCACCACCGCTTTCTGAAAGTCTGTAAAATTAGTTGTAAAGCAAACTGCCTACCAACATAAATTGTCCGTATATACAAATCACAACTGTCATTCTTTGACTTTAGTATGAAATGGCTGTAACACGGAAAATTGACGTAGGGTTCTTAATAATTAATTGCACTGACTATAAAATAGGTTTAGCATTTTTTGGCAACGAATGCCCTTGTTAACCAATGTCGTTGAAGGTACCTAATAATTTCAACTAAAGCAATTATTCTTCTACGTGTCCAACGGCAACGTGATGATTACCTTGACTCTCCTCACCTGTTCTCCTCTCCTTTGACCGTACATATTCGTATTGGTAGCGACTTTTCTGACACCTAGGTAACAAAATCTTCAAATCAAATCGAAGCCAACTCACAAAGTAATTTACTTCTCCCCACTTTCCTTTCTTCCACAAACTATTTCAATACATTTAAACTTACATTTGCAATTCGCAGACTAACCGATGGTAGGTCAATTTTCCGGCAAGTACCCACGTGGTTACTGAAGCGTCCGTGGTGAACCGATCGTAGCAACTGCACCATTTACACCAGCCGCTAACCGGGCAACCGGGACGAACCCAATCGCAAATTGAAAATTGCTTTATATGCAAACGGAACGGCTGGAGACTATCAAACTGGATTTTCATCGAGAAAGTTGGTATTCGTTTTGACTGGTATAATGGAAGTAGATTTTCTTTAAATGTTAATGATTTTTTGAAATTTCGTGTCAACGTTACTGGACCTGAAATTTCCTGAATTCTGATGATATTAGCCAAATTCGCTGCTCACTGTTGCTATACCCGCACAGATTTCGATTCCGTAAAAACATCGTGATAAAAAGTATTCTGTGTCCTAATCTAGGTTATGGTCAACACATGTACCAAATTTCATCCAAATCCGTTCAGCCATTTTAGCGTGAAAACATAACAAACAAACAAAAAAAAAATCAAATCTGTTCTCTTTATAATATGTAATAGTTTAGAAAAAGACGTCTACTGTTGAAAATGTGTCGATTAATCTTATTTTAGCAGTTGAAATATATTTACCTTTGGCAAATATATATAACAACAATTAGGTGCAGTCAGCCTCAAAATGATATACAGGAGGAAATTGAATAGGTGCGCCAAATTAAAATATCTAATTAGTGTTATAAAGTAAATTTAGAGCATGTAATTAAGAAAGGGATGTACGTACGTGCGCGTAGGCAAGCGATTTGGCAACGTCACCACGTCGTCGTCGCGCGCCCTTTTTTTCGTGGGAACGAGCAAAATGAGGTAAATACCGCTAGTTCAACGCGTTGCCCACTTGCAAAATTGATACTTCAATTTTCTTATTTGCGGATAATTAAAAACAAAAAAAAAATGTTCGCTGGAACGACGAAAAATCGTGTCTACCTGTAGGCAATAACTAACAAAAAAAAAAAAAGTTTTTATTGTGACTTATACAGGAAGATCATAAAACTAAACTGAACACAATCAAAAATAAAAAAAAAAAACAAATTATATATAAAAAAAAGTAACAAAAAGAAATATGAAACAGAAAGTCCAATACGAGGCCAAAAGGCTCCTATCTCAGCATAATGCTACGACATTTAAAAAATAAATGTCGCAGCGCTGGTAATCTGATAGGGCCTGCTGTGAGGTCTATCTATGTGATGAAAACACTGTCTGAGGGTAGAGAGCGCTCAAGTCACGAAAACAGTAGCTCCGCGTATTTATTTAATTAATTATACAAAAAGTGGCAATTTAGTATAAACAAGTTACTCCAAGTTTAATACGTTATGCAAATTGTGTGGACAAGTGTTTGGGTCAACCCACATCAACCCAATTGTGAGATATATCCCGAAAACTTAAGAGTGAACAAAACATCGCAAAAGTGCAATAAAAAGATAGCGAAAACATTTAACAACATCTCTGGTGCAGTGATATTGTAGAACGTGTTTGTGACAATACCCAAAAAGTGCAAATAAAATAACAATAACAACAAAACTAATTAAAATAGTGACTCAAACGATTTGTTTACACTGCATTTGTAGATGACAGGCAAAATTTCGAATTTGTATCATACCGATCACACTGTGTTGCCAAAGCCGAAACAGTGCTACCATACGTTAAATAGTCAACTTCTTGATAACAACGACATCTATTGGCCACTCAAAAAAAACCATACTCTCTCGACGCAAGCGATTAAAAATTTTGCAGCACTACGTAACGGTGCGCCTGGTCGAATGGACTGCTATCAGGTCCACTGCGCTGAGTGCCGCAGGTTCAAATCTCGCCAGAAACACTGACAAAAAGTCGCATTTGTTATATTTTGGATCTTCACCCGATCAAGACGCAATTGGTTATAAAATAACATCACGCCTGATATTCCTCGAAGGGTTCGACAGAGCTGTACTCATCACAAGAATAACAATGGATAGTGCAAATAGAAATGTCACACTGCGGAGACACAAGTCAATGAACATGTTAAACAATAATTCTATGGATTCTACATTATCTGAAGACATGTTGGGCAGAAGTCTAGATCTGTCATCCAACGTACAAAACTACTGCACAGAAGAAATGAGAAATGAATTAAAACAGCTAAAATCAAGTTTAGAAAGTACGCAAAATGAGCTGGATAATATTATTCTAGAAAATTCTGATCTAAAAAAGCAAATAAAGAACTTGACTCAAGAGATGACCTTACTAAAACAGTTATGTTCTAGTCCAATCTCATCACTACGGAAAAACATGTCTTCCAGTTCAAAAAAAAGTGCAAAACGGCGCCTCGCTGAGAGTTTTACAAACAGTTTCAATAGTCCGATGACTTCGACATTAATAAAACGGGACGACTCTCTGACGAACATAGATAAGAGAAAATCACCACCAAAGCCTGAGAAGGAAACAGGACATACTAGTCAACCCGTAATAGAAACAGAAGAAAAAAAATCCGGACCTACACCAAACCCATTACCTAAACTCAAACGTCAAGTATCGCTGCAAAAGCAAGAAGAAACGCCCATTGAACCTCAGCCCAATAACAGAAAGCAAATGGATCACAAAAGAGCATTTATCTTTGGTAGTAATCAATGCACGGGACTAGCTCAAAATATGATAGAATCAAGACAGTGCAACCGTTACAATAGATACCAATTTATCTCAATAATAAAACCTAACGCTAATACAGAGGACATACTAAATAGCGCAAAAATGTTCGAGATTTCTGCTGAGGACCGGGTTATACTATGTGTTGGCGAACATGACACTGACCCTTTTAAAATTATGACTGAACTATGTGTATTTTTGAAATGCATAAAATGTCCTTGTCTAGTGCTGAAATTCTCTAAAACTGAGCACCTAAATGTCAACAAAGTAAATGATACTTTAAGACTACTGAGTAAACGAGCGTTTGACTGTACATTTGTTGACTATAATGGTAAAGTTAACGTTTCAAATACTTATGGGTTATGTGGCAGAATTAATTCGACTCTAGATCACATTGACTACGACTCAAAATTTTTACATTTTTATAAAAACTCTGAACATACAAAGCGATTATTACAGCTCAAAAAAAATCCCCCTGCCCCAGTCACTAATTTATTTACACAAAGACTCCTTTCCGAGTCAAAACCTACCCTGAAAGACGCTAGTACTCAAACAAGCCATGTGTTCTCCATCGAGGAGGCTATACCCAGTACCTCTAACGGTAAACGGTCATGTAATTCCGAAAAGGATGACCTCTGTGTCGCGGGTACACAGACGTTTTTTCGAGACTAATTTCTTAAGAGTAGTTCACCAAAACATCGCCGGATTACTAAGCAAAATTCATTTGATTGAAATACATTTATCAGAGCTTGCGGATCTCAAAATGAGTCCAGATATTATATGTCTGTCAGAAACGTTTATAGAACGTGGTAATGAAAGTCTCATAAAAATCTCTGGTTATAGTTTAGCTACCTGTTACTGCAGGATAAAGAAACAAAAGCGTGGTGGAGTTTCTATCCTCGTAAAAAACGGGACTACATTTAAAGAAATATCATTCTTAAATCACCACTGTATTGACAATATCTTTGAGTGTTGTGGCATTGAGATCATGAATCAAAATATATTCATCTTATGTGTATATAGAACCCCAATTTCTAATATTGACAAGTTTCTCGAAAAACTTGAAACGGTGCTTCAATTTATAACTCGTAAATTTAAGAAAAAAATAGTTATAGCAGGTGACCTGAACATCAATACGCTACAATTAAATAATAAATCCAAGGCGTTAATCGAAATTGTTCAAAATTATGATCTACTACTCCATATTCAAGAACCAACACGACAAAACTCTTGTATAGATCACATAATCAGCAACATCAAATCTGCTAAAGGTGAACTTCTACACTTGGGTCTTTCTGATCACAACACTGCGCAGTTATTAAGTATACCCGTGAGAAACAAAGAAACAGCTTTAATAGAATACTCAACGTACAAAAGAGACTATAGTAAACATCACATTGCTAAGTTTAAAGAATGTATATCCGCACTATCGTTTTCGGAGGTATTTGAAGAATCCAATATTGACGTAGCTTACGAAAAGTTCTACGAGCTAATATATCTAATTTATAAATTATGTTTCCCTATCAGAAGGATAAAGTTGTCAAACAGGGATAGGCCCCTAAAATGGATATCTAAAGGTATTAGAGCAAGTTGCAGAACCAAAAGAACATTGCGAAACAATTACTACGCTAACAAAACTATGGAAAATAAATCAAAGTTCAAAAACTACTCTAAACTCCTACGCCGCTGCATACATGGGTCGATTAAAATAGTTAATCATCAATTTATCAGCAACTCGAAAAACAAATGCAAAGCAGCATGGCAACTGATAAAAAAGGAGTCCATCGGTACTAAGAGTAAACAAGTTATAGAAAGAGTGAGGAGCAAAGATGGCGTAGTTAATAGCCCGAATAAAATTGCTGAAACATTTAATGACTATTGGACCAATCTAACTAATGATACCCTTGAAAATACTCGTGTTAGTCTTAAACAGTCTGTAAGTGATAGTATATTCCTAAAACCATATGGATGTGAAGAGACACAAAAAATTATTTTATCTTTGAACAACACAAACTCAGTAGGGTATGATGAATTAGCGACAAGAATTCTAAAAATTTGCTCAGTGGAAATATCACCAGTCATAACATTTCTGGTAAATCTTTCTTTTGAATCTGGATGTTTTCCTAACCTACTCAAACAATCAGTGGTAAAACCTCTCCACAAAAAAGGTAACAAAGAAGATCTAGATAACTACAGACCTGTAACTCTCATACCTATAATGTCAAAAATATTTGAAAATGCCATGCACAAACGCCTGACTCAATTCATCGAGAAACATGCTATCCTAAGGGAGGAACAATACGGTTTCCAAAAGGGGAAGTCCACAACTTTAGCCTGTTTTAACCTAATTCACAGAATAGTTACTAATTTAGATAAGCGAATTGAGACAACAGGCATATTTTTTGACATGTCGAAAGCCTTCGATTTTGTATCACACAAACTGCTATTAGTCAAGCTAGAAAAGTATGGGATACGGGGCCCAGCACTGCAATGGATACAAAGTTATTTAAATAACAGAATGCAATGTGTAGAAATCGAAAAAATTGACAGTAAACGAGAACTAAAGTCATACAGATCAAAGTAAAAACATAACAAAGCTGGTGTGCCTCAAGGGGGTGTGCTGAGTTCCCTATTGTTTTTACTGTATATAAATGACCTTCCCGAAGCTACCAATAACCCCTGCTTTCTGTTCGCTGATGACATTTCGTTAATAATGACATCAAATAATACTGACATTGATAAATATACAACTGACATAAATAATACAATTGAATCGATAATAACATGGCTTGACGAAAATAATTTACGTGTAAACATATCAAAAACGAATTTTATTCAATTTAGTACATATGGACGAGAAAATAAAACTTTAGACATCAACTATAGAGGAATTAAAGTAAAAGAAGTAAACGAAACGACATTTCTCGGTATAACAATTGATAAACACTGCAACTGGAAGGCTCACGTCAATAAAGTATGCAATAAAATAAATAAATTCGTGTACGTTCTATACGAACTCGCAAAAACGTCAGCACTAGAAACCGTATTATCTGCATACTATGGGTACGTTGATTCTGTGCTGAGATATGGTCTAATCACATGGGGTTACTCAACAGAAAGGCAGAGAGCGTTCATAGCACAAAAAAAATGCATCCGCGCAATAGCGGGAATACGCCCGTGGGAATCCTGCAAACCCTTCTTCAAAAAGTTCAAGATACTACCCCTTCCAAGTCTGTATATCTTTGAATGCGCCAAATTTGTTAAAATACACCCGGAGTTATTTAAAAAAGCTCATGAAATATTTCCAAAAAGTAATAGGCACAGGAATAGAATAGTTTTGCCCATAATTCCTAGGACCGCATTGTATAGCAAGAATAGCTATGTAATGTGTTGTCGCATATTTAATGCTATACCTAATAGTATTCAAGTCTTACCATTTAATAAATTTACAAGGTGTCTTAAAGTATGGTTAAGGGAAAACAACTTCTACTCAGTTAATGACTTATTTGATAAAAGGTTGAAGAAGAAATAATAACAGTCAACCCTCTGACATTCAGAATAGTATTTTCAATTCTGGTCTTATCTTTTTTCTTTTATGGTGAGAATGTATTTAATATATACGTTACTACTAATGAATTGAATTATATTTAATTATATTATTATTTTTAAATTACTCCTACTGATAATTTTAGACACAAATATTTGCATGTCACATTATTATGACTAAGTGTTATGGATCTGTATTATATATGTTAAGACCTAAATTGTACCAACGCTTACAGCAAATAAATTGATTTGATTTGATTTGATGAACTAAGTTTGCACTATCTAAGAAGATTATTACACGATTTTTTTCAATATTTTGTATTTGAAATTTGGCAATTTATAATGATTACGTAACATTCAACACCTCCATTTTCAATTTGACGCAAGTTTTCAATTTCATCCATTTCAGATTGAAGACAATCAAATGAATTCATTCATTGATTTCATTGATTGTCATTTGTCTTCAATCCGAGTTACATAATTAAATACTGCGTCAATGTGTGTATTAGTGGTGACACATTCTTACAATATAATGGAACAGGGATCGTAGACAATTATATGAACTCTTTGAGGTTGACTGTACCTATATCGTTGACGTGATAATTAACAATAGATTAGGTTGTATTCCCCGGTGTATTGTCGGGAGATGTACTTGTTCACCATAAATCATCTACCTTAGCTTTTCCCAATTATATTGAGGTCAGCGAGGCATCCCGTCTCACTGGATGAAGCTGAATCAGTATTTTACATGGAGCGACTGCCTATCTGACCTCCATAACCCAGTTACTAGGTAATACGATACCCCATGGTGAGACTGGTTGTCAGACTTTAAGGGTTCTGACTATTAAGTTCTACGAACATGACAGCCGGGTTCAACGGCTTAATTTCCGAGACACGGAGGGGAAGGGATGGTCATCCATCCACAGACCGACCGCGGTAAGCGTAGCTTAACCTTGATCGGTCGAACTGTGCGGCTGTTATTCTGCCATGAGCCCCATACATGTAAGCACATATATATTTGACTAGCTTCTGCTGCGACTTCGTCCGCATAACATTTCTTGTTCTCCCGTTCCACCGCATCGGATCGCATCGCCTGCCCGCGCTATTACGTCGTTTCCGCTTTGCGTTCTTTCTGACTTTTTTGCTTTTTGCTCGGCTCCTACGGGTTCTAGCGTGATGTTATATAGCCTATCCTTAAAAATTGGGCTAAGATATGCAAAAATATTTTTTCAAATCTGACTGGTAGTTTCAGAGATGAGGGCGTACAAACAAACTCTTCAACTTTATTATTAGTATAGATTTAAGTGATACCGAGCGAGCCTAATGCGAATTACCGGGCACACTTTAGCCGATCTATTGTGTTAAGCCTAATAGCCTCAAGTGAGCTGTCAATCCCTAGCATGTGGAATGACAGCTCACTTCACCTAAGTTTTCACCGGCAGGACTCCTTGTTGTTAATAAGAATTATCTTACTGATAATTACAATTGTGCTATTCCTTTTCATCGCGTTCCATTTATTTCACAACACGAGACCAATGAGAACATAAAACTCCTCTTATTTGATTCCAAAAAGAATGAAACGAGCAAGATACTCGATATTCCTTTGACTTCTACAATTCCATAAAAGCAAAGAAAGTACCAATACAGTGTACTTCCGAGGTATATATTAAATACAAAAAACGTGTATTTTCAATGGAACCGTAGACGTTGGCGTAGCGGTGTCAAAGCGTAGACCGTAGCCGCGTAGCCTTTATCTCTCGTAGTATCTACTTCGTAGCGTCTTTTTTCTATCTTAGAATCAAGCAGGCGTAAAACCTTCACAGTCGACTTAATACGTTACGTCCATACAATGTAAATGTATCGAATAATAATAGTCGTTCAGACAGAATTTCGGTCATGGCGGCCAATATCAGAGGAGACTGGCCATCTACGCGGGAGATATTATAATGCACTAGTGTGTGCAGACACAGGAGCACTCTCTCTTCCCTCTTTCTCATAGTCCGATGAGACTGCAATCCGACACGACCGGAGAGAGATCCGGTGCAGGACCAACGGCTTAGCGTGCTTTCCGAGGCACGGGCGTTTCATACCGCCAACTTCAAACTCCGGGCAACTGTAATCCAGGAACCCATGCTCAGTGTTAGCGACCACGAGGCCAACGATGTTAGGGTTACGATGTTAGTCCCATAGAGAAAGTTGTTCCGTTTGATGGGCTGGACCTTTTAATATGACCACGCATTTCTGATACATGCTGTAGAAATGGATTTACATCGTATGAAGTTTATACAATGTAAATTAATTTAATCCATAAAAAAAAAACAAGTGCGGTCTGACTTCCGTCAGGAACGAAGTTCCTTATACGATACTCGCACGCACACACACTCGTGTATGTAGAAAGAGAGTGAGAAAGAGAGAGAGAAACAGTGAATTTAATACAGAATCACCTAGTATAAGTTTTTAGAAGCACTCATGAAGTTGCACCCTCGAAAATCATGGAAAACTATCTAAAAACAGAGAAAATCGCATAAAGCTTTTACGTTTCGTTATGATTTCTACCAGTTTACTCCTACCGCAAGCCGCTTCGTTCCATAAATTGATTTCTTCGGCTTCCTTTGCTTTATATAATTAAGCATGGTAAGGTGAATAAATCAATTTTTCAATAGTAAGTAATAAATTCTCGTCAAGGTCTCCCTATAATATAATTTCCGATAGAAAGCCTATTTACTATTGACCGCTTTCTTCAGTTTGTGCTTACTTTCAATCAACCGGATACAATGGGCTCTTTTAATACAGCCTATATTTTTCGTAGAGGCAAGCTTAGAGTGGTTTATGTTATTAGTTTTTGTAATGTAGGGTACCTAATACTGTTATATTATAGAATAGTATACTTTTATTGGAGAGAGCAGAGGTCGCCCAGAGGTAACCGCCCGGACTTCCGAGATGTAGGTCGTGGTTTCGAAATCAACCTGGCGCTTTACACACAGATGGCTTTCATGCCATAATACGCAAAAAAACAGCATCACTGCTGTGCAGAGTGCGGAGTAGTCGCAACTATATCCTGAGAGCTGTGGCGGAGAGCTATAATTCAAATATCAGACATTTTGTGCGGAGATTGATTAGGTAGGGAACATGTCTTCCTGCCTGATCGTCATTTGTTTTTAAATATATTTTTTCCTTTTTCAATGTTACTAACACTAGAATATAAGTTGTGTGTAATACTAACAAAATATGGATCACTGTTGTCTGAATTAAATGATTTATTTATTTATTTACGTTGTGTAAAGAATTTCATCACCACTGCTCTCAAAACATCGTGAGGGAACCGGCTTGTCTTAGAACTAAAAATTCTAAGACATGTGACACATCTACCTCTGCACTGGGCCTGCGTGGTGGAGTACCTACTTCACGCTCCCTCTCGAATAGAGGAGGCCTGTGCCCCAACAGTGGGAACATTATAGGCTGATACTCTTTGTTATGTATCCTATATAAATAACAGATATAAATGATGACATTTTACAAAGGGTGACACAATGGGCTGTTCTTATCGTTAAAAGCGATCTTTTATAGACAATCTTAATTATTTGGTGAATGAACTAATATTTACCTGTAGATATTCATTTTTCAGAGTGGGGCTCCTGGTAAATTTTAACAGCCGCACAGCTAAATTGAAGGTTAAGCTACAATTGCCGCGGTCGGTTCGAGGATGGGTGACCATCCATTATATATCGAGACCCCTCTGTGTCTTGTAAAGCACGTTAAGCCGTTGGTCCCGGCTGTCATTCAACAGTCGACCGGTAACGACTGTCAAAGAGTAGATCTTTGACAGTCGTTACCGGTACACAAAAGCCCAAAAGGCTCACAAACAGACAACTGTTTGTGAGACTTTTGATACGAACCCCCCAAGGATATCCCTTGGTACGAACCAAGGGGTATCCTGTTACATAGTAACTGGGTTGTGGAGGTCAGATAGACAGTCAACGTTGACATTGATTGTCACCTTTGATTGAGATGTTACTATGTGAAATCATTTGAGGCAGGTTTTGAACGTTCTTAATTACGAAACGACCTTTAGTTCACCGCTTCTAAACATTAACCATGAACAATGTATTTTGTAATGAGAATAATTCTGGTCCAGTTATGTAGGCCAGGTGAATATAACAAATACACTGCAGGGAATTTACAATCAACACTTTAAGCCAAAGCTAATACTATTCACAGCTATACAAACATAGACTCAGACAGCCTATAGACTAACAGACGATGAGACCATTACATATATTTTAAGAGCTCCGATATTAAGGCGAGCATGCTCCCCAGGGCGGGATAAACTGAATGTACAGCCATTTGCACAGATTTACAGAGATGTACCAAACTTCTGTAAAGACAGTTTTTTATGGCATGTATTTAATGGAACGTCAAATGATTCTAACTTTGCTTTTTAAAAAATATTATTGAACACAGCTGATACGAACACGGTCGATAGCGAAGCTCATCTATACATCATTAAATTTTGATCGTTTTAATCCTTAAAAGGGGTCATTGTACTCATCATTATGAACAACTTTTACTACGGGGCCAACCCTGAAATCCTGAAAAAATAATCAGTTGATCTATAGATTTATGTTCGCATAACTCGACATAATGTATGGATCAACTGATTTTTTATTTTAAGGATTAAAACAATCAAAATTTAACGGTGTATTAGAGGAGCTTCGCTATTGACCGTGTGAACCGGCTCTTAGGATTTTGGAAGGAGTCTAGATCTATATGGAGTAATATCTATGTATTATATCTGAACCAGTATTGAGTTTCAATAAGGCATCAAATGAGATGTTTAGATATTTGATAACGAATTACTTCGTGGGCTGAAGGAGATGATATAGTCTAGATTTCTGAATCGAACTTACTTCCCATACTGCTATGCTGCTGGAGAGTTTGTTGTGCCACTTCTTCTTCCCAGCTAAACCACTAGGATGTGATGAAAGGCGGGCGTTTTGGGGAACAGTCTTATGTAACTTCGACGTTCGAAAAGGGCTGATTCTCAGCCTAATTTGAACAAATGACTTTTTATTTTGATTAGATTGATTGAACACATGTGCTACTTGCACATCCAGAACTATAGGCCGACCGCGTAACTGAGACGTTGCCTGAGGTAGCTGCGCGATTCAGGAGGGGTGATAGTTGTCACAAATTGACTAATCACTGAGCTCTTGCATGACGTCACCACCCCCCTTCGCACCGCGCTGCTACCTCAGCCAACATCGAAGTCAAGCGGTTGGCCTATAGTTAAATGATTAATAAATATGATATAATATTTAAAAAAAACACAAGATACTGATATTTCTGGAAGTTTAGCATGGTGGGTATTACCTCACTTTATTTCTTCCCTTCGAACTTATTCAATCAACTTGAAGCAGTGGCTATTTGTCTCACGCATTGGCCCGTGGCGGGACGTGTACTGGAAAAGTGGAAAATAGTCACGATGGCCGTCTGCATGCTGCATCCTTGTGTCATGCGATAGGGAGGACGTAAGTTATGTGTGTCATTTATACTCGTCTTATGCAGAAAAAGTGAAGATGAGCAGGGAGATGTTTTTGTCCAAAAATATGTGACGATGGAAATATATTAAGGCACATATAACAGACAAAAATAGTAAATGATCACCAAAATTTAACCCGCATTTTAATGTAAACTTATAACCAAAGATTTAACATCTCGCTATCCTATTTAAGCAAAATGAGTCCAAATAAATCATGGTTCTCGACAGCCTGCAAAAAATAATCGCTTTTTTTCCATTTTTTTTTTCTAAACAATCTAGTCGTTTCTGCCACTCGCCGGCCGCTACCGCGGCACCGCTCGCTTCGCTCGCCCAGCTCGTGCGGCCGCCCGGCTATTTTTTTTTTTAATTAACCTCGTCTATCTAGTTTGCAGCAAGCCAGAGACCATAATACTTTATTTGGTAATAAACCTACATTTTATGGCAATCATAGTGGTTTATTTAGGCAGAAATAGCGCATAAATTTGCTCGCAATATATCATAATCAATCATAAAAAATAATCAAGTAATCCTTTCAAAGTAGGTATCTGTTTTTTTTTTATTCATTTGTGGCATCACAGCTGAAGTGTAAAAATGTCATGTCAACCAACTTTTGGAGGTCACTGTAAGTTATCTATTTTTTTTTTCTCATTTAGTTCTTAGAGTTTAGACAAATTCACAAATCTTGAATATAATTTTACATATTATATATATATGCTTTGATACCCTTGGTTCTTGCACTTCAAGTTTGAAGTGCAAGAACTAAGGGCATCAAAGCATTTTATGGTGGTCATTATATTTAACCCCATATATATAAATAGCAAAATCAATGTCAAAATAATTAAAACGCTATAGCAGTTGAAATATTTGGATCACTAGAATCTTAAATATTGTGGTGTGTCAAAGGGGAAGAGGCAAAATGTAAACTAAATTTTGGAGGCCACTGTAAATAAAATTAAATCGTTTTCCCCGTCCAAATATAATGTTGACCAAAAGAAATAAAAGATGCGATATTTCTATATTATTTTCTGCTCCTTGAATCAAAGTATTTTGTTATATAAAAATAAATAAGTCCCAAATAACAAAGCGAAGCAAGGAAAAGCATCAAAAATGTTATGCTCACGGTACTTATAATAACGACTGTTAATAAATTCTGAAACACTTCTTAGGAAACGACATTGTGTCACGCTATGGCAGCTGAAGCGTTATTCATTCAATTTACGACTCCTGGCGAAGAGCTGGCTCTGACTGGATGTGGCACTCTATCTTCAAGAATATCTCATTGGCTTCATATGCGCTCGTTAGAAAAACGTTATATAAAAAAAAACTTTTTTATTTTTCACTTTTTAACTGTAGTACCTACCACACACAAATTCGTTTACCAATACTTACTATGTAAATTTCAGTGGCAAGAATTATTACAACATCATCATGGAAAAAATACGTATTATTGAAGCTAACTCAAAAATTACTAAATATAGTATCAATAATTCGTATTTTTTTAGGGTACCGTACCTCGAAAGGAAAAAACGGAAGCCTTTGTTGCCGACTGACAACAAAGTGATCCTATAAGGCTTCCGTTTGTTCATCCGTCTGTCTGTCTGTCAAGACCCTTTTTCTCAGGAATGCTTGAAGGTATCAAGCTGGAATTTATATCAAATACTCAGGTCTACTGATCCTTGGAGCTGTGAAAAAATCAAACTTCTAAGCCAACGCAATCAAAAGATACAGCCGTTTATGCCGCAAATTTCCGCAGATTTTCGACTCTCGCAAGGGAATTAAAACTTACAGGGTACTTCCCGTGAACTCAGAATATTGAAATTTGGTACGAATCAATGTCTTATAGCACAGATAAAGGAAAAATTGCGAAAACCGTAAATATTTAGTTACATACCTACAAATTTGTATGGAACTCTCGGTGCGCGAGTCCGACTCGCACTTGACCGGTTTTTTTTATTGACGTGCAAGCTTGCTCTACCTTCTCTATCGAATTTTCGCCTTTGACTAAAATATCGATGAACACATACATATAATATAGACGAATTGAGAACCTCGTCCTTTTATAGAAGTTGGTTAAAAATGACGTACAGACGCCTGCAGGTCAAGCTACCCAAAACTGTTAAATTTACCCAATCAACCTTGAACCTTAATGCTTTAGCGATAAAGTTGAGAATCTACAAGAAATTTGTCAGATAGTAGTAGCTTTATGTGCTGGCGTCTGTACACTATACTCATCTGATTCATTCCACTTTTGAAAAGCAAAATGTCGCCTTTCAAACCAGAGGGGTAATTCTCGTAATTTTAAGAACGTGCACAGTCTGATCTCAGTCTCAATCTGTCAAAAATTCCTCTTAACTTTCTTCCTACATTTTGACAAGTTTTTGACAGTTGGTTGTCGCCAAGATGAGACTGCGATAATATTTTGAACGTTTTAGGTTACGAGAATTATTATTGGCCTTCAGATGTTTACATTAATTTGTTGATTGTCTGTAAGTTTGCATGAGGTTTGTTTATATTGGTTGTACTCGTAACCATTAGGTAATCACAACAATACGTCAATGAACTGTGACAGGTTAAGCGGCCAACGGTTCCTAATGAAGTTGCGTTTCAATTTCCTATTATTGTGATTACTTTAAAGATTACGAAACTTACAGTCCACAAACTAATTTAAGTCTAGTTAGAACAATGGTTCTTTTGTCAAAGTAATGTCGTATCCAGTATTCGGACACAATTTCTACATCCTATCAAACAATCTGTTAGAGCAACACGTTGTACAATTTTGTTTGTTTTGCAGTCGGATAGCCGATCGAGTGTGATGACCGACGAATATGGCCAATAATCTGTTCGGCATAATACAGCCAACATTGTTGGCACTGGCTGATTATGTTGGCGAATGATTAGTGTCCAAGTGTCGTGTTTATTATGTCCAATGTTTGGTTTGGTTTCTGGGTGTTGATTGGTGATTGTTTTTGTCATCTAGTTTGAAGTACTGATTGACGTATGGGCTAGTCGTTGAGCGATTGCTTTCTGGGCTGTAAATACCTACTGGGTTCGATTCCAGTAAAAATCTCACCGTGAAAACCTAGGTGAAGTGAGCTGTCAATGCTGGTCATCCCGCCTGATGCTAGGGCACTATTGACAGCTCACTTCAAGATTCACGGTGAGAAGTTTTCAGAATAGGACCAATACATGTGAGATTTTAGTCTGTTAACACGCTTATGATAGTTTAGTTTAAAATTCTTGGACTTATAAAAAAAAATTGATTGTTTCAGGAGCCTACTACCTATTTATTAGAAAGTCTTATTTAAAAAAAAATAAGAATAAGAAGTGGCCGGCGACTTGATACATAGCTTTGAATTCTGTCTAGCACGTTTCCTCGTATCCCTTCGTACCCTCTAGTTTATACGGGAGAACTATCGATATCGTGTCAAACGCCTTGGCTAGGTCAAGGAAAACTGCCATGACGTGTTCACCCTTCTACGTTAGAAGGTTTGGTTTCCGCATTTAGACCTTCAAGTTGACCATTGTGTGTGCGTGTTCACCCTTTTCAACAAAATAATTAAATCTAATAAACATTTCTGGTCCCAACTTACTATCCCCGTTTCATATTCATAATAATTTAGTAAATCGTAAAACCAGATGCAAAATTCTGACATCAGCTAGCCTCAAGAAAAGTATGGAGAATCATGCATACTACTCATGCGAACAGCATACACGGTACTCGTGTATGCTGTTCGCATTAACATCAACTTTTTTTTTTTCTTTTATAAAGTACAGACGCCAGCAGGTCAAGCTACCCGAAACTGTCAAATTTTCCCAATCAATCTTGAACCTTAATGCTTTAGCGATAAAGTTGAAAATCTATTAAAGAAATTTGACAGATTGTAGTAGCTTGATGTGCTGGCCGCTGTACACTACAAAAACTCTGCCCAGCCTTTACCCCCAACAACTGTTTGTTCATTTGGCCGAGACAGTGCGCTGAACTCTAATGTTCTTTGACAGTCGCATGACGGAGACACCCTGTAAAATCATCCTATACTAGAAAAAAAATACTAAAGTACTTTAGTAAGTAGTTTTTAAAGTACTTAACATTGTTTTTATTTTCACCATAATATTTTATTAAATCCAGCAGTGCTATCACTAGGGGGAAAAGTGAACTCAGAGTTTGTGCGTCTGTACATAATGGGTGTTACTTTATTTACATTACAATCTAGCCTATTAGCTAATTAGTAATTTAAATATAACTTAAACTGCTATGTAACTATATAATCAATAAATCGTCCAATAACGTCTTTCTTATTCACTATGAGTTATGGGGAAGACACTTGTCTAACGTGTTCTTTATAAGATTCAGCACTTGTACTACAGTTTAACTTGCAGTACAGAACCTCTAGTGGCTATGACTAAGTAATGGCCGGTGAACTTCCAAGCGGAGACATTTCAACTTTGTTTCTAAGGGCAAACCCTATTGCTGGAAGTGGGCTACGATTTTTTTTTTACTGACTACAAAAAAGGAGAAGGTTCTCAATTCGTCGAATTTGGGAATGAAACCGACTTCCCCAGTTAAAGTTATTTTTCACTTCGTAGTATTTTTTTTTTGAAGTTTTTTGTAGGGCGACTGTCCATTGTTTTAACTCAGAACCGTGCCTACAAGTCCAGCCATTCTGCCAGAGATGTTGCTAAAAAGGCCGAATCCACAGCCCGGCACAAAAAAAAAAAAAGTAAAAAAACTTAGTTTACTTCCTAAGGTATATCTTAAAGTTCTTAAACCAACGTTTTCCACAGTGCAAACTTCTGCAGGTCTGACTTCAATCATCCCCGATTATCTCTTCTACTTGAATGAACAGGGGACAATGCGCCGTATAGGCATCTCTTACACTCAATGTTGCAGACACTCGACTTCATGTTATGTGGGAATATGATTCAATGCAAGAGTGAAATTTCAAGAAGTGCCATTTTGTCTTGGACTGATGATAAATTTTATGGATTATTCTACTTTAGCCCACCAAAATGTCCCAACAGTGGGACAAAATGGAATATTCATAATTTTGTCATCAGAAAACGAAGTATGTAAGGATCGTAGCAGGTTGTGTTCTGTAGTTTCTGCCTACTCACATGGGAATAAGGCGTGACTGTACCTATGTATGTATGTCGTCGTCCACTGAGTCTTATTAATTGAGTTAGGTGGGACAAATTACACTCGCATAAACTCTGAGTTCACTTTTCCCCCTAGTGATAGCACTGCTGGATGGTGAAAATAAAAACAGTGTTAAATACTTTAAAAACTACTTACTAAAGTACTTTAGTATTTTTTTTCTAGTATAGGATGATTTTACAGGGTATCTCTGTCATGCGACTGTCAAAGAATATTAGAGTTCAGCGCACTGTCTCGGCCAAATGAACCAACAGTTGTTGGGTAAGGGCTGGGCAGAGTTTTTGTAGTATACAGATGCTAGCACATCAAGCTACTACAATCTGTCAAATTTCTTTAATAGATTTTCAACTTTATCGCTAAAGCATTAAGATTCAAGGTTGATTGGGAAAACTTGTCAGTTTCGGGTAAAGTGTGTATATGTATAAATAAATATCATCCACACGCTGACTTCACCCACTACTAAGCATTATAGGACTCTATTTCTTGTGCCATTCTCATGCTCTTGTGCCAGCATCATCCAGGGTCTACCCGCCATTGTAACAATGTCATCCGCGCACTAAGTCGATTTTATAAAACTTACTAAATGTTGTGCAAAGAAAATTCATCAATTATTTAACGTTTAGTGTTTTTTGTACTTTGAAGGACTGTTTACCAAAAATTCAAGTTTATTCAAGTAACCAAATTTTCCTTCTCCAAGTTAGAATTAAAGTGAAAATAGCAAATTGATTGATTTTTGATTAACAACAGATAAAGTTACCGAATTGGTTTAAGAAATTGATTCAAGACGATAAAATAAATTACTGACTCAAGCGTTGAACGATAAGACCACTCGAAAACGATTGTAATATTTTATTATACCTAACTGCTTTGTTGATTAAAATCCAGTTTAATTTGTTTAACCATTATCCTCATTGAACTAAAGTTAGAACAGAAAAATATAGATCCTCTTTTTCTCCAATGATATTTTTTTACAAGATGACCTATTTATTGAAGGATATGTTGAAGACTAAACTAAGGCCCGCTTGCGCCACAAATCACTAATAGCATTTAGCGCTAAACATACTATTTAAAACATCATTGAGTTTCTGTCACGATTCTGTCTCTATCTACATAAATAATTTTCAAACGATTATCAGAGACAGAACTTTTATTTAAATTCGTTAAGCGCTAAACGTATTTAGTCATTTTTGGTGCAATAGGGCCTAAAGTTAGTTTTTTTTTGTTTAGAAAAAATCTTTATTAACATAAAACATACAAAGATGTAGTACTTAAAAATAAAGTAACAGTTACACTGATATTATAAACAACACTTTTACAGGGTAGGGTTACCTTTATAATAGTGATTGTTATAAACTAATTACAACACATTGAAACACTAGGGCCATGGGGTCCGAGTCGAGTGCCCACTTGGTTTTTCGAGATATCGCAAAGCGGTTAGTCGACTCTTCACGTGACCGGAGGGCGGGTCTGTTTCTTGGCCAAAGAATTAGCATCGCCATACAACGTGGCAATGCTGCCAGCCTTTTGGGCACTGTTCCTGTTGACAGCGATGCGGACGAATTTTTTGATGCCCTATGATTCTTTTGCTTATTTTTTCACATGTACATATGTATTATTATTTTAAATGTTAGCTTATATAATGTAAATAAAGTACTTAGTATCCCCATAAATATACTGACAACATTTAATAGTCATGTTTAAAGTTGTAAACGTTATAAGATTGCCATGTCATAATTTATGTGGAAAGTATGCATAATGGATTAACTTTATTAATATTACAACATGAGGAGTTTAATAATTTTACCTTACATTAACTGATGAAATTATTATGATAATTTCCATATAATTTCATTTATAAAAATAAAGGAGTAGCAGCAAATATTTAACTACGCGCTCAGCGTAAGTGCGACCGGTGCAAGAGGTGGCTCAGGTGATCGTGCGTGAGGGCCTTAAAGTAAGTTTTGCTTCTTTGACAGAGTATTCTTACAGAGTGAGAAAGAGAGAGATTTGATTGCCAGACTTAGCTAGTGGTCAACGCGAGTTTATCCAAATAAAAAAAGTGTATAGTTGATAAATCATTCCTAGATGTTTACCTTCGGCGTATAGACAGCATGCTCACGTGTCGTCCATCTGTATCAACACTTACCAACTTGTACTTGTACTTGCCAGAACATCGGATGGTATAAACGTACAGACGCCAGCACATCAAGTTACTACAATCTGTCAAATTTATTCAATAGATTTTCAACTTTATCACTAAAGTATTAGGTTCAAGGTTGATTGGGAAAATTTGTCAGTTTCGGGTAGCTTGACCCAGCTGGCGTCTGTACCACCAATTACGAAATACAGTTAACGCTTAACGCAGCTATTTAAAACGTCACTCGGTCATCTTCAAACGATTGTCAGAAACACAACGTTATTTTAAATTAGTTAAGCGTTAAATGTTTTTAGCGATTTGTGGTGCAAGTGTGACTTAAAGTTAGTTTTGTTTCCTTTAATATCACACAGATTGAGAAAAAGAGAGATACATTTGATGGTCAGATTTAGCTAGTGATTAAACGCGAGCTTATCTAAATAAAAAGTTTATACCTAGCTAGTTGTCACACTAATATTATAAAAGCGGAAGTTTGTAAGTGAGTGTGTGTGTGTGTGTTCGTATGTTTGTTACTTCTTCACGCCAAAACTACTAAACGGATTTGAATGAAATTTGGCACACAGATAGTTTATAACCAGGATTAACACATAGGATACATTTTATCCCGATATTCCCACGGGATCAAAACTTATGCGGGTGAAACCGCGGGGCGCAGCTAGTTGTTGAATAATTCCTACATATTTAACTTTAGCGTGTTTTACTGACTGCAAGTTCACGTGCATAGGTCTTTCACAATCATTTTACCTCACCTTAAAGATCACTATGATTTTTACATTGAAGCAAGATCAGAGGTAATTAACTTTGAAAGGACTTTCAAGTTCGTATTTTAATCCCAGATACTAATCTGACATGAAATCTTTTGTGTTTGCCATTTTTTTGTATAGAAATTAGACATTACACCTGACAAGTTAGTATCTGGATTTAAAACACGAATTTTAGTCTGTTTTGATCGACTCTTAATTAATGAGCGCGGCTTGATTACGCCATCAATAGTTTATTCCGCTGACAATTAGCATATTATCCGTCAATTCCAATACATGGAGTTCTAATCACGTATGCTGTTGATATTCCACCGGCTCAATTAACTAAGCAGCGGTCAATAAACTAGATAATAATATGCGTGAAACGGACGCTGATTATCTCACGTTAATTTGATTAACTGCTAGGTAAACCCTTGCATACCGCAGCAGTTTAGGCAGTTTGATATCACAAGACCAATTCCAGTACAATAAAAAATCAAATTCAAGGGTCGATTTCGTCTCAGCGACAATCAATGTCAAAAGCTTGTCAAAAATTTAGGTAGGTACAGGCCGTGCACAGTTATTTTATCTCTGACAGCAGCGACCCAACAGCAACCTTATTGTAACGACATTTAGAGACTTGACAACAACACTGTGATTTTGACAGAATTTTCAGTGGCAGCAAGCCAACAGCAACTCTACAATAACCATCACAGTGATTCTGACAGTGATGCAGAAGTGATGAATAATTTTATTGTGCCAATGTATATGGTAAAATTACTGTAAATTAGAGGCGTTTTTTTAACCGACTTCTAAAAAAGGAGGAGGTTCTCAATTCGGATGTTTGTATTTTTTTTTATGTTTGTTCGCGCATGACTCCTTCGCTTGCCAACCGATCTGAAAAAAACTGCGTATATTTAACTTTTTCTAACGGCGTATATTTAAGCCGCATAAAACTTACATTTGCCAAATAAAAAATAAACATAAAAGTAGTTTATTATTTATATATATAATATATATTTTATACATACATACATATATTTTACATATATTTACATACATTACATACATTTACATATATATATATTTTTTTTTTTACATATATTTTATATATATATTTTTATACATCAAATATCAAATCTAATCGGTGTCTATCAAAAAATGTCGCAGCTTATTTTACGATTGTGTATGGACGCCATTAACATTAAAATACTCTAATGAGCCGTTTTTCAAATATATTTGAAAAAAGAAAAGTCACATTTCATTGTCATTATGTAAAACTAATTATTGCATTTATAGGTGGCATCCGGGACCGCGGTCCCGGTCCCAAAAGCCCCACGACCCATGTTAGCAATCAACAACTGTCTCGTTTATTTGAGACGGCTGTCATTGGAACGAAGTGAACATTGTTTAAAAGATTGCAAATTGAATACATATTGAAATTAAATAAGTAAAACCAACCTATATTTTTATTATTTTTTAAATTTATGTATTGTTTTTTATAGATTATTATTACATAATATTGCTGCATTTTGCATATAATTATGTATATTGCTGCATCGTAGCAAGTGGTGTTAATACTTTTATAACTGGCTGATCACAGCTCAGTCTGATGGTGGTAGGTTGGAGGAGCGAAAATGATTGTTCCCCAGTCTCTTGAGGTAATTTCGTCGTCTTTTAAGACCCATGCAATAATCTGCCTAGCCTTTTCCCAACTACGTGGGGTTCAGCTTCCAGTCTACCGGATGCAGCTGAATTATACATATACCGACTGCCTATCTGACCACCACAACCCAGTTAGGTACTGGATAACACGATACCCCTTGGTAAGACTGGTTGTCAGACTTTCGACCTTCTGATTGTCGGGCTTAACGTGCTTTCTTCGGAGCACGGAGGCGTCTCGGTAAGTATGTAAAGATGGTCACCCATCCACGGACCCGTGCGGCTGTTATACGCTATATAACATGCGGTATACGGTATGTTATATGGTACTTAGCCATGAGTCCCCCTTTAAACACCCATGCATGTTTGTAAAATAGCGGTCTTTACTGGAAACCACTCGAGACTCTTTGTAGCCAATAACAAACATTCTCATTATTTTTGTGCTAACACGAAAAAAGGTTGTAGAAAAAATCTTTTCATTCACTATAAAGTCTAGTTCGGCTTAGCGGTATTAGAAATAGGGAGGTCTGCCAAAAAGCAACAACATTAAATATTATGGACAATACATTGTAGTTACAAAGCTACGTGGCTCGGCAGCCATTTTAACTTGTTATCAAGATGGCGCCCGACGTATAACGGATAATATTTTAGGAAACATTATGAGAGTTTGGGCAGCTTTATGTCCTATTTTAAAATGTTATTGCTGATTAGAGAAATAGATTAAAACTTGCAGTTTTTGACTATTATGTTAGCATGGGCAGGTGTGAAATCTCAGAGCAACAACATCTCAGACAAGTGGGCATACCTAAGCTGCTGCTAAGCCATAAAAACATTCAGGCTCGTTATGAAAGCGGCTATTACTTGTGCACAAACCTTCACCCTCTCTAGAAGTAGTGCGACCACACTGCCGCAAAAATAATTATGATTGTACGGACTGAGAAATAAGTAGCTTTGTAAATACCTTCAACTTTACGGCAAGCCGCACGTGAGGGGTCAAAATCAGTATAAGCTGGCATCTAATTCCACTGAAATTCCCTACTACGATAGGCCAGCTCAAGGTTGTGACGTGCGGTCGGAATGTGTCGCAGCGCATCGAAGCGAAGAAATAGCAGCATGTACATTAAAAGGCTAGTTTCAAGAGAACTTACACTCGCAGAGCGCATCAGATCATGGCTGGGTGGACGGAAGAGAAACCTCGCGCACTCTAGCGTATTCTCTCGATCGATAGCAGTCCGAGAGGGGCCAAATAAGCTGTGAAAAACATTACAAATTAATTTTTAAATATGTAGTGAATTATTTTAATATAGGTTACCTACCTAAATAATATAATACTAGCATGGATAGGTACTTACTAACCATTCAACTAAAAAAAGAATAAAATACCTTAACAACAAGCTATAATAAAAAATGGCGTCGAAAAATTTGTGAAATTATAATCTTGTAGGTGCCGAAATGAATCAAACTAGAGTGTGAGCAAGATAGATGGACTGCGCGTGACGTTTGACTTCAAGATTATATCCCTGCCAGCACTTTTAATCACTGTCGGCGAAATTATGTCAATTATTTACTTTGGAAAGCACGGAAACAGCACACTCTTGACACCTGAAATTGTTTTTTTAAACGTTGCCCCACACTAGGAATTTCTCCTGTATCGTGGGTGCGTTTACAAACATTTAAACTCACATACAGAAACAGCTAGCCCCGGAACAGCTACTTGTAGGCCATACAAATATTTGTTCCGTGCGGGAATTGACCCTGCGACACGCAGCGCAGCAGTCAATCGCTTAACCACTGCGCCAACCGTGCCGTCAATTTTTTAAAATTATTATTAAGCCTGTGATGTCCCATGCAGGACAAAGGCCTTCCTAGTCTTGTTCCACTTCTCTCTATTTATAGCTGCTAAGGACCAGTTCTTTTTGAAGGAGTCCAGCTCATTCCGCCATCTCCGTCTGGGCCTGCCGCGATGTCGCTTGGCATTAAAAGGGACATAGGGTCGTAAGTTTGGCCCATTAGTCGTCTGACACGAGGCAGATGTGTCCATCCCATTTTAGCATGGCAGCTTCATACCTGACATTAACGTCAAGAATTTAAGATTGCGGCAAACGAATATTTGTGATGTCGGCCGCGCGCAGACTTATTTTGCACGCACTTTAGTATTAATTCCATGTTTTTACATTCATCATCTGCCTAGCTTTTTCCCAACTATGTCGGGGTCGGCTTCTAGAGGTCGGCTTCGGAGAGTAATCGTTGAGATTCAAACAGCTAGCACCGTATTTTTTTTTTGTCTCCGAAAAAAATTGTAAAAAAGTGGTTAAAAATTGCTCAATTTATTAGTGCAGTATATCAATGTAAAGCTTGTGAAACGGACTAAAGAGTGATATATATAACACATCTGGACTCCATCCGTATCGTGAGTAATAAGTAAAAACTTTTTAGAAAAAAATTGTAGTGACTTGCATCCCTGACCTAGGGCAACCCGCAGATCGGCCGCTTCTACGCACACATGCTCAACGCTTACACGTTCACTAGACGCTTGTTTCAACATCTTGAGCTTACGCTACGCGTTTATAGCAGACTTGGCTTATGTCACGTTTCATGAGTACAATAACAACAACATAGAAGGAAGAGATCACAACAAACTGAAGGAAACATTAGTAGTTAATTATGGATTCTTGCAACAAAAACATCACGCAGAGGCGTAAACAACCTAAAGGTGTTAGCATTCATAGCAGCTATGTTGATAATTCCATAACCACGTCGTCTAGCATATACCTTTCAGATACCGCACGTAGTTTGCCAGATCTATCGAAAGTATTGCTTAACCATGAAGTAGAAGAGTTGAGGAGCGAAATAATGAAGCTGAGAATGGATTTAGAAAGAACTCAGATGGAGGTAGATAATTTAAACTCGGAAAACTATTCGCTTCAAAAAATAATAACTTCACAACAAACCAAAATAGATAAGTATAAATTGCTATGTACGGAATCTTGCAGGATTAATAACAGTACAATATCCTCAAAAAAACGTAAATCTACGAAGAGAAAACGTAACCCTTGTTTGAACGAAAGTTATAGCGAATTAAATGTCAACCTTGAGAACACTATCGAGACTCCGATTAGTCTTGTGAAACAGAATGAGAGGGCTTCTACTACAATTATGAAGCTAAATGATATAACTAACTCAAATAGTACTCCTTCAGAAAACATGAATCAAGGAATAATAAATGAAGTAAATAGTATCCCCCTTGCAGTATCAAGCACAGATATCATCGTAAATAAAACCAATAGCTGCAGAAACAGGGTTCTAATATTCTCTGACGAACATACACATATGAGAAACACACTACAAAATCTGATCGGGTCAAACTTCATCGTGTCATCTTTTAGCAAGCCTGGTGCAACTACGGATAAGCTACTCGAATCGTCATTAGAACTGTGTAAAGACTTTAATAAGTTTGATTATGTCGTAATTATGTGTGGCAATAATGATAAGGACCCATTGAGAATACAATCAATTCTTTATTTTTACTTAGATAAACTTGCTTATACGAATGTGTTACTCTGTAATCCAAAAAGAGGTAAATTCTTAGGTGAGTTTAAACTGTGTAAAACATTCCATCACATCTGTTCCCAGTTTAGCCACAGTGTATTTGTTAACATCAATTATAGAGTTCCTTATGCCTCATTCCTTTTGGTACTATGCAGGTTTGTGTTGAGAGACATATTGCATCTAAACTATAAATATAATTATAAACACTATAGTGAGTCCTATTGTAAAAATATTAAACAAAAAAATGCAGTGTCGATGTCCACACAAACAGATATGTTTTTACAACCGAATCTAATATCAGTAGAAACTCAAACGGAAAATGATTTATTTCGAGAATGAATATAATTTTACTATACTACACAGCAATATACAAGGTATAAGGTCAAAAATAAATGATTTGGAAATGCTAGTTGAGTCAAATGACATCGACGTTCTTTGTCTGAGCGAAACTTTTTTCCGTAACCAGAGGGCAGAAACACTACAGTTGCCAAATTATAAAATGGGTTCGTATTTTTCCCGGCAAAATAAATCTCGAGGTGGTGTTTGTATTTATTTAAAAAACTCAATAAACTACAAAAAAATTGAATGGTTATCTGAACTATCGGTTGAAATTCATTTTGAATGCTGTGGGATAGAAATTCCAGAGACCAATTGGTATATATTGTGTATGTATAGAACACCTAATAGTAACTTTAATCTGTTTATCGAAAAGCTTGAGTTATTATTGTTTAAACTAACCATCAGATTGAGATCCATAAATAAAAAAAATATTCATCCTAGGTGACTTTAATATAAACACACTTGCCTGTACCAGCAAAAGTACTTTATTCAAAAATACTTTAAAAAAATTCAATTTGCACCTGACCCTAAACCGACCAACCCGATTAACATCACATTCTGCAACGTGTATAGATAACATAATCACAAATAATTATAAATCCAAAGCAGAAATATGGGATCTAGGAATATCGGACCATACATGTCAAATAATAAAGATACCGTGTAATTTAAGTTTCAGAGAAAAATACTGGTTCAAAATGCGACGTAATATAAATTTTTACATCGACGTATTTCTGAGATACATTTCTCAAATAAAATTTTCAGATGTGTATCATCATTTGGATGCAAACACAGCTTACGAAGAATTTATTAGCTTATTTAAATTAATATTCGATATTTGTATTCCAGTTGAAAAGGTTAAAATGCACTACAAAAAAGATAAATCATGGAAAACTAAAGGCATCATAATATCTAGTAAAAATAAACGAAAAATGTATCTACAAACAAAAAGTAGTACGTCTCAAGAACATAAAATAAAATATGTTCGCTGTTGTAAAATCTTAAAGCGTGTAATAAAACAATCAAGAAAAATTTCTAACGCGAAATTCATCTCATGCAGTACCAATAAAACCAAGGCCACATGGGAATTAATAAAACGACAAACCCAAAGTACAAATGTTCTTCGTCCCACAATAGACTACATCCTGCACAATAACAATGTAATAAAATCTCCTGAAAAATTAGCTAATATTTTTAACAATTTCTACATTAACCAAAATCTCAACACTACGACAGCGGACAAAAACAGTTACAAATCACAATCAACTTCTAACTCAAACAGTATTTTCTTCTGCCCGGTAGACAGAAGTGAAATAATAGATATAGTTCTAAAATTAAAAAATAAAACTAGTTGCGGACACGATAATATACCCATTAGAGTTATTAAGGAAAGCATCCCATTTATTGTTGATCCACTAGTACATATTCTAAATCTTATGTTAGAAACGGGAAGATTTCCCGATACCCTAAAAATAGCTCTCATAAAGCCATTATATAAAAAAGGATCACGACACGACATTAATAACTACAGACCAATTGCACTGTTGCCAACTTTCTCGAAGATATTCGAAAAGGTGGTCTACGCAAGAATCACAAAGTTTTTAAATATAAATAATATTTTAAATGTTAACCAATTTGGATTCCAAAAGAATAAAACTACAGCATTGGCAATATATAAATTATTCAATACCATTTGGGAAAAAATCAATGATAAAAAACAATGTGCTGCTCTTTTCATTGATATGTCAAAAGCATTTGACTGTGTAAAGTATGACATTTTGCTTGATAAATTAGAAGGTATAGGAATGAGAGGTATAGCACTTAAATTAATTGAGAATTATTTAAATAATAGAATGCAGAGCACTGTTATTGAAGAATATAATGAACGTACAAAAATGGTGGAGGCAGTGCAATCTAAATTAGAATCTGTAGTACTAGGCGTACCGCAAGGCAGCATATTGGGACCTCTCTTGTTCTTATTGTATATTAACGAGCTTCCAAATATAATTAACCATCTTTGCGTAATGTATGCTGATGACGCAACTATATTTATTTCAAATGAATATTCCAATGACCTTATTTACGAAAGTGAAATTAATAGAACACTAATAACTGTAACAGATTGGTTGCAGTCAATAAATTTAAAAGTCAATGTCTCAAAAACCAAATTGATTCAATTTAGAAATTATAAAAGTAAACCGACTAAATTGAAAGTAATCATGTCTGATACAGCGATTGAAGAAGTAAAAGACACAAATTTCTTAGGAGTGGCGATAGATCAACATTTAAACTGGAAGGCACATATTGAAAAGATTAATAAAAAAATATCCAGTGCTTGCTACGCATTGTCAGTTCTGGCAGAAACTACAAATCCAAGTGTTACTAGGAATGCTTATTTTGGAAATGTGTACCCACTGTTAACTTATGGTGTCATATATTGGGGGAACTCGACAAACGTACAATCCACATTCATTCTCCAGAAGAAATGTCTTAAGACAATATATAACATGTATAGTACCGAATCATTAAGAGACGTCTTCAGAACGGAGGGTTTCCTGACACTGACTGGTATTTATATACTCGAATTATGTTTATTTGTTAAAAACAATATGCAATTTTTCAATTTCAAATCAAATTCTAAAAGAATCATTCGGACACAATATAAATTTGACATCAATTTACCAATTATCAACAATATGATGTATTATAAAAGTACCTATGTTACTGCTATTCGGGTGTACAATAAGTTACCGCCAGCAATTAAGCAATTAAATGGAAATATGTTTAAAAATAAATTGAAAAAAATGTTAATTGATAATGTATTTTATAATATGAATGAGTTTTTTGATAAAAAATAATATTTGTATGTACCTAATGTCTCAAAATACTATTGCATGTCCGACTTGGGTAGACTGTTGGAACTAAAATGTAATGTTTATCAAATAAGAACTTAATGTACACAGTTATGCAATAAATATATCTTTATCTTTATCTTTATCTTTATCTTCCAGTCTAACCGGATGGAGCTGAATACCAGTATTTAACTTGGAGCGACTGCCTATCTGACCTCCACAAACCAGTTACTGGGTAATACGGTATCCCTTGGTAAGACTGGTTGTCAACGCAACGGCTTAACGTGCTTTCCGAGATACGGAGGGGTCTTGGTATGGTAGATGGAGATCCCCCATCCACGGACAAACCGCCGCAAGTGTAGCTTAACCTGATCGATCGACCTGTGCGGCTGCTATTACTTAGCCACAAGCCGCTCTTTTTCATTCACACTATACAGTAATGTTTATCTGACATTTGTAAATAGTGCAGAGTTGGTCAGTATTTCACGTCAGTCGGCAGGAAAAACACTTCCGATTGCTTTGTCCGGCGCTGCCTATTTCCTGATTCTAGCATTCACTTTCCCATTAATCTATAAACAAAATACCATCTACGTGATTCGGAAACAACAAATATTCAATGCAAATATTTTCACCTAGTGTTTGATGTTCAGTTTATTTATATCTATTAGCTAATCCTATTCAACATAAAATATTCCTATACCTAGCTTTTTTTTCTCTCTCTGCTCTGTTGTTGAACAGGTAAATATTGTCCGATCACTTTATTTAGCAAACAGGCAGTCGCATGACTATATTTTGATGGAGTAAGTCTCCTTTATCTTAATGTTCAAAAATAATGGTCCTCGCCGGCACAAGGATTCGGCTGCTGCAATGGCCATCGTTCACCGTAAAACAACGACTAGGTACAGTATTTTTATCTCACAAAGCTACGCGCGGTTTACTTGTGGTAACCAAGTGTGCAAACACGCTGTGAATGCGTGCGTGAAGACGAGTAGCATCAGCACATAACACACATAGGCACTCACACACACTTCCGACTTCGACACACACATTCACAGCGTGTTTGTACATTTGGTTACCACAAGCAAAGCGCGCGTTACTTCGTGTGATAAAAATACTGTGGTACTTACGATAGTTTCTCTTACGACGTACGACCTTTTTTATTTTATTTTAAATATAATAATATAATATCCCTGGACATTTCACACAGCACCATCTAGTCCCAAGCTAAGCAACCTAATGCTTGTGTTATGGTAACAAGATGGCTGATAAACTACTTATATACCTTTTTTTTGTAAATACATACATATTATAGTTAGAAAAACACCCAGACTCGGAACAAATACATGAAGGACTTACAAATATTTGTTCTGTGCGGGAATCGAACCCGCGACACGCAGCGCTGCAATCGATCGCTCAGCCACTGCGCCAACCGTGCTGTCAAATCGTATCCTCCAAAATTACTCCGAATACAAAACTACTATACTAAAGACTAGAAAGATACTTTGACAACAAACCTACTAGACTAAAAAGCAGAATCTTAAGTAGCATAAGCGTAATCAGCCTATAACGTTCCCACTGTTGGGACATAGGCCTTCTCTCTGTGAGAGGGAATGGGCCGTAATCCACCACGCGGGCCCAGTGCGGGTAGATAGATGTCACACATGTCTTCGAATTTTTGGTCCTAGGCCATACCGGTTTCCTCACGATGTTTTCCTTCACCGTTTTTGAGAGCAATGGTGAATCTTAAGTATTACATCGTAATAAGACAGCCTCCTGTAAAAGAAACATCACGCTCACCCTAACATAAACGATGAAAACTACAAATATTAACCCGTCGCAGTCGGGGTCATTGGTGCCTTTATATCTATTCGTAAACACTTTACAACTCACGATTTGGTGTCGTTCGCTCAACATTTACAGCCCGTGCCGACTGCGCTGCCGGGAGAAGGGTTAACCCTGCAATAATGTTGCCTAACAGAGCTTGAAGGTGCTCGGGGGGTTAACGAATGAGGGTAGTTTAGTGAGCAGTGTTAACTTGTGTTTGGTTTTCGTATTTTCTTGCTGGCTGCTAGAAGTCTTACGTAAATATGTTATGTGTGTTAATATCTCCTCTTTTTATATTGCTACATAACATATATGTATAGTATGACGCCGTATTTTTTTTGAAAGGGTGGAAAGGTTTGTATATTTGTGTAGTAGGTTTAATTTGCGTTCATTATATTAAAGTGTTCAATAATACTTTTAGGAAAGCAATTTAGGGAGTTATTTGAGGTTCGATTAAATACCTACATGCCTTATAATTATACCCTCTTAACTTCTGGGTATAATCACTTAGATATAAGTTAGTTAAGTTGTAAAAGATTCCATCTACTTCCTCTTTCTGAACGTAGAAAAATTGCAGACTTGGCTTTTTTATTTAGAATTGCGAACGGTTCAACAGAGCTTCCCGAATTGCTGAACAAAATCGGACTGCGGGTTCCTTCTGCTTTTCTGCGCAATCCTCATGTGTTGCATACTCCTATGGTAGGAACGAATTACAGACGAAATTCATACTTAATCAGAGCGAGTCATACGTATAATGCGGTCTACCGGGACGTCGACATCGATGTTTTCAATACCAGTATTTCAAAATGAAAATAGACTGTTTGTGATTTCTTTTTTGATCGCGTAACTTAATTGGTTTACTTATGAAAATGTATTTACTCAAAACGCTGTCTACCTACTCAAATATTTTTTGTTTATATTCTCTCCTCTATCTGTGAAAACTTGTAATTGGCCTTATTTTTGTTACTCTCAATCGTGCAAAAGTTTTTAGCTGTAACTTTTCCAAAAACTGTAAAATAAAATAAAATAAAAATATGTACCTAGGTACAGTCAGTCCCAAAAAGATACACGAACAAGGAACCATTTTATTGTCAACAACCTTTGTTAACATTGTGTCCACCGCATAGGTATAAAAATAGTAAACAATTAATATTACCTAAACAAAGTAATCATTTTGTCCCAAAAACATCTATACACCCTATGACTACACATGTCGTACTAATACAGATCGACTAAATAATTCTACCGTCATGCCTCGCAATTACGCAAGAAGACTTATGCCTAATATTATATCTATCAAAGTTTCATTTCTATTCATCAAGGCAATATCTAGATCATAATGAATAGACACTTCATTATACGACTCCTCATTAGGTAAGCATTTACCTATTTGCTATGCTATGTAGCTTGCAGAGTAAGCAAAGTGAAGTGGCCGTGGGCTGGCCATGATTGTCGAAAGACCGATGGCCGGCGTAGCAGGCGACTCCTGGAGTGGAGGCCGCTTATCGGTAAACGTAGTGTTGGACCCCCCAGCTAGATGGGCCGATGACCTTATGAAGGTGGCTGGGACAGACTGGATGCGGAAGGCGGAGGACAGGGTGTTGTGACGCAGCCTGGGAGAGGCCTATGTCCAGCAGTGGACTGCGATAGGCTGAGTTGATTGATTGATTAGGAAATTATCAGACTGGAATCTTGATTTGTGCCCGGTGTGTAAGCTCGCTACTTCTAAAAAGGGATTTGAAACATATGTGATAGAAAGTGGATGCACTGTACATTTCTGCTTTCCCCTTCAGGGAAAACTGGCGTTATGTTATGCATTCGTATGCATAACATAACACCAGTATACACAATGTATAATCCAAATCTTCCGATGCATACTTATTAACATCTATCAAAGGTAAAGTAACATCTCCTTTCATGAATACAATATGTAAATCATAATGAATGAACACTTCATTATATGGTTTCTCATTAGGTTTATATTTAGCTAATTATAGTGTCGATTGTGTTAGGTACAGGAGCTGCCCTGTCATCATTACAGCTTAGTTTAATTGTTTAACACAGACTATTGAAAGAGCCCACGCGTTTAATGAGTCGCTAGAGGAAATTTAATGTTCTCGTGACTGTTAGAACATTCGATTTTATGCTCTGGGTCGGGCAAGGTTTTTAGATTTATCCATTAGGATTTTTCAGTTGCAATTCAGTTTGGATTTCGTGGGTTAATGGATATTACTTCACATTGTGAAAGCTGGTGTCTGATGTAGGTTTCATAAAAAAAAAAACCCTTATTTACAGCTCACCAAATTATTATTATGAGCCAGCATCCTACTTGAGTAAGACACTATAAGTCTCTATCTGAATCTTTTTGAAGGAAATTGCTAATCCATTGCTTCATATGTTCGCAAAAACTGTCTGCTGAACAAAGTAAACAACGCAATGAATGTGGTTGAACTGTCAAAATGAAAACGATTTTGGGCCAATTCTTAAAAAGAAGCCCAGCTCATACTCCTGCGCCTTTTTTATAACGCATTTATAACATAATTGGAGAACAGTGGTTACGTACTTATGTATATACTCGTATATCCAACTTTACACACACTTCTGCCTACCTCTTTGGGAAATACAGGCGTGCATGTAAAGTTAGTTATGTAACGGTACGTCTACTTATGTTATTGTAAAAATATTCAAATACAGAAACTTTTATCTAGGTACTGTGATTAATGATAACGCATTACGGGTCATTTAATCTCATTTTATTTGTTCAGAACAATACCATTCATCGAAAACCAAATTCGAATCATTAATTAAAATGTCAACGGATATTATGTAACCGGTCACATTACACTCATCTTGTTAACAACGAAACAAAAACAGCTTTACATGAAACCAATTAATTATAACTTTTTAATATCCCTTTTGTTCAAAGGGGAAATAAAAAGAAAAGTTTTGACAAAAAAAGATCGTATACTTTTCCATGAAAAAGTTTGATGGGGCGGAGCTTACTCGCGCATGCGCGGTAGAGCCGCCGAAGAAATGCTTGGCTGACGTCCCCATCAACGACGACGGACGCTGGGCAGCAAGCAGCAGTCGCCGCGATACCTCAGTGCTATGCGGACGTGAAGCAAATGCACCTCTGCATAACTTAGCGCATGTCGTAGTGAATAATTACGCCGAAAGTACTTTCCGACGACCGGACATAACATACAATATACTTTCTAGAAAGTTGAAAAACTTTTTAAGTTCGAAAAAGTTTCGCGAAGTATCGAAAGTTTTTGGTTGAATGAAAATTCGTCTTATGTAATGTAGGTAAATAGTTTCATATGCATATTGATAAGTTTTATTACTTTTCAATATAATAATACTAAGTTATAGCTACTACAATATGGTTATAGTTACTTTAAACAATTGAAATACCAACTAAAATATCTTACCTTTAAATCCTTATTTACCAAAAAGTTTTAAAACTATAATAACAACAAACACTACATGTAAGTATTATATTTTTGACAACTCAATGCACATCCTTCTCTACACACAATGTACATCTTGCTCTTTATAACCTGAATATAATAGTATATTGAGAAGAAATTTCCCGTTTAATGCTTTAGTTTAAAAACTACTTTACTCACCTCACTTTAAACTGAAAGTCGCACAACTATGTCAATTCAAACTTTCGGGATCTGCTCAATCTTATTCAGAATGCACAAACACCAATAGTTTACTTTTGTTAAAGAAAATAACTATGCGTTTAATGTAAGTCAACTTTTCCAAGACTTTATCCACGTAAGCTTTGATATAATCTTTTCTGAACTACAAATAACTCAAAAAACAAACAAATAAAGAATCCACTATATAATTTTTTTGTTAAATAAAGAAAGAACACGAATGCATTACGAATTCGAGAACTTTTTTGAGTTATGAAGGAGATGAATGTCAGCGTCCCAAAACATTTTTACCCCTAAAGGAGGTTTATTAAGAAATAAATTTACAAAAAAAAAAAAATACCATTTAATACCCAAGTCTACTTAATCACGCCCGCTGCTCACAAAAAGCCAAGTAAAATTAAAACGCTTACAAAACATAGCGATCGGTGATTCAAAACTCATTAACCTTAAAATAGCTTACCACGTTACGAGCCCTTAAAATTATATTTTGGAACAAATGCCGTCGGTACCCCAATAATGTCCCCAAATGGGTCCCGAACACCGAAACCGAACCGCAATTATGTGACGTAAAGATCCCATTGGCGGAATGATCCCCTCACCATAATAGTTAGCCAATTGTTGTTAGTAATATTAATAATAAATTAAATATGCAAATTTCGCGTTGCCTTTTTTGAGGAAGTCCTATAAGAAGTGAAGTGTATTTTCGCTTTGTTATTGTGAGTCGCCAAATTTCTTCGACGCAAACTGTACATAATATGACTTGAATACAAATTGTAAGGAGGAAAGTTGTGTGTTTTTCCTTTTACCCTTTTCGTACGTTTTATGTTACACTTTGAAGCTTCTATTAACTACTTTTTTGTGTACTTTTGTACCTGATTTTCACAGTCACACGAAAACATACCTACATTTTCATATAATATTAATATACTAGACTTATAAGAATTTTTGAAGTAATGGTCTCCTTTTAAGCTCAGAAAAATTGAGACCATTCAATGGTTATTGAAATGCAAAATATCAACACGATCGTAAATGATAGTAGTATATACCTATCGTTAACTTCTTGATTAAAATGGGTTATCATGATAAGCCATAACCACGAGAACCATAAGAAAACATTACTAAAATACGGAAAGATGCAACCTAATTCAAATATTTAAAAAATACTGTACACACAGATAGAAGGCTGAATAGGAAAGTTGAATCAGTTTTTACGGCATATCTTTTCTCTTATTCATAATCTTCCAATCTCCCAGAGTTAATATGTCCTCTTATAGCCCACATAAAATTTTAGAACAATTTCTGATATTAAGAGCTCAACTATCACCAATGAGACACAAGTACTTTTTCTATTGTTACCGAACTTAGTAATTCTGCCTAACAGACGAGGGGATAAACAACATTTTCAAAAACCTTGTGGTCCCACAAAACTAAAACTACTTATAGATCCCGACACTTTATTAATGAGGAATCCTTATTTATTTGTAACCATAACATTGTCTCATGAAATCGGTTCCGTGAATAATAAATATGTAACTTTCACCAAACAAGGGAATATGTAATATTTTTTATCGAAGGATTCGTTATAGTGGGATGTCAGCACTTTGAATAAATTGCTTATCAAAAAGCGTGTGTTCGGCTGAAATTGTTGGTTAATATCGGCCATCTGATATTCGGCGCTGAACCCAACAAGTTTAATGTTTTTGAAGTATGGAGTTTTTAACGAATGCGGAACTTTCTTTGTCTGTTTATCAACTCCTGATCTGGCAGTTAATTTAAATTGTGTTACATTTTTCTATTTATATCATGAAAAGTTACTATCAGGAAGTGGGCAAACATGTCAGTCGTTTTTAATTGAGTGATTGCAAATTATTAATTTTGTTGCACTGAAAATATAGGTTGCCTGGAGTGTCATACCTATCTAAGCTTGCTGATTAGGTATACCATATTTTTAGACAATATTGTCCTTAATCAACAAGCTTTGTGCTGGCAGTAAGAGACACAATATACAGCAGTGTTCATTAGTAACTGATTTCAGTTACTAATTAGAAAGAAAGATAAAAGAGGAAAACCAGAGACAGAGAGGTAGAAAGATTCTTGAAAAGATTTTAAATAAAATATACCTCCATACGAATTTAATCACTGGGACTTATATTTAATACTAGCTGCGTCCCGCGGTTTCACCCGCGTAAGTTTTGATCACGTGGGAATATCGGGATAAAAAGTATCCTATATGTAAATCCTGGTTATAAACCAGGTGTGTGGTAAATTTCATCCAAATCCGTTTTTGCGTGAAAGAGTAACAAACATCCATCCATCCATCCATACAAACTTTCACGTTTATAATATTAGTAGGATAGTAGGATTTTCCCAATATTATAAGAAAGAAAAAGTTAACTCCCATCAATGCGGCTAATTTCTGCGAAAGCATTCATGTAGAGCCACTGCAAACCTCTCCGTGTGTGTGTAAATACTTGAATATGAATGAATAAACATGAATATAATCCGAAGAATTAATAAAATAAATATGAAAATACACGTTTATGTAAAGTGTTAAACCTCAGCACTATCCAATGAATAAAATAATATATTTTTCATCCCACCATCTCGGAAAGAGTATTTTTAATCTTCAATATCTGAGTGGAAAAGCCGTTTTTATTCTCTAGAGGATAAAGTAAATTGAATTTAGAACATCGTGTGCACTAAGTTTGGAATTAAAAAAAGACATTAAACCTATTTACTGCTACCTCTATGGTGCCGAATATATCATACAACTTTTTTTTAATTTGTTAAAAACTCAGACTCGGAATCTTCTTGGTGTTCTTTTTTCAATTTGCTTTGTACGCGGTTCTTTACGCGGCATTTTTTCACGTCATTGTTAAACCTTATATTAAAAACAAGAAACTTGAAAACAAGTGAAAAAACTAAAATGAGTGATTCTAGCGACGAGGAAGTTTGCTTGACGCCAACAGAATTGACTGAAACTGTTAATAATGCGCAAATGAGCTTTCTCCCTCAACAATCACGCGAGAAGTATTTAAAACAGTACGATATGTTCAACACGTGGCGACTAGCAAAAGGAGCCAAAACTTTCTCAGAAAACGTTTTGCTGGCATATTTTATAGAATTATCCGAGAACAAGAAAGCAAGCACTCTATGGAGTACGTATTCAATGCTAAAAGCAACAATAAAGATGAAAAAAGACAAACATATCGATACCTATCCTAAATTAGTGGCATTTTTACATTTAGTCATTTCCTCGCTGAGGTGGAATGAAAAGTTACGTGTTGCACTCGAGTGCAAAGATTTTTCACCTCGTGCTCTTTTGATTCCCTCGCTAACGCTCAGGATTCTAATTTTGAATCACTCGCTGCGCTCGTGATTCAATTTTAGAATCCTTCGCTTGCTCGGTCATCAAAATTGAACACGCGGTTAAAAAGCAACTTTGCACTCTTGTATAACAAATAACTATTCTCTTGGTTTTCTGTTAACATTTTTCATTCACAACAGAAATCTAATTTTTATGACCTTTCCATTTATTTTCCTTTGCCCGCGTGCGTGACTGGTCCAATATATCCGATATAACCTATATAGCACATACCGAACCGCGTGCTAGATGTATATAATCTTCATCTGCGGTTTCTGTAGTTGCAACCGCACTTCGACACGAACGGACACATAAAATATCACATCGTGGAGGATTAAAAAATGAATGATGCTTTTATTAAATAATTACAATAAAAAACGCGGAAAATCCACTCATAATCCCTCAGACGAAGCGTAAAAGAGTATTTTAAGGTTTCAAATGAAACCAAATATACTGCTCATATTGGTACAAAATACGGCAATTAATATTCGGAACCACTGTCCTTAAAACTTGGTATTGGACGTATGTCTGTTCGTCCGCGTGTCGGCCATTGCAGTTAATTAAAATGATTTCATTGATTTAATGGAATTTTCATAATAAAATGTTTCATGTATATTCCCGCAGAATATTAATCAGAATAAGGATGCATGTGGTTTTTTATCTCGAAAGTATCAATGGGTATAATTAACGGATCTATAAAAAGTGGCCTAAAAACAAAATAAAATATAAAATAAGAATTAACCCTAGGTACTTTTTCCTGTGGAACTCACAAGGTTTGTTTAAAACTCATAAAAAAATTACAAATTTACAAATATTTATTTGATGCAGGAATTAAACCTATTGCATGTAGTGTCGCAGCCAATGACATCAAAAATAGTCCGGTTTCTTTATGTTAATCTAACCCAATTTAAATTCTAATTCAAAATATTTTATTTCACTTAAACCTACATGGGCGCTTATGAGACATCAGAAGCTAGGTGCACGGTTCCAATTGATTGATTGATTTTGCTCATATAAAGTAGTCGTCGGTTACTCTTTTAAAAAATAACTTACTTTTACAATGTTTTCAAATTACAGTAATATTATGTATGGGAGGACCGTGTAGGATTGTCAACAAGTACCGGGTACTAAACAAAATAGGAAATGACCAACAAATCGAAACATCTATGAGTCCACAAGTAACCAGTATCTAGGTACACTGTCCCTGGTCTTCTTTCAGATTTTGTTCGCATGGCGTTCTTTCTGATTTTCATTTCTTTGCTCGGCTCCTTAGGGTTCTAGCGTGATGTTAAATAACATATAACCTCCTCAAGAATTGGGCTATCAAATGCAAAAAGATTTTTTCAAATCTGAACTGTAGCTCCAGAGATTAGCGCGTCCGAACAAACAAGCAAACAAACTCTCCATCTTTATTATTAAGCTTAAATTTAGATAGATTAGGATTTTACTTCTAAATATGGCTTCTACCAAGAGGAACTTACTACTGCTAACATTTGCATCTTTCCAAAGGAATGAAATAACTTTTCCTTCAATATCTGCTTAATCTCAATATTTGCCTTACTATCCGATGCAGTATGTTTTCTCTTGATGTGTAAGTTTACTGCATCTAACTAAAGTTGTTGAATACTGAAGAGCAAATGCTCTATACATTTCTTTAATCATGGATTTTAAAATGCTTATTTTTTTGTGAACTTTTAACTTCAAATGTACACTTTATATGTATAACATTTTTAGTATCATGCTCACCTTATCACGCTGTCTACATCTCTCTATCTACTGTCCTGTCGCACGTATGCTGGAAGAGATTTCTTATGAAATAAGATTATAGGTACCTATTACTATTATTATTCTGTAGGTACCTATTTTTATGTTCTGTTTTTTTTTCTTGTCTTTTTATATATTTCTGTACATAAATGGTTAAATAAATATCATGCTCCTCTTTCTATGTGGCCCGTGAAGGGGCCCGTGGCTAAATAATAACAGCCGCACAGGTCGATCGGTCAGGTTAAGCTACGCTTGCCGCGGTTGGTCTGTGGATGGGTGACCATCTTTACATACCGAGACCCCTCCGTGCCTCGGAAAGCACGTTAAGTCGTTGGTTCCGGCTGTCATTTGTAGATCTTTGACAGTCGTTACGGGTAGTCAGAAGCTCGAAAGTCTGACAACCAGTCTTACCAAGGGGTATCGTATTACCCAGTAACTGGGTTGTGGAGGTCAGATAGGCAGTCGCTCCATGTAAAATACTGGTATTCAGCTGCATCCGGTTAGACTGGAAGCCGACCGCAACATAGTTGGGAAAAGGCTAGGCAGATGATGATGCTCCTCTAACTATATATAAAACAACAATATAATAGAGGTTACGTTTTCAGTAAGTTTTTAAAGAGAAGTACAATTCCTATTATGTACTAGAATTCTTTCAACCATATAATTTATTCTTATATCTTTGTTCTTGAAATTCTTTTTATGCCAAAAAAACACCGTTTCTGTGAGAAACTACATGTGTGCGCTGCTATATAACAAAAAAAAAGCTTTCTTTTTACAGAAATCTTAAATGTCATAGAAAACTATTTATTTCAACAAACATTACGAATATTATAATAGTGGATTAAAAGCGAGCGATTCAATTATCGATGATATTATTATTGACGATGATACAAAGACACGGACTAATGCAATTCAATTTAAACTCCATTTACGCTGATTCAATATATCACGCTTATTACAAAGGTAATGGTGCTATAATGAAATGTCTATGTAGCTAACCGTATTACTGTTTTTGTTTATTGATATTCACACTAGCTACCCCGTACTTTGTATTTATCAGAGGGGATATGGATATGGTACTAGACAGGCAATTCCCGTTTAAAGAATTCGAATTTTCCCATTCTAATCTCAGTCTCAATCTGTCAAAAACAAGTTTTCGACATTGATTGTTGCTGATGTGAGATTGTGACTAGATTTTGAGCATTTTTTACTACGGGAATTGGCTTTCAGTTTCTTATCATTTTATTATTTTTGATGTCCAATATCCATATACGATGTCTATCTTGTTTCGGGTTCTTAATTTTCATATTCTTCTTTTGAGTTGGTACGGGAATAGGTCATACAAGGGCAAAGGTTAGTTCCAAATATTTGGTCATTTTCGAATCCGTTTTCAGTCACTGGGTACGGCTGAGTGTACTCTGATCTTAACTACGAACAGATCTACTAATGATAACAAAATCAAATTGTTTGACCAATTAACTTTGGCTCTGGGTTTAAACTACCTGTAACGATTGTCAAATGAGCCTGAACGATCGATCTGAGCCTATCTACCCATGAAACTCATGCAGCTGTACCTAATATTAGGTTTACACATAAATAGTACCAGGTTTCTAGGTCATTGCCTTCAAGAGCCGCAATAACCCATTTACTTCAGTCGACTTCTATAACTGTCGGGCCTAGCCTAGAATATGGTTCGATTCTTGCCGTAACTATCGGAGATCTTTGATTAGAAAATATGTTTATTAGATATGATTTGATTCAGAACCTTAGTAGGCAACAAAGTAGTTAGGTTTTCAAGACTTAGCACTCTCTCATTTTGATCTATTGTTTTCTTGCCTTTCCTGTTGTTCTAAGACTGAACCACATACCTAGTTAAACACTCCTTACAGAATCAAGCAACGCAAACGCGCTAATATTTGACTTTCCTAAATAATTAATCCAGTAATTCTCCAAAGAAAACGGAGTGTTGTGTGACAAACGTCATTGTCAAGGGAGAGGTACGCGATGTATTTAATATTCAACGCAAACTTAGTTAGCGGGATGCACGCTTGATTAGTTGGCTCGGTAGCCGCAGGGTTAGATCCCATATTGCAAAGTTGAAGTCATGTCGTTAATGGAGATTATCTTACGTGAATTTCTGGGGAGCGTATTAACTGTGTTAAGGACCTCCTTGGTATCTTGGTCTTGAACTAACTTGTAGTTCAAAACCTTTACTAACTAACTTATACAAAGTATCTCTATTTGGAAGGTACCTACTCTCTACAGGATAGAATACTGTTTCCGTTTTCCGAAATTTATCGTATTCAGTTTTATGTTTTGGATTGGTTGTAAAATATTTATATGAGTAGTTATACCGGCCCGTAAAGTTCAGCAAAATTTCTGCGATGTAAGAGTACCTAATATAACTGAATTATAAAAAAACAACTCTAGACATAACTTCCCGAGTTCTCGTAAACAGTGAACATCAGCCTTTAGAGAAAGTAAAGCAATATAAAGCTTGAAAAATACAGGTAAAATGCAAATCACGTGTTTAACCTAGACGGGCACTACGCTAAGACTATCACCATCTTTATACCTCTCACTTACAGTTGAATCCACACCTTATCCTCAAGCAGCACGTATACACGTACCGATCCCAATGATCCAGCGGTCGTTTATTATCCTGGAGGAGCAAGGGTTTAGCAGAGACACACGTGTTTCAAAAATATGCCTTTATTTAGACGACATCCTTACGTTTGACGGTAACGAATGAGGAGAAAATTATCGTGTGGGAAGTTGTATGCCTCTTTTTTTGATGCTGTATGTAATTAGTTTTCCTATGGATCACTTTTGACGGGTCATTTGTAACTTTGCCAATAAGCATGGCAAAGTTTTATTAAGTAGTTTGCTTCATGATCGTTATCATGTACAGACCAACTTTGCCAATTCCAGGGCATATGCCTGGTTTTGATTGTGTCAATCTTTAAGCTCCTGTATACCTTTTTTTTTTTTTTTTGAGGATGGGAAATCATCAAATGACCCCTCCCGCTCTGGGTGGAGCAGAAGGGAGTGTCAGACTCTTACTGACTAAAACCCACCCGTGTTCCTTCCTTAGCCCTTTATGTTCCAGGGCAGCGGTAACCCTTTCGGACGATCCCGCTACCCTGGCAGCTCCTGTATACCTGTAGTCTGGTAGATTTGTGATAAATATAACTTACCTAATTTTGATTAACGTTTTTTCCATTGCTGGGCAAAGGTCTCCCCTTTTTCCTTCCAAAGCTCCCTGTTTTGTTCGATCTCTGGCCATCTTGGCCCTGTAAACCTCGCCAGATCGTCACAACACCTTCGCCGTGGTTTACCTCGACAGCGGTGTCCTCCTTCAGGTGTCCAGTGAGTGACGATCTTTGCTCATCTCTCCGGGTGCATTCGCGCGACGTGTACGGCCCACTCCCACTTCAGTCTGGTTGTTTTTTCTTCGACATTCGCTTTCCGAAAGTCTGACAACCAGTCTTACCAAGGGCAGGGGTATTACCCAGTAACTGGGTTCAGGAGGATAGGTAGTCGCTCCATGTAAAATACTGGTATTCAGCTGCATCCGGTTAGACTGGAAGCCGACCCTAAAATAGTTGGGAAAAGGCAGGCAGATGATGTTAATGATCTGCTACTTGAGTTATGGATATAGTCCAAACCCACGTTTAACTTTCAATAATCGTAATAACTTGAAAAATATGTTGGCTATACAAACAGGGTTGTAATCGTGTGAGACCTTATTGGTCCTATTAGGCTACCAGAACAACCCAATTATAAATGTAGAATTCAAAGTTGTCGTTAGCCGATTTCGTAGTTCAAAAGGTAAGGTATAAAAGGGAGAGGCCATATTTATACTGTTATAGTTAAATGTATGCTGACCAAACGGGCGAGTATTATGCCCAGAAAGGCCCCCAATTATAATGTTGCTGTAGAATCAGAAACTTATTTAATTTCATAAGTATATTATTTTGTGCGTAATGCTCGCAACCGGCGTTCGTGTATGACCAATGTATGAACTATGAACGTAAACAAGGCAAAAGAAGTACGTAAGGATCATAGCAGCAGCGTTCTGTAGTTTCTGCCTTCCCCCATGGGAAGAAGGCGTGAGTGTATGTATGTACATTATACTCATTTCCTTCCCTTTGTAGTAAGTTTTTTCAGCCAACTTTATTTCATGTTTGTGTATAAAATATGCAAATTTAAAAACTTCTCAGCCCATAGTTTCTAATCGGTCTCGATCTGAAGCTTGTTTACATTCAATTTTTCAACTTTTCTTCGAAGTAAAGTCTCCTGGGTGTTTTGATATTTTAATGAGTCCCTGATCCAAGCTGACGTGATAAACCCACGCGATGGTCTTCACTTCTGGTGAATTTTTACGGCATTTTTTCTTTCTTGAAACCAAAACACGTACGTTGTAACATATTCATGTGTCTTGGAAAACGCAACTTTACATAAAGTATTCATACTAGTACTCCTGTCATTATAAACACCACAAGAAAGTTTCCCTTTTAGAATACGCATAAAAATCTAAATGTCAAAGACTTGGCTTTTCTTTGAGACTACGAACGTTGGCGATTACATTTCTCTCATATATTTTATCCCCAGTTGAGTTATAGTTGAAGATTTCCAGCTGATTTGTTCGTAGTTTCGAAGCTGATAGAACTGATTCGATTTTATTGACGTACTTTTCTTTTTTATTGAACTAATCTTGTAAATGTTCGTTTTCTGTACGTCATATTTTGTAAGTCTTCGTGTATACAGGATCATATTTAAAATAGCTACCGAAACTCTGCGATACACGATAGAATAAAAATTATAAAAATAAAATTTAATGATTGTTTTCTTAGGGGAAATAAGATTTTTCAAACTGATATTACAAGTAGGAACACTAGCAGAGGTCGCCGACACCACAAAAAAAAAAACATCAAAGTTATTTATTTTTTGTTTTATAATGTTTATATATCAATATCCATCACATTTGCAGAGTTCGCTAGCTAATTTAATTTGTCCCGGCACCTATAAGTACCACGTTATGCGAACCACACTGTAATGTTTGATTGGCGCTTAACATAAATCTATATCGTATTTAATATGCCTTATTCTAGATAAATAGCATAAACATAATCAACCTATAATGTTCCCACTGTTGGGACACAGGCCTCCTCTCTATTTGAAAGGGAGTGGGCCGTAATCCACCACGCGGGGCCAGTGCGGGTTGTTAGACGTCACATGTCTTCGAATTATTGGTTCTAGGACATGCCGGTTTCCTCACGATGTTTTCCTTCACCATTTTGAGAGCAGTAGTGATGAAATTATTTACACAAAGTAAAGCACCTGTCTGGGTTCGAACCCACGACCCACAACTCGCAAGTCGGAGCCGTTACCACTGAGCCGCCAGTACTCTAGAATACTCTAGATAAATAAGCAAGCTTAATAAAAGTCTAAATTCTCTGCGGATTATCTTTCAAATCTGTTTATATTGTGAGTTTAAGTTGTACTTAAGCAGTATTAATTTCCATTTTAAACCATCTCAAGTAATTAAAATTAACCGCCCCTTAAATCTCAAAAATAATTATTAAAAGCGAACATTAATCTAAATTTTTCTTCGTTCTTTTTATTTTCGTTAGTCTTTTTCATATGACCGAACTGTTCCGTCATCAGAAAATACCTGGATCCTCGTCCTTCATTAATTTGTTTGACTTTTGTGTGATCGGCGACGTGAAAACCGCCTTGGGTCAACCGAAGAGATATTTTTACTAGCTTGCCTGCGGCTTCGCCCGCGTGAAAGTCAGGAAATTACAACCTGGACACAAAGTATCCTATGTCCTGATCCAGGTCATGGTCTATCCGTATGTCAAACATCAAAATCCGTTCAGCCGTTTAGGCGTGAAAAGGTAACACAAAGACAGACGGAGTTACTTTTGCATTTCAACATCTGCCTAGATTTTTCCCAACTATTTTTGAGGTCGGCTTCCTGTCTAACCAGATGCATCTGAATACCAGTAGTTTACGTGGAGCGACTGTCTATCTGACCTCCACAGCCCAGTTACTAAGTATCACTATTCCTCTAGGTAAGGCTGGTTGTCAGACTTTCAGGCTTCTGACTGCCCGTAACGACTGTTAAAGATCCATGTGTGACAGCTGGGACCAACAGCTTAACGTGCTTTCCACGGACCAACCACGGCAAGCGTAGCTTAACCTGATCGATCGACCCGTGCGGCTGTTATTATTTTCGCATTTACAGTTATATGTAGTATGGAAGTATCGATAGGTCATGTTACATAAAAGAACCTCGAGTTAAGAAATGCTTCTTTTATCTTTTATGTATATACAGGATAATTTTTTATTCAGTGCGTAAATTTTTACAGGGTGTTCTACCCATGAATATGAACAACATTCACTATGGGACCATCTCTGAAATCACGAAAAAAAAATCAGCAGATTCATACATTTTGGTCGAGTAGGTATTGAACTTTTATAAGAAACAGCTGATTTTTTTTTTGTGATTTCAGAGATGGTCCCATAGTGAAAGTTGTTCATACTCATGGGTAGAACACCCTGTGAAAATTTACGCACTGAATAAAAAATTATCCTGTATAAAATAAGCATTTATTATCTCAAGGTTCTTGCCTTGAGATAATAAATGCTTTGTATTGTCATAGAATAATCATAGCACTAAATTCCAATCAATACGAGGGTAGATAAGTGTGATTCGATGAAACTTGGCCGCGAGAAGGCAACTTTGCGCACGAGGCGGGCGGGCCTCTTTGACGCAACTTTTTGTTCTTCGACTATGATGAGCCTCTTTGTTTGTCCGAAACGCTTCCTTTCAAAAACATTGCCTCGAATATTTTTTTCACAATTTCCTTTTGCAGAGGTTTAAAAGAATAGTTGAGTACGAATAGGAAATACGTTCTTTTCGGGTGAACGATTTAAAGGCATCGTTTTTCAATCCTCTTTCTCATTTTTACAGGATGAAATTGAAAACATAACTTGCGCCAACTCGAAATAGGAGGTTCAGTAACTGTTACTTTATCATTTTATCATTTATCATTATAAATTGTCTTATCCCAAACCTAAATTCTTGAAAAGAATCGTGTAATTATCGTCTCAGATAGTGCGAAACTAAGTTATTGCCTACAAGTAGACACGAATTATTGGAGATCCAGTACCTAAAAAAAATATTAGACCATACATTTTAGTGCACGAACGATCAGCAATCAATTCATCGCAGAGTCCACAACCTGAAGCAAGTTGGCAACGCGTTGAACTATCGGTTATTTACCTAATTTTCACCGTTCTTAGAAAGGGCGCACGACCACATTGCCAAATCGCTTGCCTACGCGTACGTCTGAGTATCCCTTTTTTTAATGACACGCTCAAAATTTTCTTTACAACTTGAAGAATAAGTTGTTTTAATTTGACGCACCTATTCAATTTCATCCTGTTTTCCGAATTAGTATCCAATATTCATGCCGAAGTAGTAAGTTAAAATAGATTCAATACTCAAGTGCGATTGTAACTAAATAACGGAGTTGACGGTTAACTTAGCATTAAATGCACGAACCCCACGGGGCTCACTGACTTGTTGATTCACAAGTTGTTGAGCTTAACCAAGGAACGAAGTTGGGCATTAAAATATCGTAGCACCCTGTAACAGTTAACGATGCTACCGTTTGTTGAAAACTTTGTTTAATTCACTATGTACGGTTTGTTTCAACATACGAGAATGTGTAAATTAAGAAAATTATCTCCTTGTACTTACGGTAATGGTGTGGTTAAATAATAACAGCCGCACGGGTCAATCGATCAAGTTAAACTACGCTTGCCGCGGCTGGTCCGCGGATGGGTGACCATCTTTACATATCAAGACCCCTTTGTGCCTCGGAAAGCACGTTAAGCCGTTGGTCCTGGCTGTCATTCGTGGATCTTTGCCAGTCGTTAATCGTCAGAAGCCCGAAAGTCTGACAACCAGTCTTGCCAAGGGGTATCGTTTTACCCAGTAACTGGGTTGTGGAGGTCAAATAGGCAGTAGCTTTATTTAAAATACTGGTATTCGGCTGCAACCGGTTCGACTGGAAGCCGACCCCAACATAGTTGGGAAAAGGTAGATGATGACTTACGGTAATGGTGAACGTTAGGCTTAATAGATTTCCCGTAGATTGTAGACATTTCATTAGCAATAGATCATACTCGCACGTTAATTGGCTTTAGTATGTTGTTGTTGGTACTATTATTGTTGTTTGTAATGGTGATTAATTATTATGATTTTAATCTTAACAAATACATCAAATAGTCTTTTTTCCTAAAAAAAATCTAATTAGTCCGTCAGTTAGATTATCAAAAAATATTGAACCCGTATTTTTTCATTTGTCAATTATATAAAAAATGATGAAGGTCCCTTTAAAGTTCCGCGTGACGTCACTTGCTTGCGACACTTGCAAGCAAAAGTGACGTAATTCCGTAATCCGTAATTAAAAACGTTCAAAATATAAAGGCAATCTCATGTCAGCGACAATCTACGTCAAAAACTTTTAAAAAATGTAGGGAAATTTGAGGTATTTTTGACAGATTCAGACTGATATCAGACTGTGAACGTTCTTAAAATTAAAAGAATTGCCCCTCTGATATTTATTATTATTGTTGAAAAGAAACAAAACACTGGTATAACCGCCTCATGGCTTCACACTTCGTTACATAGAAACTGTCTTCAATGTACCTAGGAACCTATAGGTTGGCTTCAAGACAAGTTGCCTCGGGGAACTCGCTCCGGAATCCAAGTGACAGTATCGGAGTCTGTGACGTCATTGTTTTACACGTCGACCCCGTTCGAATATGCCGCGAACATGGCGTGGCTTATTTAGGAAAGTTTTCGAGTAAAACGTGCTGTGTGCGAGGCGTTAGTAATTATTAGTACAATGGTACTGTCAGTTACACCGCGTTTTGGATTGGTGCGGAATGAGGTCGGCATGGCTAGATGGAAAGGAGTTGCTTTGATGGCTTGTTCGTCTTGAGAAGATGTTATGCCTATTTGGCGCAGCCGTGAGGTGAGGCACACAATACTATTTTAAGTTTTTTTTTTGTGTGAATATTGTGTACCTTACTTAACCTGGGTCAAATAAACATAATATTTTCTTTCTGTTACAATAAGGTTTTGTGATAGCATGAGAGAATAAGAATCTGTCCTTCCACAAAAATATATTCAAAATATCTCTCAGTTGAAATGTGGCTGAACATGGGAGGCCGTCACCTCCTTCTGCGAAGCAGTATTGCTCGCGAAGGAGGAGGCGGAGCGCGTGAGGGAGAGGCAATCACTACGCCCTCACGCCCCTAGTCGCCGCAGGAGACGCCCTGGACGGGAGTCAACAGCCGACTCCCGGCCACCGTAGGCGCGGGCTTGCGGGCGGCGAGCAATGGGCAGCTCGCCGCCCGGTAAGGACCAGGCCCGGGTCGACGGCGCGTTGTGTTCCACGCGCGCCTCAAAGAGATGTCAGCACGAATTGACGGGGTCCGCTAGGGCCGATGCCGCTAGGGCCGCGGGTTGTTCGAAAGAGATACCGTGGCCCCTGGCACAGGCAACTGAAGGAACACGGGTGGGTTTTAGTCAATAAAAGTCTGACACGCCCTTCCGCTCAGCCCAGAGCGGGAGAGGTCATTTGATAATTTCCCACCAAAAAAAAAAGATGTGGCTGAAAGTGAATAAGTACCTACTAAAGACAGTGGAAGTTTTATTTCCATAAAATTAAATGATAAAAAATTACCTGGAAAAGGCTTCGTTTTAACTAACATAAAAATATATCGATACAAAAACTATAACCATATATTGCGTTTATATAGTTTTATGTTATCAAAACTTTTCTTCACTACATAAAAGATGAATTCTCATTCACAACCAGCAGAACTTTAAACCATGTAAAATAACTCCCAAAAAAACAGTGCAGAAATGAACAAAACTGAAAAGTGCAGTAACTGAGTAGATATCCGAACATCCCCAATACCAGCCAAGATGATGTCCCAGCATCTGACGAGCATGTTCGAGCAGCTCGGAAATTTCACGAAGAACAACTTGACGCATAACAGCAAGATAGTGAAAGAGAAGGAAAATAAAGTGAATTCGAACCACGTTGGTTCTGGTGGTGGGGGAGGGGGAAACCAGCAGCCATCTCCCTCGCACAAGCATGGGCAGCCACCGCCGCCGCTGAAGAAACCCTGCAAGCTTCGGAACGTGTCCTCGAGAGCAGAGTCGTATGATACGCTGTATGCGAAGGGGACTGTGGTAAGTGTTATGTTGTAATTTGGTATATTTTTTGACGGATGAGGTGTGTGACGTCACTATACAGTAGTGGTGTGATCGTGTTTTTTATTGCATCGCGTTTTTTATGCGGCGTGACGTCGTGTTCCAGTAGTGTGTATATACCAGCGCTGCGATATTTATTTTTTAAACGTCGCAGAATCAAGCTGAGATAGGGGCTTTTCGGCCTCATATATAGGACTTTCTGTTTTTTTTTTCACTTTCTTTTTATATCATTTTCTTTTTATGATTGTGTGTAGTAGTTTTGTGATTTTCCTGTACGGGTCACAATAAAAACTTTTCTTTCTTTCAACTCTCGGCTCTAAGCAGTGCGTTGAAAATCCAGTGCGCAAAAAAAATCCTCACGAAAAGCGCGCCCGCGCGAACCAGGGCTAAATTCGCTATATTTTATTTATAATTTTCCAATAAAAACAAAAAACGTCATGACCTATTTCACGTTAATATTACCTACATATCTACCCACCTACACGACCACTTCCCGCTACATACCTACTTATCTATCTGTCGGTTTTTCGCAGCACTGAAACATCCGAATCGACATAATTATACTTAGGCGAGCAGTTTGTTTAACGATAAGGTATCGATATACAACGGTTCTGATTTTAACACTTGTGTTTGATGATATCCGCATGACTGTACTTAGTCTGTAGATAATGTTTGTGAACAAACTCATTGGTTCGAAATGGTCAAAAAGTAATTAAGTAAATAGGGCTCTGTGAAAAGGAAAATATGAATATACAGGGTGAAATTGAATTCATGGGCATCCTTTTAAGGGGTCATTGTAATCATCATTATGAACAACTTTTACGATGGGACCAAACCTGAAATCACGAAAAAAAAACAGCTGTTCCCTACATTTTGACGAGTTATGCGAACATAAATGATGACTACAACGACCCCTTAACAGGATGCCCATGAATTTTATTTCACCCTGTACAACGCGCTTTTGGTTGAATGCTACCGTTAATTGGTGCTAATGTTAATTGGTTGAACCTGTGCTATTCTACCTGAACCTTCTGTTTCGCTCATGTGAAATAGGCATTCGTTATGACCAGTATCTCATTTGATATTATAGGATGGTAAGTGTTAGTGCTTGTCATTCTTGGGGGTGGGGGGGTTGCCATAATTGCCACACTTGGCAGGCGGGTTGGCGATCGCAGTATGGTGGTAGAAATAATAGAGAACGCTGCTGCCCATTCTCTAGTACGGCCACAGGAACCCCTTGGATGTGAGAAGCACAGAACCGGTCGAAGTAGAGGTGCTTGGGGGAGGCCTATGTCCAGCAGTGGACGTCTTTCGGCTGAAATAACGATAATTATGAAGTGTTAGTGCGCGCTAGCCTAGATTCATCCAATCGCCTATTGCCTTTCAGTATCAAGTGAGTTTAACTGTTAAAACATCACACTGTGGCGAAAAATCAATCTTACTCTATCTACTTAGAGCTCATTGTAAGTATTGTCGATCTATTTTGAAAAAATCTCACGTTGAAACATTCATAGGTGACGTGAACTTGAAGTGAGCTGTCGTTCCACTTGATGTTATGGGTTGACACTAAAGAGAAAACTGACTGTGAGTGTGAGTACCATGCAGGGTAGATTGAATACTGTCTGTCGGTTTTGAGTATTTTCTATGTGGCTTACGCAAATGTGCTGCAGATCTGGTAGCGTTTGTGACGGGTCGTTGAGCTCCGTAAAATAAGGTTGAGCTGCACGATGACTGACGCATACATGCCGTCTGTTGGGACAGGTTAACTCAAAGCTGCAATGGCTCTTTCTTAAAAAGGCCCTTCCAGACATGTCTGGAAGGGCTTTTTGAAGAAAGAGCCATGTGTTGGTGTGTGTGTGCAGTCAGTTAGGAAATACCAGCGCCATCTAGTTTTAAAATATTGACCAACAAAATGACCAAAGGAGGAGAAGAAGAGCTATGGTGGCCTAGTGGTAATGGCCGTGACTTACGAGGTATAGGTCATAGTTTCAAGCCCAGACAGGCGCTTTACTTTGTGTAAAAATATTTAATCACCACTGCTCTCAAAATGGCGAAGGAAGGCATCGTGAGGATACCGGCATGTCCTAGAACCAAAAATTCGACGACATGTGACATCTACCAACCCGCACTGGGCCCGTGTGGTAGATTATAGCCCACTCCCTCTCGAAGAGAGGAGGCCTGTGTCCCAGCAGTAGGAACATTATAGGCTCATTATGAAAATGATCAAAAGATCTACTTGCAGAAATAAACATTTCATTTCAAAATACAAATACAAAAATACAAAATACAATAATGTTTATTTTAGTACCAACTAGTTTACATTAGTTTATGATTGGAGTCTCCTTTTAAGCATGATGACGCCTGTGTTAGGAGATTCCGCACTTCCATAGCTTTGGCTGTTTATACTACTTACAAAATTATTTTGTTTTTTAGCTTCTTGAGTTACATTTTTTGTTATATCTATTCTAATAATTATATTTTTCACGAACGCGTGATGCGTATTTTATTGCAAAAATTTCGAGTTCAAGGTGAGTCTATGTTTTCAAGGTGAGTCTTTTACAGAATAGATCGGCAAGTATTTCAGTAACGAAAGATGAAATAGTATTCAAATGCGTTAATTAAAATAGAAAAATAGACATGAAGAAGAAATCTCAGTCTTAATTAAGATATACTAATTAGGATAAAATAGAGATACAAAGAGAAGAGACTTATATCTTTTTATTACAATTCGCGCCGTACATCCTCAATGTTAATGAAGTTTCAATTAAGTAATAAAGTCATTAAGAACTTAGCAAATTAATTAAGAATAAACTCTGCTTTTAAGTTAATCAGAACTTAAAACACCATTTGAATGGACTGGTGTTTTTAAAATACGTATTCAGGTAGAAAGTTTATTTTCCATTTTGATTAAAATGCAAAATTACTAAGTAATGGTCTTACCAATTGGTATCGTATTACCCAGTAACTGGGTTGTGGAGGCAGTCGCTCCATGTAAAATACTGGTATTCAGCTGCATCCGGTTAGACTGGAAGCCGACCCCAACATAGTTGGGAAAAGGCTAGGCAGATGATGATGATGGTACATACCAATCAAAATGTTAATTATGTAAAATTATCAGTGAATGATAAAAAAAATCGTAGGTACACACGGAGAACATGGATGACACTTAAAACAAAACATCTATGTACTAAATACCCATGTTGTACCCAGTGTCGCGGGTTCGATTCCCGCACGGAACAAATATTTGTATGACCTACATGTATTTGTTCCGAGTCTGGGTGTTTTTCTATCTATAATATGTATGTATTTACAAAAAAAAAAAAAAATGTATATGAGTAGTTTATCAGCCATCTGGTTACCATAACACAAGCATTAGGTTGCTTAGCTTGGGACTAGATGGCGCTGTGTGAAATGTCCAGGGATATTATTATTTTATTTATTTATTTTTTTATGTTTGCAAACCAATTAAGTATTTGATTTGATTTCTTTGGTTAAGGAATAATTGAGGAGGAGGAGCTTATGGCTAAGTTATAACAGCCGCACGGGTCGCTAGAAGCCCGAAAGTCTGACAACCAGTCTTACCAATTGGTATTGTATTACCCAGTAACAGGGTTGTAGAGGTCAGATAGGCAGTCGCTCCGTGTAAAATACTGGTATTCAGCTGCATCCGGTTAGACTGGAAGCCGACCCCAACATAGTTGGGAAAAGGCTAGGCAGATGATGATGAGTGATGTTTACGAAAAACCATGCCAGCTTCCCTAGCATAATCAACCTATAATGGTCCCACTGCTGTGACACAAGACTATTCTCGGTGAGAGGGGGCGGAGCAGTGCGGGTTGGTGGATGTCACATATATGTTTTCGAATTAAAGGTTCTAGGACATGCCGGTTTCCTCACGATGTTTTCCTTCACCGTTTTGAGAGCAACGGTGATGAAATTTAATTTAATTTTATATTTTAAATTGTTTCTTTTTTATATTGTTCTCACATATAGAAGCAATAAGAATAATGACCCCATTTTGGATGGATTTTGTAATATATTAATATCTTGATTTAAAAGAGTGTCCTTGGAGTTTCTTGCACGTTATTCTCCATAGAGATTTACGTTTTGGAATGGGCAACAGCTTCAACTTTCTGATTAACTGACCGACTATTTAATTTTGAAAATTCAAAAGTGCCTGTAAATGGTTTAATTGAAATAAATGATTTGAGTTTGAAATAATTTACACAAAGTAAAGTGTCCGAGTTCGAACCTGCGACCTACACGAAACTATGTCACGGCTGTTTCGTCTTGGCTACCACTGCTCCGCTCCTTAACTTAATAAATACGACAAAAATCGTATAGTAAAACTACAGCATAGCTATTCACAACCATTCGATACGCTTCCGTACCGTATTGAACATCAAATGCTATTGTAGGAGTCCTCTAAACGCTGTTCACAAGTCCAAAACCCGAAAATATTGTCAGTTTAAAATAAAATACACGACCGCAATTTTTCAGACAGCTGTTTGCTATCGGGGGCAAAGCCAATCAGGTTACCGATCGAATGATAGCTTGTCGAATGGTTGAGAATAGATATGCTGGTAGGTAGCTCAATATTAATCCAATACTATTTAGAAAAAAAAAGCTAAAAAGTAACCGAAACGCAAAAACAGTACTTTTTTCGGCCGATTTCTTGCACGTCTTGCTGAATAGGTCTACAACACGTCCTGAGATCCATAAAACGAGTCTATCCCTTGGTTAGGAGTCACGTGAGGATCACAAAATGGCGTCATACCCCTCGGACAAGGCTGTAAAATCCGTCGTAGATTGGAACGCAGTTTGCCACCTTTTCGATACTCCACAATACGTATTTTTTGTATTGGACGAATATTTAAACGCTGTCAAAATATATAGGGTTCTTTTTTATATATATGACATACTCCCATTTACGTAAAAGAAATAATAGAATAGTATAGAGGCTTGGCCCTTTTCTATACAACAAACTATATGATTTACTCTCTGTTCATAACCTAAACAAAACAGCTTTTAAAAGGAAAATAACTGACTGGCTTATTACATTAGATTATACACAAATTGAAGATCTTTTCAAAACTATATCTTGACATAAAATTTCCCATTGCAACCCACATACAAGTACCCCAAACCACACACACACTCACTCCACATCACACACACTCACCCCACATGCATTCACATACATCCTCCCTTGCATTTATTCTTAATAAATGACTTTATTTTCACGATTTTTATAAGTCAAGTTTAATGAGCAGTATTGCAATGTTTAATGTGTGAGATTTTTATTTCAATGATATGACGAACCAGATCGTCTCCAGTGCAGCAAAAATAATGTAAAACTTTGATTAGGGGCCTGGTGACCTAACATACAGGTTTTGTAAAAAACTTAGTTTAGGTACCAGTCTTCCACAAATTAATTATGAAATTGTGTCTGTTGACTATTAATTAATATCTCTGTAATTTGTGGGAAAAAAATATATTTATAGAATACTCTTTATTATGTGCAAAATTTATGTAAAAAAGAGAAAAACAAAAAAAGATAAAACAGAGGCGGTGGTGGGTAGTGGCTGGAGTAGGGTGTGTAGTTGAAAAGACAGTGTGCCAAAAGATACCTTTACCTATAGGTATTGGATGAATTGACATGAAATCTGGATCTACCTTTTAGGGAATGTTCCTAAGTACCGCTTGCTCCACAAATTACTTCACTTTTTGTGTCTCTGTCATCTTCAAACGATTGACAGAATCAGAACGATGTTTTAAACGCAGGAGGCCCAGTGGTAACGGCCCCGACTTAAGACTTGCAGGTCGTGGGTTCGAACCCAGGCAGGCGCTTTACATCACCACTGCTCGCAAAACGGTGAATAATTTCCCTGACTGTACTTTATTTGCAATGGAAAAAATGACAGCACAAATGCAAATTGTTTCCCCAAAAGCCACGTTCAATTAGTTTTGATGTCATACTTTCCTGGAATCTAATATTATACAAAATGATTAAGGAAAAATCAAAAATCTAATCTGTAGCTTAATTATTGTTGCGTGATGAATAGCAATAAATAAATCGCTGAAACAAGTTTATTGGGGAGCGCAAACAATGGCGATCATATACAATTTTATAAAAAGGTTGGTAGTTTATTAAAAAGCACAATAAATATATGATGTTATTCGCTAGTTTATTTTTACCGGGTTTGAATATTCCTTTAGGCAATTGAAATATAACCATTGCTTTGGGGTAGTAATTATTAGGATGCCAATAATTAAACTTATCTTAAAGATGCCCTTGAAAAAACATAGTTAAGGCTATTGTGAAGAAAAATGAAATATAAAATGTAACTGGTGGAACGAAAGGCAAAATGCAGAAAATAGTATGTGCCAACTCTCAATTCTCAATTACAAAGGTCATAATAATTTACAACAAACCTTGAATCTTATTCAAAAATGTAAGTACAGACGCCAGCAGGTTAAGCTACCCGAAATTGTTAAATCTTCCCAATCAACCTTGAACCTTAATGCTTTAGCGACAAAGTTGAAAATCTATTAAAGAAATTTGACAGATTGTAGTAGCTTGATGTGCTGGCGTCTGTACCAATGTACGTTCGCACTACTTGTGCCAAAAGTTTACATTGGTACAAAAGGTTACATTTTTGTAGCCACTATGTTAAGACGTGGGTGCACAGACGACTTATACAATTTATTTGTTGCTAGCACCCCGCCTCTGCTTCGCAAGGTTTTTACGACTTGGCAAAACATGAAGATTTCTTTGTTATAACTAAGTTAAATAATAATGTATTATACAAGCAAACCTTCTGGAATAAATTTTATAAATAATGGTGGAAATTGCATCAACACGACAAACACGAGAAGCGACTATATCTTATAATCTCATCTCGGTGACAATCAATGTCGAAAACTTGTCAAAAATGTAGGGAAATTACAGGTATTTTTGACAGATTTAGGCTGAGATCAGAGGAATAATTCTCGTAATTTTAAGAACGTTCACAGTCTGATCTCAGTCACAATCTGTCAAAAATTCCTCTAATTTCCCTACATTTTGACAAGTTTTTGACATTTGTTTGTCACCGAGTTGAAACTGCGACTAGATATTGAACGTTTTAAATTATGAGAATTGCCCTCAGATTGTGAACGTTCTTAAAATTACGAGAATTGCCCCTCAGATTTTCATTCTAAAGATGAATGAAAATTTGAGGGGCAATTCTTATCAATATATTTTTAATAATTTCGAACTCAACCTGACACTCGAAAAATACGAAACCCCAGGCAGACAACTTTCATTCAAGAACCGCGTTACATAATTGGATTCATCATCACTCTCCTGCCTTTATTCCAATTTATTTGGGGTCGGTGCAACATATCGTTTTCTTGCATACTTCTCAATTAGTCGTCATCTCGGTATTTACTCCCTATCTAGCCATATCATCTTTCACACAGTCCATCCATCGTTTCCTTGGTCTTCCCCACTCTTAGAGCCCTCCATATTCCTCCAAAACTTTCGTTATTCCTCAAAAACATTCCCAAGGAGGTTTGGTGTCAGGCCGAATGTAAAACTATCCACATTACATCACTACTTTTTTCAGAAACTTTAATCAAACGACACAACAAAACGTACCCTTTTTCGGTATCCTCCTGTCAATTACATGAGTAGTGTTAAGTTCCATTGTTGGGAAATTCCTTTTCATCCGATAAAATCCTGAAAACGGATTGTATGCGACGGTAATAAAGCCAGTGTTACACCGTTAGATAACACAATAAGCTTAGCGAAATGCTGGCAAGTTAAGGCTATTATATACACACGAGACGACACGTGTTTTATTCTTGAGGACTTGTGCTATTGTGTCTGAAGATTTTTCACTTGTATTTTATTTTAGGTTTTGTTCTAAGTTAAGGTGTTTACTTGTCGGATTGTGTACTTTTTTCAATTCTGTTTTGTAAGGGTTTTTATTTTCTATTGTTACATTTTCCGGTCTGAGTTTTGTGTTAAGCTGTTTTATACTGAACTGAAAAGGGGTTATGTGGTTAGTCTACACTAGGCAGTAGGTACCAAGTTTGCTTGACCACCCTCGTATTAGATTTGTCAAACATGTGACCGTATCTGGCGTTCTCAGCATTCACAAGGGCAATCCTCGTATTTTTAAAAACGTTCGCATTATAATCTCTGTCTGGATCTGTGAAAATACATAAAATGTTCCTAAATTTTTTACTAGTTTTTGACATTGATTGTCGCTGAGGTGAGATTGCGCCTAGATTTTTAAAGTTTTTAATAAAGGGTAATGATCTTGAGATCTGTTACCAACTTAGTTGACTGGGTGATCCTTTTATCACATGAGATATTCTACATTATTCTAGAAGGTTAACTCGTTAACCTCACAAGAGTAGAACTAGGTCAAGCATGCAAAAGTTTTACGTTGTAGCGGCATCTACATCGCCATATGCGAACTACGCATCACACTGACGTCACGCAAAAGCCTGCATCGCGCAAGCAGAGTTTACCGCGCAACTAGCATATATATATATGTATATACAACGTCCCGACATCAATCGTCGGACAGTAGCTACAACACCCGTTTGGTCGGAGGATCCTCCCTTTTCTATGGTGGATGAGCGAACTATATACCCTGTTCCTCATACCCCTATAACGTTTCGGAGTACAAATAATAAATAAATAAATAAAATCAATTTATTTCAGGTTCCCCCATATAAAAATCAAATCACAAATTACGAAACACGAGAACGAGATACATAAAAATAATTACATAATGATTCTCTCAATCTCGAAGCATTTTTGCCTGGTCTTGGTATTTACCGAAAAGTCTTTGACTCCAACATCCAAAGATATCATGAACACTCCCTATGATTCTTCAGGCTGGAATATCACTCATTATGAAGAGGGAAGAGGGTGCGAATATAAACTGAATACAATATAATACTTTCCTTTTATTATGTCTAGCTTCGAATACAAGTTAATCTGGCCATCCTTAGATATGCCGTGGAATTTTTATTTATTGTGAACCTTTCCGGGCGGTTATGATCGCCTAGTAACCGTTATAGATATTTAAAGGAAATGGTTTTGGAATATATACGGTAATGGTTCCTCTAGACAGTTGTTATGGGACCACAAAATGATACTCAGCGAAAAAAAAAAAACTAATATTTTTTAGGGTTCCGTACCCAAAGGGTGTCAACAGAACTCTATTACTAAGCTTTCGCTGTCGGACCGCGCTAGCGCTTAGCTAGTCATCACCATCGGCCTAGCCTTTTCCCAACTATGTTGGGGTCGGCTTCTAGTCTAACCGGGTGCAGCTGTATACCAGTATTTTATATGGAGCAACTGCCTATCTGACCTCCACAACCTAGTTACTGGTAGTACTGTGGTGTGGTGCTGCCTTGTTTCTTTTTTTCTTTCTTTGGTAGGTATAATAGATATCTGCCCAGTAAAATATCCAGCAATTTCAATATACTAAGATTAAGCTGCTAATAATGCTGAAACTTCATTAGAACAGTAAACTACTTCAGCTATGTTCATCGCCGTTAGAGTTTGACAACGTTGTCTTGAAACTATTTGATCGTTTCAATAATATTGAATACTAGTTGAGCGGCGTATTAATTTGCTGGTATCTTGATTGAAGAGAAGGCCTATGTTACTGGACAACCTAACCTGGTATCAGAGGAGCAATTCTCGTAATTTTAAGAACGTTCACAGTCTGATCTCAGTCTCAATCTGCCAAAAATACCCCTAATTTCCCTACATTTTGACAAGTTTTTTACATTTGTTCGTCGTCGAGATGAGAATGCGACTAGATTTTGAACGTTTTAAATTACGAGAAATGGCCTCCAGTTTCAATATACCTAATACATATTTTTATACTTATAAAGAAATGAGTAATCAAATATAATTAAGTATTGTGATGATTCACGCACCATTCAATTTGTTTGTTTCATCCAAATTGAAATTGACATAAATAAATGGATAAATAAGAATAATCAGCCTATAATTTTCCCATTGTTGGGACACGCTGCCGCTCTGTGAGAGAGAACGAGCCGAAATCCACCACGCGAGGCCAGTGCGGGATGTAAGATGACGCATGTCTTCAAATTTTTGGCATCGCGAATTTAATGAGTACTGTCTGTTCTCCAGACTTTTCCGTGCTCTGTGGGCATAACGAACAAGATCCAAGCTAACAATATACAGGCTGGGATATCGAAACGCAAACTGTTACATTCAGTACAATATTCCGAACCCTCCTACGTTGAAATTTTTCGTCGGATATTAAAGAAAAAAAAAATAGCTGCTCCCTGTATTTTGACCGCGTGGGTTTTCTATGAAGCAACTGTTTTTTTTTGATAACCGACGGAAAATGTCTTCGCTAGGGGGTCCAGAATCACGTGCTAAATTCATGTTTACAGTTTGTGCGTCGATGAGGGGCTTGTGGCTAAGGAGGGGCTCGTGGCTAAGTAATAACAGCCGCAACGGTCGATTGATCAGGTTAAGCTACGCTTGCCGCAGTTGGTCCGGGGATGGTAGACCATCTTTACATACCAAGACCCCTCCGTGCCTCGGAAAGCACGTTAAGTCATGTCCCAGCTGTCATTCGTGGATCTTTGACAGTTGTTATAGGTCGTCAGAAGTCCGAAAATCTGACAATCAGTCTTACCAAGGGGTTTCGTATTATCCAGTAATTGGGTTGTGGAGGTCAGATAGGCAGTCGCTCCATGTAAAATATTGGTACTCAGCTGCATCCGGTTAGACTGGAAGCCGACCCCAACATAGTTGGGTATAGGCAGATGATGATGAGTTTGTGCGTCGATGTCCCTGCCAGCCTGTATGTTTTGACGTCAAATACAATTACCTCGGTATGATTTAGTCAAAATGGATACGTAATTAATTTTCCCTTGTAGACATTTTCAGCAGTAGAGCAAAGTTTGGGGATCTCTTTGTTTCCCTTCAATACACACAGGGCCTAAAACAGTTATCGGTGGAATGCGGTCAAGAACCACACAGTAACGGGAATTGGATCTATCCCTTGATTGATTCTGGAGTTTCCTGCCCTATCTTTTCCACAGGAATCTTATTTTTGGAATATAAAATGTACAATGTTTTATTTCACATAAACTTACATGGGCACTTATAATAGGACAGAAGGTAGGTGCATTATTCAATTGGTTGTTTCCTATGGACAAGAGCCGGCAAGATAATGTTTACTCTTTTAAAAATAAAACAATGTAGTTAAAAAAAAAAAAAAACTAAAAAACATGGTTTTGTCACGCACGATTTTATAACCGACGACGTCATCTACGCTAAGGTTGATGGTTTCATGGGTCCAGCCATAATAGGTATGTAAGGAAATTTTAAATCTGTCTGGTGTGTTGGGGTTTGGTTTTGCAGCCGATTGTGTAATTTGTGGTCAAACTGCAGTCAGTTAGATTTTGAAGACACTGGAAGTAAATCCAAAAATAATTGGGCTACTCTATATTTTATGTGAGAAGCACAGAACCGGTCGAAGTGGCGGGGCTTGGGGGAGGCCTATGTCCAGCAGTGGACTCCTTTAGGCTGATGATTATATTCTATGTGTCGCAAATTACTATTAAATAATAATTATTTATTTATTTAATTTTACAACATTGGTCCAATGGTTAGTACAGACGCCAGCACATCAAGCTAACCGAAACTGTCAAATTTTCCCAATCCACTTTGAACCTTATGCGCTTTTGCAATAAAGTTGAAAATCTATTAAAGAAATTTAACAGATTGTAGTAGCTTGATGTGCTGGCGTCTGTACAACAATAACTTATCAACTAAGGGTTAGTAATATTAATTAAATTACATTAAATCAAATCTAAATAAAACAATTTCTATTCATCCTGCCGCACGAGCAACCGGACAGCGTGTATAAGTATCGGTGCATCGTGTGTTTCGGCTAGGGTTTTAAAGAAGCTTTTACAATGTGAGAGAGATCGGAATTACCAACCCTGTTTAGAATTGTGTACTGAATTCATGGTTACAGTTTGCGCGTTGAAGCCACCCTGTATTGTATGCTAGGTGCAAAAAGGAACATAATCTAAGACAGCGAAACATCAAAGCAGTTATCGCTGTAAGTCCGATGTAACAGTGTAAAGTATATCTTATCATGACATATTTCTAGCTACTCCCGCCGCTCCTTTGTCGTCGAAACAAAAAGATTTATCTCGGGGTCTTCCGACGGCCCCTGTTCTAATGGGGGTCAACTTGTTGGCTTTTACTCGTCGTGATCTCTGTGTGGGAGGGTTAGATTGGATTTTAGTTTTGTTTTGTTTTTATCTAAAAAACAATAAAATACTTTTTTTTTGTGGATTCGTTTCCTCCTCTGTAATAATTGCTCTGTACCAGTCAGTTATAACAACTGTAGGTTGAAGCTTTAAGATATTCCCAGCCTATTAAGTCTCTATTGCAAACGTAAGGTTTTCTTCTCATACTCAGATCTAAATAAACTCAATAACATATAACATCACGCCTGATTTCCCAGAAGGGTTAGGCAAAGGTGTACCTACTTATAGTAAACACACAAATATAACTATAGTCCATTTACAATAGCATTAGAAAGAAGTTAAAAAAGGTTATTTTTAATGCACACTTTGTAACAAAAATACAATAAACATTGTTACATTATGATAGACGCCGAATTTATTATGATCTATTTTTACAGCAGCTGTCACACTTAATTGTAACCATTTTAACTATTTATCTTATGAAATTATGTGGCTTTCATTTATTTATATTATATAACTCCAATTTAAAATTACAGTGTCAATGCTAAAAACCTAAAAGAAGCAGGGATGAACAATACTTGGAACGTTATTCGTTTCACTATAATTCTACCGAATTTTATTTTAATTAAGGTGGATGCGCTGCAGTAGCCCGCGAAATCAGACGAATTCGGAGCAATTCTAATTTAAAGGGATGTATTGATGATTTTTAATGTTACAATTGTATTATTGCCTACATATTTCTTATTGTTGCGCATCATATTATTTTTATTAAGATACAACCTTACACTGACCTGCAAATTGCAAAAAACGCAAGAAAATTAGAATGTAAGCATCTCCCTTAAAATTGTTTTATCATAACTTTGAAATAAAATGTTTTGCATTCCTGCTTCTACGAGCCTCTTTTTTCTAATGCTATTATAAATGGACTATAGTTATATTTAAATCCCTTGTAAGATACCATCCTCCATTCAATGGAAGCGAGCCATTGTCATCAATCGGGCACAAATTCACAAACTTAATACTCGTAGTAGCTTATGCTTTGTCTTTTGTGTGCACTAAACTAACTGACTAACTTATTATTGAAAGACTAGTTGCGCCCCGCGGTTTCACCCGCATAAATTTCGATCCCGTGAGAATATCGGGATAAAAAGTGTCCTATGTGTTAATCCTGGTTATAAACTATCTGTGTGTCAAATTTCATCCAAATCCGTTCAGTAGTTTTGGCGTGAAAGAGTAACAAACATCCATCCATCCATCCATACAAACTTTCGCGTCTATAATATTAGTAGGATTGCTACACTTATTCATCTCAACTCCTAAGTCTCTCGTGGTTCGATTTCTGAGTCTAGCATTGCTAGTGTCATATGCACTGAGTCTAAAAAAATTAATAAATAAGATAACTGGTATTATTGATAGGGGTTAAATATAATGACCACCATAAAATGCTATGAAACCGTTCTTGCACTTCAAATTGTATTCAAACACCAAATGTAGTAAATGATCACTAAATCTTAGCAAGTAAATTAATGCGCTATTTCTGCCTAAATAAACCACTATGATTGCCATAAAATGTAGGTTTATTACCAAATAAAGTATTATGATGCCATATTAAGTTATGTCTCCGGCTTGCTGCAAACATCTAGTTTGCCGAGGTTGACAAGGTTAATTTAAAAAAAAAATGGTTAGGTTAGGTTAGATTAAAACCGTGACCTCCTACGCACGAGCCGAGCGAGCGAAGCGAGCGGTGCCGCGGCAGCGGCCGGCGAGTGCCAGAAACGACTAGACTGTATAGAAAAAATTATTTGCAGGCTGTCGAGAACCGAACTGATTCATTTGGAGTCATTTTGCTTAAATAGGATAGCGAGATGTTAAAACTTTGGTTATAAGTATAAATTTAAATGCGGGTTTAATTTTGGTGATCATTTACTATTTTTGTCTGTTATATGTTACTATATCTGGTGGTAAGTTAAACATAAGCCTTATTGATATCTACCTTGCTTACTTCAGGGATTGCAAACGAAGCACGTTTTAATATTTATTGGGGCTCAACACCTATGACAATAGGGGGCTTTTAATATAAAATTATTAAATTCTTGCTCAGAATGACGTGATGTGTACATATTTCAATTTATTGCGGAAAAACTCAAAGTCAAACTTGAGGCATTTATTTCAATGAAACCATTGACAGGCACTTTTGAATTGTCAAAATGTCGGTCTGGTGGGGTTCAGAAAGTTGAAGCTAGTGGCCCATTCCAAAACTCTATGGGGACGAACGGATAAGAAACTCCAAGGACACTCTTTTAAATCAAGTCATACAAAATACGGGTAGGTATGTACGAGTACATTATTCTTGTGGCTTCTATATATATATATGTGAATAAAAATCAATTGCTGTTAGTTTGTCTCGCTAAAACTCGAGAACGGCTGGGCCGATTTGGATGAAATTTTGTGTGTGTATTTCATCGGGTTCCTGGATGGTTTCAAAACACAATTGGACCCGGTAGGTGGCGCTGCTGTCGGTATATGATGACTCAACCGGGCAGGACGACGTCTGCCGGGTCCGCTCGTATATATTATATATATGTAATGTATATAAAAATCAATTGCTGTTCGTTTGTCTCGCTAAAACTCGAGAACGGCTGGGCCGATTTACCTGATTTTGGTTTTGAAATGTTTGTCGTAGTCCAGGGAAGGTTTAAATGGCGAGAAAATATAGAAAAAATTGCGATGAAGATCGTAAAAACAACAATTTCATTTTCCCATATGAACTGTTCTACCTACTTTCCTGTCAAACATTTGACGTTCGTCCCTTCGGTACGGTAGACTCGGGTCCACTCAAATTGAAGCACGTATTAAATTAAGGGTTTTGAATCGACAACATACGTATATCCACATTACTCGGATTATCTAGGATTAGTAGGTTAGGAGTAGGGTAGGAGTAGGTTAGGAGTAAGGTAGAAGTAGGGTAGGAGTAGGGTAGGAGTAAGGTAGAAGTAGGGTAGGAGTAGGGTAGGGGTAGGGTTGCAGTAGTGTTGGAGTAGGGTAGGAGTAGGGTAGGAGTAGTGTAGGAGTAGTATAGGAGTAGGGTAGGGGTAGGGTAGGGGGTAGGACACCACGTGAACGAAGTAGCGCCGGGCAGCTAGAAATAATTTATATGGCAAAACAACGTTTGCCGGGTCAGCTAGTTGTCACTAAAATTAATTTACTATACAAACATTCATGCCTTCTTCCAAGGGTAGACAGAAACTACAGAACGCCACCTGCTACGACCCTTACATACTGCTTTTGCCTCGACTGCGTTCATACATCTAAAGGCCAATTCTCGTAATTTAAAACATTCAAAATCTAGTCGCAGTCTCATCTCGGCGACAAACAAATGTCAAAACTTGTCAAAAATGTAGGGAAATTAGAGGTATTTTTGACAGATTGAGACTGACATCAGAAGGCCAATTTTCGTAATTTAAAACGTTCAAAATCTAGTCGCAGTCTCATCTCGACGACAAACAAATGTCAAAAATTTGTCCAAATGTGGATATTAGAAGTATTTTTTGATAGTGTTACGCGCCACAATTAATGCCTGATACATGGTGACATTAGTTACCACTAGCGCCATCTGGTTTCGAGTGAACGGAACTGATAGAGTCGCTGGCGTCATCTATTGTGGAATGGCAGAACTAATAGAGTCACTGGCGCCATCTATCATCGAGTAGAGATGTCGATGCTAGAACTTACTAGAACTATCGACATCTGGTCAGTCGGGGCCAGTATGTACTCGAACATTCTAGATGTTTCTACAATAGAAGATTCTAGAACTATATAAGGCCGGGACTAGCCGCGACCACTCAGACTTGGTTCTGCTATAGAAGCGAATACATCGAAAGCGATCTTTAAGTGCGATAGAGCGATTGTGTTTTATAATTAGTGTGTTTGAGTTGTTGTTAGTGTTGTTTAAATAAAGTGTAACTTTTGGTAATTTTTATCGCCAGTTTTTAATTGTCACGAACCCGAAGCTCGTAACAATAGATTGAGACAGATCCGGGGGGCAATTCTCGTAATTTTAAGAACGTTCACTGTCTAATCTCAGTCCTAATCTGTCAAAAATACCTGTAATTTCCCTACATTTTGACAAGCGTTTGACATTTGTTTGTCGCCGAGATGAGACTGCGACTAGAAGTTGAACGTTTTAAGTTACGAGAATTGCCCTTCAGACTGTGAACGTTCTTAAAATTACGAGAATTGCCCCTCTGGGCATAAACGCACGCCGCCGGTTGCGAGTACTACGCACCTGACCTTTCTAAAGAACATCACCAAAATTAAAAATAAATTAACCATTGTTCCTTGTTTGTACGTAAAATGAAGTAAGTAGGTACCTTCAAAACAATCAAAGGGCATACTTTAAGCAGTAAACAAGCTGTACTGAATAAATTACAAGTGGGCATTGAACTGATCCATTTGAAAACACTTGCCTATTCATCAGGTTTGCGAAGTAAGCGTGGATCCCCTTGTTACAGCCTCGATGCCCCATTTCAATAAAGAACCTCTAAGAGCTTATGTATTTTACGATCTTTGATGACGTGGAGATGAAACAGAAGGTCATGTCCAAAATGGAGGAACAAATGCGGATTACGTAGTGATATATCTTGAATTTGTGGCGTGGTGTGTAAGTAATAACAGCCGCACGGGTCAATCGATCAGGTTAAGCTACGCTGGCCGCGGCTGTTCCTTGGCCATCTTTACATAGCAAGACCCTTCCGTGCCGCGGAAAGCACGTTAAACCGTTGTCCCGCCAGGGATTCGTGGATCTTTGATAGTCGTTACGGGTCGTCAGAAGCCCAAAAATATGACAACCAGTCTTACCAAGGGGGTTCGCATTACCCAGTAACTGGGTTGTGAAGGTCAGATAAGCTGTCGCTTCATGTAAAATACTTGTATTCAGCTGCATCTGGTTAGACTGGAAGCCGACCCCAACATAGTTGGGAAAAGACAGGCAGATTGACTTAAACTTCTTTGTAGGACCTAGATACTGGAATAGTAATAACATTTGAATACTAAAGTAACTTTACCTACCATATAAACATTACTGAATTCTACGTGGAAATTATCAGAGAAAACATTTGCTTTGTGTTATCGTACTTTATAGAAACAGAGTTGGTCGTTTAATTGTTTCAAACTATTCTTCTGGATCGGAGTTATTATAATAATATGTAAAACAGTTTTATAATAGTATATATTTGCCTGAGATATTTGAATAACAATAATCAGCCTATAAAGTTCCCACTGCTATGTAAAACTACATTACATTACATTCTTACAAATAAATAAATTCTATTCTATTCTGCTGGGACCATAGAAATGTTTCCTATATCTATAGTATGGCTGGGACACAAGCCTCTGTGAAAGTGAGTAGGCTGTAACCCATCTCGTGTGCCCGATGCGGGTTAGTGGATGTCACGACTGACATGTCTACGACATTTATTGGTCCTAGGACATGCCGGTTTCCTCACGTTTTCCTTCACCGCTTTGAGAGCAGAGGTGATGAAATAATTTACACATAAGAAAAATAAAAAATAATTTACATTTAAGAGGGCTCTTGTCCCCAAACCTATTATATCGGTTTGATGGCGAGAAAGTACGAGTACTTACCTTGAGAGTTAAATTACCTTCTGTTGTTAGTCTGTTTTGTGTCCAGTCCTGAGGTTGACACTGTATTGAGGTACTATGGCTATAGGTAAACCCTCCGCCACATAGATAGCGAGGCAAAGGAAAAGCGGAGAAAAACTGGCAGAGAGGCTAGGCAAATTGATTTTTGATCACATAACCCTTGATCGCCCGTGGTGTTAGTCCACGAATAGTTCTTGGGTGGGGGGAGCAATGAACTTTGGTATGATCCGCCATTGGGTCGCTTTCTATGCGACTGGGTCTTAAATACATAATAGCAGCTTTTACCAAGCGGTATTACTTCAGTAATTAAATGGGCCGTGGTTATTGACAGTGGAGATTTTTTGACAATAGGGTACACACATAATAAGGAAAGCTTTGCTGGACACAACTACAAAGAATCCTTGCGAGGTTTTCATTATGAGAATAAGGGACAAGTAACCACCTGTTGACTGTTATTATTAAGAAACAATTGACTATGATAGTAGTCCTAGTATGATAGTCAATTGTTTCTTATTCTCGTACGAAAGTGAGGGGCTCGTGGCTAAATAATAACTACCGCATGCCGGTCGGTCCATTGAAGGTTCGTGGATAGGTGAACTTTCTTTAAATAGAGGTATGAGGCACGGGGTGTAAAGTTCACTCATACTATGACTATGAGTGAACTTTACACCCTGTTCGTCTGGTCGGAGGAACCACCCTTTTCTATAGACAAAAAGGAGGATCCTCCAACCAGACAGGTGTTGTGTCTGGCGGGCAATTGCGCAACGGTTGATGTCGGGAAGTTTGTATATATGCTAATTCCGCGGTAAACTCTGCTTGTGACATGCAGGATTTGCGTGACGTCAGTATGACGCGATGTTCGCATGTGGCGTTGTAGATGCCGCTATAATTACATACCGAGACTCCTCCTTACCTCGGAAAACACGTTACACCGTTGGTCCTAGCTGTCATTCGTAGACCTCTGACAGTCGTTACGGGTAGTCAAAAGCCCAAAAGTCTGGTAACCAGAACTACCAAGGGGTATAGCGTTACCCTGTAACAGGGTTGTAGAGGTCAGATAGGCAGTCGTTCCATGTATAATATTGGTATTCAGCTGGATCCGGTTAGACTGGAAGCCGACCCCAACATAGTTGGAAAAAGGCTAGACAGATAATTTGAGTAGGACGAAAATGAACTTGATTGAATGATTGTCGTATAACTTCAAACATCGCGTCAGCATGTCTGTTATTAATAATTATTTTGAGTAGGAAGTACTGAAGCATGATAGTTCTGTAATATTTCTTGGTAATTAATTAGTTATGTCGTTGAACTTATTTGTATATAAAAGGCAATATCAAATAAACCCTCACAGCGGTGGTCTAATATATACACATACCTACTCGTACGAAGATTCCTTTTAGAATGTACGTCTTCGTCTTAGCGTAGCGATCGAATCTTAATGGACTCGGCCCAGCCCCAGCAGTCTCGACATTCATAGCAATCGCTTTACGACCGAATTAAGTCGCAAAGTCCCGAATTGACAGGTGAAATGTATGGAGTGACAGGATTTTGCGACCGAATTCCGTCGTAAAGCGGTCGCTATGAATATCAAGACTGCTGGGGCAGGATTCGGCTACGCGTCTGGCGCCATCACTAGCGTTCATCAAACTCAAAGCATTTATTTCAATTAAACCATTTACAGGTACTTTTGAACTGCCCATTCCAAAACGTAGATCTCTATGGAGAAGAACGGGCAAGAAACTCCAAGGACACTTTTAATTTGACATTGATTGTTGATCGCTAAGATGAGATTGCGACTAGATTTTGAACGTTTTTAATTACGGGATTTTTATTGGCCTTCAGTTCCTGTAACGTGCAGCTGAGAGGTCACGTAGGACATGATATTAAGTGTCCCATCGTTTGTGGAACAGCACCACATTTACACTCGATTGTCGTGAATAATATAATTAATAATAAAAATTTATTTTATTTGTCAGACCACTGGATTCAATTACGAAAATATTTACACTTCTAAATGTTAGTAACCATTTAACTTGTATGGAAGGTGGGTAGGCCTTTAGTGTGGGACGCAACGTGCGTAGATACTTTTGCGCCATCCCATCTTCCTGGCTCGGTGTGCTGTGCTGGCGCTGCTGCTGCGGCTGTGGAAAACCTCAAGCGGCGAAAGTATAAAAACTTTATCGGAAATTATGTTTTCGAGCCGTTTGGGGTTGAGACACTCGGGCCGTGGGGTCCGACTGCTCATTGCTTGTTCAATGAACTCTCTAAGCAGTTGGTTGACACCTCCCGTGACTGGCTTTTACCTTGGCCAGAGGCAAAGCATTGCCATACAACGTGCATGGCAATGCCGCGAGTCTCTTGGGTACATTAAATAGCTGTTCGCTGTTGCTGTTCGTTAAATAGCTGTATTGTTGATACGAATAAATACTATTATTATCTCCTTTATTTCATTTAGATACTTACAAAATACATTTTTAAATATTTTTATAAACAAAAGGATAAAAAAACATTTAAAAATATAAAAAGTAGTAGCCCACCGGTATCGGGAACAGGGTCCAAGCTACCGGCGGTCAGGGCTCCAGCCGTGTCCAGAAGTACCGCTTTCTGAATCAAGCCCTTGATCCAGCTGCCCAACGAGAGCCTCCTCAGGTGTTGGTCGAGGCTTTTGGCTATTAAGCCATTGGCTATTATTATTATTATTACCAGTCGACAATGATGCGAAGGAATATTTCGACGCAATATTTTAGTTTAAATAATATTTTAGTTTTAGTTTTTTAATAGTTTTAGTTACTATAGGATATTATATTTTTATTTTAATAATTTGTAGTTTATTTAATATTAGAAGTTTGTAAATATTATATTAAAATTAATAAATATTTTCACTTATATGGTATCGGTATGTAGGTCGGTATGTAGTAGAATTTAAGATACCTAGGTAGGTACGTGTATATCAAGTTTTTTAGTGACCTATATTTATTTTCCCCGTTGTTCTATATGAGAGAAAATTCTGTTGTACAAAACTAATCACTTGAATAAATAATTTTTAGCCTAAGTTGCCTTACATTTTGTTTAAGGCTTCATAATAATTTAAAGCTGAAATTTTGTCAGGTGTTACAATGATAAACTTTTCTTATTAGATGACCAGTTTTAATTTAATTATGAAACGCATTGAATTTAATTAGCTTTTGACCCATAGAGATAATGGCTATTTCGGTAAAGCTGCTGAATATTTAAAGATACATATTACAACGCAGACATTTTACTATTATTTCGGTCCCGCAGATTATAAAATATAACAATGGAATAATAGTAAGGCTAATTTAATCTAACAATGAGTCTAGTCTAGGTAATTAGTAGGTTGCAAAAGGAATAAATTGTTTGCTCCGTAATGACAAGCCGCGCCAGACTCGATAACTGACAGGCCGCGCCAGACGTCGATACGTCTGTCGAGTACTGTGCCGAGCCGCTATTTCAACATTTCCAGTGATACGGAGCGCTTGAACGCGTAGGCAGGTGCTGTGGTGTGTGTTTTATTTAATGGTCAACATTTGATACCGCAACATACACGGCCGCGCTGCTCCATGCCGCGCCTTTGAACTTACCGACTCCCTATGGATTGGACAGGCTACGACAGGCCACCGCAGGGGCTGCAGTCTTGACGTTCATAGCGATCGCTTTATGACCGAATTCGGTCGCAAAGTCCTGTCACTCCATACATTGCACCTGTCAATCCGGGACTTTGCGACCGAATTCGGTCGTAAAGCGATAGCTATGAATGTCGAGACTGCTACCCCAGGCCTCATCGGATGCGACGGTACCGACGGCCTGTTGGCCTGGCCTGGCGCGATCTGGCCTGTGAGAAAATGGGCAGTGGGACCGCAGTATTAAATAACTCTTCCTTTGCATCTAATATATCAGGCCGCCCACGCTCATACCGAAACCAACTGCGCTGGAGCTGCGACCAGGTTATTTGTTGTCCTTTTTGGAATGTGAAAGCGGCATCATGGCCACAGGCCTCGTATCTGATTTAAAAAAAATATATAATTTCGGTGTTATGTCATTACTTACTCAGCTATCAACTTTTCACCCTCGCTATGCTTGTTCAAAAACGCTTAAAGCTCCCCTAATATTGAGTGGCAGGTGATGGCAAAGTAGAGTGAAAAGGACTTATTTTGATTAAGAAGTCTGAGAAAGAATTGCTACTCAATAGCCATAAATGTTGGTAGGTAATTTTTTTGCACCTGTAGCACATGTAATTAATAAATATTATTATTTTGGAACTTTTGCTGCGGGTGTGTGTGTTAAACATTTGGCTATAGACCTATTAATTACTGATAGGTAATACTTTTATTGTTTATAGATAATGTACCTACCTAACTAACATAGAATTGATCACAAGTCCATCGTTTTCGATTCCAACGATTAAAATAATTAGCGTCGGCCGTCATCCCATGAATACCTCGTTATGCTCTGCCTATAGTATAAAGCCGTCACCACACTACCCATAATGTGAATAGTCAGTAAGATCCAACCGTAAGCTTCAGGCTCCGCCCGTCTGAATAGGCTTGCGGTCACTCAATGAAATGGCAGACCGATAGCGCAGTGAATGCAAACCAAAGGGGATACACAAACAATGTCCATTGGAAATATATGCTGAATATAGGTACTAGAGAATGATATAGGATAATATAACCTATCAATGTTTGTATGGTGATTGGAGGTAATAGTTGATTTTAATATTTTTTTAACCAACTTCTAAAAAAGGAGGAGGTTCTCAATTCGGATGTTTGTATTTTTTTTAATGTTTGTTCGCGCATAACTCTGTCGCTTGCCAACCGATTTGAATTTTTTGTTGGAAAGGGTATACCTCCCAAATGGTCCCATAAAAATTTCATTAAAAACGGTTCAGTAGTTTGGTTTTTAAACCAAAATGACTGGTAAAAATTACAACTTAAAAGTGAAAAATAAAAACTTATTTGAAAAAAAAAAAATTCCTAAATTAAAGTTATTTTTCAGTGTCGTTTTTGGAAATCGGTTGTTTTTTTTTTCATCATTGTTCGGCTCAACCAAAGCACCCACCATCTAATCTCTTCACCACCCTAGTTGACTGGTAGAGAATGCCTAAGGCATTAAGTCCGCCTTTGTACCTTTTTGTGTGCGAAAAGATTAAATAAACGATAGTTTGTCAAAGTCCATTGTGTACTCTCTAAATCAGAAATCAGTACCTGTATGTTTTACTGATTGCAATAAGGTTGCAAGAAGGACGAAGTGCTTACTATAAAAAAGTTTATGTAAATATACACAACGTACCATAACTAGGTCTAGTGGTGGTTTAGTTCTCACAGCATCCTAAGTATTTTGATGGAAAAGTACGCGCTGTGCAGGTGCTGGTCAGAAAGACCCCACAGCTAATCTTACAGTTTTCTTTTTGTTTTTGTCTCTGTGTTTTTGTTTACTAACAATAGTTTTTAACAACAATGTTACTAACAATTGGGCTGAGTTGCCATACATAAACAAATATTTAATTGAATTGAACAACATCACGCTTGTAATCTCCGAAGGGTTAGGCATAGCATAGTACACCCATATTTCATCAGTTATGTTTCAATCCCATGTGATACCCGCCTATTGCCATAAAATGGAGAAAAAAAAATGAATGGAACGAATGAATGGATGGAATAAAGTATATACAAATAAATAATAATGGAAACCAGAAGAAGAAAGAAAGGAAGGAAGGGAAGTTCAGGAGCAAGTCTTCACGATTGGCAACAAAACAGAAAACTCGCCACACTGATCCAGAGATGAGGTTATTTTGTTATTCAATACGATCGAATAGTCAATTATTACTCATTAATTAAAGAAACAGTCAGTATATTATTTAAAAAAAAAAACATTTATACAATGTGGAGACAATAATTCTACTTCCTAGTAATATTATAAACGTGAAAGTTTGTATGGATGGATGGATGGATGGATTGATACTCTTTCACGCAAAAACTACTAATTTTGATGAAATCTGGCACACAGATACTTTATAACCAGGATGCTTTTTATCCCGATTTTCCCACGGTATCGATACTTATGCGGGTGAAACCGCGTGGCGAAGCTACTACGACAGTAAATGAAAACACTGGCAATACTAATGCATAAAAGTATTTTGGAACTATGAAATAAATTGTAGCAACAAAATTTTCATACAAACTTTAAATAGGAGTGATGCAGCCGATTGGTTATAGTGTCTGAACTATACTGTATTTCATACTATACATGCTACACATGAAAAAAAACTGAATCAAACTGACTGACTGAATTCTGAATTGAATTTTCGTATGCAGACTGGGAATGTCATTAGATATAAGCAGTTTAATTTACTATCGTCTTCATCAAGTACACTGAAATCATTTTTAGACCTCATAGAGGACATAAATGAAATTGCACAAATCCTGTTGTCATACAACTGAAGGAAAATGAACGCAGTGTGCCCTTTAACTGTAGCTACTCACGGAGGCAGTCCATGTAAGCTAAATATTTTAAAAGATTTGCAAAGCAAGCTTGTCCCCAGTGCATGTTTGCACCGAGAGCTCTCAAATATACTTCTATTTGACCTCGCAGCGAATCAGGCTATTTGTTGGAGCTGCGACCGGCTCGTGTTTGCCAACGCTTAGGACCCTGATGCCTCTCATTCAGCTACTTATTGGAGTTAACAAGAGATTTTGTTTGGAAGAAATATTTCTTCTGAAAAGAGAGTCGTGTTTGTACGTCTCATATCTTGTTTCTGGGTGGTACCTACCCAACGTAGCTTTTATCAAGAATAGAAAATTTTTAGTTTCAACATAACATTGAAAATTTACTTATGCAAGAAGTCCCTAGAAAACTAGTAACTAACAAAATTAATCCGATGTCATAAAAACAGAAAAAGTCAAATATCCAGTTGCAACCAAAGTTGCCTCTCCAAGTACTTAGTTTAAATCGATCTTCAGCAGTGATCCAGCTGCTACCAGCTAAAGACTGTCTTTTTTATTGCAAACAGATACAAAAATATACAGTGAAAAAAATTCTTGACTACGTAGGAATAATGGTTCTTTCTCTACAATTAGATATAGCTATATACGTCCATGTAACACATGTGTTTTATTTTTATTTTATTTTATTAAATAGGAACAACAAACAGATACATTATGCAATATTATAAACAGAAAAACATAAGTTACTTAAGTAATAATGTAACCCACAGCGCTGTTCACAGATTACCATTAATAAATAAAACTGTAGTCACTAGGAGGTGAACTGTGCATGCATGACAGTTACGCTAATATTATAAAAACAATAGAAGAAATAATAATAAAAAAACAAAACAAAACAAAAACAAAAATGTTTTGTGTTATATTCAGCCTTACAGGCTGTTATAATATAGAAATAAAGAAACATGAATATGTTAGTGCATTATGCAAACACATGTTATCGGGTCGACGAGGGTTGGGCAAAGAAATATAATATACACAACACAAGCAAAATAAGGTCAACCCGCTAACTCAGTTCAGGGCACATATTACCATTTTTCTTGACGTGTTATTTTTACCAATATTATGATTTTCCTGCCCTTATTCCTATTTATTTGGGGCTGGCGCAGTATGCGTTCTTCTTCCATACATCTCGTCGGCTTCCAGAAGACTTTCAGGCTTTTGACTACCCGTAACGACTGCCAGAGATCTATGAATGACAGCCGGGACCAACTCCTTAACTTGCTTGATAAATGATAAATGATTTTATTTTGTAAGTAGGTTTGTACAAACACTTTTACACGTCAATCATATTTTAAAACTAGATGAGGTCGGCGTTTCCTATCTGACTAGTCTGAGAAGAAAGGCCGAAACAAACTCAGACGTCACAGTCTCTTTTAAAGTCCAGACATAATCTTGGTCAGATCATATGAAGACCATGTAGGTCGATGTCTGAGATGGTCTTTTGAGGAAAGAACCACACAGATTGAGAGGACCTGTCCAGTCAGGCTTTACGAGGCACGGAGGGGTCTCAGTATGTCATAGATGGTCACCCATCCACTGGCCGACCTCGGCAAGCGTAGCTTAACCTTGCAGATCGACCCGTGCGGCTGTTATTATTTACTGAAGATACTTTACCAATAGGTCTATGATTTCTTATTTGTAGCTATTACCTATATTTCACTGTAATAATATGCCGTCAAAGAATAAGATTGTTGTGTATGTACCATGACCACCGGAGAAACCGAAGAAACGAAAAACCAAATAACAGATTGATTTTATGGAGCGATATTAAATACATCATCATCTGCCTAGCCTTTTCCTAACCACGTTGGGGTCTGCAGCCAGTCTAACCGGATGCAGCTTTATACCAATATTTTACATGGAGCGACTGCCTATCTGACTTCCACAACCCAGTTACTGGGTAATACGATACCCCTTGGTAAGACTGGATATCAGACTTTCGGGCTACTGACGACCCGAACGACTGTTCAATGTCCGATCCACGAATGACAGCCGGGACCAACGTCTTAACATGCTTTCTGAGACACGGATGGGTCTTGGCATCTGAAGACGGTCACCCATCCACAGACCAACCGCGGCAAGCGTAGCTTAACCTGATCGATCGACCAATGCGGCTGTTATTACTTAGCTACAAGCCCCAAGCCCCGATATGTACGAGTATATTAAGAAGAAAATAAATATCACTTTGTCTGAGTCCTTCTACGCGTGCTGGGCTACAAACTTCTTTCCAGAAATATCTTACGTATGTAGAAGGTAAAGAGTTCACACGTGTTCAAAATAAATATAAGTTGATATTGCAACTTTGTTTACCAGTGAAAAGTAATCTTAAACTCTCGTTATTCATTATCGTTTTAACTAAACGTTGTTACAGAAAGTATTCGCTTATGAATACTTAAAACTTTATACCACAAACATAATTATTTTGTTTGCAATATTTTTAGTCAAAATTTCATTATGTTTTCCGTGGAAATATCGAGATAAAAAGTATCCTATGTGTTAATCCTGGTTATAAACTATCTGTGTGCCAAACATCCAAATCAGTTCAGTACTTTTTGTGTGAAAGAGAGTAACAAACATCCACCCATCCATCCACACAAACTTTCACGTTCATAATATTAAACTCAAACCCACTGTCATTGCTATTGCTGATAGTCGCAAAATTGTTAGACAACATTTTATTGAAAGTATTTTCATACAAAACTACGACTAAAGCCATCTTAAATGTTACCCAACATAAAAATCTTGCATAAAAAAGTCCTCTGGCAGAAATAAACCACCTTTCTACCAAGCTCGGATGGGTAGAGCTCAAACGAGTAGAAAATAGATATTTTCTACTAAGTCGACGATGTCAACCGGCTCACTAGCGAAAGGGGCTGCAATTTTACGCATTGATTGGTGCATACAGATCGTTTGCAGCTTTTATAAGGCTAGATTGAAATCACTCCGGCTAGACTCGTAGAAAGAATAAACGTTCACGGGATTTTTGTATCTATAAACAGTTTGAACGCTTCCAATTGAAGTCGCTTTTTCGATTTTGATTTGATTTCTTGCTATTTGTGTAAAGAAAGGAAGAATCACTAAGGTTTTAGTAATACCTAAAGAGCAATGGTGGCTTAGTGGTAACGGTCGCAACTTACGAGTTGTAGGTCATAGGTTCGAATTCAAATAGACGCTTTACTTCGTGTAAAGTATTTCATCACCACTGCCCTCCAGTGAAGGAAAACATTGTGAGGAAACCGGCATGTCCTAGAACCAAAACTTCGAAGACATGTGACATTTACCAACCTACACTGGCGTAGTGGATTATTATAGGATTTTGGAGGCATGAGGAACAGGGTGTAAAGTTCACTCAACCTCCATAGAAAAGGGAGGATCCTCCGACCAGACGGGTGTTGTGTCTGGCGGGCAATCGCCCGACGATTGATGTTGGGAAATTGTATCTATGCTAAGTGCGCGGTAAACTCTGCTTGCGAGATACAGCCGACCATGTTTCTAACATTTTGGTGTACGTATCAAATCTGCAACGCACCATTCATGTCGCGTGTCACCAACGTGTATCATGAATTCACAAATTAGTTGGTCGTTTGTTCTCGACATAATACTTAATTTACCTGTAGTACAGCAGACCGCCGAAAGGTTCTGGATTGGCGACTGCTTACTGGAAGACGTAGCGTTGAAAGGCCTCCCACAAGGTGGACCGATGACCTTGTAAAGGCCGCAGGCATCCGTTTGATGCGGGAAGCACATCGGTTGCTTGGGATGCTTGGGAGAGGCCTATGTCCAGCAGTGGACGTCTTTTGGCTGAGATGATGATGATGATGACAGCAGACCACGCGTTAGTGGTAACACTTTGAACTTGACCTGGCCTAGCGTAGTATGGAGTTTCAATAGAATAAGAGGTCAGCTTATCCTGGATTTGCCGTCACTAACGATTGACGTACCGTACAAAAGCTCGTTCAATATTCACTTACAAAGATTTTCATGATTGGTTGTCATCTTTCGGGTATCTTAGGTATAATTAATTTTGCCTTGTGAGGGCTTTACACAAGTGACTATTATATACCCGTAGTATACACCCACAATTTTCGCCGCATGGCTTGAACCGACTGTCTAAATGTCATTTCGGCTAGGCCGCAGGTGACTAAAATCGCAAGTTCCAAAGCAGAGTAAGTTTCGACTTTGTCATGCGGCGACAGGTCCCATGCGACGGGCGACTAAAATTGATCAGTCGCAGGCGATCGCCCGCCGCATGCAGGTCGAGATTTTGATGAAAAATGACCTACTTACCTGCGATTTTTATCGACCTGTGTAAATGGGGAGAACGATTCAGCTTGTGAGGCGATTTGGTAAGCGAACAGCCGCACGGCGAAAATCAACTTAGTGTAAATCCCCACCTAATTACCCTCGATCACCTCAGAAAGTATGTCGCACAGATTATAACAAGGAGGGAATGGAGCGGCATTTGTTTGTTTCTATAGAAAATAACAAAAGTCGTTGCTTCACCGTCGCGCCGGACAATAGCGCCGTGGCGTTGACTTCATTCATTGTCTCACTCGGTATTGCGACCTCGAGTCTTTGTTACGTTCGTTTGATTTCATAAATAATTATTATGTTTATTTTTTATGCTGATTTTTATACAGCGTATATCAGAAGAGCAGTTTGACCAGTGGTGACTGGCTGCAACCTAAGAGTTGAAGGTCGTAGGTTCGAACCAAACAGGCGCTTACTTTGTGTAAATAATTACATCACAACTGCTCTCAAAACGGTGAAGGAAAACTTCGTGCGAAAACCGGCATGTGCTAGAACCAAACGTTCAAAGACATGTGACATCCACCAACCTGCACTAGGCTCGCGTGGTGGATTATGGCCCAATCCTCTCAGAGAGGAGGCCTGTGGCTATAAGCTGATTATGATTATGACACACTGAACAACTTTCTCCATGGGACCAACATCATAATAGCGACAAAAATAATCAGTTGGACCACACATTTCTGATTCACGCTGTATCATCATCACTATCTGGCTAGCCTGATCCTAACTACGTTGGGGTCGGCTTCCAGTCTAACCGTATGCAGCTGAGTACCAGTATTTTACATGGAGCGACCGATCTAACCCACACAACCCAATTACTGCAGGTAATCAGCTGTAGGTACCAGATTTTTCAGCATAAAAATCATCATCATTATGCTGAAAACACAAAAGAGATAAGTATGCAGGTTCGTCGGATATAGTTGAAGTTTAGTAAGAAACCGATAGATGATTTCGAATGAAATTTAGTTTGATAAATGAACTGTTTGTTTTCTATTAATTAAATACAATTTTATCCTAAACGTCAATCCGTTTCTTACTAAACTTCAACTGTATCCGACGACCCTGCATACTTATCCCTTTTGTTGACTGTACCATGGCATACATTACTGATACATGCTGTATATCTTTCTCTTTTTTTATTATATAAACGTTGCCCCACACTAGGAATTACGCCTGTATCATGGGTGCGTTTACAAAGATTTAAACTCACATAGACAAACAGCCAGATCCGGAACAACTACCTGTAGGCAATACAAATATTTGTTCCGTGCGGGAATTGAACCCGCGACACGCAGCGCAGCAGTTCATCGCTCAGCCACTGCGTCAGCCGTGTCAGTTTATGTCTCTTGCTATGTTTTGTTTTTTCTTGAAGCCTATATTGTCCCAACGCTGGGCAAAGGCCTTCCCATGTCCTTCCAGGAATGTTAATAATTCTCAAAAGTTTTGTTATAAAACGTTTTACTTATTTTCCTATCGACAAAAGGCAGTATTTTCTTAAAGAAAAACCTTACGCTTAAAAGATTAATGTAACGTTTCTATAATGTTTAAGTAAGATTGTTGACACCCGTCCATGTTTGCGAGAACTGTTGGTTTATGTCATACTTGATCACTGTGCGGTAAATGTATTCCTAGTTAAATAATAAATTAATCGACAGGCATGCAGCATTTCAATTTGATTGATTTTATTTTATTTCATGTTAGAATGAGTAGTGTTGGCCAAGTAGTAAGTCCAAAATTTACGAGTTGTAGGTCGTAGGTTCGAAGCCAGACAGGCTCTTTATTATTATTATTAGCCTGTGATGTCCACTGCTGGGCAAAGGCCTCCCTACTCTCTTTCCCCTTCACTCTGTTCAACGCTGCTAAGTACCAGTTCTTGTTAAATAATAATAATAATAATTTAATTCAGAAGATAAATTCCATATAAAATGATTAGTACGGCTTAAAACTATGTTAGTACCTTAAAACTATACTTATATTAATGACTGACATGAATTTAATTTATTTATTTATACCTACATTAATTTATCTAACATTAAATATAACAGCACCAGAACTATGTACCTTATTTCAGTGCCTCACAATCGGACACTCCACCTTCTCAGTTATCGTGTTTAGAAGGCCATTGGGGCTGCCCACACACGACACATCAAGGAGGCCACTCTCTTACGCACAAGCGCCCTACAGCAGTCGGTGTTGGCCTTCGCAAACATCCCCGACGCACTACAGTATCGCGACAACCCCATCAGCATTCTAAACCCATTATTATTAAAGGAGTCAGGCTCTTTACTTTGTGTAACTTATCTCATCACCACTGCTCTCAAAAACGGCGAAGGAAAACATCGTGGATCATTGTGTGCATATCCTTGAATCAAAAATTCGAAGACATGTGACATCCACCAACGCGCACTGGGCCCGCGTGGTGGTCCGAGTCCCTCTTACAGAGAGGAGGCCTCTGACGTAGCAGTGGGGATTCTACAGGCTGATTATGCTAAAATGGAGCTGAATGTTGAAACTGCAGTGCGATTCTGTAACCATCTCACCGTGAAAACTTAGGTGAAGTGAGCGTGGAGTGAGCTGTCATTCCAACTAATGCTAAAGGATTGGACCCTATTGACAGCTCACTCTAAGCTCACTTCACCAACTTTTCACGGTCAGATTTTTACAGAATCGATCGGCTGTACCTGCTTACCTCTTATCATGCCTACAGGTAGTATAGTAAATTTAAAATTCAATTTCTGAAAGCTTACATGCTTGCTAGTCTCAACATTTTCATGACCCTCATTAATTTGATTCCAAGAACTAGGAAATAAATACCGGTAGCTCACACAGGTACATACCTAGGTGACCTAGGTATGTACCTACCGTGTCACAGTAACGAGCTTCCGTAGTCGTGTCTGAAGAGCGAGGGAACTGCGCTCGATCGTCGTCCGGTGCTTTTACTTTAGCTAAATGAATCATAAATACAAGTACCTGCTTGTATGTTTTATTAACAGCGACGCGCCCCTGCTTCGCACGATTTCTACCTACGACTTGAAAACCGCCGAGGTTTCTTTATGATACAGGGTCAAATTGAATTAGCTAGCGAAACTGCGCAGTCGTGGTGGGTACAGAAATCTAAACATGAACAAATGAAAAATAAATAAAGAAGAGTTTGTTCTCTGGGTGACAAACCTACCTGCAGCTGCATATCAGAACCTATCTGCTGCATATCAGAAAAAAATAGTTTTCTTTGTGTAAATTTCACAGACGTGATGGGTACTTATCGATATCTAAACACGATAAAACAAAAAAAAAAAACATATTTTCTCAACTTATACCTGAAGTACCAACCAGCATGATTAAAAAAAAATCATTGTTTTTTTTTCTTTTGTAGGGATATTATTACCCATCACCTCTACGAAGTCTCGCTAGTAAATTTAATGTGGCCCTGTAATTTATGTAGGTACATTTAATATAAGGTATTATGCACGTAAACCTTCCAGTATAAAATGTCTAAGTGATTGTGAAAACCGCATCAAAATCCGTTGCGTAGTTTAGAAGAACTACTCGGTCACACAAACACATGAAAAGCGTGTTTTTTTACTTTTCATTCTATACGCAACCAACAATCCGAACATGTCATGACATCCGCGCACAGGATGAATGGCAAGCAGCACATGAAGTGACTTTTTGCTCCATTGTTGTAATTGCTGTATGGCGTTCCAGTGGGAGGATAAATAAATAAATAACAGTTATATTACACTAACTTCTACCAGCGACTTTGTCCGCGTGAAATTTCTTATTCCCCCGACCCAGCGCGTTGCATCGCATCGGCTGCCCACACTATTACTTCGTTTACGCTTCCGTTCTGATAGTTCCGGAGATTACACCCTACAAACTTACATAAACAAACAAATACCTCTATAATATTAGTACAGATTACATAGAACAATGCGTGTACTACACACATTGTTCTATGTCTTACTTGTATGTACATTGTTATATGTATACAACTAATCTTTACTACCCCCGTGTGTCAACTGGTACTTATTTCAGTACCTGAAACATGAAACAGTAACAATTTCCGCCCCTGTATGTAGAGGTACGGAAGCTGCGTTTGATCGCTGTCTTCTCAGAAGCTTGGGTGCAATGCAACTACAGTAAGCCAAAGATTAAAAATGTTACGCTTAGTAGTGAAACTAAAGATTTTGCAAAGTCCTACTAATATTATAAATGTGAAAGTTTGATTACTCTTTCACGCAGAAACTACAAAACGGATTTGGATGAAATTCGGCACACAGATGGTTTATAAGCAGGATTAACATATAGGATATTTTTTTATCCCGATATCCCCAAGGGAGCGAAACTTATGCGGGTGCAACCGCGAGGCGCAGCTAGTCTAGTATATATTGAGATAAGTTTTGTATTTAATGTGTATGTTTTCTTAAGAAATGTAAACTAAACAGCATTTTTTCAATTTGTCTTTTCTTTACGATATCTTAGAATAGAATAGAATACTCTTTATTGTACACCATACAAATTACAGAACATAAATATATAAGATTTTACAGAGGGTGACACAATGGGCGGTCTTATCGCTAAGAGCGATCTTTTAAAGACAACCTTTGGATGGATTAAAATTAAGGAGAGACCAATATAGTAGGTAGTCTGTGGTGTACCATTTACATTATACAATTATTATATACATAAAGTATAGTTTACTCATCTAAATAAATATATACATACATATAATAATAAACATGAAACAAGAACAAAGAAAAAAAAATTAATAATATAATAAGATATCTTCGTAATATTTACTACCGTAAAGACAAAGAGAAACTAAAGATTTTGCAAAGTCTAGAAAATATATTGAGTTACAAGTTTGTATTTGATGTCTATGTTTTGTTAAGAAATGTAAATGCTTAGTGACGATACTCGAATTAAGTTTCAACAACTTAAAGTTTCAAGTTAATTTTAATAAGTAAACTTAATATGAAATCTGTTTAATTTATTTGAACTTGTATTACTTAACTGGACTTATTTATATTAAGGAGAACTTTATTAATATTTTCCTTATTAGATATCTTTGTAATAAGTATTTACCATTGTAAAGGCAATTTCAATCAAAATTACAATGAAAAATACTGGAGATAAACATAGTTATTCAACTTAAACTTTAAAATTATCACTAAATTCAATGGATCTAACTTAATAACTTGAGATTAACGGATTACTAAGTTAGTTAATAATTAATTTCCCGAAAGTGCCAGACAGTCGGGTGCAAAATATTAATTTTAGATGGCAATTTTGGTTCTACCAATATTTACCAGGGTTGTCACTTGTCGAAAGAAAATCTATAAAATATTTTTGTAAATTTTTAAACAAATCGATAAAACTCGTTTTTTGGGGGACGGATTTGGGGAAGCCAAACCCTTCCAGGAACTAAAAACTACCATATCGATTTTTTTTTTAATGAGGTGGTTTTTTTGCAGTGAGGTCGTAATTTATGTTCCAATGATAACCCACAAATAAGAATGATGCTCTTAGTTATACTATGATATACAAGTTGGCAGGGACATCGACACTCAGCCAATTACCATGGATTAAGTACATGATTCTCAATAACCTGCGATGAAAGTATTAGTCGGTTATAAAAAAAAATTTAGCTGTTCCATAAATTTTAACCGCGTAGGTATTGCACTTTTCTATAAAACAACTGTTTATTTTTGATAACAGACGAAAAAATTCTACGCTAGAGGGTTTAGAATCACGTGCTGAATGCACGGTTACAGTTTGTGTGTCGATGTCTCCTGCCACCCGTATACATCCTACTAATATTATAAATGTGAAAGTTTGTATGGATGGATGGATGGATGAATGGATGGATGGATGGATGTTTGTTACTATTTCACTCAAAAACTACAGAACGGATTTGAATTAAATTTGGCACACAGTTGGTTTATAACCAGGGTTAACATATAGGATACTTTTTATCCCGATATTCCCACGGGATCGAAACTTATGCGGGTGAAACCGCGGGGCGCAGCTAGTACATCATATATTGAACCAAATCTGGGCCCCAATTCTGTATGAAAATTATTATTCCCCGTGTAATCTTACCACGTGCAAACCACGTACGGTTGTCAAAGGTCGTATTTTGACAGTTCAAACGACGCCAATTTTGCGTCGCGCGGTTTCGTTCATTGTGTCATAGAGAATACGTTATTAGCAGATATTGTGATTAGCTAAGGAACTGACGTGGTTTTGAGGTAATGAATCATTATAATAATAAATAATATAATATCCCTGGACATTTCACACAGCGCCATCTAGTCCCAAGCTAAGTAACCTTATGCTTGTGTTATGGTAACAAGATGGCTGTTATACTACTTATATACATTTTTTTTTTTTGGAAATATATACATATTATAGATAGAAAAACACCCAGACTCGGAACAAATACATGTAGGTCATACAAATATTTGTTCCGTGCGGGAATCGAACCCGCGACACGCAGCGCCAACCGTGCCGTCAACAGTCATTAGGTGGCCATACTGAATTGGGGCCTAACAGTGAAATAATATGCTACTGCAAATTATTTTCCAAATTCAAAGGTTATTTATGAAAAGCATCTATTAATAACCCCTTTGATTTCCTTTACACCGCACACAAGTATATTACCTGCATTAATCACCAAAAGGCAAGCTTCTGTTTCGAACGCAAAGTTGAAGGGAAGCGCTGATTCCGCAATTTCACAGCTTATTGAAAGTCGAAAGTGCTAAGTCGATAATCCGGTGTTCGACAGCCCTAGCAAGAGTGTAGGCGAGTAGGGAGGTAGGTCAATCTATTAGTTTGTTGGTGCAAACTGACGGATTATTTCATAGTTATTTAGTATTTTGGTAAAGTTGTGTATGTGTGGTGTATGGTGTGTTAAACCAGTGCACAGTGGTATGTTGTTCAATCAGTGCTGTTATTTGGTCAGGATATTTACGATTTGGATTATTGAAGTGGTCTGGTATTTGATTGTGGTGGTAATTTCGAAATGCGTTTGATATTTTAGGACGTTTTTGACTGGAAAATGAGAGAGTCGTCAACTACGCTTTTGATTCTTTTTAATACATAATCAGACTATAATGTTCCCACTACTGGGACACAGGCCTTATCTTTCTGTGAGAAGGAGTGGGCCATAATCCACCACGTGGGCTCAGTGCGGGTTATGTGTAATGTATTTTTAATCCTATTTAATTATTAATGGTTGAGGTGTCGCTCAACTTGAAAGGCTTGTGGCTAAGTAATAACAGTCGCACGGTTCGATCGATCAGGTTAAGCTACGCTTGCCGCGGTTGGCCCGTGGATGCGTGACCATCTTTACATACCTAGACCCCTTCGTGCCTCGGAAAGCACATTAAGCCGTTGGTCCTGGCTGTTATTCGTGCATCTTTGACAGTCGTTACGGGTGGTCAGAAGCCCGAAAGTCTGACCACCAGTCTTACCAAAGGGTATCGTATTGCCCAGTCACTGGGTTGCGGAGGTCACATAGGCAGTCGCTCCATGTAAAATACTGGTATTCAGCTGCATCCAGTTAGACTGGAAACCGACCTTGGGAAAAGGCTAGGCAGATATGATGATTATGTGTCCATGATCATGGACTTAAGTAGAGTGACAATTCTACTTAAGTTACACCTTCACAATGAATACTTAATATACAGGGTGGCAGGGACATCAACGTGTAACCTGTTACCATGAATTCAGTATAATTATGATTCTGAACGCTGCTGCGCTGAAATTTTTCGTTATTAAAAAAAATTGCTGTTCCATACATTTTGATCGCTCACTTTTTTATGAAACATCACCAACTTCCTCCCTTCCTTTTTCTTTCTTCTTATTTACATACTCCTCCGTGCCTCGGAAAGCACGTAAAACCGTTGTTCCTGGGACTGATCTCTCCCCGGTCGTGTCGGATTGCCATCCCATCGGGCTATAAGAGTAAAGGAACAGAGAGTGCACCTGTGTTTGCGCACACACTTGTGCACTATACTTAATATCTCTTAATATCTTAATATCAATAGTTATTTTTCTTTTGGATAAGTATATTTATGCTAAATGCCGACTGTAGCGACGTCGGAAATAGTGCCAGTCAACCTGCCACATCACTCGATGTCCAGGTGAGATGTCCCCATTGCTCCCAACCACGCTTCTTTAAAGGTGAACGGGGGCTTCGGATACACTATGGCAAGGTTCACAAACCTCATAGTGTACCTTTGTGCCCCCCACCCACATCCCCAACATCAACAACCCCAGATAAAACTTTGTGGAAAACGTTAGCAAAATTCAAAAATTCGACCCCAGTATTAAAGAGAGTTCCCCGGGGCGCGAGACGGTCTGTTGCATTGAGTTTGGCACGATGTCTCCGTCTTGCGACTCAGGAGAACTCAGAAAGTGCCTGGGAGCAACTACTCACCTTCCCTTATAGGATTTTGCATGTCCAAAAGAATTTGGCAACTAAAAAAACATTGACAACCCAAATTAAAGACAACTGCAACAATTCGACTCTTATTTTGGATCCAAAATTACCTGTTTTCAATAACCTTTCAGGAAAAGGGTTATGTTCACATGTAGAATCCAAATTAAGCGAAGGTGATATCAGGGGAGCGGCCAGGCTACTTTTCAGTAGTGATGTGGTGGCACCCTACTCTCCAGAAACCCTTTCTGCCCTGGAGAGTAAACATCCGGCGCCTGCGGATGGTCTCACCTTTCCAAACCCCCCCCTCCCTCTCGACTCGGATTCAACACCTTTTAATGTTACTGCCCCCCAGCTGATTGCAGCCGTGAGTTCCTTCCGAAGTGGTTCCGCCGGTGGCCTCGACGGCCTGACTCCTCAGCATTTAAAAGATTTATTGAGCTCAGGCGCCGGGGAAGCTGGTGAGTCGCTTTTGAAGGAGCTTGCGGCTCTAATTAACCTGATGCTCAACGGCGGTGTGAATGATGCCGTCGTCGATGTCTTGTACGGGGCCAATTTATGTGCCCTGCGCAAGAGGGACGGCGGCATTCGTCCCATTGCCGTTGGGTGCACCTACAGGCGTACGGCAGCCAAAATATGTTGTAAATTATACGGCGACATTCTGTCCAATAAGTTCCAGCCCCTACAGCTTGGCTTTGGTTCCAAAGGGGGCTGCGAGGCTGCCGTACATGCCCTAACTAGTTTTTTAAATGCCAGTAAAGGTGAGGTCATCCTCAAGGTTGACGTTAAGAACGCCTTCAACTCTGTTAACAGGGACACTTTGTTGGCTGAAGTAAAAAAGGAGTTACCAGAAATTTATGGTTTTATGTGGCAGTGCTACAGGCACCCATCAAAATTATTATATAAAGAGAACGTTTTAGAATCTGCAGTCGGTTGCCAACAAGGTGATCCTCTCGGGCCAGTCATTTTCAGTTTGGCTATCCATCCCATAATTCAACAACTAAATTCAAAATTCAATGTGTGGTATTTAGATGACGGAACACTAGGAGGTGACGTAGACACCGTTCTAAAAGATCTTGAATTCCTAAAGCAGCAGTTCCAATCCATCGGCCTTGACCTCAACAACTCAAAATGTGAAATTTACATTTGTGACCATACTGACAGACTATCGACTATACAGAAATTTAATTTAGTAGCCCCAGACATCAAAGTTTTGGAAAAAAGTTCATTGCACCTCTTAGGTTCCCCAATTTTAGAAGACAGTTTTTCACCATTCGTCGACGGAAAAATTAAACATTTTAACGATATTTCGGATAGACTTTCTAAAATTAATTTACATTCGGCATTCACCCTAATCAGATATTGTTGTTTCGGTCCAAATTTTATGTATTTTCTCCGTTCTTCCTCTTTATGGAAGCATCCACACCTTTTGGACAAAATCGATCACATTATTCGCAATACTATTACATCCATTTTTAATGTGGCTTTGGACGACCGCGCGTGGCTGCAAGCCACACTGCCCATTCGTTTTGGTGGGCTCGGCGTCCGCAAAATTTCTAGTGTAAGCCTACCGGCGTTCCTATCCTCGGTCCACAGCACCGAAAAGTTAACCACACGAATCTTGGTTCCTGCTCAGGTTGACTCTGAAGTGCCGTGTTTGACCGACGCGGTGAACGCCTGGAAAGTGGCTTGCCCGGACACGGTTCAGCCCGAGAACCCGTCTTCCCAGAGACAGTGGGATGAGCCGCTCTGCAGGTTGGTACGGAATAAACTTATTAATACGTCCACCAATACTGCTGAGCGTGCCCGCCTACTGGCTGTGGGTGAATGGGAGTCGGGCCTCTGGCTTCAGGCGCTACCGTCACCCAATATAGGCACTATGCTGGGTGACACCACATTCCGGCTCGCTACATGTTTGCGTCTGGGCGCTCCTTGCGTAGCTCCACATCGCTGTCAATGCGGTGAAGCAGTCGACTGCCTCGGACACCATGGCCTATCCTGCAGCAAGAGCGCTGGACGGATGGCAAGGCACGCCAGCATTAACGACATCATCCGTCGGGCTCTTGTCTCCGCCGGGGTGCCAGCTGTTTTAGAACCCAATGGCTTGGCACGCGACGATGGAAAGAGGCCCGATGGAATGACCATAATGCCTTGGAAGTTGGGTAGGCCTTTGGTGTGGGATGCAACCTGTGTCGACACCCTCGCGCCATCCCATCTTCCTAGCACGGTGGGCTGTGCTGGGGCGGCTGCTGCAGGAGCAGAAAACCTCAAACGGCGCAAATATAACAACCTTATTGGGAGCTATATGTTTGAGCCGTTTGGGGTTGAAACACTAGGGCCTTGGGGTCCGAGTGCTCATCGAATTTTTCGTGACATCGCCAAGCGGTTGGTTGACTCTTCACGTGACCAGAAGGCTGGCCTATTTTTAGCCCAAAGAATCAGCATTGCCATCCAACGTGGTAATGCTGCCAGCCTTTTGGGCACTTATCCCATTGACAGTGATGCGGACGAATTTTTTGATGCCCAATGAGCTCCTGCCTTTTTCTATATTTTTTCGTATTATATACTTGTATATAATTGTATATAGTGTATATTAGTGTTAGTTGATATTATTGAAATAAATATATCTCCCGTGAACATGGCTAATCTCTGTTGAGGCCACCGTGACCGAAATCTGTCAGAGGGATTTTTTTTTCAATGAAACAGATGTTTTTTTTATGATAATCGACGAAAAAAATTCTATTCTAATTCTATAAAAAAATTCTCGAAAATATCTGGACATATTTGAAAATATCTAAAACTTTACTAATGACTTGCCGACATTTCGGACTGAAAAAAGTGATTAGGCAGAATTACCTGTCGTAGTTACATCACAGTTATAAGGGTCATTATAACAGCTATTACTTTAACTTTTCCTAACTTTTTGGTCGTAACGACATTGAAAATAATACGAAGGTTTGATGACGTCAATTTTCAGTAGTTTGCAATAGCGATTACGTGGGTAATTCATGTAGTTTTATTTTATTGCTTTTTCCACATCAAAGAAAATAGAAGATATCAAGCAACGCGTGTCATTTAGTTAGAAATTAGTATTTTCGCGCGGCTTCGCCCTCGAGGATAACGGAAAATATCCCACGGAAACGTGCCTACTACTGGGACTATATATCCATGTTATAAACTATCTGTGTGCCAAATTTTTGCTGAATCCGCTAAGCCGTTTTTGCGCTAATCTGGAACATACATTCAGAGAAACAGACAAAATTTCTTAAAACTATATTTTTGGCATCAACTCGATAAATTATTTTTTCAAAATATATGTACAGTTTTGACTTTCCTATCGTTACTATTGTTTGTAAAGATTGACCAAACTCGAAATTGCCTTTTCTTCGGTAGAAGGGTAAACTTGACTATTTTTAATAAGATCATCTATCGGAGAGTAAAGATATCTCAAACATTTGGGGGAATATCCCCTGATATTCTGAAGCTAGTAAGAAATTCAGAAGTTACGTTACGCAAATTATGCTAATTTATAAAGATACCGTTTACCCGCACCGTACCTTTTTAGTGAAATAGTTTAGACAACTATGTATTTATGTGAAAAGAGCTTTTATTATAACTAACTTTTACTTAATTAACTTGGAGGAAATACCAAGGGACTGTTATCAGACTCACTAGTCGGTTTTAGCGCGGACATAGATAAATGTTTCTACATTTATATTGGTAATACTTCTGGTGTAAATAATAAAGAATATTCTATTGTATTCTAGATTCACACGATTAGTGCTTTTTACTACTGCTCATTCTTAAAAAGTTTTTAGAACCCATGACAGAATAAAGGCAAGCATAAACATGACAGCTTGCTTCATGGATCCAAAAGCTTAATTTAAATATATATATAAACATCCGAATTTAGAACCTCCTTCTTTTTCGAAGTCGGTTAAAAAAGCCGCGCATTAAGTTTTTGATATAAAATACCTTTATTATTAACTGATTCAAAATACATTACAAAATTCAATTGAAAATATGATTTTTTCATACCACTTGCTCAAAAAAGTGACATTCTATGCCACAAAAAGCGAACATAACAATAGTCATTTTTAATCTGTTAAAAACAGGGAAAGAAAATTGTACTGAATTTCATTCATCCTCTAGGGGGAGAATGTGATTTAAATTTGGAATACTTACCGAAATTTATACTGAACTACATCTGTGTTTAGGTACACCATTGAGTTTGTATATAAAGCATTATACATCTTTGTGAAAAAGGAATACACATTTATTATGCAGTTATGATTATTAAATAAAATTACGAAAACCGACGAGGCCGTATGAGCTTGATGCCTTTGCTTTTCCGACAAAAAAATATTAGTCTAGGAATTTGCCAAGTTCCTCAGACGCAAGAATAGAGAAATACTCAAATCAACTCATCAACAATAAATGTACCAAACAAAAATGTAACTCTCTCTATCAATAATTGGACCAATGTTTCGAATGTTAACTTTTACTTTTAATTGTCATTATTTTTAATAAATGCTTATCTCATATTATTATTGTGTTAATTTTTTCGCAAATGGTACGAAAAGTAGAGTATTTTCCTCGGTGATAAAGCTGTCTTAGTCTTGGGTGCACTTAAATCCCTCGCTACAATCAGGACTCGTCTTAAATCCCTCGCTTCGCTCGTGATTTAAGTTTTTAACACCCTCGCTACGCTCGGGAGTAAACCTCGAGTCCTTCGTTACGCTCGCGATTTAAATTGTCACCCGCGACAGAAGCCACTGCTTTATCCTCTTGGTTGATAATCTACTATTATTATACATATTTGTTTGAAGAATTCCCCGGTTATCTTATCATTTATTGGCTTTAAAAACTTTCTAGGACATTATAGAGTGAAGTTGACCTGTTTTTAATGATGTTGCATGTGCAATTGTAACTATTATTTGTATTTAAAAGCAAAATGAAGAGTAACTGAAGTCTGAATCTGTGAAGGACCATCTTGAAAATTCAATTAGTTGAACGAGTTTAAGCAACTAAAAGTTGCTTTCATCAAACTTCTGATTTTACCTCGATAGGAGCCGAACGAAGAACGAAGGCCTGAATTTATATTAATTTGTTTGAGATTATATTTAAAACAAGATTTAGAAATATGTAAAATAAGTGATTATGAGCAACTTGATTCGTTTTTTAGTGTTATTGCATACGATATTGTATTTGATCGCGAGTTATTTAGATTTAGGTTTATGTTGAAAGAGTTAAATGACTGAATGAATAAAGACTTAGATGGTTTGATCACCTCGAGAGGATGAATAAAATACGACTACCAAAAGGTATTTACAAGGACTTTTAAACATATAGTGACCTAATTGGTGATATTCTTCAGAAAGGTCAGGTGCATAGTACGCGCAACCGGCGTGCATGTATGACCGGATGTATAAGCGAAACGAGTATGTAAGGATCGTAGTAGGTGGCGTCCTGTGCCTTCTGCCTACCCCTATGGGAGAAGGCGTGAGGTTATGTATGTTCGTATGTAATTTAGGTATGACTGCAATTGAACAAAATGGCACTTGTACCACATTTTATTTAGTGCAAGCAAATGCGACAAATAGGACTTACTTAATATTATTTAGAGGCAAACTTCCACATAAGCGTAATGTATTATTGTGTAAGTAAACCAACGTCACGATGAATCCTAAAAAGAGTATGTTAAGGTGAACCCTTGTTCCCAAAATATTGCCCACGTTTCGGGTTTATGAGGCAATTCTATGGGGTTTCTCAACATGTTTTCCTTCACTGGTTTGACAGTATTACTTATTTTTCTTTTACTTGTCTATGGCCAAGGGACAGTTAAGGGTCGGACGTGTAAGTACCTGGTAGTGTTATTGTGTTCCTATCAATGAGGAGGTGTACCTGTTTAAACTTCTTACCGACTGAAGTAATATGTAGATTTTAACAAAACATTGGTTATTTTTCCATCGCAAAAAGGTGACTAAAGCTGGGGTTTCGTAGAAGAGCTGTGGATAGTGTCCGTAATTTACCGGTGAATGACGTCACTGAAAACTTATTTATGAAAGTAAGTTGGTATGTTTCCCTAGAGAGCGTTCTTTGATTCTGTCAACTCAAACCCCGGTGCCATCATTTTGACGGCCGTTGTGTGGCGTCCACCGCTCTTCTAGTAATACGTAGCTTAACAGATAATATCTATAGGATGTATAGAACCGATTTTCTATCTGAAAATACAGGATCAAATTACATTAGTTAGCGAATCTCCTAAGATGTGCTGAGTATCGATATCAAAACATGATCACACAAACAATAATTAATTTTATGATATTTTTTTGGGTTCAATCTTTGTTAGTGTAGTAACTTCAATCATCAAGTTTTAAAAATCAGTTTTTCTTTTATGTAAACTTCACAGACGTGATGAGTGTCGATAACTAAACGCGATAAAAAAATAAAAAAAATCTCGATCAATTCATACCTATTTCAAGTAGGTAGATAGTAGACAACACTACCAGCGGTCGTTGTCCCAAAAAAGAAGCACATTAAATCTTTCTTTTTTTTTATTCTATCGTGCTTATATATCTACACCCACCACGGCTGCGGAATTTCGCTAGCTAATTAATTTTGAACCTGTATTTAGCAATAATCTGTTTCCAATTACCAATTTCCCAAACTTTTGTTTTCCTATTTTATCGTGAATTTATGATTGCAAGGCGTGCTACGGTAATTGATAAAAGCGCACATCATGTAGTGTTCAATTTCACACATTTTTTTTTCTAGATTACTATCAGTCCGAAAATCAAATCTCTCATATAAAGTGACAACACGAAAATATATAAACATTCATATGTCATGAAATACTCATTCAATAGGATTATATGAACTTAGAGACGGCATGGTTGGCGCAGTGGTTAAGCGATTGACTGCTGCGCTGCGTGTCGCGGGTTCGATTCCCGCACGGAACAAATATTTGTATGACCTACATGTATTTGTTCCGAGTCTGGGTGTTTTTCTATCTATAATATGTATGTATTTACAAAAAAAAAAAAAAAATGTATATAAGTAGTTTATCAGCCATCTTGTTACCATAACACAAGCATTAGGTTGCTTAGCTTGGGACTAGATGGCGCTGTGTGAAATGTCCAGGGATATTATTATTATTAGAGGGCTGTATTTATGATTTTAATGATGTAAAGTCATATTTGTTACGCTCGCGAATCCCCCAATAACCTGCAAATTGCAAAAACGTAAGAATATTTGAACTTCCCGGGCAACCCTGGCGCTTGCCCCTTGATTACAGTCTGTCCGAAACCCAAATGTCCTAAAGTGATAACACGAAAATTAATTGAGAAATTGTGTAAACATAGTATTCGACATGCTCATAAACATGTTGAATACTATGTTTACATAATTTCTCAATTAATTTTGACCGAAATTTGAAACACTGAACTTTCAATGCAGTTGGTACTTTAATGTTTGTTCAGCTCGAACGCCGCCTTAACTGGAACGGTGTGGGCAGTGCGGGTAGTCCATTAGTGATGCTTAAGCCGACTGGTAACTAGACTTTATGGTAAGCTCCGGATCTCCATTAGAGTACCTAGGAGACATGCGGGATCCCACTACTCAGAGGATGGATGGAGTTCTGAGTGGGAAGTCTGAGGCTTGAGAATAATTTATCAGTTATTTGGTATTAGGTGTTTTATCTCTAATAGTCACATGTGCACTTGTGACTAATAACACATTTGCATTTTTAATCAGCCTATGTTTGATGTTCCCACTGGGATACAGGCACGCTGTGTGTGAGGGAGTGGGCCATAATATACTACACGAGCCCAGTGAATGTTGGTTGATGTCACATTATATTCGAATTATATTATTTTTGGTTCTGAAGTTTGAATTTCCTTTGGAAGTTTAAAAATCTTTTTTCCTACTGTTCAGTGTCCATGGCCAAACCAGCTGTTTTGTGTCCATGGCCAAACCAGCTGTTTTGTGCTATAGGGAATGTGTCGTTCAGTCAATTAGTAAGCCAGTATTTGCCATTTACTACCTGCATTATCCAGCATAAAGGGTCTGTATACCCTTTCTGGTATTACAAGCGTGATTGTAACGTTGTGCGCGTTTGAAACGTCAAAGTTTTTATGAATTTAATCTAACATAGGTAGTAAACATTTTGTATGAGCAATTCACTCTTTAAACTTTCTCATTTAGCGACAAACGAGCTAAAAGTTTAATGTAGGGGACCGCTTTTAAATGACTGCCATACGATGAATGTGCCAACCCACTGCATTTCAAAGTGAAATATAGCGAAATAGTAAACATGTTCGCAAATTAAAATATTACATCGAAAAATTCATTCGCGTCGCTGTCAAATGGTAATGTACCCAAGAGACTAGCGGCAACCATGTTGTGTGGGCTGTGTGGCAATGCTTAGCCTCTGGCCAAGGTAAAAGTCAGCCCTTGGGTCACGGGCAGTGTCAAATAGCCGTTCCATCATTTTGCACATACCTACATCCTAACCTACACCTAAAAATGTTCCACCTCTCAAAATCCTACTGATTTTTTAAACGCGAAAGATTGTGAGGATGGATGGATGTTTGTTATGATGAAATTTTGCACACTGATAGTTTATAACCCGGATTAACATACAGGACTTTTATTCCTCTTCTCGGATCTTTTTATCCCAATATTTACAGGGGATCGACACTTATGCGCGTGAAACCGCAGGGCGCTGCTAATAATAAAATAAGTCAGGAACGTATTGACATAATACCTGATTACGTTCGACGTCCAATACAAACCTTCGTCATGAGTCATGACCAAATAACCCCTTTAACGTCACCTAACGATTCAATAAAATGTCTTAGCGCTTACAGGGTTAACTTCGGGGTCATTACTGAGCTATTCGCCATTGAACCCGTTTGTATGTAAAGGATATTTTTCCGTACTTCTTAGTTGAGTTTAGTTGGAGAAAGTTTTTCGAATGCATGGTTTAAACATATAGGGTTGTTGTGAATAAGAACTGGTCCTGAACTTTGCGGAAAAAAATCGCGGCGTTGGTATAATAAACTATGCATTATTACGTGTAGTACTAATATTTATTATTATGTCGTCATGCGAAGTGCTGGTCGTGGGCTCGAACTCAGGCAGGCGCTTTTCTTTGTGTAAATCATTAATAATAATAATAATATCCCTGGACATTTCACACAGCGCCATCTAGTCCCAAGCTAAGCAACCTAATGCTTGTGTTATGGTAACAAGATGGCTGATAAACTACTTATATACATTTTTTTTTTGTAAATACATACATATTATAGATAGAAAAACACCCAGACTCGGAACAAATACATGTAGGTCATACAAATATTTTGTTCCGTGCGGGAATCGAACCCGCGACACGCAGCGCAGCAGTAAATCGCTTAACCACTGCGCCAACCGTGCCGTCCACTTTTCCACATTTCATTAACACTGCTCTCAAAACCGTGAAGGAATACAGGAAAATGGACAATGTAAGTATAAATGTTATGCGTCAGCGGTTTGTAGTGTGAAAGAGGTCATTACGAACCCACTGTACCACTGGTCATACCCCTGGTGGGTTGGGTGTGTAGTGTAATCACCAGTTACTGCGCGCTGACGGATCCGTGTGCGTCTGTTCGAACTTGGGATTTCGGGAATAAATAAGTAATCAACAGTGATCGAACAGTGTCTTTATTTAATACATGAGTGTCGCAGTGACTCCCGTGGCAAACCCAGTAGGCATAGGAAGAAGAGTTCTACAGCCCCAATTCTCGAGGAAGCTTATAGGCTATTTAACACCATGCTACGACCCTTGGGAGACGAGCAAAAAGAAAAAAGTCTGAAAGAACGCTTAGTGAAAACAAAGTAAATAGCCCGGGCTGGCGATAGGATAAGACGCGGTTTGTGGGGGGCCGAAATTATACGCGGACAAAGACGAGAGGGTCGTCGAAGCTATCCTAATAATATTATAAACGTGAAAGTTTGCATGGATGGATGGATGGATGGATAGATGGCTGGATGGATGGATGGATGTTTGTTACTCTTTGTTACGGATTTGGATGAAATTTGGCACACAGATGGTTTATAACCAGGATTAACATATAGGATACTTTTTATCCACATATAGGATACATTTAAGATCTCTTTGTTGCATAATTCTTTAATATAAACTTGAATATTGGAGGGCTAAATAATAACACCCGCACAGCTAAGTTAAGCTACCCTTGCCGCGGTTGGTCTGTGGATGGGTGACCATTTTTACATACCGAGACTCCTCCGTGCCTCGGAAAGCACGTTAAGCCGTTGGTTCCGGCTGTCATTCGCGGATCTTTGACAGTCGTTACGGGTAGTCAGAAGCCCGAAAGTAGGCCAACTAGTCTTAGCAAGGGGTATTGTCTGACCCAGTAACTGGGTTGTGGAGGTCAGGTAGGCAGTTACTCCATGTAAAATATTGGGATTCAGCTGCATCCGGTTAGACTGGAAGCCGACCCCAACATAGTTGGGAAAAGGCTAGGCAGATGATGATGTGAAACTTGAATATTGATTTCATTGAGATATAACTCATATACCTACCTAGATAAAGGGAGGCATAATTTAATTAGTTAATAACTGATACAACGCCACTTTTTTCACAACAAAGAATGGATTTTCTAGTTTATAATCAGCCTATAATGTTCCAACTGCTGGGACACAGGCCTCCTCTCGGTGAGACGGAGTGGGCCGTAAGCCACCACATGAGCCTAGTGCGGGTTGCTAGATGTCACATGTCTTCGAATTTTTGGTTCTAGGACATGCCGGTTTCCTCACGATGTTTTCCTTCAGCGGTTTGAGAGCAGTGGTGATGAAACAATTTTTAACAAAGTAAAGCTCCTGTCTGGGCTCGAACCTACGACCTATAACTCGTAAGTCGCGGCCGTTACCACTGGGCCACCAATGCTCTAGCTTATAACAAACTAATAAAAGAAGATACTAAAGTAGTTTATTCAAAAAGGCTTTGTTCAAAGATAAGTATGTTTAGTGCGAAAAATAGCTAAACAAAAACAGTAATACGTAAAGGATTTTATCGGAAAGGTAATCTTGGCTATAGATAGGGTTTTCTTTACTCCTAAATATGTCGCTTTTATATCCCCAAGAAGATGTAGAACGGTTTGTGACCACACGGGGCTTTTTCTGTCTTTTTTCTTTGTTTTATTTTATTAGAATGTAAAGGTTTAATCTGATAATCGGTTTATGCTAGGAGATACAAAGTTACGTTTCTTTAAAAAAACAGGCGATCTATTCTATAAAAATCTCACCGTGAAAAGTTAGGTGAAGTGAGCTGTCAATAGTGTCAATCCCTAGCATTCGTTGGAATGAAAGCTCACTCCACGTTCACTTCATCTAAGTTTTCACGGTGAGATGATTACAGAATCGCACTGCAGTTCTACAAACGACATTAGTATGGATTCCTAGAACAGTGGTGGCCGCCACATTACAACAACAATGATGGCCGTCATGAAAATGAAGACACCGGGGTTTGACTTTTAGGTGTCAAAAACGCTCTCATCGGAAAACACACCAAAGTTACGGACGCTACGTGGCGGCCACCGCTGTCTTAGCAAACCCTAGCTTTAGAACGTTGTGTCGTGTCAGTGACTGCCGACAGATGTCAGTACTGTGTGTGACGTGGACAGGACGCTGGTAGTTGTCGGAGACGACGTCTGTCTGTGGACGATTGGCTGACTTGTTTGATAGATACGTGGAGGTACTTGGTTTGACGTTGAGTCGAGTCATACAAAAATCTGCATGATACTAACTTCGTATAAAAAGCGACAGTAGTAAATAAATGTCTAGAAAGAAAAGAGAGGGAAAAACCTCTTCAAAGCCGTTCAACACAAAAAAGAATACGTTTAGATATTAGGAGTGAATAAAAAAAAGTTTAAAAAATCTTTATTTCGGGCTACAAGTACTCACAATCCATATAGCATTTAGGGTTGATTTTTCAATCAACTGATAAATTTATTCGAGGAATAATTTTGAAATTTTGACTGCTATTTCATAGAAAAACTGTCGAACGTCAATTTTATTCCTCGGATAAAAGCTATCTGGCGATGGAAAATCAACCCTTAAAAGACAAACTAATTATATAAAGAAATACAAAAACAAAAGCATATTTAGGCGTCGCAGTACTTGTCGTAGTGTTAATAGTAAAGTTAGATAATGATATTCAACCAATAGATGACTTATAATATAGTATTTAGTAACAATGATTTAAAACTATGTTAGGAGGGGCCCGTGGCTAAATAGTAACAGCCGCACAGGTCGAACGGTCAGGTTAAGCTACGCTTGCCGCGGTTGGTCTGTGGATGGGTGACCATTTTTACATACCGAAACCCCTCCGTGCCTCGGAAAGCACGTTAAGCCGTTGGTCCCGGCTGTCATTCGTGGATCTTTGACAGTCGTTACGGGTAGTCAGAAGCCCGAAAGTCTCACAACCATTCTTACCAAGGGGTATCGTATTACCCAGTAACTGGGTTGTGGAGGTCAGATAGGCAGTCGCTCCATGTAAAATACTGGTATTCAGCTGCATCCGGTTAGACTGGAAGCCGACGCCAACATAGTTGGGAAAAGGTTAGGCAGATGATGATTTAAAACTATGTTAGTAAACTTTTATAAACTAAACAACTAAAAATGACGTGGCTCAGCACATATTGGCCCGTGCTTCCATACCCAGTGTCTTATAAAGGGACTGTCCACTTTGTCTAATAAAGTTTTCAGGATGCTGTTGAAACTTTCGCGCAACCTACCCATTATTGACGCTGTCCGGTTCCCCATAATGCCATGAAAATTTTAGAGGTATGATGAACAGTCACGAGCAAAAGTATGTATACACTCGGCTTTTTTCAAAAGGGATTTACTCCTTTATTTTTCAATGAAATTTTATGTTGTTACGAACATAGCATTTTCGAACCCATAGGTTTATGTAATGTATCGTATTTCAACGTTGCATTCGTTATTTCACGAAAAAATCGCATTTGAAAGTTGCCAAGTGTTGACATATTGGTGCTCGTGACTGAACTGGGTGTAAAGTTCACTCATCTTCCATAGAAAAGGCAGGATCCTCCGACCAGACGGGTGTTGTGTCTGGCGGGCAATTGCCCAACGACTGATGTTGGGAAGTTTGTATATATGCTAATTGCGCCGTAAACTCTGCTTGCGAGATGTAGGATTTGCGTGACGTTAGTATGACGCTTTGTTAGTATGTGACGTTGTAGATACCGCTATAAAATCAAACAATAAAAAAGCAAAAATGCAAAGCATTTCTAGTTCCAGCAAATATTAAAATCACGAAACAGTCATCATTTCTTCCGTTTCCGACAAAGAATCTAATTTACAGAATCGGAAAAACCACAGACTATAATTCGAACGTTTTCAAAGAAGCAATATAGCACAAGCGGGATCCAAACCCTGTGCTTTATTCCAGCCCATGAATGATACATAACGCACACAAGTTGAATCAGAGATATTTGATTAATATAAATATTTATTCATTGTATATTTTACGGTATCAGAGTCTACGCTTTCTGGCGTCTGCATTGCAATATGAAGTTTGACGTTGAGATATCAAGCGTGGGTTTTGGATTTTCTTGAATCCATGTATGTGTCTTTGAATAAACAAAAAAAAAATGTATATAAGTAGTTTATCAGCCATCTTGTTACCATAACACAAGCATTAGGTTGCTTAGCTTGGGACTAGATGGCGCTGTGTGAAATGTCCAGGGATATTATTATTATTATTATTATTTGAATATACTATGTAAATGTTGACGGCACGGTTGGCGCAGTGGTTAAGCGATTGACTGCTGCGCTGCGTGTCGCGGGTTCGATTCCCGCACGGAACAAATATTTGTATGACCTACATGTATTTGTTTCGAGTCTGGGTGTTTTTCTATCTATAATATGTATGTATTTACAAAAAAAAAATGTATATAAGTAGTTTATCAGCCATCTTGTTACCATAACACAAGCATTAGGTTGCTTAGCTTGGGACTAGATGGCGCTGTGTGAAATGTCCAGGGATATTATTATTATTATATTATTACTTGAGTATACAGGTTGGCAGGGACATCAACGCGCAATCTGTAACCATGAATTCAGCCCAACCTGTTACCATGGATACGGTACATACATGAAGGTCGGTTATAAAAAAAAAAAAAACTAGAAACAGAATCACTTGCGTATCTTATGGAGAGATTAATTTAGAACTGACTGCCTCATTTGTCTTGTGGTAGCAAGCGCTACTGCTGAAAATGTTCTGGGTTCTGGGTTTGATTCCCGGGTCGGGCAAAGTGTTATTGGGTTTTTCTATCTGGAATTTCTTAGTAGTAGCCCGGAATCTGGATTAGAGCCCAGTTGATGGCTATAGGCTCATGGGGCTTACATGGGGTTTAAAATAACTGGCGAAATCTGGGTGTACTATAGGTAGAGTTCTGCCCAACGCTTCGAGAAAACAAGGCGTGATGGTATGTTATGTTACATAGAAATTATTATAATGTCAGCTTTCAAAGCAAGAGTGTTCTGGCTACTTCTGAGCACGTTCATACTATCACCTCGCTCGCATTGCTCGCTCTACTTCATCGATTTTTTTCCATCAGGTACGATCGATGTCAAAAGCAGGGCATCATGAAACAAAATCGCTAACCTCATGATTTTTTGCCTTATTATTAATATTCATTGCTAATAATGAGGTGGACATCCTAGCATAAGATATACCCACACCAATAAGTGGTTTAGCTTCGTCGTAAGACCAGACATCTGTTATAGATAGCGCTCAAGATAGGGACGTCTCACCGCCTCGACTGTCACGACCAGGAAACGTAGGCAGGTGTTAAGAATATCAATTAATATTAAAACTAGACACTACTCGTATTGAGGGCTAAATCGGTATACAGGCTGAGCAATTGGTTAGAGAGCTCACATTTTAAATATAAATATCTGGACAGAAACCTTAGGCTGGAGTTAACTAAAATGATAATGCTACGTTGTAAGATGTAAATGTAGAACAATATACATAATCAGTTTATAATGGTCCCACTGTTGGGACACAGGCCTCCTCTCCGTGAGAGGGAGTGGGCCGTAATCTATCACGCGCGCCAGTGCGGTTTGGTAGATGTCACATATCTTCAAATTCTTGGTTCTAGGACATGCCGGTTTCCTCACGATGTTTTTCTTCACCATTTTGAGAGCAATTTTAGAATTAAGGATTCTGTAAGGGGTAATAAATGGGTAGCGGGATCGTCCGAAAGGGTTACCGCTGCCCTGGAACATAAAGGGCTAAGGAAGGAACACGGGTGGGTTTTAGTCAGTAAGAGTCTGACACTCCCTTCTGCTCCACCCAGAGCGGGAGGGGTCATTTGATGATTTCCCATCCTTAGGGCGTAATTACTTACGTAATGAGCGGCGCCCTCCTCGCAAGGTATGGAAATATTGACATAAGCTTACCCTAATTAGCTTGAGACTATAACTTATAACAGACTAACAAGTCCAGAGGGTGTGATAGAGAGAATAAATCAGACTAACGAACGACTAACCTGTTGATTTTTTATGTTTCTGCTAAACAGATGACTCTTTTCATATTGTCTTCTCATGTGATATTTATACAATTACCATTATCAGCCTACATCCCATTTAAAAAAGAATATTGCTGAACGGGGCTGCTGTTAACCTCGATCACACCTGATGGAAAGCGATGGATGAGGTCTATGATGGAACGAGCGTGCCCAGAAGATGCCTGATCCGTTTTCATGAAGAGGTTTCTTTGTATGAACAAAGAAGGCATGATCACTACGCATACTTGAAAATTATAAGTGCAGATTTAAAAGAAATCACTTCAAAACACACTAAATTACACTTTTCAAAAGGTGCGTATCCATCTATGATGAAAGGTAGTTTATGAACGTAGATATAGCACACAGGTCCCAAATCTACAACTGCCTTAGACGATGCTACTGGCTGCTAGAAAATTAAAAAATGATCTGTGTTGACCCTGAATGAACAATTATTGTGCTTAGCGCGACAACCCTATTCTACGCTGAGAAAAAGAATTAAATTAATATGCTCTTGGGGGGACATACATAGTTTCCTTTACGAGGCAACTAGTTTCCGGGAAGAGTGGCTAATTAACTGAGCGATGTTGTGTACCATGCTTTTTGTAACCGCTTGGCCAGGTTACAGTTTATTTTCTTAGAAAGTGAAGGGAAGCAGTAAGTTGTTTACATTTTTGCTTTTCCTCGTTGCTTGATAGTTGAATATTGCACTTAGTTACCTGTTCTGATGTGAGATAAGCCGACAATATTTTGTGGTGGCCCAGTGCAGTTGAAAAGTTGTAGGTCGTGGGTTTGAATCCCGACAGGCGCTTTACTTTGTAGTTATATTTCATCACCAATACTCTCAAAACGATGAAGGAAAATATCGTGAGGAAACCGGCATGTCTTAGAGCCAAAAAACGAAGGTATGAGACATGCGCCAACCCGCACTGGGCCTGTGAGGTGGATAGCGGCCCTCTTCCTTTTTCAGAGAGGCCTGTGTCCCAGCAGTGGGAACATTATAGGCTGATTATAATTACAAATTCCCAAAAATTCAACAAGTAACATAAAACTGTGGGTCTCTATACCTAATATTATAAATATTTAATACTTTTTCTTACTTTTACCATGGCCAGAGGCTAAGTATTGCCATCCAAGGTGACAATGCCGCCAGTCTCTTGGGCATAATACCAGTCGAAAGCGGTGCGGAAGAATTTTTCGACGCCATATTTTAGTTAGTAAATTTAGTACAAGAAGTTTATCAGTGTATGTTTATGCTCTTTAATAAATAAGTAATAATAAATATTATAAACAGGTAAAAATGAGTTTCTATTTAGGAAAATGAAAGTAAAGTTAGTAAAATTCTTTCACTAATGCGAAGCTACGGTGTTGCCGAGTGTATTAGGATATATTTTATGTTAAAATAAGATTCATTTCACGCGGACGAAGTCGCGACCAGAAGTTAATAGAATATGTCGTGATTTCACTAAAATATAAAAACGTTTTTTTTTTTAAATACCGAATTATATTATCCACTGTGACAACACTGTCAAAGAACAAATTATTAATATCGGAACCAACTTTTAAATGTATTTTCATTTCCATAATGAAAATACATTTAAAAGTTTGTTCCTGACCCAACACTTAAAAATAATGGTTATGATATTATCGTTATTTATGGGTGGGGCAAAAGTCAAAAATTTAAATGGTAATATTTAGTGCAAAGCCAGTCGTTGTTTGATTGTGAAATAGTACAGCCGATCTTTTCTGTAAAAATCTCACCGTGAAAAAGGTGAAGCGAATTTAAAGTGAGCTGTCAGTAGTGTCAATCCCAGACATCATGTAGAATGACAGCTCACTTGAAGCCCTCTTCACTTTAGTTTTCTCGGTGTATTTTTTGAAAATACACCGGCAGCTGTGCGGAATTAAAGTGTTAACAAGGAAGGAGTGTTTTTCTTTATAAATTTATGATTTGAGTTGATAATAATCCAATTTGAAATGTATATACACAGTTGGTAAAACTATAGCGTGGTAGGATTCGAAGGCAACATGTTATGTACTTACTGATACAGAGTACAGTGGTGTGGTTTGCGCACTAGGCAAATTATTTACTCTATGTTTCTGCTTAAGGCGCAATTACTGTTTACATTTTAGCTAATGTTTTGTGTTACTAAAATTGCTGTAAAACAAGTGGTTGCCTAGCTAGCAAGTGTTTTGGGTATAATCATATAATATAAACACATCGTGTAAGAATTTTGTAAGGTACAATTGTTATTTTTTTGTTTACCCTACATTGTGTGCTACTGCTGGACAAACGACTTCTAAACCTCCCTGTTTTGAGCGATCTCTGGCTATGTTGGCTCTGCAAACCGCGACACGGTTGGCGCAGTGGCTGAGCGATCGACTGCTGCGCTGCGGGTCGCGGGTTCGATTCCCGCACGGAACAAATATTTGTATTGCCTACAGGTCGTTGTTCCGGGTTTAATGTGTATGTGAGTTTAAATGTTTGTAAACGCACTCACGATACAGGAGTAATTCCTAGTGTGGGGAAACGTTTTTTTTTTTTTTTTTAAAAGCCTCGTTGGATCGTCACTCTACCTTTGCCGGAAGGAGGACATCGCGAGATAAGGTACAATAAAATAAATAGAAACTACAACTTGTCATACCTACTTTAATTGTTTCTTTACAGTCCGAAATAGGTTTATAGCTACAACCGTTGCCGAGCCAAATCCTACCACCGTCTGCCTCGCCGAAAATAATTCCGTTTTCTATGCAGAATGCAACTCCAAAAACGTCTTACATAACACAATACGCCAACTCATATTATGAACATAAACATCCTCGAAGCATATGTAAACTTGTGGACATTGTCATACAAATCCAATAAAAGCTAAATTCTAATATAACGCCACCAGCTACACGCTCAAGCGACACGCGACTTGCGACAGCGGAAAAACAAATGAAAGACGTTGTTTAGAGCATGCCACAAGTTTGGCCGATCCAGCCTGTCCCTTGCTAGCCTCCTTCGCGCCCTAAGCTGAGGTCCTTACCCCACATGGGGTGCCCTTAACATGTTGTCACTTAGATTATAAGTTTTATTCCAAAAAAAAAAAAAATATAAAAAAAGGAAAATTAATTTAAAAAAAATACATCTCGCAGGTGAACCTAGGAGGTTGTCGGCTGCCTAACCGGGCTCTCCTGTGGATGCCTAGCTTCTCCTGCGAGATGTTTTTTTTTTTGTTTAGCCTGTACTGTCCTGCCTGGAAAAAGGCCTCTCCTAAGTCCTTCCAGGAACCGTTTTACCACTCCATCGAGATGACAATAACAAAAAAAAAAAAAACTTGTGAGTCACAGCAATGCGACTTGTGAAGCGAAATGACGGACGAAACACGTTGACGCGCGCGCGTGTAACTTGTCGCAAGTCGCATCGCTCGTGGCTGTGAGCGGGGCCTGTGGGACGCCTGCTCAGTACAGTCGTGCATAGTGATGCAACAACATGCTCCGTATCGCGGGACAGACGCCCACACAACTGCGCACACTGCAATATGTCTTTGAGATACTTAATATATTATGGTAAAAATATGTCATTGTAGACTGTTCAGGAAAAGATAAGGTCGAATGCTTATATTAGATCTTTTGTGTGACGTAAATTGAAAGTTGGTTTACGATAATAGTTTATGTAGGCAATACAACGCATTACCCTCGATTTATATTTAGATGTGTAAGCTAAGTGTATGGATTACAAAATGAACATTTGCTTTAAAAGCACATGCATTGTGTATTCCGTTGTACTCGTCACAGTTTGGTGTTAAAGTGTCAGTCAGGGTGTTTGGTCCCACGTCATGGCAGTGAGCCGAGCGCATAACTAGTAACCACATATCGGGCACAAAAGTCAAGCTTGATAATGGTGCTATAAACGTGCATGAAATTATCGCTTCTGGGATTATTACGATCGCGGTCATCCTTACGCTTTTGTGAATAATAGTCACACTGTCAAACAAAAAGGTATATGTCGAATAAGTGGGTTTTAGGATTGATTTTTAATAGTCAGATAATTTTTATCTGTGGAATAAATAATGTGGTTTGACAACTTTTGTGTATAAAACCACAACCAACCTTCCAACCAACCTTCAATCTTATTAATTCATAGAAACTTGCTATTCTTTAAATACTTACCAAAAATGATTTTTTTCATTAGCCTCAAATACGCCTTGATTTTTAAGTACCTACCTAGTAATTACAACTACAGTAAAAAATATAAATCAAATATTCTTATAATTCAATGTTTTTTTTCCGACGTATCACTATCAACACACAAAAAGACACGTGTGATATTTAAACACACCAACACAAAGAAGCGACTATCGTTAGTTGCTCGTAGCAAAGTGCTACGGCGTAGCGCTACGGCTACGGTCCGCTGCCTCTCACGTAGCCGGGGGCCACGGAATATTGTGTAGATTCTGACACGCCGTACTGCATCATGCATGAATGACGATCCCTTTATATCATATGTTTTTCTGAACTGACATCCTTCTTTATATTTTTGCTTTTTCCTTTACAAGTCATAACATCATTTTAATGATTTACTCGTGTTGAAAACAGCCATTATTGTTAAATCATTGTCTACTAATTATTATTACGTCGATCTTCTTCAGGAAATCGGCCATTTGTCTTCATTTTAAACCGTTATTTCATTTCTAAAACATAAACTGCCTTCAGTGTGCCACAAGCAAACAAAACCCTAATCAATATTTAAATAATTTATGCAACACTACTCTCATATTAAAATCTCTCTCGTACATCAGCATATACTCGTACAGCATGATTAATTAATGCACATGCATGCACATACATTCATCTCTCATACGACAACTAAGCCGAACAAGGAAACAGCGCTCGCTAAAACAACCACCTGCTTATAAAATTGATTAACTACGACAATATACTTGTCCTAAATAAACTCGTGAAGTTACAGTCCACACATACAGAAGTACAATCGAGAACATAAATACACAGTCAGTATTTATAATGCCGTGGTGTGTTTGTGCACCTGTACTCGGACAAACATCGCCGATTTTTGAACACAACGGTCTCGTTTGAAACGCTTTTATGTGCGACTGTACGGTGTCCTAAACAGAGCTGTGAGCGTTATGTGAGTGACTGTACGGCCTGTTTGAGTTTCGATTTGTTTGTTTTGTTTTGTGGAAAGTTGGAGGCAGCTTATTAATAAATGTTTATTGGATTTAAGTGTTTGTTTTTCTGACTTATTTTACTGGACAGTAAAGCTTTAAATATGTTTTGTCAAGAAAAATTATATTTAATATGATGTTACAATATGTGTTTTTCTGCAAATTACCAAACAATGATAGCTTAATATGTATTATAATATAATACATGTAATGTAATACATTGTGAAAAATAAAGTCCCTTATAAAATTAATAACCCCATCATATTTATTATGATTTTACAATATCTGTTGTTCCGCAAAATACGAGTACCAAACAATGGTAGCTTAATAATATAATAATTGCAATACCTACGTTATATTCTGAAAAATAAAGTCCTCTAATTAAAATTCAAAAACCCTTTTCTCAGAACAATTAAAACACGGTTAAAGTTAAATGACCCTTTGCACAATAAAATATCACTTTTGGCGCGAAACTCGACGCCGCTGTAAACTTTTGATGCCCGTACGATTCGTCGAATTAACCCTGTCGATGGCTTAACTCCGGCGTGTGCTATATAAAGTACAAGTTAACTGCTGTATTCTGAATGGTCTGCTTTATTATTTGTTTTATTGAGCTGGTGCGTTTATTTTGACTCAATTTTGTAGCGGTTGTATGTAGTAGAAGAGGTTTGTTTTCTAAAATAATAGTTGGACAAGAAAATTTATCTGTATCTTTTACACAAGGTGTCGTTTTGCATCCTCGTCAAATTCAAGGAGGTAACTATGCTACTGATTCTCGACACGAATCAATAATAAAATAAGTAGGTTTTTTTAAATAATTTTCGGAAATCGGCATGTGCATTTTAAAACGCGGCCTGTGTGAGACCGCACTGTAACTGCCCTTTTACACAAACATAAAAACGCGGCCGCTTATACGATACCATAACGCGATTCTGTTCTTTGAAAGTGATGTATTCTGAAATACTGTCAAACTTAAATAACTAAAAAAACAAGTATGTATTCATAATTTAAGCGTATTTATTTAGCATTGGGTTGCTTAGCTTGGGACTAGATGGCGCTGTGTGAAATGTCCAGGGATATTATTATTATTTACCAGGGATCGTAATTTTATTTGATTATTTATGTCTTTCATAACAGCCTCCTGAAATTTGACGAGGATGCAAAACAACGGCTTGTATGTACTAAAATAGTGAGGAAGTCAAAACTGTAAAGTGAATATTTTTGAAAAAAGTAATTGTACAGAAACTATTCTGATGCCTAAAATATAGTTTTAGAATGTTTGCCCGTTTGTCTGTTTGTATGTTTCGGATTGGCACAAAAACTTCTAAATAGATTCTGTTAAAATTTTGCAATACTTTTTCTTAAAGGTCAGGTTATATTATCACGCTATTTGCTAAGGGGGGTTAGCAATATTGCATTATGTCCGTCATTATTATTGTCATTTGCCTCAACAGTTAACCGCGAGATTTAATTAGACGAAGAATTTGGCTTTTTGTTTGAACACGCTAATCTCTGGAACAACCACTTGAGTTTAAAAAATATTTTTGCATTTGATAATCCAATTCTTGAGGAAGGTTATGAAATGAAATAAAATAATTTTATTCTGTAAATAGGATTTCGGAATCACTTTTATACATAAAAAATAAATAAGCTAGACTTAGGTCGGGGTTGTAGATAAACATCACGCTTAGAAGCCGAGCAAAGAAAAAAAAAAAGTCAGAAAGAACGCTAAGCCAAAACGAAGTAAAAACGCAGGTGGGCCGATGCGATGCAACGTAGGATATATTTTATGTTTAACAAGAAATTTTCAAGAAGAAAGACACGAGCAGAAAATAGTTGTGTAATGCAACTTTTTTTAATTTATTTATTTAAAATCTGTATAAAAATAACATATAAAAAATCTGCCAAACTGCAAAACAGTTTGTCGGCAGTTGTTCTCGTGAACATATAAAATATAAAAAAAGGGAAGTGAGTTACAGAAATAAACACATTTTACACCAATGGAAAATTGCTATTGTCCACAGATACAAAATCAACTATGGACACAATGACAGGTAATGTTTTTTAAGAACATGTTTAAACTGGTTCTAACTATAATCAGCTGTTGAAAGAAACGCTAAAAGAAAGCGCTGATTTGATATATTTTTATTTATCATGACGATAAACTGACAACAAAGCTGTACTTTATTTGGTTCGAGAAAGTGTATACACCTTACGCCAAAATATTTTGACACATGAAATATAAAAGATACTGCAAGAACAAGTGTATAATATTCTTATCTCTGTAATTCACCGCCCCTAATCTCGTAACCATGACAGCGACTACTAAACACCAATGAAATCAGACGACCGAAAAAAATACGCCATAACACAAGATTCGCCAAACGGAAGGGACTAACGTACAGAATAACCCTTCACCTGCACGCGCAAAAAACTTCACCCGAAACATATATTTAAATAAGCATCTACCATTGTATTTCTTTTGGACACAACATTTATTTATAAAAGGGTTGAATCATAATGAAAGCGTACCGCATTATTTTCCCTGTTGTCGTTTTGATTTTTTTTAGGGTTGCCCAAAGTGTGCCAATGCCAATGGGACCTTATTACTAAGGTTCCGCTGTCCGTCTGTACGTCCGTCCGTCTGTCACAAGGCAGTATCTTTTGAAACGTATTAAGTAGATACTTGACATTTTTACAGAGTGTGTACTACTGACTGACTGACTGCCTGCCAAGCCTGTCAGCCAGGCTGCCAGGGTAGTGGGATCGTCCGAAAGGGTTACCGCTGCCCTGGAACATAAAGGGCTAAGGAAGGAACACGGGTGGGTTTTAGTCAGTAAGAGTCTGACACTCCCTTCCGCTCCACCCAGTGCGGGAGGGGTCATTTGATGAATTCCAATCCACAAAAAAAAGGGGTTAAAAAAGTAATTTAAGGTAAAAATCGTTTCTTGTATAAGGAATGTCGATACAGTTTTAGGCGTTATTTAGTTTATACCGTAGAATAAAATGGAGGTAACTGGTCAACTACCATCGTAGTTTTGAGATACGGGACGCTGTGTGCACGAGTTTGACTCGTACTTGGCCGGTTTTTTAAGTAAAGCTTAAGCACTTTCGACTGTGCCATTGTTGGCCTCGTCTCCATTAATATTCGGGAACAAAACGATCTGTTGGTGGATAAGTAGGCCCGCCATAATACGCCTTCGAAACCTTGTTTAGTTAAATAATTCCTTTAAAATCTTGCCTTTTCCTTTGCAAAGTTTCAAGTTAGTTAGGTGTTTCTAAAAGTTAAGTTGGCTAAGTTTGAGTGCTTGTTCGGGACGTGGTAAGTTCATAATTTATAAGGATTAAGATTTGTCCCGTGGTTAATGCGGGCGGGGCCCCTGCGGTCGAGTCCGTATCTGTTGCTTCTATTTTGATACGAAACAAAGGGGTGTTGCTTATCAAAATTATTGTCTCTGTCACTTGATGAGCTGCCATTTTGAAAGTAATGACGCCATTCAACAGTGTAATATAAAAATCTTTGTGCAAATCTGCATTTGTTTTGTTTGACAATAATTTTAAAGAAACTCGTAATTTTATATGAAAATATTTTATGCAGAGCATATTGTAGGAGGCTTAAAAATAATTTTGACGTTTTAAATACGTCTAGGGATAAGCCGTTATGTAGATTATAACAAAACGTGTTTAATGTTAATTTTATACTTATACTATTATTGTTAACTATTAAAGTCGTAGCATCATGCTGAGATAGGTGCCTTTTAGCCTCGTTTTTTTAACTTTCTGTTTCATTTTTCTTTTTGTTACTTTTTTATATAATTTGTTTTTTTTTTTATTTTTGATTGTGTAGTTTAGTTTAGTTTTATGATCCTCCTGTGCGAGTCGCAATAAATACTTTTTCTTTCTTGAATCTATTATTAAATAAAATATTTTTATTTTAGTAACATAACACTGCCTCGATTGTCTAGTGGTCGCAAGCGCTACTGCTGAGCATGAGGTCCTGGGTTCGATTCCCAGGTCGGGCAAAGTATTTTTCCATCAGGAATTTCTCAGCAGCAGCCCGTAGTCTGGATTTGTGCCCGATTGATGATAATAGGCTCGCCCTCTATTACACGGGACTTAAATATAACGGGTGAAATGTGAGTGTACTATAGGACCTATAGTATAGGCACATCTCTGCCCTACCCTTCGGGGAAACAAGGCGTGATGTTATGTTTGTAATTAAAAATATTTTATGCAAAACATAAGAAATATTGAAGGCGGCTTAAAAAATATATTTAAAGTTTTAAAACGAGTACGTCGAGATATAAGCCGTTAAGCTGATTAGTAGAATTCCAGAATATTTAGTCTTATATAAAAAATAACTATTTTATTTTTGACTAGCTTCTACCCGCGAAATCGTCGGCCTGAAATTTCTTGTTTTACCATAAAATATATCCTATAACACTCGGCAATAGTGTAGCTTCCCATTAGAGAAAAGATTTTCGGAATCGGATCAGAAGTTTTGAAGATTACTCCCTACATACAAACTCACTTTATGAAAAATAAAATAAAAATGCCATGTATTTCTCTTATTTACAGTATTTATATTTAAAAAAAAATGTTTATGATAAATGATAAATGATTTTATTTTTGTAAGTAGGTTTGTACAAACACTTTTACACGTCAATTAAATTATTTGAGGACCCTAAGATGAAGCCCTCCTCCAGATGCCAGCTTTCTATGTATTTCGCTACGTCTATCCAGCGTGATCCAGCTATACGCACGATCGAAACCATAGAATGACAGAAAGAAAATATGATTATTTGAAGAAAAAAAAAATACATGACGCAAAACAAGAACACAAACACAAAAAAATAACAAATTGTGGGAAACATGCCTCACATCCACGCAAAACGGCCATCGCTCTGCGTAATGCTAAGACCCATAGATATATTTATATTTCTATGATCGAAACAAACTCCCTTCAACCTCTTTTTAATAGATATTCGTAACATTATTAAAATAATACATTTATAAACTTGAAGCTTATCACGATATGCGATCAAAGCGGCTTAGTAAAGTCAACAATATCTGGGGTAATTTCTATAAATTTCATTATTCGAGCCAATTGATTTCATCGCCTTAGATTATGTCGTGATTTATTAATTAAATTCGTCAAGATTTAAGTACACCGAGCAAGGAATATTGTTTGAGAGATTGTTTCACAGTTAAAGATTGAAAATTGTTAAATTTTCTTGACTTTCCTAGACGGTGGGAGAATTGGAATGGCTCGATTGTAATTTGTAATTGTATAAAGTTTATTGTTAAGGGGAATGCACTATGTAACCCGCGAAATTTAAATTTTCTTACAATTTTTTTGCAATTAGCAGGTCAATTTACTACGTATTCGCGACCGTAACAAATATGATTTTACATAATTATAATCATTAGAATCAACAATATAACTTCCTAAGTTAGAATTGGCCTCAAATGTCATGTTTTCATGAAATAGTCATTCAATATGGTAATAATTATGAACTTAGAGAGACGCATTGATAATTTTTATGATTATAATTCCATAAATTTATAGATAAATATTTGTAACAGCAACGAATCATATTTAGATCAACCTGCAAAACCTGAAAATTGCAAAAAATTTAAGGAAATTTGAATTTTGCGGGCTACCCTGACGCTTCCGCCTTAACAGATTTGTATTCATTTCAGAGAAGGTAGACTAACTAGGTCAAATATTGCCATTGTTTGAAATATAGTAGCTTTTGATAGGCCAATTATAAACTAACTTCATCAAGAGCTCCCGGTTAATAATGAAGAAGTTATTAACTGTTGAATATCTACACTTTGTGTTATTTATTAAAAAAAAGTAAAGAATAGAAAAGATAAGAAAAATAAGTGATTGTAGATGGCTATAAGAGTAGGGAAAGATCAAAAAAATGATGGATGAACTGTGTGAATGATGATATATTAAGAAAGGAGGTGACTGCCAAGATAATGACTAGTAGAGAAGTATAAATGAAAAAGACATGTTGCGCCGACCACAAATAAATTAGGAGAATGATGATGAGCTAAAATGTGAGTGTTTGGTGTAGAAAAAATACGGCGTTTTACATATTTTTCTACGCTCCAAAACAAGCGTTTCACGTGTAATTTTTAAGGTACTCCTCTCGATGGTCTTTTTAATATACATGCATGATTCTAAAATAATGTTACTAAATGGAGAATTTTAAAACAATGTACGTAACATTGTTTTAAAATTTGGAAGTTATTTTTTGGTTGTAAAAGGAACAACCGTGTAATTTAATATTGTGCTAAAAGCGTATTAGGTATGTCAATTTAATTAATAGGTATGTGGAATAATTTGAAAAATATTTCAGACATTTCATTTTTTATTTTTCTGTGTCTTTACAATTCAAAACGTAACCGGATGAAAATAAAAGTACCTATTTTTATATAAAAAATATGCTGAACAAGACTCTTTAACAAATGAAAAAGTCCGTAAATCTACATAGCTTAGACATAAAAAGTAAGTTATAATTTATTCCTTTCTCCACAATAAAAACCCTAACTGTGTATTACGTATTATGTTGAAGACTCCTTCAATTTACCTAATGGGATTAGATTGTTATCCCTTATTGCGTTGAAGAAAATACCCATGTATGTCCCCGCTTCGACATCCTGCGGTGATGATGTTTTCATCAAATTATCTTAAATGTTTAAGACACCAGAGCGGTAGGGTAATTCTCGTAATTTTAAGAACGTTCACAGTCTGATCTCAGTGTTAATCTGTCAAAAATAGCTCTAATTTCCCTACATTTTGACAAGTTTTTTACATTCGCCGAGATAAGACTGCGACTAGAGTTTGAACATTTTAAATTACGAGAATTGGCCTTGGTTTAGTAAAGCTAAGCGCACATTGTAGCCGTTGCTGACCGTAGTATGCCGCATTGTAAAAATGCGCCAAAGCCGTAACGGAGTAGTTCAGATAGATTTCAATTTTGAATTACAATTACATTTGTTTCCACTACAGCGCAATAAGGCTTGCGCACATTTGGGCGGGCCGCAACGCATCGCAATGCAAAAATCCTCCTAGATCACACTACAAACGTGTCGCATTGCAACGAAAAAAATGGGCCGCAAAAGCACGCCTGGCGAGGGATTCACCAGTACATTGCGTTGCGGCCCGGTGCGGCCCACCTGTAGTGTGTGATGGTTCATACAAAATGTACTAAATTGATGCAAGAAGACGTTTGCAATGCGGCGCGGTCCGACCAAATCTGCACGAGCCTTAATTAAAGGGTTAGTTCGAACACACATTAAAACGGGCAAAGGTAGAAGATTTATATACCTAGTTATTTTCTAAATACATTCTGCGGATTCTGCGAAGATTTGTAGTAACCGCAAGTACCTGGGACGTAAAATATAGTGTTAATGTTGTACTTGTGCGCTGTAAAGGTACTTCTGATTCGACCTTTTGTTGAAGCGAGTTAATTTTCTTTTCAGTAATTACTTATGTTCTCCTGTGTTTTATTACGTAGTGGATTTAAAGACGGTGTATGTAGGTATCTTTATTTTAATGTTCTAATATAAATTACTAAACTATTGATTAAACCAATTTAGTATTCAAAACTACAACCTGAAATATAATTCATTATTCTGGTGTAATGCGTTAATTAATTAATTAAGACAATTTAGCTTTAGGTTAACGTGGTGCTTCCGCCTTAAATGTAAATGTTAGAATTTTAGAAAATGTCTTTTTTTCACTTCTCCCTTAGTTTCTTTTTCGCCGAATATTCTCGCAGCGTTAACGGTAATTGCATCAGCATCGTTTAAGCCACGGTTATTCATAATTAGAGGCTTAATGAAATGAATTAACTCAACCGTATCGTTAGTCAGGGGTCGCCAAAGCGGCTGCCAAGCATAAACTTGGGTTTGATTCGCATCTCCGCTTAACCGTTTTAAAGAGGTTTTATTTTAACAATATGTTAATAATCGTCACGAAAATTAGAATTAGTATTTATTTATTTATAAGAATGTACATAGTATGGTGTTAATATTTTTTTAAGTTCTATACATTCCACTTTAACAAAAAAAAAAAACAAATACCTACATAAATTGTTTATAGTAAAATTGTAAACCATAAAAGGTGATAAAAAACGCCGTGTTTATACAGCGTGTATCAGAAATGCGTGGTCAACTAAATCCCCTAAAAATGACCACGCATGTCTAGAACATCAAACTGTACAGCTTTTTCTATGGGACCGACATCGTAATTGCGAAAATAATCACTTATCCCGTACATTTGGGTTACGTAGGTATTGAAGTGTCAGCATTTGGTCTGACTTGGTACGTCCTTTTCGGGTAACCACTAAAAATCAGCGCTGTACCTATAGCATAGCATCATGCTGAGTGGAAGCCTTCGACTCATTCAGCTTTGTGCTCATGATTATACATATATTTTGTTTTTATTTTTCCTTATTATTAGAATTAATTATTTTTTTGTATGCACGTGTTTCTATCACAAATAAACCTATTTTTCTTTCTTTCTTTTTTTATTGTATGGGACAGCTGATTATTTTCCCGCGATCACGACATTGGCCCCATGGAGAAAATTCCGTATTAATCAATTGGTCTGTCAATCTATTTCATTAATGATGTCGAGGATATATTGAGTTCTGTTCCGACGCGGACGGGCCGGTTGATAGTTTTGACAGATGATGTAAATTTACCCCCAGGCCTGAAAATTGTGAGATATAGGACTTGTTGAACGATAAGCGGTTACTGGTCAATTAATTTAACTAACTACATTTGTTTCTGATGATCGTTTGAAGTCTAAACTTTTGAATGAATGATTGATTAATGCCGCGGATGTACAGTCACCAAAAGAGGTAGTAATTAGGGTAGTCGGAGATTAAGAATGAACTGTTTGTTTTCTATTAATTTAATTAAATTTTATTCGAAAACATCCATCGGTTTCTTACTAAACTTCAACTATATCCGATGACCCTGGTTACTTATCTCCTTTGGTGACCATACCTACCTATATTTTATTTTAGGTTATATGTAGCTTGAAAAGAATATTTAGCAAATTTGAGACATTTTTGTATGTGTCGTTCTAAGGTAGGTAAGCTCCAAAAGTCTCACCAGGGATGTATCCTAACTGGCGTTCCAAGGAGAATCTCGGATCGGTTTTTTGAGAGGTAACGGTGTCCCCTTCAATGTGCAGATGGTGGCCACCAGGGTGGGTTTTTGATGAGGTAAAAATCCCACACTCCCAGGGACTGGGATTTTACATACAAAAAAAGCTTATCCCCAAAGCCTGGGCACCTTTTGAAGGTTCCCCCCGAAATAAAAAAAAAGTTAAGCTCCACAAATACAATTTAAATATTACTTCCTCGCATAATGGGAAATTAGGTCAAGTACGGTGTTAGTACTTTAGTAAGGTACAGACGCCAGCACATCAAGCTACTACAATCTGTCAAATTTCTTTAATAGATTTTCAACTTTATCGCTAAAGCATTAAGGTTCAAGGTTGATTGGGAAAATGTGACAGTTTCGGGTAGGTTGACCTGCTGGCGTCTGTACACCTACTTTTTGAATTATTTGTATAAATTATTGCATAAACGGCCCATAAAATGGTCTGTGACCTAACAGAAACCAACAGTTACAACTGTTACTGCTATATACAATGTTGACAATTTTAGAGCAATACAGACCGCTGTTATATCTAGCTATGGCACCGTTTACAACAGGTTTACGCATTAGTTAACAAAGTTTAGAACATAGACACCTACACGTTTATGTGTTCCGCGTCAAATGCGTGTGAACCGCTTTGATAAAACAATGTAGGTACAGTTTACAACGAGAGTCGATTAACACTTCAGCTTTAAAAATGTTTACTAGTACTACGAACCAGAGGTACCACACTCGAGGTTTGCTAAAGGGCTATGGAACGGCCTATTTACGGTATCAAACTAACAGACTGGGTTAGTAATACGACCATCCGTTCCATCACAAAGATAACTGCTGTCACTTGGAAAGCTGCCACGATAAAATGGTATTGGGCTGGACACACCTGCCGCATGTCAGACGACCAATGGGCTAAACTTACGACCCAATGGGTCCCTCTTAATGGCAAGCAATATCACGGCAGCCCCAGATAGAGATGGTGGGTCTAGTTGGATTTCTTCAACAAGAACTGGGGGCCTACTCCGAAGTGCAAAGTGCGAATGTTCGTATCGGACCGACACATGGCCGAACCGAATATTACTGAAAAATGCGAAAAATGTTCGGATCGGCTCAGTTGGGTCGGGACCATAGTAAATATTCGAAAGAGTGTAGGAACCGACCGAACCGAATAGTAACTTCGTAGCAGGAAACGGCCAAACATTCGGCCGATACTACTTCGGAGTAGACCCCCTGGTCCTTAGCAGGCTTAAACAGAGAGAAGTGGAAAGAGATGGGAGGCCTTTGCTCTGTAGTGACTTTAATGAAAATTGTTTCAATCAAATGTTTAAAGGAAGGCAGGCAGTTGATAGAACCTTTTCGTGTCAATTTTGATGAAATATAAATAGACTTTCAATACTGTCTGTACTCTGTAGTCCGTAGTTACTCGTACTATTCACAGTTGTTTGTCATTGATGTTTAAAAAAATCGTTTTATTCACATACATTTTCCGGGATGATTTGTAATTTGCTCACCATTTGTTTTTTTTCTACTGGAATCTGTCTTTACTTGATGACAATTAGCTGTAGGTACTTTGGCATTTGGCTCGCTGGGCATGCTTATTTATGCCCTTTGTACACACAGGTTTTTGTCGTCGTGAAAAACTATGGTTTCTTTGCCGTGCGAAGGAACGGTTCGTCAGTGATGTATGGATCAATATGGAAGCGTGTTGACAGACACGTTTTTTCTATGGGCAAGTAGGTGCCTTAATTCATTATGAATAATAAAAAGCATTCTCTATTCATGAGCTGATCACTTGGAGAAGTCAAACCCAGTACTCGGACTCGTATTTAAATACCTTATGCAAGGAATATTGTCCTTGACTAAAAATAGTCGACCTCGTCTCTCCTCTTGTGTGATGTCGACTAAGGGTTTTAAAGGTAATTAATATTAGGTTGATGGGGGCCATTTCGTATACACCTTTATCATTACATACTGTAACGTAGGTACTGCACACATGTGTATAATTATCAGTGATAGGAATAGGTAGTGCCTATTTGCCTAAACTTCGAAGAACAGAGACAAGAAACGGAGACTTCCTTAGGACTAAATTTTTTCCAGGACACCAGAAATTCGGGACAACACTTTTAATAATAATAATAATAATTCATTTATTTTTGATAATAATAATCCATACAATACATTAAATTATATTAAAATCAATTGGTACGTAGACCACAGACACTGAAATAGAATTAAAATCAATTTAAACAATACTAACTTTACATTAAATTAAATAATTTACAGTAAAATCAAGATCAAAAATTGTGTTAGCATATATATATAATGTACACAATGTGTTAGTGAGTGAGTGAAAAATTTAGTCGTAAAGAAGTCTTCGTTTCTTGTCTCTGTTCTTCGAAGTTTAGGCAAATAGGCACTACCTATTCCTATCACTGATAATTATGGTAGTTTTGGTATGTTTAAGTTTTTGTTAGATAAACAACGTAGACATGTTTGTCAAAGATTTAAAATGTGTGAAAGAATTTAATTATGCATGTGGCGTTCTTGAGCGTCATTTTTGCCTATTTTAGAAGCAAAACTTGGACAGTATAATTTTTTTCATAGAACAACCTTTAGACAAACGGAAGATTTTTTTATAACCCGTTGACAGTTAACCTGAAGGGCAATTCCCATAATTTAAAACGTTCAAAATCTACATAGTCCCAATCTCATCTCAGCGACAATCTATGTCAAAAACTTTTCAAAATTGTAAGGAAATAAGAGGTATTTTTAAAATTGCGAGAATTGCCCCTCTGATCATTTACAATAGCCTTATTTTACCAACATTCACGTAACGAAGCAGTTTTATTCTACAAAGCAATTAAGATGACAGTCGACTTGGTTTTACCAATATATTAATTATTTTATTATTTATGTACACACAGTAAAATAGATAGGGATATGACATAGTTATAATATGAGTACAAAGGTACTGGTTATTTCTTAAGAAATTTCTTCAAGCAGACCCGCGAAAAGTAGAAGTAAAAAATAAATGTAGAGAATAGTGTGTGAGAACAAGAAGAGAAAAATATGAACGTGTGAAGTCTAAAACAAGAATATTAAATATATCTGCACATATAACGCAAAAAATAATATATAAGTATACTTAAATAAATACATAATACAAAAATATATAAACATGTATGTATTTATATATATATACAAATACTCACGGTATAGAGGAACGGTAATGCTCTTTTAATCGACGTGAATGGAATGATTGTTTTACTATGGAACTATATGTTGTCTGTTCTCAGATATGCTAAGATTATGTCGACGAGTCTGCATCTGTTTAGATATTCACTAGCATGAAGGCTAATGCTTGATCGCCTGATCGCGTGCGCTTGCACGACCATTTCTATGCAAAGTTACGATTTGATTGAGCTTAACGATATAGGTACCTAAACTGCCGCTATTATCGAAATACAGTTTGATAATAATTTCGGTTCCGTGTGTTATGATGACAAACACTATATGACATGCCGTGTACAACAACAACAGCCAATAATATTCCAACTGCTGGGACGCAGGGTGGTTCTCTGTGTGGCAGTGGGCCATAATCCACCACGCGGGCCAGTGAGGGTTGGTAGATGTCACATGTCTTCAAATTTTTTGGTTCTAGGACATGAAGGTTTCCTCACGATGTTTTCCTTCACCGTGCTTCTTCGACATGCCGTGTGCCCGATGGTATTTCTCACTGGCAAAAATTACGAACTACCATTGAAACTTTAATCCTTTGCGGTAGCTCCCGAAATTCAGTTTTTCTTACGTCTTTTGCAATTTTCAGGTCAGTTTCAGGTTTAGTAGGCTAGGTCGCGGGTCGCTCTGATTCTGTTCTGAGCACTATCACTCTTGTAAGTTGAGTAGTGTACTGTCCTTGTTATCACGGGACGTAGGAGAGCTTGCCAGCACAAGCTTAGCAGGGCTTCGAAAGGTCGCGTTGGTAGCAATAATAATAATAATAATCTTTATTATGGTACACACAAGATTAATTCATTCACACAAGAGCAGATGTACAATAACATAGGTATATCTACATAAATCTACACGGATTAGCAGGCCGTATGATGCCGGTAGCGCATGCTTCGCGTGCAGCGCGTTGTTCGGAGCACCGCCCGTGCAGATTGGAGCGTGCGACATGTGGAGGCGCTGCACTCAGCCTGGACGTAGAACCCCTAGTTTGGGGCACACAGAATCTTGAGGGTCAGGGAATAGCTTCTGCTAGCTAAGCCAGTGAATGTTTAAGCGACGAGTGTTCTTAGAAAATTAGTGTTGTTCCCTGATTTTAGTGATGTGCTTAGCCACTTAATAAGGTAGGTTCCTGGGTAAAAAAATAATTATTATATTTAGTCCGTCAGTTAGATTATAGAAAAATATTGCACATATATTTTTTCTTTTGTCAATCAAACAAATAATGACAAAGATAAAGCGCGTCAAAATTGGGGAGTGGGGGGTCGTGACGTCACGCGGAACTTTAACGGGCGATATCTTCATCATTTTTTATATAATTGACAAAAGAAAAAAAACGGGTCTAATGTTTTTGATAATCTAACTGACGGAGTAATTAGAATTTTTTAGGAAACTAGCCTATTGTGTAATATTCTCGCTTATTTACCGTTGAGAACCCTCTCAACGCTACAGTAACACCACAGCACGGCGCACCACACTAACAGTTCCCAGTGTTGTGACACAATGTTATTTTGTTGTTCGTCAACATGACTTAAAATTAAAGCCCAATATTGACATGTTTAGTTTAGGACCCCATGTTTGTGACGTCACTTAGAGACAGGTTGTACTGTGTCATTGTGTAAACGTCTTGCATGGAAACGGGAAGCAAACATGTCACATTCATGGGGTTTTATTATCCATTTGATTATCGTGAGGAAAGTTTTGAGTAGGAATGTCGATGGCTATAAGAATAGGGGAAGACTAAAGAAACGATGGATGGACTGTGTGAATGATGGTTAGAAGAAGGGTGGCTGCCGTGATGGCGACTAATAGAGATGTATGGAAGAAAAAGACATGTGCGCCGCCGGCCTCAAATTAATTGGGATAGGGGCAGAAGAATAATTATGATGATGAAGAAAAAAAAACGATTAGAAACATAAAAAAATTAATTAAGTTTTATCCTAAACATTGAATTTTTCCTTATATTTTTTTTATGAAGTTTAATGGACACGATTATTTTTTTGATCTTCTAATCAAATCGAAACTATGAGTTAAACAATTTTAGCTTAAAGAATAAAATCTATAATAAATAGAAAATAACGATAAAATTAAATTCACTTGAAATTATATTAGACTTGGAAGCATAATAAATAAATAATAAATGTTTTATTCAGTATTAAAATTGGTAAAATATTTACATAACGTATTCAGCCTATAATGTTCCCACTGCTGGGACACAGGCCTCCTCTCTTAGAGAGGGAGTGGGCTATAATCTACCACGCGGGCCCAGTGCGGGTTGGTGGATGACATATATCTTCGAATTTTTGCTTCTAGGACACGTCGGTTTCCTCACGATGTTTTCCTTCACCGTTTTGAGAGCAGTCTTAGAAATTATAATGTAGGTACTGTGTTTTATACTGTCACAAAATCCTGCTCGTAACTCATTATCTTAATAGCCAAATAACTCTTAAAACATTTCATTGTCAAATTATACAACAATGAGTCTTTATACAGCAGGTTTACATTTACAACTCCTTACAATAAATTGAGATGTTAACATTTTTGCATCTTTAGGGTTCCGTACCTAAAGGATGCTAACGGGACCCTATTACTATGGCTCTGGTGTCCGTCCGTCCGTCTGGCACAGGGCTGTATCTTTTGAACCGCAATAAGTAGACACTTGAAATTTTCACAGAGTGTGTACTACTATAATAGCTGCTTTAATAATAAGTAATAAAAATAAAATAAAATAGAAAATTAATACGTTTCTTGTATAGGGTCCCACCATAGAAGCAACGTTTTTATTCGGCGTTCTTATTTATTACTAAAGTATTAAAAAATATAATTATGTAGTGTTAAATATTTCACGGTGGTAAGTATCCCTTTGTATGCGAGTCCGACTCGAACTTAGCCGCTTTTTTATATACCTACCATTTTTTATGTTTACCATGAATAAATATCACGACTTTCTTCCCACCGTGAATGATGGTACTTTTGGTATAAGGACATGATATATTCATTGTTTTTTTTTATATTATCAACAGGGTGCGGAGATTTATTTGTGTAAATGGGACTGTGATTGTTCCGGGTGTCTGTTGTTATTGATGAAAATGTATGAGAAGGCGTTTCAGTGTTAATGATGAATTATTTAGGTATCATCCGTGTTATTGTCAGTTAGTGTTTCATGATAGTTGAAATACTTCCAATGCTAAAATAAAATAGCAACTGTGTTATTGTGATAAATTATAATATAAAATTTCCTCTACTTAAGACCAAACTAAATTCATGTCATTATAGTCAATCTGTGTATAATGTTCCCACTGCTGGGACACACGCTTCCTCTCTGTGAGAGGGAGTGGGCTGTAATCCACCACGCGGGCTCAGTGCGGATTGGTTCTAGGACATACTAGTTTCCTCACGATGTTTTCCTTCAGCATGTTGAGAATAGTGTTGATGAAATAATTTACACAGTCAAGTAAAGCGCCTATCAAGGTTCGAACCTACGACCCAATACAAAAACTCTTGAAACTCTAAAAAACACACTGTCTAAAATTAATCACCGTGTCCATCCAAAGAAAACATTTTTAAGAAAAACTAAAGAGATAGTGATCAACTTTTTTCCCGTAAAACTTTTCAGGCAATCTTCCGGAAGGAAACCGGAAGCCTTTGAGATGAAACTATTTCAAAGTTTACGCTTAGATTAATTATTTTCAGAGCCACAAAAATAAAATACTTTCTATTCAGCCTTGATAGTTTTCATTCATGCTTTTACTAGAAACTTCATCAGTAAAAATAGTAAGTAGGCAATGCCCCCTTTCCCAAACAATTTAAAAACTTATTGCATTTTCCAATTAGACTGAACCGAAAGTTCCTGAACATTCCTCAATTCTCAGAGATGAACTAATTTTTATTATTCATGGTACTGAATTTCCGCGGGAATCCCGGAGTTTCTCTCGATATAATCGTGGATACCGGGAAATACTACCTCAGTGAATAAATTTAAAACGTCGAAAGAATTATTTATCTTTTCTCTCCCTAGGGAGACTTAAGTGAGCAGCTCTCTTTTCTTATTGTTAAACTTCGTAACAATAATATTTGTTTAACTTGTTTTTTTATGATTGTTTCTCGTTGACTGGCTGGATTGTAAAGGGTTAAGTTAAGTAAATAAATAGCTGTCTGTAGTTTCGGTTTTCTTGTGCGAAAAGTTGTGAGTAAATTGTATGTATTTTAATATTTTTTTGTTACTTCGATAATTTATTTTAATACTTTGAGACAATCTTTAGAGGGGCTTGTGGCTAAGTAAAACAGCAGCACGTCCCGATCGATCAGGTTAAGCGGATTGGTCCGTAGATGGGTGACCATCTTCACATACCAACATCCCTCCGTGCCTCGGAAAGCACGTTAAGCCGTTGGTCCTGGCTGTCATTCATGAAACTTTGATTGTCGTTACGGGTCGTCAGAAGCCCGAAAGTCTGACAACCAGTCTTACCAAGGGGTAACATATTACCTAGTAAATGGGTTGTGGAGGTCAGATAGGCCGTCGCTCCATGTAAAATAGTGATATTCAGCTGCATCCGGTTAGACTGGAAGCCGAATCAAGCATAGTTGGGAAAAGGCTATGCAGATGATGAATTTGAGACAATCTTTACCAAAATATATGAATAAATAGAACAGAATACTCTTTATTACGTAGTCCATAAATATTACAGATATAAATGTAGACATTTTCCAAGGGCTGACACAATGAGCGGTGGTAAATAGGTGAGTGGATCTGTAGGATGAACTGGACTCCTTTAATGAAGATTGGTCCTTGCAGCTCTGAACAGAGAGAGGCGGGAGGAGCTTTGCCCAACAGTGGGACATTAATAGCTAATCCAAAATAATATAAAAGGTTGATAACATAATTAAATTATTAATTGATTAGTTCAATGATAATAATGTCATAGTAATAATAATAGTAATATGACAGCCAATGGCTTAATAGCCAAGAGCCTCGACCATCACCTGAGGCTCTCGTTGGGCAGCTGGATCAAGGGCTTGATTCAGAAAGCGGTACTTCTGGACACGGCTCGCATTGTCAGGAGGTTCCTCGTTCTGGAGCCCTGACTACCGGTAGCTTGGACCCTGTTCCCGATACCGGTGGGCTACTATTTTTTATATTTTTAAATGTTTTTTATATCTTTTTGTAAAAATATTTAAAAATATAATTTGTAAGTATTTAAATGAAATAAAGGAGATAATAAAATTAAAGATTTATTGATTAACTAGGACTAGATTACATGGCAAAGTAAAATAATATAAAGCAAAAGCATAAAGTTTCATAATCTAGTTAGTGGGTACTGCTCTCCTAGATAGGTTACAAAATAACCTGTGTTTAAGAGAAACAGTTCCGATCCCCGTCATAAATGGATGACGTATAACAGCACGTGTTAATTATGTACATTATAAATATATTTATACTAATCATAACAGCAAGCTACAAAATTAAGTGATTAAACAAAAAAATAACTTAGAATCTAAAAATAGCAATTTCGGAAAATACAAATTTATAAATAAGAAAAAAAAATATTAATATAAATGTTCAGTAATTTGGTGAGGTGTGAGGTGTATATTGTGAGTGTGTTGAGTGTTTCGGATAGTGGAAATTTTAAGTAATGAAATAGACTCACAAGATGAAGTTTTGCTGAATCTATCCTGAAAAAAAAGCAGCTGAAGCCCCAACCCACGAGAATCTTAAATTATACCTCCTAGCCTACTAAAATAAAACACACGTTACACATAGGTAATCCCCGAAGGAATTATTACTTAGTAGTTTGTAACCCGTCAAGGATCACGTCAACGAAGGCCTAAATCCTTTACGAGAAGCCTGAATTCCTAATACAAAACACGACACATGTCTTGTCTGTAAATCGGTTTGCGTCAACGCCTGAAAATCTTGAGTAATGCTAGGATTTGTCACAGTTATGTCCCTACTTTGGAAGAGGCGACTATTGTATCGCAAGAAACGCGCGTTTCAAAGGGTGAGCGTGTTAGTTCTTTTTAGTGGAACTAGATGGCGTCAGTGGTCGATTGAAGTTACATGAAAGTTTTTTTGTGAGGTTTTTGTTAGTTACTTTGATTTCTGTGATTGGTTTTGTATAACTAATTGTTGAATGCTTGTTTCTTATAATGATTCGCCCTATAATATCATTTGTTTTAAGTAGGTATACAACTGTTGGATGGTTTGTGTGAGGAATGATATGAAAGAGAAGGGAGTGAATGATAGCGTGACGGTTGACAGAGGAGAATGGAAGAAAAAAACGTTGCGCTGACCCCAAGTAACATGGGAGAAGGGCAGGAAGATGATGATGAGGTATACTACTTCAATTTATTTAAATAGCATGATGTTGTGTGTTAGCTTTCATAGAAAATCTCAATCTTGAATAATAATTTATTTTATTACTAGCTGCGCCCCGCAGTTTCACCCGCATAAGTTTCGATCCCGTGTGAATATATGGATACAAAGTATTCTATGTGTTAATCCTGGTTATAAACTATCTGTGTACTAAATATTTCATACAAATCCGTTCAGTGGTTTTTGCGTGAAAGAGTAACAAACATCCATCCATACAAACTGTCGCGTTTATGATATTAGTAGGAAGTAGGACATGCTCCCAATCCTTCATCGTTTCTTTCTAAATTCTAGAAAAACTAGATCACTATCATCATTCGATCAATAACAAATTAATTTAAACACAAAATCTGAAAGTATTTAACTCGTCATAATCAAAGTTACACTCGCTTTTCGGATTAAGCAGCGGCTTAGTGTAATCCTTTAATCCGAATAGGTTTTTACTCGCCTGCGTCGAATCTGACGGGTTTATGTGAGATGTGTTGCTGTTAGTGTGGTGAGAATTTGAGAGTTTTAGTTTATACGTGGTATGATGAAGATTAGACGCGTGTTTTCTTGACATAGCTCTTTGACTTGGCAGGGACTTATAGTTTTTTTTAAAGCCAAAGTTACTTTAGATAATATTACCGTGATTTAGCGGTTGTTGATGCAATTTTTAAAGTTCCTATGCCTAAATTGTATTTATATACCTACTCATCACTATGAGTAGGTAAGGAAATAAATAATAATATTTTCTGTAATCACTATTACAGAAAATATTATTATTTATTTAAAGTGTCACAGACTCAAACTCAAAATCAATTAAAAATATACCTAGCAAACGATTTGCTTTTATTTGTTTTTATTAAATTTTGTAAAAGAGATTTGTAAAAGAGACTACAAACTTTCGATGAGCAAGTAACTCACGAAAGCTTAAACTGTTCTCAATCTTATAACTCTCATGTCTGTGTTATTTTTAAAATCCTGTCTAGCCATAACATTACCCCGAAGGACCGACATTACCCTGATCCGTTCCAACGTTAGGTTAACTTGATAATCTGCTCCAATTACAGCGACAGCAGGCCCTGTGGTTGGCTGCCCCCTTCCGCCAATTACGTAATTCTCAGATCCTTGGGTAAACTTAGGTGAACTTGGGTGAACCTGAGCGAACTTGGGTGAACTTGGCTGAACGTGACTTGTGTTTCGTTTTCATTGAAAATAAGTGCGTTTTGTGTAAATACGATAAAGATAGAAGTGCAATGTGTTGTTTTGTTCGTTCTTTCGGTAAATAGAATTAGAAGGGGTGGTTGATCCCAAGCCGGTTGTTGACTCAAATAGTTTATTTGTGTGTAAGCTCTCGAAGTCTTGTAATTGATAACAATGCTTAATAAAAGTCTGAATGGTAAATACAGGAAAAAAAAAACCAGCGCGCAAACTGTAACCATGAATTCGGCACATTATTCAGCATATCAGAATACGTCTATCTCGTTCTATTTCATTTTTGTTTTTGATACTTTTTTATATAATTTGTTTTTTTATTATTGATTGTGTTTAGTTTAGTTTGTGATTTTCCTGTACGACTCGCAATAAATACTTTTTCTGTTCTTTTTTTTCATATAAGTAATTGCGTAATACCCTTAGCGTAGTTTTCGTCGGTTTAAATAAAAACAAATATTAGTTGTTCCATATATTTTGACACTCTTCTATGAAACAGCAGATTTTATTTTGATAACCCAAGAAAAATTTCTACGCTAGAATCATAAATGCTGAATTCATGGTTACAGATTGCGCACTGGTTATTTTTTTCCTGTATAACTATGCTCATGTATCTAAAGATTTTACAAAAATAAGTGAAGAGTGAAATCATCGTTTATTTGATTACATGTTAATGCAGCCAACAAAAAGCCCTAACCATTCAAACATTATAAAAACGTCCTTCCTTGAAAAGAAATGGAAAGTATAATATTTTTACGTGCGAATATAAAAATAAATGGAGCAATTCTTACGCTGTTTCTTTGCCTAGAACACCGCAGGTGATTACTGTTCACATTGAATGAATCTTAAACTTTTATGGCGAGATGAAATATTTACGTCATGTAGTTTAATCAGAAAGAAAAATGCGTTTAGTGGCATTACAGCAAAATAAATACACATTAACACTATAAAAACAGAAAACAAAGATTATAATGCTAAAAGGGCCTCAGCTCAGCATAATGTCAGATGACAACACAAGGTGTACCACCTGACGCTGATTTTCAGTTGCAACCCACGAGTGCCATACGCTGGAATAACAAACACATAGGAAGTGTGTGTCCGTTATAATAAGTTGAAAGAATTAATTAAATGCCAAAAATATCTTTACCAAGTATAGACGCCAGCACATCAAGCTACTACAATCTGTCAAATTTCTTTAATAGATTTTTAACTTTATCGCTGAAGCGTTAAGGTGCAAGGTGATTGAATAATTTTGACAGTTTCGGGTAGCTTGACCTGCTGGCGTCTGTACCATGGTATTAGAATGCTAGTCTGCAAAAGGCAGCCTAACATCATGCAGGTCGGTAGAAAAATGATTTCTGGTTGCATTCGACCACTCAAGCGAATTTTGAATAAATTCAAAAATTTTAACCAATTTAATATGCAGCGATTTAAAAAAACAAATCAAAGAAGGCCTTGCTCCCGAATTAAAAAAAAAAATGTTAAAATTCAAGTCGCAATGTCATCTCAGCGACAATCAATGTCAAAAACTTGTCAAAATGTACGTAAAGGCTATTCAAATTTGTTTCAAATTGATGTTATTTGTTGTTAGTAAATAGCACTATTGAAAAAGGTATAAAAACGTTTGAAGTTGTAGTGTAAACTGATCGTTATTGTGTAGGAATTAAAGCTATTTTTTCATAAACTCATATTTGTTTACATTTTTGGCAAATAAATCGCGAATACAGATTAAATTGATTGTACTTTTGACAGATAGAGACCGAGATTAGAATGTTTTAAAAAATACGGGAATTGCCTCTCAATGTAAAAGTGACAGACGTGTAAAAGTGAGCACGTCCTTTCGATGTTAGATAAAATTAATTATTGCTTCTTATTTTAATTATTATTTTAATTATCTTCTTATGTAGCGCCTCCGTATAAATTCCTACTGATTTTCCAGCTGACAGTAATCAAATTTCTTGCTTTTCCGGAATGGCATGCTGCCTTGTCTCCTATAAGATCTGATAAGCAAATATCATGAAAGTGTAACGCAATAAGGCCGATTTCCTTATTTTTATTACAAATTGAGCCCATTTACACCAAAACCAACTATTTCGCACAAGATTCGAACGAGGGTTTAACATGGTAGCAGAGGTTTAAACACGGACCTCTTGGCCCTTTTTATTATTCATGAATATTAAACCTGAGCATAACGACCCTCGACTTTCTTAAATGACGCCTTAAACTTTTTTACTGATTATAAAATTTTAGAAGTTTTATCAAAATACCTACGTTTTTGGATGTAGGTATGCATGCAGGGTATGTATCACTTTTCTAGAAGATAGAAAAAAAACAGAATGTTTACAGTTAAAAAAAAAAACGGGTTGCACTCCGGGAGTGCCGGCAGAAGTGAAAATTTGAATATTAACGTTGTGCATTTTTGATATTTTGGAATGCGGTCTACTCTCCCTCCGTCTTACGAATTTTCGATCAGGTCACGTGTCCTGACGCGAGCTCCGTCTTACGAATTTTTGATCAGGTCACGTGTCCTGACGCGAGTTTAACATTGTTTACCCATCACAAAAAACTCTCCTTCCGTCCTACGAATTTTCGATCAGGTCACCTGTCCTGACGCGAGCTCCGTCTTACGAATTTTTGATCAGGTCACGTGTCCTGACGTGAGTTTAACATTGTTTACCCATCACAAAAAACTCTCCCTCCGTCTTACGAATTTTCGATCAGGTCACGTGTCCTGACGCGAGTTTAACATTTTTTACCCCTCACAAAAAAAGTGTACAACGCCGCTAAAGAAGTTTTCACTTCAAAAATGATTTACATGAATCAATCTAATTAGCATTGGATCCTATCATCACGTCACGTCACGTCAGATTTAAAATTGAGACCAAAATGCTGGTCCTGGGCATCTTATGGTCAAGCAAAATAAATTTCGATATTTTAATGCCATAACATTGTCTCGTCTGTGTCGTATCGCCAGTTGTGTTTAAGTTCCATGTCACCGAGCCTATTGTCATCAACCAGACACAAATCCAGACTCCTAACTGCTGCTGTTGAGAAATTCTAGATAGAAAAACCCATTAACACTTTGCCATACATACTCAGCAGTAGTGCTTGCGACCACTACACCAACAAGGCATTCCGATACTTAAATAAATTAAAATAGAAGTAAAAAGTTTACTTCGGACGTACAGTCAACAGCAAAAGTAGATGATCAAAATCAGAAATTCAATACTAATTAACGGAGTTCGCGTCAGGACTGTGTGGCGTTGAAGTGATTCAAAAGTATGTGATTGTAAATTATACCAAACATTTACTACTAGTAAGACACACAGTTCTGACGCGAACTCCGTTCATTAGTATGGAATTTCTGATTTTGATCATCTACTTTTGCTGTTGACTGTACAAGCCATAAATAAAATAAACTCAACTCAAACTCAAATAATTTATTTCAATTAAATCATTTACAGGCACTTTTGAATTGTCAAAATTAAATAGCCGGTCAGTTAGTCAGAAAGTTGAAGCTAGTTACCCATTCCAAAACGAACTCTATGGAGAAGAACGGGCAAGAAACTCCAAGGACACTCTTTTATTATATATATATACACTATTTTGTATTAAACTAAACTACTTTTTAAAGGCGATACTTTTTAATTCATTAATGTCAAAGTGTATAATATAACAAAAAAAAAAAAAAAAACAACAAGACAGAAAAAAAAACATACAATATGTAAAAAAAATTGAAGCAGCTTAATCCCAAGCCTTTTTGTCCTCGATATAAGCCCTAACAGTATAAAAGGCTTTCTGGCACAACTTACGTTTAATGAATGATTTGAATTTATAAGAATTTATTAATGTTTGCTTTAGTTGAAAAGCTATTAAATAAATTTTACAGATTGTAATATCATGATGTGCTGGCGTCTGTACCTACTACGAGTTCATAGTACAGTAGGTCGCGCATCGCAATGACAATAAGACAAGAAAAGTATAAACTGGCCTCTTATCAAATTAAAATTCTGTACTACACTAGGCCAGCTCAAAAAAAGAAGATCAAAGTGTTAACACCGGACTGTTTTTGACAGTACCACCAAAGAAATATAATTATATTTGTTTTATTTAACCATTTATTTATACACATCTACATAATAAAGAGAAAATATTTCAATTTTTGTTTTTTACGCTTTTACGCTAAAACGACTAAACGGATGTTTATTCCGATATTCCCACGGGATCGAGAGTTATGCGGGTGAAACCGCTGAGCGCAGCTAGTTTATGTATAAACAGACAAGAAGAATGGAACAAAATAATACGTACAAAGGTGAAGCTTATTTCTAAGCAAATCTCTTCCAGCATACCTTTCCTTAGTTGCGTTTACGAACGAATGGACAACCTTTGTCGAAGCGTAGCATCCTTTAGCCAGTTGGCTGTTGGTCTTTCACTTTAAATGTCTCCAGTCTCACTTGAGATTACAGCCGATCGATTCTGTAAAAATCTCACCGTGAAAAGTTAGGTGTAGTGAGCTTAAAGTGAGCTGTCAATAGTGGCAATCCCTTAGCATTCGTTGGAATGACAGCTCACTCCACGCTCACTTCACCTAACTTTTCACGGTGAGATGGTTACAGAATCGCACTGCAGCTATCCCAATAGGTGTGATGTGTGAGATCACTGCAATCTCAACGTGTTAATTACTCAGACAGATCTGTTTACACTAGGAGCTTAGCGTTCCACAAGGTACTAGTGAATAAGCTGGGCTGATAACACGTTCAGTATTTATGCTAGATACTCCAGTTCCAGCATGTTTAACCCCAAAAGGCAGTGTTTAATTACTGTTAAGGCCCGCTTGCATCACAAAAACTACGTTTAGCGCTAAACAAACGATTCATCATTCTATTTCTGTCAATCGTTTAAAGATGACAGAGAACGAGAGATGTTTTAAATGTGTTTAGCACTAAACGCATTTAGTGATCTGTGCAAACGGGCCTAAATTAAAAACCAACTAGAAATAAAAACGAATACTCGTGTATCGTATATGCGTTGATCTTTATCAGAGCCTTATGTACTACAACAAAAAACACCAAGTATTTGGGTATTACGTTCCAACTATTTTATTTCATAATATAGGTACAACATAGGGTTGTCAATCCTATTATATGATACAGTATCGCAGTATTAGAGGCATAAATACAATATCTCTTAAAAAAAATAGTAGACGAAACCAATTGAAAATATGGTTTATTTTCATTTCATTTTGGTTTAGCTGCAAGTCTCCCATGTTATTGAAATAAATATTAAATAGCGAAATACTCGTAAAGGCTAAAATAAAACCTGGTAATAAAGACTCAAAGACGCAAAAAATATACTACTATAATTTTTTATTTTTTCGACGTCTATAGGTATTTTTTAAGCAACGTCGAATATACTATTTTTGATATAAACAAAGTTGGCAACCCTAGTATCACCGGACCAGAAATTTTTAAAAGAAACATTATCCACAGAGTAAACTGACATACTAACAAGAGAGCAAAATGGGTTCTATTTCCTACATCAATTACCTACTCCAAATTCACACCGTCCAGGTGAGGACAATGTGGCAGCCTGCTAATCGCGAGATTAACCCTATAATTATGTACGTGACAAGGTATTCCTGCGCCGAATCAAATATATGAGCCTGACGCACAGCATTAGCTGGTAACCCTTCGTTAAGGTAATGCAAACAACAACAATTGTTTCTGACATTTAGAGGGTTAACGTTGTCGTGTTATAAATTGGAAATTTTAATCAAGATTTTTCATTTTTTGGCGTACTTATTTGTAAGCTCTTCTCTTTGTATAATAAAAAAAATATTTTTCGCTTTCCCGTTCCTGAGTTATTTTACGTAATTCATTGTGGAAGTAAGCATTTTCATAGCAATGAGTCTAAATGATAGGATTAGAAAGAAATAATGAATAATGTTTATAGAAACATTTATATTTACTTATTTAAGTTTATTTTATTAGCATGTTAGAGGGGCTTATGGCTAAATAATAACAGGCAAGGGATAGATCGAAGGTAAATCTAGACTTTCTGCGGTCGGTTAAACAGAAAATACGCATCAAACCAAGTGCCCTATTTACTCTAAAATAAAGACGCGAAACCCTTTATATTCCTGCCATAATTTATTATAATCACAGCTACTTTTCTTGACCTCGCCGGACACATTTTCAAGTCTAAAATAGCTGTAAAAATGAGGCGGAGTGTGTATCTGCAATATTTCAAGGGATTTATTTTGTTCCACATTTTGTCCCCTTATAATAGGTGGGATTTTCACCGTGCTACTGTTTTGTAAAAAATTCTCCGGTTCCCCTTTCATCGAATATAATTACTGCTTGTTTTGCATTGTATATTTTGGGAAAAACTGTTCCGCGGTTTTGGTTTCGTTTGTTGAGTGAAATTGTTGTTTGGATTTTGTGCTGTCTTGCCATTAAAATTTTATCGTTTACAGATGTTTAGGGATAAACTTGGTAAAGTTTTGGTTTTTTAAGAAAGCGGTGAACGGTCACAATAAAACTACAATTTCCTAAGCGCGGCGACTTCCACATGCGGGCGTAATGTCCAAATGTAAATTTTATGACTCCTTAATTTTAATTACTGGTGAAAATGGCAAATTTTCATGACGCCCGTTATAAATATCATGAAAACGCTCTTCTAGATAACCGTAGTTTAACAGCTGTCCAAATACTTAGCGTTTTTTGATACCTTAATGTCAAATACGAAAAACGACAGATTTTCATGACGGGCGTTATAAAATGACGGAGCCGCTTTCCTAGGAAACTCAAGCTTTACAGATAGGTACGTTTTATTAGGCAAAGTTACACTATCTTTGAACAAGCATTGAACTTTTTTCAAAAAGACTTTAATTTAAAACTGACATTGAAAATATTGCATAGTTCATCATCATCTGCCTAGCCTTTTCCCAACTAAGTTGGGGTCGGATTCTAGTCAAACCGGATGCAGCTGAATACCAGTATTTTACATGGAGCGACTACCTATCTGACCTTCACAATCCACTTACTGGGTAAGACAGAAAAAAAAAACATAGTTAAAGCAAAATAATGATTTGACCTATACTGTCAATCTAGTTTGTGATCTTAGCTGTTAGGTAAAGCATTGATTCTTTTATCGTTCGATTAAATATTTGCTACAAATTGTTGTAAAATGTACTGAGAAATGTTTTGAGTATGAATGTGGATCTATAAGAGTAGGGGAAAGAAAGAAAGGAAAGAAACAATATATGGATTGTGTAAAATATAATATGGCTAGAAATGAGTGACTACCGAGATGACGACTAATAGAGAAGTATGGAAGAAAAAGTCGCCGTTGTCTCACCGACCCCAAATAAATTGGGATTGGGGAGAACGATGATGTTGATGCTGATTTCGATAAGTCTATATTGATCTTCAATGGAAATACCAATGCCTCATCGACCGCATCGTCGCACTTGGAACAAAACAACAAGGTACGTCATGAAATACGCACTCACAAAACTATTGTAATCAGGTTACGATTTAACGAATGCTAATTAATAGCATGTTCGTAATTGTAGAAGAACATAGATGTCTGAGAAACACACTTAATTTGTAGCGTAGTTCTTACCCAGTAAGTCAGTATAAAATTAACACTCACCTGCTAACACATTTTTAATGAAACACTTCTAGAAATTCACACGCGTTTGAATAATTAAGTATGTTGTGTTAGCGTGGATTGGCGCCATAGTTCTTTAAAGGGTTTCTAATTAAAAATCGTGATAATTATTTAATTTTATTATACCATCATCTTTAAAATACTTAAGAGGCTGTAAAGGTTCATTGTAGGAAATGGGGCATCTTATTGATCTCGAGGGAGCTTGAAATTCAGTTAGAACTGCTCATGGCAAAACGGCTTGGTTGGGATTTAATAAAAGGAAATTAATATTCTAAATAATTGACGTACCTATGATTAATTAATTGACCTAATGATTGTTAATGGTTGTTGTTATTGACGTCTAATCTCCGTTTGCAACTTAGTTTCCGAACATGTATACAAATTTGTTTTTGGAAAAATAACTTTAGATATCCTACACATAACGATCAGTTGGCGGTACAACTTTAAACTTTTCGATGATTTTTTCAGTACTAGCCATTTAGAAGTTAACCTCATTTACAGTCATATATTGACATTTCTCTATGTGGAACTAACATCAATTTCGAAACAAGGATTTGAATGGAAAGGTGTTACCAAATACTGCCCAAACGACGCTGACGTACCGAGGTACACTTAGTGGCATAAAATACTACTAATCCTAGATTACACTAAATAATATTGCATTAATATATTTCTATATGGTTACCCGCTGACGAGGATAAAATAGTTTTTAACATTATAAATACTTAAAACCATACCATAAAACTATGAATACCACATTATATTTTGCAAGTTAAATAAAAGCCTGTAAAAAAGAATGTCAAGTTAACAGCTATCTGTTGTGGGCTTTAGCCGTGCTGTTACACCTTTATTTCGTTTCGTATGTATATGAATAATTTAATCTGAATTTAATAATAACTTGTACCTCGAAAAACAGGACGGAATGACATGTGAATGACATTTACGAAATAATGTCCACCAAATCTAATGCAATTGTACATGCAAAGTTGTCACATGTTTTAATTATGTTAATAAAAAAATAATTTATTTTGTAGTTTTAAATTATTAACGGATAAAAATACATTTATTTTAGAAATCCTCTATTTTTTCTATACGATTTAGTGTACGTGTACTTCGAGGTACATGTATAGCTTTTTGTTGACCTCCTTTGTGACTGTTAATTAAGGAGCTTATTTATTAACGATGATTAAAGTTAAGTGACGTCCAAACATCGAAAATGTATGGTCAAACAGTCGCTAATCAATACTTAATTTCAAACAACGTTTATGAATAAAGGGAGAACTTTCGACAATAGATAAAATGGTAAAATGTGGCGTAATAACTACTTAGATCATTGTTGAATTATATTTCATCGATGTCAAAACATTTTTCGTTGAAAATCGAAAATCAAGGTTTTACGAGACGTCGTTAGGTACTCCAATGTTTTTCGTAATATCGTTTGTATTATACTTTCGGTGTCTCTTGTCTCTGACAGTTCTGTTTTATTATCGTAGACGAAGAAAAACAGATAAATTCTAACCAATCATGATTCATTTGTTTTTACTCTTGAAAATCATAGTGCTTTATTTATGTTAAGTTCGTAAACAATAACATCTTTCAATGTTAAGTGGTATTTACACAATTAATAAATGTCTATATAAATTGTTTTTGCTTCTGGTAACTTAAATAGTCTACAATGTTAATTTTTTTTGGAAATGAATAAAGAATTATTTTAAAATGTGAAAACAATTTTCATTTCACATTCACATTTCCTCCTAGGCGAAAGTAAACTCACAGGGCTTAATAATTTACAGAAAACTTTTAGCGGCGAATTTGTGAAACTAAAACATTACTCTGTGGCACTCGTCAAGTGCTTCTTTCTCGCTTCATACCTACCTATGCTGTTAACGAAAGTCAAAAATACGAGGTTTTGCACAGGAACTGGGTAAATTATACTTTAACCAGTTTTGTTCCTTCACAATGGCGCCGATTCCCTTGTTCACAAACTAAACTAAATTTAAGTTCAGTGCATCTTTTTCTTTCTATTTCATTTAGAAAAGGACAGAAGATAAAATATTAGTTTAGTCCTGTCAAATTAGTCAGCGACAGACGTAAATTGACTTTTTTAGTAGCCATGTTTTTAATCACGTCTAAACTGTCTATGGAGCGTCTTAATTTGACAGGACTAAACTAAAATTTATCTTTTGTCCTTTTCTTAATGAAATAGAAAGAAAAAGATGCACTGAGCTTAAATTTAGTTTAGTTTGTGAACAAGGCAATCGGAGCCAATGTATGTTTTCAGAAATGAATGTAGTGTGTGCAATGGGTTTTTGTAACCTTCATATCGTGTTAACTTCTCTTTCATCATCATATTCATCCTCAGCCTACAGCAGTCCATTGCTGAAGCAAACGAAACAGTATTCTAGCTAGGTTATTACAGCAGCGTAGTTTTTTTGCCGACTAACAAATGACCCATTCATTTGTTAGTCGGCAAAAAAGCTCCTCGTTATGTATATTGAAATGTTTTTAAACGGAGGCTGGTTATGTGCCCGATTGATGGCAATAGGTTTGCTCTCTATTACATGGGACTTATACATAACTGTCGAAATGTGGGTGTATTTAAACAGTATACCTCTGCCCTTCCTCCTCAACCTTCCGAAGAATACAGGCTAGTTATTAAACACGAACGAACAGCTTCAAATAATAATTTTATATGTTAGGTAAAATTTTCCACTTTTTCTTTTTGAAAATTAATATGTGCTAATCCAGGATACGTTTCCTGGATTAGCACATATTAATTTTCATCCCAGTAAATTCAGTGACAATACCAAAAAGTTTCTTAAACCTGCAAAAGTTGCAGACGTTCTTGAATTTGTGAGGACTGTTTTAAAATTATAATAGTTATTCGCTTACCATATTTTAAGACTCAACTTTTTCCTTTTCAACGGAAACTTTGTTAAATACCATTTAACATATATTTTGCTGTTGGCAATGATTACTATTGGCTTTGCGGTTTGCGTTTAAGCAGAGAACAATTTAAATATATATATATATATTTTGCAGTTACGCATTCGACATAAAGGGAAAAACGTCTCCATTGTACAAAATTACATTGAGAAAAAATAGAACAGAATCATATTCTGGCACCACTTAGGGCGAATTTCATCAATGAAACTAAGCGCTATATCTGCTCATCTAAACTGCGTTCAAGAGTTATCAGTGTCAATATTCCCCAACAAACGTGGTTTAGATGTGCCGATCGTGTTCATTGGTGAAATCAGCCCTAAAACTATTTCAAAAACCCAAAAGTTTTAGTCAGTTGTGTAACAGGAAAAATAGACTCTCTAAGCCAAGTTGGAACAATACGGGCGGTTTGAGAACCACCAATTAGTCAATGGTCTAGCGCAGGATTAGTACTAATTGAGACTGCCAATAAGTAATGAATTCCGGAACAAAACCTGCAACATTGAACCTAAAAGTTGACTATTAAAGTTGAATTCAGGTTGCATCAGCATTCATTATTATTCTTCCTTCTTTTACAAAACAACGGAATTTCGTGCAAGTTCCCATGGGCTGTGAATAAATTCAAAAAGCTGATGTTTCGTAATGTGCAAACCATTTCTGGTTCTATACAGAACGTGACAGTTCATTGAACGAAAATAAAGTAAATCTCTGACAGATATTGGGAAACGCGAATCAAAGTCCAATGAGGAATGTCGTTTTAACTTTTGATCCTGGAGAGAAAACACGAGAAATGTTTCAATATGCTAATGAATATAAAGAAGTATCCTTTGATATCTTGGATTGAATAAATAAAAATTCGCAAAAAATAAAAAAATAAAAATAATCACTGATCATGTTTACAAACATATTCTGGCCTCACATCATCAACATCAACTCAGCCTATCGCAGTATCGCCGCCTTCCGAACCCAGTCTATCCCAGCCACCTTCTTTAGGTCCAGCTCGGTCCATAGCGCGCTGAGCGACTTTGAATGTGTACCTTGAATTTGGCCTCAAATCAATGGTAACAAAAGCAGTATAAGCTGGCCTCGCATTCTATTGGACTTCCATACAACGCTAGGCAAGCTTAAGGCGGAAGCGACAGGGTAGCCCGCAAAATTTAAATTTACTTACGTTTTTTGTCATTTGCGGGTCAGTATGAGGTTGTATGTTGATCTTACCATGATTCACTGACGTGCGGCCTACCGTACGTAGATATCAATGAAGGGTTGAGAAGAAAAAAAAAAATGAATTGTATCCGCCCTGCCATTAGATTGTTAAGGTTTGTCTCTAGAAATGATAAAATGTGGTATATTTGTCGAAGAAAGAAAAGAAAGAAAGAAAAAGTATTTATTGCGACACGTACAGGATCATAAAACTAAACTAAACAGAGTTAAAAATAAGAAATAAAACAAATTGTATAAAAAAGTAACAAAAGGAAAAAAAAAAAAAAAAATAATTAAACAGAAAGTCCTATACGAGGCCAAAAGGCTCCTATCTCAGCATGATGCTTCAGCAGCAGCAGTTTGCAGCAGTTTTCGTTTCGACCTTAGATAAAAATAAAAAACAATATATCTATGGTTTCGACCCTAGCTAAAGATATACAAATTGCCAATCGCCTATCATCATCACCACAATCTTTGAAATTCATGATCAGCCTATAATGTTCCCACTACGTGGACATAGGCCTTCTCTCTGCGAGAGAGAGTGGGCCATTATCTACCAAGCAGGCACAGTGCGAAAAAATAACCTATTGTTTCGTTAAATTTCGATATCATTGCAGGAATAATAGTCTCATTCGGCTTTCGGCAATCTTGATTTGATATTCATTCTCCATCGATCACAGTACGTGGTTCGTCGGTTCCTCGATCAAATTTTGGTAGACGTGGCAATGAAATTCGGCTATTTTGATGAATATTCCTAGTGTTCATAAACTGATTCAAACAACATGATTCCAATTAATTTTAATAACTGTTCGTATTTAATTTCATGGATCAGTATGGAACCTCTTTGAAGAGAGATGCATCTTTGTGAAAGAAATGAATCAGTTCTATAACATATCATAAAAATAATAAACTACCCATGCGAATTACGCATCACACAGACGTCACACAAAATTCTGCATTGCGCAAGCAGAGTTTACCGCGCAACCAGCATATATTCAACATCGTCGGGCAATTGCCCACCAGACGCGACACTTGTCTATTCGGAAGATTCTTATGGAGGATGAGTGGACTTCACATCATATTCTTCATACAGCTGTAATTTCGTAATTAACTCAGATAAAATTTCCTGTGAAGTACTAGTTTTCCGACGTAAACGCGGGCAACGTCGCAAACAGAAGCTAATAAGCAATGTATGTAAGTAACTACATAGTGATTGAGTTTACTTCGGCTCCGTCACGCTGTCCACCGCAACATTGGCCACGCTTGATGCACGTCCCACTAATCCGAAGATCCCCACTTCCGGACAGATGCGGCTACAGCGCCAGAACTGGATTAAAAATGTTGCTATTGTATTACAATTGAAAGTAAATAGTCCAGGCTTCGTATTAAGAAAAGATGTTTTATTTATAAAGAGCAGCTTTACCAGAGACGCAAAGACGATTTCACAATATAACTAGGGTTTTTTTTGAATAAAATGCAGTTTTTATAAGGCTCTCTCTTTTCAAGACATTCTTCGACGCGATGCAGTTTCCTGTTTGTGATAATATTGATATTATGCTGTCTACATAATGGGCTCCAAAACTACTTACTCTAAAAATTTAAGGAAAAAAAATGTAGTCTGTACCATTTTTAATCCGACAATTCATCGAAACGGCACGTCTTGTCGTTCACGTTGTCAACCGTTCCTAATAGTGACCCGCTTGCGTCTGTGGTTTTCAACTCGCTTGCCATATACAAAGGTTGGAATCCAGCAACAGCCTGATATATAGCCACGCTATGTCTTAATCTTGTCCTGGTGTGATGGTGCATTTAAATGGTCACCATTTCGTATTTTTACTACCATTTTCAACAGGATTGATATCACCTTTTCGGTAGCTCATGTCAGTCTCGTACAATTTTTACTTATCCATCATCATGTATCAATATGAGTTTTCGCTCGAATTAAGCATTTTTAATTTAAATAATTCATACCGATATAAGAGAAAAATAAGAATCCTGGTAATAATCCTCATTTCAACTTTGAAAAGTACATTTTGAAGTTGAATATGACAAAAATGGGCCACTGTATATAAGACCATAAAATATGCGAAAAAGTTTGCCGAATTTGCATACAAATGTAAGATATGTCTTTAAATCTTTTATCATAATCTGGATGGGAGTCCCTTAACTTAAAAAGTAACCGCGTTTAAAACTCTGGGAGCTACACTTTGGGATATAATGATACTATTTAGGAGATAACCAAAGTTTTTCAGAAGATGAGATGAATAAATAGGGATCCAAGACCGATGTCCTTTGTGGGTCACCGAAGTTTTAATATACAACTAGTGAACGTGGAACGTAATATAGAAATACGCTTGTACGATATGACTAAGAAAGCACAGCCATTAGAAATCTCCATTCCTAGACAGCACGTTTCGCCAAAAACTTTGTTGTTAGAAAACATTGTTTGTAGACATCTCGGTACATAGGAAGCACTGTTGACAGAGATTTCTGTTCATAGATAGCACTTCTTGTCGTAAACTTTTTCATAGAAACCACTGTTTCCAGAGACCTTGGTTCACAGAAAGCGCCTCTGGACAAGAAACTATTAATGTTTATTATATAACTTAATTTCGCTTTTCTGACTCTGGCAGATATCCATAAAAAAATACGCATATTTCATACAAAAATGCCATTTTAACAAAAAATGAAGCAAAACGAAAGCAATAAATGAAATTGAAAACAATACAAACTCTTTAGCTTTATAATAGAAACAATAGAAACAAAAAAGTACTCGATATAGATTTAAAAATATTGTTTATACACTAATTTTCATTGTTATTAATTTTTTTTGGTGAATATTTCAAAACTACATAGTGTTTTCATTTCCTAGCTGACTGATCCCTGAAAGGAAATACCGAAACAAACTCAGGTCATGGTATCTATTAAAGTCCAAACATTATATTATTAAGATTTAGTGTGATTTAGGGCCTTTTGAAAAAAGAACAGTTACAGCTTTGAGTTGACCAGTCCGAGAGACGGAATGCATGTCATTGTGCAGCTCAACCCCATTTTAGGAAGCTCAACGACCAATCACACGACGCTACCAGCCGACCTACTCTGTAAAAAAATCAGCGTGTAAACTTAGGTGAAGTGACCTGTCACTCCACCTGATGCTAGGGATTGATACTATTGACAGCTCACTTCAAGCTCACTCCACCGAAGTTTAGACGGTGAGATTTTACAGAATAGACCAGCTGATCTGCAGGACTTTTGCGTAGGTCAAATAAAAAATACTCAGACCCTCCAGACAGTTATAAGGTTTTGTGTTCTATCCAGCCTCCATGGTATACACATTCACATTTTCTTTTGAAATTGGTTCTAATAGTTCGTACGTATCTGAAAACGAAAACATAACTTCACCTTCATGAGAGAAATGAAAAAATACACACCGAAAAGCTGCATTAAAAAGTTTTGAAGAGACTTAGCGATTTAACGTGAACTCTGCGTAGAGAGGTTCTACCTCGGGCTCTATTAATGTGGTCAACTTGCACTCTCGTGCTAATGGTTCACAGATGGAGTTGCGAGATAATGTGTCTGTAGGAAAACATTGCGTTGTTGATGATTCTTCGATTTTCATTTTAGTAGCTATTTGCAATTGTTTTGGTCCGTCTTAGTCTAACTAAATGCGGTTGAATATGTATAAGAAAAAAAGATTATGATTAGCTTCGCCCGCGGCTTCGCCCGCGTGGTGTGTTGATAAAAAGCCTTTCCCAGGGTTCAAAGTATTTTCATACTAAATTTCATCAAAATCGGTCGAGCCGTTTCGGAGATTAGCCGGAGCAAACAGACAGAGAAACTGACAAAAAAATTAATAATGGTGTTTTTGTTATATAACTATCGCATATATTTTCATTGCATTTAGTAAAACGCTGTTATTTTGACATTACAAACAGACACTTCAATTTTATTTATTTTTGACATGACACAACATTACTAACATACAGTTTTATTTATTTGTATAGATTTTGTTTTTGTATGTTTCGGTAAATGAAAGTTTCAGGTAAAATACGAATATGTTAAAAAATTGTTTCAAAATGCACAAACGTTGTTAAATTGTGGTTTCCTTTTAGCAAATCCCCAGTTATGATGTTGGAGTTGTGCCAAAAACATGGAAACAGGTTCGCTCCCTGAACAGGGATGTAATATCGTCACCTGGATTCTTGTAGGTCTGTTTATGCCTTAAGACATGGCAATGAGTTCCAAATAAATGACATTTATTTAATGACGGTATTCATAAATATATCATTTGAAAGGGCCTTGTGGCTAAGTTATAACAGCCGCACGGGTCGATCGAGCAGGTTAAGCCACGCTTGCCGTGGTTGGTCCGTGGATGGGTGACCATATTTACATATCAGTACCTCTCCGTGCCTCGGAAAGCACGTTAAGCCGTTGGTCCCGGCTTTCATTTGTGGATCTGTGGCAGTCGTTACGGGTCGTCAGAAGCCCGAAATTCTGACAACCGACTGGTTATCAGATTTTAGATATTAAGAGGTATCGTACTACTCAGTAACTGGGTTTTGGAGGTCAGACAGGCAGTCGCTCCATGTAAAACAGTGTTATTCAGCGGCATCCGGTTACACTGGAAGCCGACCCCAACATATTTGGGGAAAGGCTGGGCAGATGATGATCATTTGCACTTGACAATATCTTATTATTATTATATAAATAAAAATGAATCACCGGAATGTATGTACGCCTATAACTTCCGAACGACTGCACCAAATTGGATAATTCTTTTTTTTTGTGTTTGTTATTATCAGGACAAGGTTTGTATACACAATTGGACCCGGTAGGTGGCGCTTTTTCGGGCAGGATGACGTCTGCCGGGTCTGCTAGTTTGTTATAAATACATATACCTGTTATTGAACGTTGTAGTGCATAAAAATAAATCGTTTCCACGAACTTAGTCAGGTAAGCCACACGTTGGATTACTTCGGTCTAGGTTTTATAAAAGAATAGAATAGAAAACTTTTATTTCAGACAGGAGTCCATAGTCATGTTTTACATTAGAACTTTTCAGACTTTTGGATAATTAACTATTCGAGAATCAAAACAAAGTCGTTACCTACAAAAATGTGATCTGATACTTAATTTTCTGTACTAAAAGCTAACGATATTTTGATAGAGTTAGTAATTTTGTAAATAATTTTCCATATGCTTACCCTAAAATGTAGGTTAGCAGGATAAATGAAGAACTTTTCCTGGTTAAGATATTTGCGCGATAAAAAGCATTGTAGACTTTTATTATTACTGCGGGATTCCAACGATACCGTATTAAGTTTTTTGTCTTACTCGTATAAATAAAATAGCTTAAGGACTATATTTTGTTTTTTATGATGGATTTAAGATACATACAGAGGGATTTTTGGTGCCAGTATTTTGTTTTATGCGTTTCAGTTGAATGTGTTCTTTTATGTTATACAGGGTGTCCGCCGGCAGATTTTATACTTAAAGAAACAAAATGAAATAAAAATATAAAGAAAAACAAAGTTATTTGTTTATTATCTTACAAAATAATATTGCGGATTTTAGGTTTTAAAAATCACTCCACTCAAATGGCGTCCTTGTAGCCGCAGACATTCTTGCAATCTTCCTTTCATGTTGGCGAAAACTCGCTTGCAAAGTTCTGGACTGATAGCCGCAATCTCGCGTCGGATATTTTCTTGCAGGGCCTTTATTATTGATGGCGAATTGCTGTAGACACAAGATTTGAGGTATCCCCACAGGAAAAAGTCGCAAGGGGTCAGATCAGGTGATCTAGGGGGCCAGGCTATGTCGCCAAAGCGACTTATCAATTATCCGGGAAAAAGTGGTCTAAGTTTAGTCATTGAGTCCCTGGAGGTGTGTGCCGTAGCACCATCCTGCTGAAAGTGGGTTCTGTTATTGTAGCTAGCATGACGGTGCAACTCCAGTATAAAAAATTTGTCCAGCATCACGCAGTATCATTGTGCGTTAGCGGTTTCGCCTCTGCCAAAAAATAAGGCCCAATTATGTCATTACCCGAAATTGCGCACCAAACTGTGGTCTTGGGGCTGTGGAGAGGCTTTTCATGAATTTCTTTTGGATTGTTCGCACTGCAATAACGCATATTCTGTTTATTAACGTGCCCTCCGATGTGAAAATGCACCTCGTCACTGAAAAAGATGTTACATAACCGCGTAGGCGTAAAAAATCGTTCCAGAACGACACTAGCATAATTCTGGCTTTTTATGAAGTCATCTGCTTTCAACTGTTGGATGATTTGGAACTTATATGGATGGAGCTTCAATTTTTTTTAAATAATTTTGTGAACTGATGTCTTTTTCAAACCCGTCGATGCTGCAATCTTTCGGACGGACTTACGCGGATTTGTTAAAATTTCCCTTCTCACAAGTTCTGCGTTTTCAGGAGAACAGACGTTGAAGGTCCAGGCTGAGGCTCATTTCCTACTGATCCAGTGTCTTTAAACTTCTGTATCCACGTCCATATCAATTGGTTTGACGGACCGTCCTTTGATCCTCGGATATCAAAGTGAGAACAAAAGCGACGGCTCGCCACATTGATCGAATTATTGATCGCAAAATACGCCTCAACCGCTAAAGCGCGGTGCGGTCCCGTCCACTGAATCATGGCTACTAAACAACCCGCAACGCTCCCGCACCGAATGATACCCCGCTCTCCCCGCTGACGCTTTGCTAGTCGCCATGAGCTCTGTTCAAAGTGTAAAACCTGTAGATAAGGATAAAGAGCTTGTGGCTAAGTAATAACAGCCGTACGGTCAGGTTAAGCTACGCTTGCCGTGGCTGGTCTGTGTATGGGTGACCATTTTTAAATATCAAGATCCTTTCGAGCCTCGGAAAGCACGCTAAGCCGTTGGCCCGGCTGTTATTAGTAGAACTTTGAAAGTTGTCACGGGTAGTCAGACGAAAGTCTGGCAATCAGTCTTACCAAGGGATATCGTATTACCCAGTCACTGGATTGTGGAGGTCAGACAGGTGGTCGCCTCATGTAAAATACTGGTATTCAGCTGGATCCGGTGAGACTGGAAGCCGACCCCAATTTAGTTGGGAAAAGGCAAGCAGATGATGTCAGTATGTAGATGAAAAGGTTTTGTTTGATTAATTAACATCGTATTATTATCATACTGAGGGGTGTACACACGGCTACACATCAAGCTATGCAAAACCAGTATTGGCTGACCGTTCATTGTGAGAAAATATCATACAAAGTGAGGCCAAGACAAACTGGTTTTGTATAGCTTGACGTGTAGCCGTGCGTACTATTGTACACCTTTGCTATACCCTTCGGGGATTAAGGACGGGACGGTTTGTTACGTTATGCTAATTATTATGCAGTGTTCTTCTGTCTTGGCTATGAGGAAGGGCTAAATGACTTTCAAAAAGCCCTAGAACGGTATTACTTTGACTTCAGTCGTCTTTCTTGCCTGCACAGTGAAATTCGCTGAAAGTAAATTGACATTTGAAGTTGACAATTGAAGTTCAGCCCCGTTATATAATAAGTTACTTAAAAAAAACAAATTGTTTGATACTATAAAAGTTGAAACCATGTTTATAGAATTGAGTTGCTAATAGCATAATCAGTCTACGCTGTTCCCACTGCTGGGACACAGGTCTCCTCTCTGTGAGAGGGGGCGGGTTGAAGTAAGAGTTGGGTTACTAATACTAATAAGCCGTCATCTACGCATTCTGTACATACATTTAAAAAAAATATTATAATCACGGGAAAAATAAGTGGCTCTCTGCTTGTTAAGAGTATTTTATTTTTTACACCCGTGATACAAGCTGTTGTTTTGCATCCTCGTCAAATTTCAGGAGGCTGTTATGAAAGACATACATAATCAAATAAAATTACGTTCCCTGGTAAATAATGAATACATACTTGTTTTTTTAGTTATTTAAGTTTGACAGTATTTTAGAATACACCACTTTCAAAGAACAGAATCGCGTTATGGTGTCGTATAAGCGGCCGTGTTTTCATGTGTGTGTAAAAGGGCAGTTATAGTGCGGTCTCACACAGGCCGCGTTTTAAAATGCTTGGCCCTTTTCCGATTCCACATGCCGATTGCCGGAAATTAGAAAAAAAACCTACTTATTTTATTATTGATTCGTGTCGAGAATCAGTAGCAGATTACCTCCTTGAATTTGACGAGGATGCAAAACGACACCTTGTATTTTTTTGGAGAAAAGATTTAAAGTTGTTCTTCTTATTTAGACTATCGAGAAGTTAAAATATTTCGAAGTTCAATATTTTTGTGTTTTGCATTGGTCGAAGCGGGAGGTTGCATATTAGAAAATCAAAACTTTCCTGAGCAAACAAAAGAACAACGTACAAATCAACAAAGTTTAAAATAACGATGGTCATTTGACCAAAAGTTCAGCTGACCAAAGTCTGGAATATCAATGTTGAAATTATTTATTACACTATGTATTGATCAAATCGATGAAATCCCAAAGAGATTTAAAGTTGTTCTTCTTATTTAGACTATCGAGAAGTTAAAATATTTCGAAGTTCAATATTTTTGTGTTTTGCATTGGTCGAAGCGGGAGGTTGCATATTAGAAAATCAAAACTTTCCTGAGCAAACAAAAGAACAACGTACAAATCAACAAAGTTTAAAATAACGATGGTCATTTGATCAAAAGTTCAGCTGACCAAAGTCTGGAATATCAATGTTGAAATTATTTATTACACTATTGATCAAATCGATGAAATCCCAAAGAGCGGCGACGTAGTTCCCGCGATTAATATATTTGTGTAGTCACAGTTCTAATCTAACCTAACCTAGCTGTTTCGATGTAAAAACTTTTGATTAGTCGTTCATTTGATGTCACATACATTGGGATTTTAACATTTTTCTAAGCAAAACATTTGGTCATTTAAATTTTGTTATTTCGTTTATTGTTCTTTTGAAATTTGCTCGAGAAAGTTTTGATTTTCTAATATGCAACCAAGCGGGACAGTTGATGTAAGGAAATTAAAAACAAAAAACAACACTTTGTCAAGTCAAAGTTGTGTAATTTAGGTGGGATCGTCAATCGTTTTAGGATGATACGAGTTGCAAAAGTTGGTTTATTTATTTTATTATGTATATATATTTTATTATGCTTGTATACACAATAAAATGTATACAGATACGACATATTAATACATATTGAGTACAAAAGTATTGCTTATTTTTTAAGAAATTTCTTCCAGCAAAGGAAAGAAAAAAAAAATCCAAAAAGAAAAGTTTTGAAAGTTTTTTTCTTCTAAATATAGATAAATAAAAATGAAATGCTCTTTGTGGGTAAGCACATTGCTTGAGAACAGCTGGACCGGTTTGGCAATTTTTTTTTAAATGTTCATGATAAGTATTCCAATTTAGGTTTTTTATGCCTTTCTTCTCAGACTAGTCAGGTAGGAAACGCCGACCTCGTCTAGTTTTAAAATATGATTGACGCGTAAAAGTGTTTGTAAAACCTACTTACGAATTAAAATCATTTATCGTTTATGGAAAGAAAAATTCAAAATGTTTTCGGAAAATCTTCAAATTCGGGAAAAACTGAACGTCCATTTTTGTATAAATTATTGAAATTTGGACATGACAACATCTGTCGCGTCTATAATTTTGTAATACATTTGTGCAAATATTTTTTTTTGGCATTTATTAAATTTTTGTTGGCAGATTGTTTTTTTTATTTGATTTTGTGACAGATTTTAGTTGATGGCGCACTTTGAATATTTCGCAGGTCATACGCCATGATAAATAGAATGTGTCTGTAATTTTACCGGCGTATCGCAATTTCTATACAGAACTCATTTTTGTGGAGTAGAAATATTGTGATACTAGCTGCGCCCCGCGGTTTCACCCGCATAGGTTTCGATCCCGAATCCCGAATCGGAATATCGGGATAAAAAGTATCCTATGTGTTAATCCTGGTTATAAACTATCTGTGTGCCAAATTTCATCAAAATTGGTCCAGCCGTTTGAACGTGAAGAAGTAAAAAACATACAAACACACACATACTCACAAACTTTCGTCTTTATAATATAAGTAGGATAATAATAATATATTTAATAAAAATAAATAATATTATTAATATTTTTATTTTAAAAAATGGAGAAAAGAATCACAAGACATCAAAAATAAGATTTGACTATTGAAATCGGTCGTTTTCAAACGAACAAAACTGGATTGTTTCTGTCGCCTGGCAAGAGATCCACACAAAATTATAAACTCTTCAGATAATCTCTTCTCTTCAGATGATAAGCCGTACAGGAATCGTATTCCCATACACTATTAATAGCCCTAAAGATAGAAGTAACATACAATATTCAAAGACTATCACGGTTTTCTCGTTATTGCCTTTAAAAGAGCCAAACGAAAGGCGCGCGTAGCCGTTAGATCAGCTTGCGGCCCTAACTGGCAACATTACATAAAGAATTGATGAAGACTGGCGTGGCTCGTACTATTCGGTATTTCGGATATTATTGGGTATTTTTTTTTTAATAATATTTCGTTTTGAAATATAAGGAATTAAGAATAGCACCTGTATACAAATATCCATAGGTCATTCGTATCCGGATCCGGCTCCAAGGATCATTAAATGTTAGGTCCAGGAGTAGTAGGACCTTATATTTGCTATATAAATGAGTTGATACTGACGGAATAGACGACATCGTTTTATTATATCTTAAATGTAAAAAAATGGCCTACTATTGACATTTCTACTTTCAAACATTACCACCAGATATTTATGCCGCCAGTGGGATGTCACTTTTTTTTGCAATATGACCGGCACTGATCGCTAGTATAGAAGAAAAGTTGAAACATTATACTGTTAGGTTTTTATGCAGCCATAGTGATATCAGATGTTTTTGCTTTATTTAACTGAGTACGCAGATATTATAACGCATGACATTTCTTTTTGAATCCGTTGTAGCATCCTATATTTTGGCATCGCTTGTCTCATCAGATAGTTTTGGTATTACTTCAGATATTTGTGCTACCATTTGTATATATGCCTTTCACAATTGATCACATACCTACTTTCCGTCACCTTGGCGACAGATATTAATGGATCAATCATAAAATCTGATATTATTGCCGAGATGTCCATAGTTAATACATTTATGCTCGTGACGTCCGTTGACGTAAGCACACAAACATTTCGTAGCACTAAGTTGAATTGGATATTCAACTTGTGATCGGTACATCTAATAAACTTATAGCTAATCAGCGGTGTTCTAAAATATACAACATCGAAACATTATTCTAAATACAGTACAGACGCCAGCACATTAAGCTACCCGAAACTGTTAAATTTTCCCAATCGATCTTGAATCTAACGCTTTAGCGATAAAGTTGAAAATTTATTAAAGAAATTTGCTTGCTTGAAGCTTGAAGTGCTGGCGTCTGTACAAAAGTAGGTTGCTGCCTTTGCGGCCTGACGGTATATACGTAAACCGTACAGATAGCTGCTGAGTCCTGAAAACTAACACCTAAGCGGCTATCTATTCAAAAAGAACAAAAATATTCTAGAATATCTAAAAACAAAAGCGATTCTAATAATTTTATTCACCCACGCACATTGGCTAGGTTCCAAACTCCAACTACACAATGTCATAAAATGATCTTTATGTCACTCGTAGCGACAATAATGCTACTAGAGTTACGTTATATGTTTAGAAGAACACTTCCCAATCTGGATGCGACAGACAGATAAACAGTTTTTCTTATAAACGACATCTCAAGAGTGTGCTGAAAGAAATGGTTGTAGCGTACTTGAGAGGTGGGTGGGTGGTTTGAAACTAAATAGGGTTTCAGTTTCGAATTTGTTTCGAATAGTAGTATAGTCTGTTTCAAAAATATCTGATAAAAATGTAAACAAATGTATCACAAAACATAGGTACTGTGTATTTGTATTGCCACAAATGGAGTGCTTTGATTCGATTACTTGAATATGTACCTACTTAAACAATCAAAATAAACCTCAATTTTTATTGTTAATTCACACAATATCTGATAGAAGTTATTCCTTACTTAGCATGACCACCATAGAAACGGGATTTGTCGACGGAATAATAGACAAAATGACAGATTGTAGAAATATTTCTACCGTCTTAAGCATGGCGATGAAGAGAAGAAATGTTTCTCACATGTCTATATCACATCGGACCTAGACAAGAATCTAAAATTTGCTCCTCGTTGCTATGGAAAGAATAAATATGTCTTTGTCTTTATAGAAACGCAAGTCTACGGGTCACCCCGTGGTCGGATGTTGAGATGTATAGAAGGAACCCAAGAAGCCCATTCTTTGTTAAATAGAGATAGAATTGGTCATGCGACGCGAGCTGAACAGGGTTTGTTTACACTTTCATCAGGTACTTTTGAAACAGACAGCAAAGCTGTTTATACACTCGCGAGCAATGAAAAAGTTCCAGTGACATAGCATCAAATTACTCCTAAACGGGAAAGGCTAGCTTAATGACGCCGTCTGCAATATTGAAGTACATTTAACAGCGCATCAGAATATTACCAACTAAAAACGTAAATATTGTGTTAAAATTTTAAATTATATGTCTTAGGAGATATTAAGGTGTTTGTTGGCATTTTGTGGGTGGAACTTTTTCATTGCTCGGCAGTGTATAATGTGCACACTGTTTAGAATATTTGACTTAATCCAGATGTGTTCACAATTCAATAAAATTCCGAAGCAACGACGATGTAGAGACATTGAGCATTTGGAACGCCTTCAATATTTTGTTTTAGTTTAACTAAAACACAAACACCGTAAAATTACAGATTCTCCAGACGAACAGAGATCGTGTGTGCTTTTACTATGATCTTTAGCTATGAATGTATTAAAATAGATAAATCTCTTGAGGTTACCCAAAACCTAGTCATGCGGTTACAATCGAATTCCCGACTACTTTTAGCCAGCTCCAGCAAAGCGTAACGTACATTGCCAATATACCGAATTCCCGAACTAAAAGAACGCACTGCAATCTCATTTCTTTACAAATATAGACCTGCCAATTCATGTGATATCCATTTACATAATCCACCATCTAATTAAGACCTTTTCTAAACAAGGTCTAATTCTGAAACAAAACACGTCATGTGCTGACTCGGCCGAGCCTACCCCAGCGTCACCCCACGTCAGGAGGGCTCTATGTCAGAAGGCACCCGACGTCAGCATGGCATTTAACGAGCGTCACATAATTACTGTACACGACATTAGTCAGCATTAGTCGCTATACGATTGCGACTCAATTACCATCATGTTGAGTCTTAATTATTTTACTTCAGAATGTATTCAGTGATAAATGTTTTATGACGGGATTGAGATAATGGTCTGAATTCTGTTGTGTTTCTCTGTGATAACAATGTTTATGTGTAAAGGAGAAATCGATAGATCTACGAGTTTATAATATAAAAACATAATCGGCGTATAATGTTCCCACTGCTGGGACACAGGCCTCCTCTCACTGAGGGGGAGTGGGCCGTAATCCACCACGTAGACCCAGGGCGGGTTGGTAGACGTCACATGTGGTTATACACAAGGTTTATACTTCGATGTGTTTGTTAAGACTCAGACTGACTATTTTAGAGCCTCTCATGCAGTATCTCTAGCTAATCTTTGTAGGTCAACCTTAGTTGCAAATCATAGATTAGCAGTCAGAAATAAGTCATCAAAGTTCGTCATTATAACTTCACGTTCTAGTTTTCCCCGAACACAGACAGCAATCATTCAAGTTAGGCTACAAGTCATAGATTAGCAGTCAGAAATAAGTCATCAAAGTTCGTCATTATAACATCACGTTCTAGTTTTCCCCGAACACAGACAGCAATCATTCAAGTTAGGCTACTGGACAATGACGTATGCGTATTCAGTATAATAACTGCTTTAGGATGCTGTTGAGACTGCTGCGCTATTGTAGTGCGTCCAGAATGTTCGCATTTGCGCATACCGATTATTTTTCCATATGTTGATGGAAAAGTACGACGCACCTTGGTTGTCGTACGCTGTGGAGGTGCTGCTCAGAAGACCCCACACTAACCTTACAGTTTTCTTTTAGTTTTTGTCTCTGTGTTTTTGTTTACTAACAATAGTTTTTAACAACAATGTTACTAACTATTGGGCCTAGTTGCCATAAATAAACAAATATTGAATTGAATGATAAAGGAATGAGTAGCCTTGCTTCATAATAGATGTTTATGAAAGTCTTTGAGGCAGTTTTGCAGGCACAAGCGGGGGACAGAACAGCAGATGGAAATCTGCCACAATTTTTACTGCATATAATAAAGTACTAAGTATCCTAGAAAAGAAGTTGCAGTTGTATTTAGTCACACCTGGCAGTGGCGAACTTTTACAAAGTGCATTAAGAGTAAGTTTTAAAAACATGTGTGCAAAATTCAAGCATACAAGTACGTACATAGTTTCCATGTTTAGGAAGGAAACCGACAGCAAACGTTTTGTATAGGAGCTCATTCGCCACTGACATTCGTTTAGTCTGGGCAGTAACATAAGTGTGTTTTGTCTAGTCTATGCAAACTAGACCATACACATGGTCTGTCTAAATGATGTTAGCATACCTGACGTAAGAATGTTAATATAATAGAGCAAGTTGTTTTACTTGTAGGTCAGCGCTGTTTGGAAACAATAATGGCTTGGTTGTCATAGTTATTGCAGACAAGGAATATACATAGACTATGGAAATATTATTATTGTAGAGAACAGTGGTGGCCGAGTGGCAGCGGCCCCAACTTACGAGTTGTAGGCCGGCGGGGGTTTGAACCCAGGTAGGCGCTTTACTTTGTGTAAATAATTCCATTACCACTGCTCTCAAAATGGTGAAGGAAAATATCCTGAGGAAACTGACATGTCCTAGAACTAAAAATTCGAAGACATGTGACATCTACTAACCCGCACTATGGGCCCGCTTGGCAGATTATAGCCCACTCGAGGTTCTCGAATAGAGGATGCCTGTTTCCCAGCAGTGGGAACATTATAGGCTGATTGTGCCTATGCTTACGCTAGGAAAATTATTTATGCAAAAATCGTAATCGTACATCATTCAGATTCCACATCTGAACGATTTTTGATTACGTGCAAATAAGAATTATCACCCCGTGACTAAGTGCCGCCTGATCTAAATCTGATAGGATTACTATAATTGAAGCCCTAGGGCCTGTATTGATCAGGTCCTTCCCTTTAAAAAATCTAGAATGCTTTTGACAATTTTATACCTAAGGTGTTGTTGAAACATGAATGTAATTGAGCTGATGTTTACTTTGTAATAGCTCCGAGATTATAACTGAAAAGTACGGAGTTGAAAAGTGCTGGCACAGGCTGGCACTTCTCTATACCGAGTCTAAGCTTAATCAGCGTATAATGTTCCCTACTGGAACACAGGTCACCGCTCGGTTAGAGGGAGTGAGCCGTAATCCAACTCGCGGGCTCAGTGTGCGTTGGTACACATGTCTTCGAATTTTTGGTTCTAGGACATGCCAGTTTCCTCACGATGTTTTCCTTCACCGTTTTGAAAGCAGTGGTGATGAAATAATTTAGACAAAGTAATGCGCCTGTCTAGGTTTGAACCTACGACCTAGAACTTGTAAATCGCAGCTGTTACCACTGGGCCAACACTGCTCACCTATACCCACATATAAAGTAATTTTTCGTGTCTTTCTTGTTGCCCGCATTGTTTTCTAAGCTCCGCACTGCATTTTGCCACTGTTTTCACAATCATTTATAGAATTTATTTCGGAAGGTTTATTTTGTTTTTTACAAAAACGTTGCCCCACACTAGGAATTACTCCTGTATCGTGGGTGCGTTTACAAACATTTAAACTCACATACACAAACAGCCAGACCCGGAACAACTACCTGTAGGCAATACAAATATTTGTTCCGTGCGGGAATCGTTCCCACGACACGCAGCGCAGCAGTCGATCGCTCGGCCACTGCGCCAACCGTGTCGTCAAATCAATCGTCGTCAATCTTATTGCATAATACATTAATATTAAACTTACATATAATAATGAAGTGGGGGGGTTGACGTCTGAGATGGCGACGAATAGAGAACTATGGAAGGAAAAGACGTGTTGCGCCGATCCCAAATAAATTGAGAGAATGATATGATGATGACAATAATGAAATCAGGATATTTTGTCAATTCGTGAAAAGCATGCGAAGCAGGGGCTAATCGCTAGTTCCCTGATAAATATATTTATCCGGGATCATACATTATAATACTGTACGACGTATCAATCAATGTATTGTGTGTTGCTGCAATCACTAGTTCCATCTGTCAAAAAATGGTTTACCTAATTGACAGGGTATAGTAGGTCTGTATATTTAGTAGGTTCCCTATCCATTTGCATAAAATTTTAAGACCTAATATACTTAACTTGGCATACTTTTGTTTCTCCTAATTATTTTCCTTCTCCCGTGTATGAAAATTTATTGGAGACTAGATTTCCATCCAACCTCCAATATTCAATTTTCACAAGATGTTTGTCTAATCAACGAGGGTACGCTTTGCGAAATTGGACACAGCCCGCGAGATAGGTAATTATTTTTTTGTATCTATCGTGTGTACACCAATTATCTATACTGGATTATGCTGGAAATATTTGTTATTCATCAATTTTTTGCGAGCAATTCGTTATGCAAATTAAGTGTATTGTTACGTGCATTTTATTAATAATTATAGATTCTGGTAATGAGTAATCCTATGGTGATGGAATGACGTTGGAATTTGAGAGAATACATACCCTCATACATTTTATTAATTTATTCAGTCTTCTTCGACCGTATCTACATACGCATCGTACGCACTCGATTTCTAACCAGATTTTTACAAACGAATTAGTTCTATAGAATTCAACGTTTCTAATTCATCTATCTTATAAAAGGATAGAAAAGAGGTTATATAGTTACAGTTTGACCACGAAGAATGTTAAAATTCCTCGTGGTCAAATCAGTTTGACTACTAAGTTAGACCACGAGGAAGGAACGATAAATACTGACAGTTATGTTATAAATAAGTTTTTAAGTCCTATATTTGTTTAATTTATAATAGGTATACACTGTCCATTAGGATAACCGTTTTTTGACAGCTGTCTTGGAACGTACATATTCCAGATTACGTAAAAGTTAACTTTAAAATAAATATATAAACTGCCTTATCTCATTGAATTATCTTATTTATGGCTTCTTACAGACATTATAATACTGTACGTGTATCAATCACTGTATTGTGTGTTGCTGCAATCACTAGTTCCATCTGTCAAAAAACGGTTTACCGAATGGACAGGGCATAGTAGGTATATTTAGTAACTAGAAATTATGGATAAATCAATCAACATAGCCTTTCCCTAACTATGTTGGGATTGTCTTCTAGCTTAACCGGATGGGGCTGAATACCAATATTTTACGTGGAGCGACTGCCTATCTGACCTCTACAACCCAGTCATTGGGTAACGCGATACCCCTTGATAAGACTGGTTGTTGTCAGACTTTGGGTTTCTGACTACAAGTAACGACTGTCACAGATCTACAATGACAGTCGGGACCAACGTTAAAACAAGCTTCCCGAGCTACGGGGCGGTGCGATATGTAATGGATGGTCCCCCATCCACGGGCCGGCCTCGGCAAGCGTAGGTCAAGCTTCGATCGACCCGTGTAGCTGTTATTACTTAGCCTCACAGGAAAGTATATGGATATACAAGTATATTTAATACTTAACTATCGCATTAGGGCAATCTGTAAAGATAGATTTAAGGTGATGCTGTAATCTTACTTACTTAATATTATAAACGCGAAAGTTTGTATGGATGGATGTATGGATGTTTGTTACTCTTTCGCGTAAAAACTACTGAACGGATTTGGATGAAATTTGGCACACAGATAGTTTATAAGATACTCTTTATCCCGATATTCCCACGGGATCGCAACTTTTGCGAGTGAAACCGCGGGGCGCAGCTAGTAAATAAATAATACTTTATTCCACACCAAAATCAACAGTAGCATCAATACGTTCCTGAAAATTAGTTGTAAGTTCTCATTGAGACTTGCAATATTAAAATCAATTTATTTTATTCTTTAAAGTTTTCTTCAAGGATTGTTTCAAACCAGGAGTTGTGTATTCTAACAAACTTTTCATTCATTTTAAACAAAGTGTTCTCTTGAGTTAAGCGCTGCCATTTCATTTTAAAAACGCAGCGTTGCTTTTTGCAATGCAGCCTTTATTTGCTTGTACTGTTTTGCTAAAAACGTCTTGCATTCTTCATGGATTTTTGTTATGGATGTTTGTTACTCTTTCACGAAAAAACTACTAAACGGATTTGAATGAAATTTGGCACACAGATGGTTTACAACCAGGATTAACACATAGGATACTTTTTATCCCGATATTCCCACGGAACGGAAACGAAACTTATGCGGGTGAAACCGCGGGGCGCCGCCAGTAAATAATATTTTAATATCACTGAATACTTTGTGCTAGATTAAAACAAACTGCCAAATTGGAATTGACATTGCAGGCTTTTAAAACACTACTAAAAACATCCAATTGAAACGTACCTACATATATTTCAATATATCTGTATTTCACTGAATATTTCAATTTACGATGAGGTAAAACAATGTATTTTTTTATTGCGGAATGGACCTGCTCTTTCGGCTTATTATTCGATTCGCACGAATTTACTCGCCCGAAACGGGCGAATCGTCACTATTAAATAATAATATTTTTTCTATAGGCGACTCGCACGAAGTACGAGAACATTCGTGCGAGTCGACCAATGAGCCGCTCTTTCATGATACGATATATTTAGTAGAAAGGTAATATGAACAATAGTTGTGCCAAAATATTTTCTTATAAACTAAACTTAGTTTATAAGAAAATATTAAAGACACGCAGTAATATACTTACAAAAAGTTGGTAGAAAATACAAGCAGGCTCGCTTATTAGACGAAGTGCGCAGCGTAATGCTAGCCATGTGGTGTCTTGTCCTGGCTTTCGAAGTGCGTACACTTCTTCTCAAGAATATTGTGTGTGCCAGGGTAGTAAGACAGCTGCAAAGAAAATTGTATATTTCGTATAGTGAAGTTCTGCCGTTTCCAAGTCTGTAATTCAGATGATGTACGAATTGTTCACGTTACCAGTTTACGGCTCTTACGCGGGTGAATTACATCAGAGGGGCAATTCTTGTAATTTTATGAACGTTCACAGTCTGATTTCAGTCTCAATCTGACAAAAATACCTCTAATTTCCCTACATTTTGACAAGTTTTTGACATTTGTTTGTCGCCGAGATGAGACTGCGACTAGATTTTCAACATTTTAAATTACGAGAATTGGCCTTCTGAATACAACCCCCACAACAATAACCCCCTTATTTATAACATAACATAATCAGCCTATAACGTTCCCACTGCTGGGACACAGGCCGCCTCTCTGTGAGAGGGAGTGGGCCGTAATCCACCATGCGGGCCCAGTGTAGGTTGGTAGATGTCACATGTCTTCGAATTTTTGGTTCTAAGACAAAACGTTGTTTAAAGTTAAGAGACGCTTAAACGTCGAAAATGTATTAAGCAGACTTACCATTACTCAACTTTAAGCAACATTTATAAATATGGGGGCATTTGTCTTATCGTAGTAAGAAGTAACGTCATTACCTGAACCAGTGCCGTATGGTTCACGTACTGAGCAATCGAAGTTTGTTTTTTAAATGTTCAAATCTATGTTTTTCGTCTTTTATCTAGTGACTATGATCGCTTGTTTAACGTTTTATTATTATTATTTGTTACACCCGCTGATGAACGCTGGTGATGGCGCCAAACAAGTATCCGAATTCTGGGCCGCGTCCATTTAGATTGCTTTCAACACGCTAGGAAGAAGAAGATTAAAGCTTTTTAGCAAAGTATTATGCCAATTTAGGTGCTAATTTGACATATAATATTTAAGCGTTAATGTCGTTACTTGCCTATAAAACAATACATATTGGTCGAGATGCATTCGTTTCGGAGAAAATTACTTATAGGTACGTTTAAAAGTCAGTGAAGCATTCTGTTATCTGTATTTTAATTAAACGTTTTACATGCCAATAGGTACGGCATGGACGTTCATTTGTACTCTCACCCTGTTTTCCAGACGTTGGACGAAAAAATGTGCGAGCAAGAAAATTCTTTCGTTTTTTTTTTATTTTTTATTTATAGTTCTAGCAACATTTTTCTTTTTACAAATAAACTTATTATTTGTAAAAAGAAAAAAGTTTGGAAATTCGTAAAATGAAGTTCTACACCGTAATCACGTTTAAATTGTCAGAAGAGTTGCACTAGCTAATTCAATTTGACCCTGTCTAATATTAGAGATAGGTATCCATACATATATAAAGTCACGGCTTGTTCTGGTAGGGATAGACAGTTCAACAACCTTCAGTGCGTTATTTACGTTCTTGAACAGACAAATTTTTCGGTCATATTATTAAGCAATGGATTAGGCAATATCCTTCAAAATGATTCAGTTTGTGATTGATAGTGTATTATGCAATAAAGGTGCTTTTCATACACGCAGGCCGGTTGCAAGTACTTATACACGATTTGAAGTACCTACTTACTGATAAAGATGCCCTATTCAATTGACAGATCAAAAGTATTCGTAAAATAGATTTTTAATGTTCTAAACACTTATCTCATGATGGATTTAAAAATCTCGACACGATATTTATTCGTCGTACACGTTAACTATTCATGTGAAGGCAATGATACTCGTTGTAGAGCGATGGATGAAAGTGAAAAACAATACCGGTTCCCCAATAAAAAAAAAAATTATTGGGGAAGTTTTAATTTTTTAATTAAAACATAATGTAATTACAGAAAATAATAAAGTGACATTCTCCGTGTCATGATTATCTAAGCATTTGCATTTAGCTTTACTAGAAAAATATATATTTTTTTTAAATATATACATACAAGTACAACATTTATTGGACACTTATAGTACAGGATGGCAGGGACATCGACGCGCAAACTGTAGCTTTGTATACATTTATTTTACACTTAAAATAATGATATTTTGAAGCACTATGTAATGAACCAACGTCTGTAGAATCAACTTTCTGGTAACTTCGATGGAAGCTTCCGTAAAAGTGAATGCATCACTGTGGCCAAAAATATCTACAGGTTAAATTTTCGTCGATATTATTGTCCACCACTACACAAAACAATACAAAAGCCAAAACAAAAGAATATTTATATCAAATCGCGCACATCTACGAACAAAAGCTACATGTGCGTTATCTGTAAGGATCTAATAAATTACAAGAGGGCTCGTGTGAGGGCCTTTCACACCGCTCCTTAATCTCTTATCAGTTGTAATCGGTTTTTGTGGAGATCAGAAACGTGGCCTATCTCGGATCCAAATTGCTTATTAATAGGTATCTACTTTGTCTGGATTTCTAGAATCTAGCCCATTTATTCATAATCGTTGTTTAAAGTTAAGGGGTGATTAACGACTGTTTAACTATACATTTTTGATGTTTTAAAGTCACTTTACTTTAATTATCGTTTATAAATAAACCCCTAGATGTTTAGAATAGTTTACGGGTTGGCTATTGCTTGTTGCGTTTAACCTAAGGTTTTTAGAATTGAATTTATGGAATAGAAAACTTTTATTTCATACAGGAGTCCATAGGGTTAGTAACAATTATACTTAACTTCTAGTGTTAGTAGGTTACAGACACAAACACACATTTCGCAGTCAAGCACTAGCTTATATAAACTAAAAAAAAAAAAAAACAGCGTGGAACTTTTAAATTAGATGGTTAGCTCAATAAACAGTAAGAGCAAGTATGACTGTATAGTAATAATTTTGAAAATAAACATGGCAACCAATGTTTCCATAAAATTATTTTTTATTAAACTTCATCGTATGCATACCTATAACAATAAAAATACAAAAAGTAAGCTCACTTTATCCATGAGATAATATTTGGAAGGTAAAGTAAGGTAATAAAATGTTATCACATAACGTTATTGCGCAGAACTGACCTTTTTTTCCGCGAAGAATTGTCCATTAGTAATGTGATACTTAGCTCTGAAATATGAATATCTTGGACATAAAAGCAGCCTATATTCTTCACGTCAGCCGCATGCGCAGTAACCGGTGGGCAACAGTCTCCATATGGTGGGTGCTTGAGGATGGACGGCGCCGCCGAGACTGGCCGAGGAAGAGGTGGGGTGACGGCCTAGACGCGTACCGCAAAGGTTGGACCGAGGTGGCGCTAGGAAAAAAAAAAAAAAAAAAATTTAATTTTGCGATTTTTATTGATTTTATTTTGTGATTATTTATTGATTTTATTTTGTGATTATTTATTAATTAATTCCTATTTCTATATTAATTATATATCAGATAAAATTTAAATTTAATAAAATCAATACATGATTTTATTTAATTTAAATTTTATCTGATTTTATTTGATGTGAGTTTAAACTTTTTTTTTAATGGGTTTTATTTATCTGAAATAAATATTTTTTTTATTATTATTTGCTCAGCAGTGGGACAGTATGGGCTAACATTAAAAAAAACAATCCATTAAGCTAAAAACAGCATTGATCACCAAGTTAACTCCGTGTGGATTCTTCAGGATGTTTTTCTTTCACTATTTAACTGAAAATGGGTGTCTTTGCCCAACAGCAAGTTATGTCGGGCTAAATATATTCAGGGCGTAAAACAGCATTCTAAGGACGGGTTGGTTTAAAAAAATATATATTAATAACCAACTTATATCAACAGTTTGCACCACACATACAAGTTATTAGTCAATATTAGTAATTGTAAAGGTTCTAATAGGAGTTTTTTTTTTATGTGGAATATATAGCTAATTTAATTCCAAAATTTACCTACAGACTCATTTTCTAAAATCATTTTTTTTTTTATAAATTGCATCTCGTAGTTAATCTAGAGACGTGACTACTTAACCGGACTATCCTGTGGTTGCCTTAAGGAAACTTAAAGCCTCCAGCCAGGGCTTAATTAAAAACTAAGCGACTGCACGCTAAGGGCACCCCCTGTGGGGTACGAACCTCGGCTTAGGGCGTCGCTGAGAGAGGGCAGCAAGATGGGACAGGCTGGATCGAATTTTTATTATTAATGCTTTGATGAGCACGGCGTTTCCTAGGACTATCTCTGAGAAGAAAGACCGCAACAAACTCAGAGGTCATAGTCGGGACTTTAAAGTTACAAGCTCAGCTGCGGCGTGGGCTGGCACTTCATCAAAGAAGGGTTTGTTCAGCGTTTCAGTTTTAAAGATTTAACAAAATAATCCGACGAACTTTAATATTAGTTTAGAAGGCTAAACCCTACTAATGAGCTCAAGCCTTCAAAAGAAGTGTATCCTTAAAAGTTAAAAAGAAACATAAACATTAAACTCGTAGACATTTAAAATTATTCCACTTCATTTTTCCCCAAGCCAAAACGGTCCCGTGTAAATAAAAATCATGCAATCAGACTGAAAAATTGTCGGGTTTTTGTTCGTGTAAAATTAAATTAATCCAGCCATTGGGCTGCAATGTACCGTGCCGGCAATTTAGGGCTACAGTATCAATATTTTTTTTTACTGACTGAATTTAATTCGACTTTTTACGATTAAATTGTTGCAATTGGCTTCGATCGCGACTTACCAGTTGTAGGTCGTAGGTTCGAACGTAGACAGGCGCTTTACTGTGTCAATTATTTCATCACCACTGCTCTCAAAACAGTGAAGGAAAACATCGTGAGGAAACCGGCATGTCCTACAACCAAAAACTCGAAGACATGTGACATCTACCAACCCGCATTGGGCCTGCGTGGTGGATTACGCCCCGCTCCGTCTCACCGAGAGGAGGCCTGTGTCCCAGCAGTGGGAACATTATAGACTGACTATGTTATGTTATGTAATCGGCTTCGTTAAAGGTGCGTCAATAAACTTTGTAGCAGGATTCAGGAGAAATACAATATTTGTGTGGTTTCGAACTTTCGAGTGCCATGTTTTCGTCAGTATTACCAACTTCAGAATTGAAGAGGAGAAGGAACGAAGGGCAGTTCTTAGAAACGACTAGTCCTTAAAGTCAATAAATAGACAAAAGTGGGAATGGAGTAGGAAGGACTTGACCTTATATGGGCCAATACTGGCTTTTGATATTCCTAGTTTCCGATAGTTATTTGTTTTCCGGGTTGAGCGAAATGTTATTGGGTTTTCCATCTTGGATTTCTCAGTATTACGGAGTCTGGTTTTGTGCCCGGTTGACGGCAATAGGCTCGCCCCCTATAACATGGCACTTGAACATAACTGGCGAAATGAGCCCAAGCAGCAAAATATGATCTAGTATTTGTCCTGGAACCACCATTTCATTAGGACTATAACGGAATAGTCAGCAATTATAACCACGGAAAAGGGCCCAACTTATAGGCGTATTTTACCTAATTAAAAAAAAAATATATCTATAGCAGACTTGGTGAACACCACTTTGAACAATAACGACCTTATAGTTGGACTACGTAAAACTATTTGCGCCCGCGAAGCTAACTATTCGTACCAAACACGACAATAACGCCTACACCTTTGCCTAAGGCGTGATGTTATGTTATTTGTTTTGCTGTGGCAGATACCTTGTAACGAGCATTTACTTGAGTAATAAACACCTCATCATTATTTAAAGGTAAACATCAGCCCTATTACAGATTTCTATGCAAATGTAAGGAGATTTAACCGTAAAAACCACGTAACCGCGTAGGACACTTCCTGTTCTAAACTACTGACCGTATCACATTCATAAAGAACCTCTCATTAGTTTGCGAAGAGCTTCTGTTACGAACATGCGGTAACACAGTAGGTAGCTTTTTAAATAGCATAAAAATGGACCGTCATCCTGAGTACCGAAAGGGTGAAAATGGACCCAAGTTTTTTACGTCGCCTACGTACGAGTCTCACACTTGCGTTTGATCATTCCCACTTCTTGAAACCGTATTAAAAAATATAATATATCATCACACCGACATACATATAAACCGGCATGTCCTAGAACCAAAAAAAATTAAGACATTTGTGACATCTACTCGCACTGGGCCCGCGTGGTAGACAACAGCTTACTCCCTCTCGAAGAGAGGAGGCCTGTGTTCCAACAGTGGGAACATTATTACTGTATTATAAACAAAGGTTGGAATTAGGTAAAGTTATTTATGTGCTTACACTGATTTCATACAGCGAAAGAATAAAGTGGATATGTCTTAAATCCCGAGATTAATTAAAGAGCAGAAAAATCCCGTGATTTATTAAATAAAAAAGTAATTTACTTTTAAACAATTTAAACCACTGCACGCGCGACGTTTCCAAATTTACATCAACGACATCGGATGTCCGAAGTTGCAAAACTCCAATGCGCACACGCGTGATGTTGCCACATTTGTAGTTCGCACAACATAGCCTGTGAGAGCCAAAGAAAACAATAGCAGAAATGCGGAGCACTCCCCGCTTAACGAAATGTACTAGATTTTGTCTCTTCTCCACACGGGATTGTCTATTAGAAATCCTGGGAAGATCCATATTAATATCAACATTTAGATGCAAGTATATAAATAAGTCTGCCTTATTCCGACCTCTCATTATAAACAACACATAATACTTAGTCAGTGAATATCAAAACATAGTTGTGCCACAGTAATGTTTGTTCAAATATTAGGTGTACGTAGAACAAATAGCAGTTGTCATGTGATTTGAGCCCGCGATACTCTTGTGTACAAAGCTTGAGTTTGTGAGTCATTATTTTTAATATTATGTAAATAATTATGTGGAATGTAGAATAACAGCTGCACGGGTCGATCGATAGGTTAAGCTACACTTGCCGCGGTTGTTCCGTGGATGGGGGACCATCTTTACATACCAAGACCCCTCCGTGCCTCGGAACGCACATTAAGCCGTTGGTCCCGGTTGTCATTCGTGGATCTTTGACAGTCGTTAAGGGTCGTCAGAAGCCCGAAAGTCTGACAACCAGTCTTACCAAGGAGTATCGTATTACCCAGTAACTGGGTTGTGGAGGTCAGATAGGCAGTCACTCCATGTAAAATACTGGTATTCAGCTGCATCCGGTTAGACTGGAAGCCGACCCCAACATAGTTGGGAAAAGGGAGATACATTATCAACTGATGGTTGTGATGACTTTATTGTACTTTGTAAGGCTGCTCAGAAAACGAATAAAATAAATAAAATATCGGCGATTACATAGTAAGGGTCTCTAATGAAAAAACGGCCAAGTGCGAGTGGGACTCACACACAAAGGGTTCCGTACCGTACAATATTGAACACTGTACATTTTTTAACCTTTTAATGTTTAATGTTTATTATATTGTTATTATTTTTTGTTATAGCGGCCATAGTAGTATACACTTAGTGAAAATTTTAAGTGTCTACCTATTACAGTTCAAAAGATACAGCCCTGTGACAGGCGGACAGTGGAGCCTTAATAATAGGGTCATTTTCCCTTTGGGCACAGAACCTTAAAAAACAATGCTATTATTATTTCCACAAATACCATACATTTCAGTTATTGCCGCCAATTTCAATTTACAACTCGAAATTAATTTCTCAACCATCACCCCTTAATTTCCGTAGTTCTAAACAATGTTATGCAAACGCCTGATTCGTAATACATTACTCGCGAATTAGATCGGTATCATCAGAGCTTCAGTGGGAAGGATCGATGAATATTTATATCAAGGCAACTTGCTCGCCAGATATTAATTACTACTACCTACTACGGCTAATTAATGACTTGTTGGTGCTTTAATCTCACTTAATTTAGTTTTCTGAGTTTATTTTAGGTGTTAAGATTTTGGTACTAAGCAATAATAGAGCCTATTTATAGGCAATGTTCGGTCAAAAGTCTGAAATGGGAAGCGTACCAGCGCTTCCCATTTCAGACTTTTGTTGCCGCCTTTGTGTGCCCACAAAGTTAAAATTTTCTTATGATTTTTGCAATTTGTAGGCCAGTGTCAAGTTGTATGTTGATTAAAATATAATTCGCGAGCGTAACAAGTATTTACAGAATTATAATCATTAAAATCATCAATGCCCCGGATCGGTCTTTTGAGTGGTAACGATGCGAACGAATGCGAGTGGTAACGAACGTTTCATGTGCAGGTGGTGACCTCCGGGGTGGTTTTAGTGAGGTAAAAATCCCACACTCCCCGGTTTTATAAACGACCGTATCTTTTAATTGCGTTGACTTAGAAGTTTGACTTTTTTACTGCTTCAAGGGATTGCAGCCAGATCCATTTATTTATCTATATTTGATATTAATTTCAACTTGATAACTTTATGCGTACTGACGGACAGACAGACGGACAACGAAGTAATCTTGTAGGGGTTCCGTTTTTCCTTTTGAGGTACGGAACCCTAAAAAAGGTGTCTAGTATACAGAGTAGCAGGGTGTCCCTGCCCCCTGTATACTCATAGTAATTACACTATACTATGACTAAAACTGATAAAACTATACATCCAACAAGATAGTAATTTATTAGTTCTTCTACAAAAAACCCTAATAACTACACTCATCAATATTCAATGCACCAACATACATTTTTATAAAAATCTATTGACTAAATAGGTAACAAAATCAATCGACCCAATTTTAGTTCTAGTTTTTCCGGTCTAGCATATCGAAAAGCTAATAGAATTTACGAAGCCTATTCCCAAGCGGAAACGTTAAAAGCTTCGTTGATATTCAAAAGTAATCCAATGCACTATTCTGACAAAAAAATAATACTAAAAAATCGGTACAGTAACGGCAACACATATCCTAACTATTCATAGATCAACGTATAATATTTTCTTGTACCGTTATCTATAATTTAACCATTAATCATAAATATCACGTGAGTGCTATACGGGAAATCCAATAAACAAATAACTATATTTTATCTATAAAGTGCGTTGGCCTACTCGAGTAAAACGCACAAATTCATAACGAAAACAACACAAAAATAAAGTAAAAAAAAAACATCAAAGCATACGACAGACAGCCGTCAATCCCTCTTGAATTGGCGCAAACAGAATTCAAAAAGGGAACGTTCCCTATTGGCATAGCAAACATTCTTCCAAAAAAAAACCTTAAACGTCACTTTTCCACTCAAAGTGATCAAATTATGTCCAATTTCTCGTGTACACAGGCCGGCCGGTCTCTGGCCGCACGGAGCGCTGCCTTTGCACGCACGATTAACTTTTTTATTAATACCCATTGGCTATGGAACTAAAGCTTTGACGTGATATCACTCACAGGGAGATGAACGCGCTAATCCACTTTGGTAACTTGATATTGTTGCTATATTAGTTATTTTCCTCGAAGAGTGTTCGTGAAAATGATGAAAGCTGAGAAAGGGTGGCCAACGTGTTCATTCCCAGCTATTAAACGGGGCAGTAAGGAGTTGAGTACCGTCTAGTAATATTAAGAGTACAGTAATAATTTTCGAGGAAGGAAAGCAGACCTTGACCATAATAAACTAAGAAAATGTAACAAAGAGCCAAAACGCCGTTTTAATTTTGGCAACGAAATTCTAAAATCTACGACAGAAATATTTTGTGAATTATTGTAATTGACAACGAGCTACAACTTTGTAGATGCGCCAAAAAGCCTCGCCTTTTTGCGATTCAGAACAACAGCTTCTCAGCATCAAGATTACCATTAAAGGTCTTAAGATATCTGAACACTGTGAACAGGACAATGAAAAAGTTTGCTAAAGTCTTTCAACCCAATAAGTGGCTTTTAAGAGAAACCTAAACAAATTGTACGAAGTTTTCTCCACAGAAATATTAGTTTGCATAATTTCCAATGTGTATTATCATAATTTCCAATGGCAAAAAGTTTTTGGCGAAAATACGGATTATCATGAAACGGTTTTGGAAACATGAATAATCCAATAGAATGGATAATAACTCTGTTGGGTGAGGTAGGTCACGATCGTTCGCGAAATCTTTGCGAAGTATTGGTCCTTGTGTTGAATATTAAATGGATTCTGACATTTTCTTTGGATGTTTCCGACTTTTTTCGGCATTTATTTATAATAATAATAAATAATAAATCATTTTATTTCAGGCATTGTGTACATAATCACATGGACATACATTTCACCCATAGTGACTACATGTCATGTCATGTCATATCATATCATATAGTATTTATCCTTCTGCTTGTTGGTCTAGGGGCCACAAGTGCTACTGCTGAGTATGAGGTCCTGGGTTCGATTACCAGGTTAAGCAAAGTGATAATGTGTTTTTCTATCAGAAATTTCTCGGCAGCAATTACTCGGCATAAATTATACGTCACTAACCAACAACTACAACTAAACGACAACGTTTATTCCGATCAAGTTAACTATTCATAAAATCTTTTTTGCAAAAAAAAAAAACAACCGACTTCCAGAAACGACACTACAAAGTGAAAAATAACTTTAATTTCGGAAGTCGGTGTCGTTGGGTTCGCATTTTCGTTGTTTGCCACCGACTTCCGAAATTAAAGTTATTTTTCACTTTGTAGTGTCGTGGAAGTCGGTTGTTTTTTTTTGCAAAAAAGTTTTTATTTTTCACTTTTAAGTTGTAATTTTTACCAGTAATTTTGGTTTAAAAACCAAACTACTGAACCGTTTTTGATGAAATTTCTATGGGACCACTTCAGAAGTATCCATAAATCAGTCCACAATTGGCGGAGTAATCGCGTAACAAACAAACAAAAAAAAAAAACCGTCGAATTGAGAACCTCCTCCTTTTTTGAAGTCGGTTAATAAAACTCATGTGTACCTCACAGAAATTCGAATTCTTTATTTAGTTATCTACCTTTCTAACTTTACGAACTGTGTGAACAAAGCGAACAAGATAAAAAAGATTATACCTATTTCTGTCTCATTACTTCCAATCGAGTAAAAACTTACAAAAAGTCGAAGTACTGCGTGAGATTCGAACACACGGCTCACTGATTCACGCATCTATCTGCACGCGCTTAACCGCTAGGTCATCACTCATATTATAACGTTGAAATTATGAACTACAATCACTTGTTGACGACAATGTGTTTATTTTCTTGAAACTAGAAGGACGTAAGTCAAATTAATCGACAAGCTATTGCTTTGTGAGATTGCCTATGGACTTTTGGTCGACACACCTCTGCTTAATCCTTCAAGGATTACAGGCGTCATGTTTATATGTTACTTCTATTTATAAAAGTTGAGATTACGATTTTACACAGTTTGTTACTCTCTTAATAGTTACTTTTGCTATTGTAATTATTGTATTATTAAGATAATAAGAAGGTATGTTTGTTATTTAGGTGCTTAAACAAGTAATAAAGTGTAATGATTATACGTGACCATTTAGTTCATGTCGCTACTTTTCGTGAGAAAGTAGGTACCGTTTGGATAAAAATCTTTGCCGAAATGTAACAGGGGCTTATTAGTCGACTCGCACGAATTTACTCGCCCAAAACGAGGCGAGTAAATTAGTCACTGAAGTTAAGTTATTTGTGGGCGAGTCGACAACTCCAGGAATATGTATTAGGCAATTGGCACATTTTGAATTTTATGCAATGAAGCTAAGATAAAAGTACAGTTTTATAATAACTCTTATCACTGCTGTGCGCTAGTATTCGGCAAAATGTAATCTAACTACTGATTACTAACTACGACTACATAAAGTATTTAGTAATCATAACTACTAAATAATCAGTAATTATAACTACTAGATTGCAGCAATCACATTAACAACTACTTAATGTAGTTTGATTACTGTAGTTAATCGTAATTAGTAACCAGATTACAAAATTGTAGTTAACGACGCCCTACACTGCCGGGCTAGTGTTTCCTATACTTTATTGCATAAAATTCAAAATGTATGTGTCAGAACCAGCTTATAGAAGGTTACAGATTCTAAAAGAATGTTTGGGGTATTTTTAATTTGCAAATTAGGCAGGTACACGAAATGCCTTTTTTTTAAGATAGTGTTACACATCAGCCTCTTGCCCATAAGCAGAATCAGCCGATAATGTCCCCACTGCTGGGACACAGGCCTCCTCGAAAGGGAGCGGGCCTAGTACTTGTTGGTAGATGTCACGTGTCTTCGAAGTTTTGGTTCTAGGACAAGCTGGTTTCCTCACGATGTTTTCCTTCACCGTTTTGAGAGCAGTCGTGATGAAATATCAGAGTTTATTTAGGGCCAACCTAGCAAGTCTTCTCCTTCCATACATCTCTATCAGCCGTCATTTTCGTATTCAACTCTTTTTTAACCGACTTCTAAAAAAGGAGGAGGTTCTCAATTCGACGGTATGTTTTTTTTTTTTTTTGTGTTTGTTACGCGATTTCTCCGCCAATTATGGACCGATTTTCAAAATTCTTTTTTTGTTCGATAGGAGATACTTCTGAAGTGGTCCCATAGAAATTTCATCAAAAACGGTTCAGTAGTTTGGTTTTTAAACCTAAATTACTGGTAAAAATTACAACTTAAAAGTGAAAAATAAAAACTTTTTTGCAAAAAAAAACAACCGACTTCCAAAAACGACACTACAAACTGAAAAATAACTTTAATTTCGGAAGTCGGTGGCAAACAACGAAAATGCGAACCCGACGACACCGACTTCCTCCTTTTTTTTTTGCAAAAAAGTTTTTTGTGAATACCATTCATCCATCATGTCATTAATTGTGTAACTAAAAGAGATGAAAATATTTACTCCATAAAAGTCCTATAAATTATTTGGTAAATAAACGATTGAAATAAATATTACACGGTCCGTAGCTATTTTACGAACAATTAGCGCTGGCAAGTTTTAATCTAGCTTTTTTTGCTGTCGTTTCGTTCAGTTCCGCACAACAGCGGGTGGCGAAGTGGCAAATGAGTTCATTGTTTGCCCTGCCGCTATTTTTTGCGACCCACACGGCTAACAGGGTGTTTTGTCATTGTGTAAATATATTATTGCACGTTCAACATTGGGAAACTTGCGATTAATTGTGATACCCACATAATATTGGGTAGCTAGAAGTAGTTACAGACCAATATTTATTTATTTATTAAAAATTTATACGTAAGTTTGTCAGGCATTATTTATCTGACATTTATGCTGAACTGGTATTCAGCTGCATCCGGTTAGACTGGAAGCCGAAACCAACATAGTTGGGAAAAGGCTAGGCAGATGATGATGATTTATGCTGAACTGGGCCTATTTGGTGCAGCCGTGAGGCACACAATACTGGCTTAAGTTTGGTATCAGCATGAGGGGTTTGTGGCTAAGTAATAACAGCCGCACGGGTCGATCGATCAGGTTAAGCTACGCTTACCGTGGTCGGTTCGTTGGTGGGTGACCATCTTTACATACCAAGACCCCTCCATGCCTCGGAAAACACGTTAAGCCGTTGGTCCCGGCTGTAATTCGTGGATCTTTGATAGTCGTTACGGGTCGTCAGAAGTCCGAAAGTCTGACAACCAGTCTTACCAAGGGGTATCGTATTACGCAGTAACTGGGCTGTGGAAGTCAGATAGGCAGTCGCTCCATGTAAAATACTGGTATTCAGCCGCATCCGGTTAGACTAGAAGCCGACCCCAACATAGGCTAGGCAGATGATGATATTTACTAACCATACGCGTGACTGCTCTAGATGTCGGTACCGTTAACTGTTTTGATAGTGCTATACTGTATATCTGATAGTGTTACTATTTGCTAACTAATCTGTGCAGCGCTAAATTAAACAAATGAGGGCTGTATTAATAAACATTAGGCCACGTGGACATGCTGCAGTTTTATATAAACTGTTGGGAGATTTGGATGTAAGATAATCTTAAGGGTTAGTTGGAGTTGTAATTTTATGACAAAATCATCGTGTACTTCAGAAAAATACTGATAATTATAATCGGTGGGTTAGTTGCGTAACACACTATCAGTAGTGATAGGTTTCATTTTGATAGTTCAACAACATTCATTGCGTTATTTACATTGTTGAGCAGACACATTTTTCGAACATATGAAGCGATGGATTAGCAATATCCTTCAAAATGATACAGATTCAGATTAACAGTGTGTTACGTAATTAGGGTGGGGGACGCTGGGAGGGCTGAAAATGATAGCAGCGGGGTTTGACTTTACGGCGTCAAAAAACCATCTCTGGAAAACACACCAACTTCCTTTTAAAAAATGACGTTTTAGTGACGTCATTCTCCGGTAAATTGCGGACGCTATGTGGTGGCTACCGCTCTTCTAGGAAACCGTAGCTTATGAGGCATTTATAAGTTTTTCACTAAATTTAAAAAAATATGTATATTAAAATAAAATATGACTTTTTATGCTACAATGTGACTTTTTTTAAATTCTTTCTGGAAGGTTAGAAGCTACGCTTGCCGAGGTCAGTCTGTGGATTTACGAATGGTGCCCATTCATAACATATCGAGTCCCCTCTGTGCTTCGGAAAGCACGTTAAGCCGTTGCTCGCGGCTGTCGCTCGTTGATTTTTGACAGTCGCTACAGGTGGTCAGAAGCTCTGTCTGACACCCAGTCTTACCAAGAGGTAACGTGTTTACCAGTAACTTGGTTGTGAAGGTCAGATAGGCAGTCGATCCATGTAAAATACTGGTATTCAGCTGTATCCGGTTAGATTAGAAGCCAACCTTAACATAGTTGGGAAAAGGCTAGGTTGGTTGATTGATACTGTTGGTTCAGGGTAACTGGGAGGCGTTTGCCTATTGGCGATCCCCACTTAATACTCTCAGACTCTAAGGGCTATGTTTTCTACGCTGGCAATAAAACTGATTTTACGAACAACAGAATGTTTACGTGCTAATAATCGAAAGGAGGAGAACTCTGAAATGCCAATAAAATACTTTATCCTTATTGCTACATAAAAATAATAAATTAGTAAAATGGCTTCATTTAGTCTGATTACCTAATCTTATATAAAAAAAATTAAAAATAGAATCTAATCTAATTTAATTTAATCTATGTTATTTATTTCATTGTAATCAATTTAGCTTTAACAGTTTATTTTTATTATATATATATATTTTTTTCAAACTATTTATTATTATTAATTGTTTTATTTAAATAATTGTGTTATTATATGCGCATGCTGTGCCTTTCTGTAAGTGAGGAGGCGCTTAGACTTAAGTTTGCAATGTACAAATTCTAAAGTAACAGTGTACTCATTGTTGAAGAGCCTAATAAATAAATAAAAAATAAATAAAATTATTAGGTACGATTTCATGTACACACACATCAAGCTACTACAATCTGTCAAATTTCTTTAATAGATTTTCAACTTTATCGGTAAAGCATTAAGGTTCAAGGTTGATTGGGAAAATTTGACAGTTTCGGGTAGCTACGACTATTTTAGTACAAGCCACAAATAGATTCTACAGGATTAATGTTATAGCTTAATCAACCTGTAATGTTCCCACTGCTGGGACACGGGCCTCCTCTCGGTGAGAGGTCCATGGAGTTTCTTGCCCGTTCTTCTCCATAGGTACCTACTACGCTTTGGAATGGGCAACTAGCTTCATCTTTTTGACTGACCGACCATTCAAAAGTGTCTGTAATTGGTTTAGTTGAAATAAATAGTTTGAGTTTGAGGGAGTGGGCAGTAATCCAACACGCGGGCCCAGTGCGGGTTGGTGGATGTCACGTCTTTGAATTTTTGGTTCTAGGACATGCTGGTTTTTTCACGATGTTTTCCTTCACCGTTTTGAGAGCAGTGGTGATGAAACAATTTACACAAAGTAAAGCTCCTGTAAAGTAAATTAAAGATCCGAACCTAGGACCTACAACTCGTAAGTCACGGTCGTCACCACTGAGCCACCACTGCTCTAGAGTCGGAATACGTGCCACGTTTGTCAGGATTCCTTTTCCTTTGAAAATGCGTAAGAAAAGTTAGCCAAAGTTTATTTTTCCGGTACCTTACTTGTACTTATATTAAATTATATACGTTTTAGGGTTCCGTACCCAAAGAGTAAAAACGGGACCCTATTACGAAGATTTTGCTGTCTGTCCGTCCGTCTGTCTGTCACCAGGCTGTATCTCAAAAACCGCGATAGCTAGACAGTTGAAATTTTCACAAATTATGTATTTCTGTTGCCGCTATAACAAAAACTACTAAAAAAAAATATTTAACAGTGGCTCCCATACAACAGACGTGATTTTTATAGATAATGGTACGGAACCCTTCATGCGCGAGTCCGACTCGCACTTAGCCGGTTTTTTAATATGTTACTCTTGATGGCGTAAACCGTAAACATACCTACGGGAAACTTATGTCAAGCAAACAGGAAGAGGCAACAGGAAATGACGTCTAATAGGTAATGCTAATGGATGAGACTCGCACAGACCAGGGAAGCCTGGCACAAAAGAGAGGAGGCTTATACTCAGCCCTGGGGCTGCAGTCACGACATTTATAGCGTTCGCTTTACGATCGAATTCGGTCGCAAAGTCTTGTCACTCCATACATTACACCTGTCAATCCGGGACTTTGCGACCGAATTTGATCGTAAAGCGATCGCTATGAATGTGGAGACTGCAGCCCCTGGGCGGAACAAGGCTGTGCCAGTAATGATTATGATGATGAATAGTTATGTATTCTAATATTATAAAAAGGTATTTGTTTGCTTGTTTGTAAGTTTGTATGTAGGGATTGTTCTGCAACTATCAGTCGGATTTGAAAAAATCTTTTGCGTTTGATAGCCCAATTCTTGAGGAAGGATAGGCTACTTAACAGCATGCTAGGACCCTTATGAGCTGATCGAAAACAAAATAAGTCAGATAGAACGCTGAGCGAAAACAAAGTACCTAATAGGGCAGGCGATGCGATGCGACGAGGTCGGTCGGGGAACGCGGACCAAGTCTCGGGCAGAAGCTAGTATTTCATATAGAATAGCTAAGGAGGTAGTTTAGAGTACTTTGATTATCCAAATTATACTTATTTCGTTAATAATATTAATATTAATTAATGAATTTTGATAAAGACTCTTAACTGTAATTCATGATTAATTTGTAGCAAAGAAAAAAATCGTTTCTAAGACAAAAAAAAGCTTCATCCAAATATGGAGATGTTTATTTTCTACGTCATCCAGCGAACTGATGATGACGTCACACAAAAACAGATACGTGGGGAATTATCACATGCTAACAAAATGATTGGGCGCGGATAACAGGGTGCATGACTTTGTACAAATATTGTAAGAAGCAGCACATGACTTGAGTACACTGTGTTTGGTTACCCAATTGTACTGTTTGTGTTCGCATTAGTTTTATTTGTTTTTAATGGATATCAGATTGACTTTTGTTTTTCTTTATCTAGAATTCGGAATTACCGGTTCCGGTATGAACGGTCACCAAAGGAGATATCTATATAAGATATATAGAGAGTGTCGTCGGATATAGGTGAAGTTTAGTAAGAACCCGATGGATATTTTCGAATATAATTTAATTTATTTAATAGAAAACAAACAGTTAATTTATGAAATTAATTTTCATTTAACACTTTTCGTGACAAGCATCCCGTTCGCGGTTCGTGGAAGCGTCCTGTCCCCCCAACAGCCTACCGCACCGCTGTAGTACCGTAAGCAACGCCATCGCAAGCGCATGTGTATGTTACTTATTTGGCACATTAATGTTCTTCAGTTTTCTCGATATTTGTTAGTTCAGCGCGAATGCGTAGTACAAAAAATAAATTGTTACGGTAACATTACGGTTAAGAACGCTTATTTTGAGAGGGTCCTATGTGGGGCCTAGGTACTTTGTCTCAAGACTAAGACAATCCCTTTTTAGATTGCGGAGAACCAAAGGCAATAAATTCAAGTAAAATGAAGGAGCTAAGTAGGTACAAGGCCTTTTTTGCTAGTGGAAAGGTTATTTTGCGCCTTCTTCTCGGATAAATCAAGGAAGTAAAAAAACTACAATGGGAACGAGAGCATTTTCTCTCTTTTTATCTAGTCTCCTACAGCAGCTATTCTATTTAAGCACTTCCTCTTTCCTTAAACATCATTATTATTATATTATTTTTAATTATTATTATTTTTCTTTGCTCTTGTTTCATGTCTATTATTATTTGTATATATCTATTTACGTGAGAAAAAAAAATACTTTACGTATTATATTAATATTATAGTGTAAATGGTACGCCATAGATTACCTACTATATTTGTCTTAATTTTTAATCCATCCAAAGATTGTCTTTAAAAGATCGCTCTTAGCGATAAGACCGCCCATTGTGTCACCCTTTATTAAATCTTATATATTTATGTTTTGTAATTTGTATGGTGTACAATAAAGAGTATTCTATTCTATTCTTTAATTTTAATCAACATACTGACACTGACCTGCAAGTTGCAAAAAACGTAAGAACATTTGAACTTCGCGGGGTACGTTAGCGTATACCCCATAACCACACCTTTCTGATACTTGCTGAATAAGTAGGTAATATATTTTGGAGTTTACACAAGGTAAGACCATTAACCATAGCCAATTAGGTAACTATAGCCAAATTATAAATGGTGAAAAAAAAAAAAATTTTATGATTATATGCCTGGGATTACAATATCTTTGAGAAAAGGTCAGTAAAACACGATTGTTCTCTACTCAATCACGGTAATATTATCTATAACTCAATCAAACGGTAGCATCAGCCAATGAGTATGTATTTATAAACATAGTAAGTAGCACATAATGTAAATATTTTCATAATAACCGCTTGATGAGAGCCGGTACGAATGACGGCGCCGCTATAATTCATAATTATAAACATACATCCTACGTGAAAGTTTGTATGGATGGATGGATGGATTGATGGATGTTTGTTACTCTTTCACGCAAAAACTACTGAACGGATTTGGATGAAATTTGGTACACAGATAGTTTATAACCAGGATTAACATATAGGATACTTTTTATCCCCATATTCCCACGGGATTGAAACTTATGCGGGTGAAACCGCGGGGCGCATCTAGTATTTAAATATACACATGTATATTTAAATATTAACTCTTATTCTGTATAGATTTTTGTAGATTACAGCGTTTCATTTGGTAAAAAACATAACATATTCACAGCTGTATTTCCCGAAGGGTTTAGGCAGAGGTGTATGTTTAGAAAGACCACACATCACCAGTTATATTTACGTCCCCTTCGTGCCTCGGAAAGCACGTTAAGCTGTTGGTCCCGGCTGTCATTCGTGGATCTTTGACAGTCGTTACGGGTAGTCAGAAGCCCGAAAGTCTGACAACCAGTCTTACCAAGAGGTATCGTATTACCTAGTAACTGGGTTGTGGAGGTCAGATAGGCATTCGCTCCGTGTAAAATACTGATATTCAGCTGCATCCGGTTAGACTGGAAGCCGACCCCAACATAGTTGGAAAAAGGCTAGGCAGATGATGATGTATGTTTAGAAAGACCACATATCACCAGTTATGTTTACGTCACATGTAATAGAAGACGAGCCTTTTGTCATCAACCGGGCACAAGTCCACCCTCAGGGCTGCTACTGAGAACATCCAACTTGCGATGGAAAAACCAAATAACATTTTGCCCGACCCGGGAATGGAATCTAATACTTCACGTTCAGCAGTGCCAGTAAGAGCGCCAGCGCAGTGCCAGCGTCGGTAAGAGTCTGACACTCCCTTCCGCTCCACCCAGAGCGAGAGGGGTCATTTGATGATTTCCCATCCCGAAAAACTGAAAAAAAAGCAGTGCGACCAAATTGTGATCAACGAGGCAGAAAAGAAACTAGCTTTGATATTTACATAAGTTAATAGACATTGAGTCATCATTTGCCTAGCCTTTTCCCAACTATGTTGGGGTTGGCTTCCAGTCTAACCGGATGCAGCTGAATACCATAATTTTACATGGAGCGACTGCCTATCTGACTTCCACAACCCAGTTACTGGGTAATACGATACCCCTTGGTAAGACTGGTTGTCAGACTTTTGGGCTTCTAACTATCCGTAACGACTGGCAAAGATCCACGAATGAACGCCAGGACCAACGGCTTAACGTGCTTTCCGAGGCACGGAGGGGTCTCGGTATGTAAAGATGGTCACCCCACCCATCGACAGACCAACCGCGGCAAGCGTAGCTTAACCTGATCGATCGACCTGTGCGGCTGTTATTATTTAGCCACGGACCCCTGCCCCGGCGTTAATAGACATTGAGTATTTGATAAAAAAAACTTATCTCAGAGTTCCGGTTCTTAAAGTGGGGACACAAATACACAACACACATACAGGCACACTCAATGACTTCAGATGAAATCGATACGCATAGTTGGAAAACACTGGTATCACACTAGAAATCATGCTCTGTATTCAAATCCGCATTACGGCGCCTTCCTCACCGTATCGGCGTGTGATCATAAACTAATTAGTTATTTCTAAGGTAAGGTAAGGTTCGCTACCTAAAATAGTATTTGCCTAGAATTCAATAAAGAAAAGTTTTCAATAAATTAACCTAAAACTATCTAAAGAAACTCAGGGGCTGAAAGGTCTCAAACTTTTAGCTTTAGACTTAAGACCTAGAATACAAGTTCTTAGATTAATACAATTTCATGAAGTTCAGTCTAGGCTGTATTTACTCCCACTAATCTAATCTTTGCTCATACTCTCTGAATATCCTAATTGATTGGTTGGACACTGACGGTCAGGCTGGTCCACAAATTCAAGGTCACTCAGCGCGCTATGGAGCGAGCTATGCTCGGAGTTTCTTTGAAGGATAAAATCAGGAATGAAATTATCCGAAAAAGAACCGGTATCAACGACATAGCTTGCAGAGTATGCAAACTGAAGTGGCAGTGGGCTGGTTATGTTTGTCAAAGGACCGATGGCTGGTGGAGCAGACGAGTCCTGGAGTGGAGACCGCGTATCGGCAAGCGTAGTTTGGGACGCCCCCTAGCTAGATGAATGGACGACCTTAAGAAGGTGGCTGGGACAGACTGGATGCGGAAGGCGGAGGACAGGGTGTTGTGGCGCAGCCTGGGAGAGACTTATGTCCAGCAGAGGACTGCGATAGGCTTTTATAGACTATACTACATACTACACTGACCATATTAAACATTCTTTTTGTAAACAAAACCCGGGTGTCGGAGATTTTCAAAAAAATCTAAATAACTTAAAAACTAGGTACTTTGTTTTGTTTGACATGTCATACACGAACGGCAATTATTGCTCTAAAAAATGATTATCGCTTAAATAAAAATTTTATTCCATTCTAGTTATTTTTAATTAATGTAGATTGGAACTGTTTTTGTTTGTTTTGATTATCATGTTTATGGCGATTACCGGTCTCCAATACATCAGTGCGACATTTAAGGAAACTAAAGGAATTATTAAGCGAAGGTATGTCACGCAAACTATGTTCTTCCCACTTGAAATATGTTTTAGTATTTAATTTACCTGCAATAATATATATAACTAAAACATCCCATTTGTCAGTAAGTAACCCTAGTGAATTGAGTGCGCGTAAGTTTTTAGTGACGTGGTCAATAACGTATCTTAAAGACGTCATTTTCTTGAACGGAATTGATGTTGAACAAAGACTTAAGATGGTGGGTAGCGGGATTGTCCGAAAGGGTTACCGCTGCCCTGGAACATAAAGGGCTAAGGAAGGAACACGGGTGGGTTTTAGTCAGTAAGAGTCTGACACTCCCTCCTGCTCCACCCAGAGCGGGAGGAGTCATTTGATGATTTCCCATCCTCAAAAAAAAAAAAAAAAAAAAGACTTAAGATGGTTATTTTTCAATTGACGCTTATTGTCATAACGTTCCCATAAAAGTTTCCATGCTTAGGAATAATTACTATGAGAAACCTCCAAATTAGCAATCACCCGAGCGGCTTCTCCGTCAGATACGATTGTAAATAGTGATATTTATGAATACTTTCGATCTATCATTATTGTGAACTAGCGAAACAACTGTCGAAGTTTGGAATTTTAATCACCGGTAATTTAAAACTTAACGCATTACAGCTGTGATCGTAATGATGACACGTAGCCATAGAAGATTTATTTTGAGAATTATTCTCATTATCCTCGACTATTGAATTTTTCTTAATTAAATTTAGAGCTACCGCAATACAATGGTAGAAATCGTTTTCTATTAAATCTCTAGTACCCAGCAGATTCTGCACCTCATCAAATTCAATGACAATGCCTTTTTTTTTGAGGATAGGAAATCAGCAAATGACCCCCTCCCGCTCTGGGTGGAGCGAAAGGGAGTGTCAGACTCTTACTGACTAAAACCCACCCGTGTTCCTTCCTTAGCCCTTTATGTACCAGGGCAGCGGTAACCCTTCGGACGATCCCGCTACCCTGGCAGGCTTCGGCCCTATCGGGCCCCGTCATTCGTGCTTACATCTCTTTGAGGCGCGCGTGGAACACATACGCGCCGTCCGGCACGGGCCTGGTCCTGATCGGACGGTGAGCTACCCATTACTCTCCGCCCGCAGGCCCGCGCCTACGGTGGCCGGGAGTCGTCACGCGGCTCCCGACGCCCGGAGCGTCTCCCGCGGTGGCTGAGGCGTGAGGATCTCTCCCTCGTCCATCCCGCCATCTTCACTAGCATGACTGCTTCGCAGAAGGAGGTGACTGCCTCCCACTCCCTCTCGCCCCGGACCATGGCTTGAACCAGGGCCGGACGCGACAGGTCGCCGCCGTTGCCGATAGCCTCCACGAGGACACGGCGGTGCTCTGCCCAAGCGGGGCAGACCTCCACCGTATGCTCCACCGTGTCCTCTGGGCGATCCTGGAAGTGATGACACCCGGGCGTCTCCTCCCGCATGATGATGTGCAGGAACCTCCTGAAACATCCGTGTCCGGAGAGGACCTGCGTCAGGCGGTAGGTGAGAATGCCGTGACGCCTCTCTAGCCACTCCTCAAAGAGGGGTCTTATCGCCGCTATCGTAGCGTGCCCTGCGCTGGGTTGCGATAGTCGCGCCTGCCATGCCACCATGAGATCGCGCCGGAGGTCCGTCCGCTCCGCCGCGGTTTGCCGCGGATGTGGAGTTTCCCCCCGGCGGCGTAGTGCCTCCGCGCGCCAATCATACAGGCATGAACAATGCCTCAATTTTCGATAGCTTCAATACGAGTTTACTTATTTCTATTTCAGAAATGGATTCTAATAAAGCTAAACTATCGAGACTTAAATTTCGTTACGCGTCCTCTAATAGAACCGCGTTGGCTTATTAGTTCCTTTAATTTTAAAGGTTCGGGCATCGTAATAAACTCGTAATGAGCTAACACAAACAGATGTTAATAGAAATAACAAAATAGGTATATAGCATACGATACGCTCCTCGCTTTTTTGATCATTGCCCGCGGCTCACGTAGACTGCATACAATGGTGAGGTATGCAGGTGGGGGACGCGCCGGCAGTCAGGTAACAGCGATGCGCAAGCGATGCCGTATCACACGTCACACCGCACGATCACTGGAATAGATCAATTCCGTGCGCCTTAATGAACTGATAATAACAACTAATTACTCGTATGACGAAACGACGACGGTTCGGAAGCTTACAGCTGATGCCCGCGGCTCACGTAGACTGCTTACAATGGTGAGGTATGCAGGTGGGGACGCGCCGGCAGTTAGGTAACAGCGCTGCGCAAGCGATGCCGTGTCACACGTCACACCGCACGATCACTGGAATAGATCAATTACGTGCGCCTTAATGAACCATATGACGAAACGACGACGGTTCGGAAGCTTACAGTTAACTCGGGAAATATTTAGTATATAAGTGACATAAAGGTTAAATTGAGTGATAAAAGGGATAAAGAATCGATGATAGTGGAATAGTTTTATAGAAATTGCTAGTTTGGTTCGAGCAATTATTAAGTTGTAGTTTGTTAAATGTGCTTTAATTTAAGATGGCGGTAGGTCTACAAATAAGTGAAATTAATTGGGCTAATTGTGCTTTGCCTATCCTGTTTAGATTTGTTTCTAAAATAATTATGGTTAGGCACAGTAGACACAAATAGAAAGGTAGAAACTTCACTCGACTTCGAGAAGCTAAATCCGCTAAATGCACAGACTAAATGATAACAAAATAGGTATGTTAGTAACATGGAACGAGCTCACTTTAAATAGGCAGGCAGCTAATCCCAGCAGTCCTTTTGTAGGCAGGAGCATGTAGGTAGATAGTGATTCCTCTGACGCGTTCTAAAGGTGGACCTTGCTCGATCGGAGTTCCGTAGTCCCATCAGAGTTCCCAGAATGGCTTGACGAAGGTAAGGTTGCTTGACCCAGGCAGAAGTAGGATGCCAGTCCACAGGCACGGCGATCTTGGATTCTCAACACGGCCTTCCGTTGGTACTGGTAAATGTCGTCCGGTGTCGACGGCGTCCTTCTAGAGCCCTTGATACGGGAACAATGTACGTGGCTATTTAGCTTCGATCCGAGGATTGTAGGTCCTGTCACGGTCGCCACATTTGTTTATGATAAATTAAACAAAGATTTCTTGATAAATAGATTTACAAGGACATTTACAAATTTTGATAACTTTTTTGAATACGTAGTGAACAGAGAATTTTGCAAGAAGAAGTTTTTGAACGAATGTAGGATTTGAATGTAAGAATGAAAGTTATTGAATGAAAACTATTGAGCGAATGTGTCGTAGACACTAGGTTTTATTTTTTTTGCGCATGCAAAATCAACTCTGAAAACATAACGAGTGACCCCACTCGCAAAATCTGCGATTCTTTCGCGCAACTGTCGAAGCAGCATTTGACCCTTCTCCGTTAGACCCCGACTCTTCTAACACCGCAAATATTCTCTCAGGGTGGTCTACTATCAGTGCCATATTTTAACAAAAAAACTTGAGAGGTGTCAAGGGACACCCGGATGGAACGAAGTTCCTTTCGATTAATTAGTGAAGGAATTGTAATAAAATTTTATTTCTAATAATAAAAAAAATAAACGAAACGAAACGAAAATAACTGGCTTGCTTTAAAAAATGAAAATAGAGACAGACAGAGAGAAAAGTGTCGTTACAACTTTTGGTCTTAATTTTTTCCGTCTAGCCCCCTTTCGCAACGCGCGATAAGGAAATTCGTTCCAAAAACTTAAAAAAGAACAAGATGAATTGACAACAAATACCTACTAAATCACCTAATAAAAGTATGTCATAAAAATAGTACGCCAGCGATGACGCTGGGTCATATACCCGTTTTGAGTTGATGCACGTATATCTCGCTATGTATGCGGCGTTGCACTGAGCATACCTGCGGTTCGGTTAGAAGAAGGTCGCATCTCCAGCTACACAAACGCTAAAATTGCACGATCGGCATAAAAAAGAATAATGACAGCACCCTAATTGCGTAACACACGATCAATCGTTATCTGAATCATTTTGAAGCAAATTGCTAATCCATTGCTTCATAAGTTCGAAAAATTTGTCTGCTCAACACGTAAATAACGCAATGAATTTTGTTGAACTGTCAAAATGAAACCGATTCCGATTGATTGTGTGTTACGCAATTAGGGTGCAGATTTAAGTCGTCTCGGGTCAGTATGATACAGCGTCATTGGCGCCGGGTTAACGCGATAGAAGTTTCTAATATCTAAGTTGCAGAAAAGTCACTCAAAATAACTTAACAAAACTGTTACTGCCTGCAAGCATAAACGCGTAACTCCACACTAAAAGAAGAAATAATTTCAGCTAAGCTGAGCAAGCTTTCCATGAATCATCAAAACAAAAGCCATGTCACAGGACACGGGTAAATACCTAGTAAAACTACTGTTACATAACCTCATTAGATAAAACCACTTATAAATACTACAGTGACACCTACCAGCGACTAGTGTCGTCGCGTTTCGCGTGCGCCTCATTCATTAAACAATCCGAACCGAAGAAGAATTATAACTTATTATGGCTCCCGGTGTTGCTCAAAATTCTGAGACGATAGTTAATGATTTGACCATCGCTAATGGGAATTTGACCATCGCGAATGGGAACGGGAGTGTTAAAGAGTTGGTGGAAACTCTGAAGGCGTGTCCTGTGGAGTTACCATGCTGGAAAGTGAAGCCTGTCAGGAGGGTGACCAGGCCCAAAGTGCTGAAGAATTTGGAGAGCCATGAGTACTTGTATGACCGGCTTTATGATACGACCTGTCCTAGGACGGTGAGTGGATTTCATATGTTTTTATTTATATCGGAATTCTTATGATCTTCCGAAACGTCTCTCACATGAAGTGATTCTACGCCCTACGAGTTAACTATGTTTTATTTTATTTTGTCATCTGACTAAAATTATCACTAAAATGACTGCTCTAGAAAAAAAATGTCCAGCAACTAAATGGATCGTATCTTAAAAAACACAGGGGTAGTAGGTTCTTTAAATAAGGCTTTCAATAACCTTTAAAGTAAAACGCGATCCGTAAATGTGTTTCTCGTCAATTTTTGATCGCCACAGGTATCTCAGCTATTTCATTAGATTCACCACTTGCTGTAGTAATTTTGGCCAAGATAATAGTCAAAATTCGTATGCATACTATTAAATGATTTATTAGTAAATTATACAAGCACACATATTTATCATGTTCATATTTACTAAGAGATCAGAGCACGCGCCGCTAAGTCAATAATTTTCAAAGTCTGTACTTAGATTAACCGAGTGCAGGATAAGAAATAACTGTTTCAGTGCAATTATAAAAGCAAATAAGAGAAAAATATTTATTTTAGTCTCTATTTTTTGGTAGGTAAGTATCATATCTCATGTGTGTGATTTCACTGCAAATGATTACGTTATTTTTTTTTTTAGATAGATAGATAAAACGTTTATTCAGTGCAACAAAAGACATAATACAAGTAATAAAAAAAAAACATCAAAAAAAGGTGAAACATAAAAAAACAACGATTAAAAAGCTAAATTGACCCATTTTTCAATTCAAATTCATTTATTGTTTGTCACAGGTGAAATATCAGTTCATATGGTTATTATAAAGGATCGCTGTAACATACCTTAAGGTGTACAATATTTAATGCAGGTTCCATATTTATTCAACATTAAAATCATTATTCGCCCTAAGTCAACGTCCATCATTGGTCATGCAAATAAAACAAAAAAAAGTCGGATAAAAAAAATTAAGTAATAGGTACACTGATTTCATGTTAATTAAAATATTCATTGATTTTATTCAAATAAATGACTCATTGATGTCATACAAATCAAATTATTCATTGATTTCATAAATTTCTCGTTAATGTCGTACAAATTAAATTACTAATTGCTACTAATAGTTATTTATACAAAAATCTATTGTTATTAATTACTCATTTTATATAAAGGTGTAGTTACCAGTCATCATCATCTGCCTAGCCTTTTCCCAACTATGTTAGGGTCGGCTTCCAGTCTAACCGGATGCAGCTGAATACCAGTATTTTACATCGAGCGACTGCCTATCTGACCTCCACAACCCAGTTACTGGGTAATACGATACCCCTTGGTAAGACTGGTTGTCAGACTTTCGGGCTTCTGACTACCCGTAACGACTGTCAAAGATCCACGAATGACAGCCGGGACCAACGGCTTAACGTGCTTTCCGAGGCACGGAGGGGTCTCGGTATGTAAAGATGGTCACCCATCCACAGACCAGTATTTAGTATTTTTGTCATTAAAAAAGTCATTGATTGAATATTAGGCTTTACTTAATATGAAGAATTCCTTTAGTTTTTTTTTTTTAACTATGTGAGGTTGCACTGTTTTTTACATAATTTGGAAGTTTGTTATAAATTTTTATTCCTATCCCAAATATACTCGTTTTAAACTTAACTGTTCTACACTTAATTCCGCTTAATACATTTTTATACCGTGCACTTCTCAATGTGTCATAATTATTTAAATCGCGTTTTATCATTACTGCTGTTTCATAAATGTATAGTGAAGGTAAATTCAAAATGTGTAATCTTGTAAACTCTGTTCTACATGAATCGGTCTGTTTAAGTCCACATATATTTCTAACACACTTTTTTTGTGCCCTAAAAGCATACTCTCTGTTAGTTGAATTTCCCTAAAAAAGAATACCTTATTTTATTGTAGAACCTACGTATGCATGGTAAGCGCTCAGTAATGTTTTCTGTAAAGGGCATATGGTTTAATTTTTTACAAACATGATCAACCTGCATCTTGAAGTTTAGGTCAGAGTCAATATGAATACCAAGAAACTTAGTGTTGTTCACTTCTTTTATTTGTTCGCCTTTATAATGTATATATAGTTGATTTTTAAATTCGTATTTTTATTTGTGAAAGTCATATAATTTGTTTTTTCAATGTTTATTTTTAGATTATTTACATTTAACCTTTTTATAATATCTTCAAGTGATTTGTTAAAGCCTTGCACTTAAACAAATAGTTAAAATTAAAACTTAAAAATTAAAAGTCTTAGCACAGAGCAATTGGCAGTGGGCAATTTTGTTATTTTGTACTTTTATTCGAAGTCAAAATTTAATTCGAAGTCTGTTCAAAAAATTAAATCAGAAATAATTCCCTATATCCAATATTTTCACGACCAATGTTATGTCCATAATTGCATACACTTCTCATCCAGTAATTGATTGATTCATATCCTTGTTAAATATGTACCGACACAAATATCATATGGCGTGACGAGGTTTCTGATTTTATTACCCGACAATTTGGTGCGCTCCGCGCATAAAGTAATGTGTACACTTACACCCACTGACATACACTGTGTGGGTACATTTACACCCACAAACATACACTGTGTGTCCATAAACACACACACTAACGTTCCATTGGAAATCAAAGATGAAAACAAATACGATACTGCAGTGAATTTTCACGGTGGATTACTTTTGTTTGTTTTAAGTTAAGTAGGTGCAACAAAGTAAAACTCAGATTTGATTTTGTTGCTTGGCGTATGTTTCAGTGATAAAATACGTAATTGAAAAGTGTTGTTTCAAATTTACTTTTAAATTGTTAATGCCTCCGTTTCGCCGTATCTGAAGTAGTATCTACAGTGCTGATCGGAGATAAATTGCTTCGTTAAATTTTAACTATAACACTGTCTATTGTTTTTCTAGTTATTCATTTAGGTATCATTTATTCGTACCTTAGTACCTAAGCCCAGGTTCGCACGGGCGCGCTTTGTCCACGGGGATTTTTTTTTGGTGCACTGGATTTTCAACGCTCTACTGAGCGCCAGGAGTGAAAAATTAAACAGTGTGTTTTTTTGACGCGCTAGAAAATCCAGTGCGCGATAAAATCCCGCCGCGTTATTTTTACGTCCGGGCTTAAAGGTAAAAAAAAAGTATCCGACAGATAATTTATTAACAACAAATTCCTGTAGTAATAAGAAAATAGCTTAATTAATCTTGAAAAATTAAATGAGCCGGATGTTCATTACCATTTTCCCGTTAATATCATGTAATTAGGACGGTTTCGTGAAACAGACACCTACAGTATTAAAATGTTTTATCCTGACTGTAATTAGTTGCGTTTTCAACATAAATTTTCCATAAAATCAGACTAAAGGAAAACCAAACGTTAAATAAGACCAAAGTGTCGAAACTTTGGTCGTATTTAACGTTTTTTATACGAGTTCGTATTGAAACTTATTTCGACGGGAACTCATAACAGTGTCACATTCATATTTAAAAGGCAAAAAGCTTAGCACTGCTGCATATTTAACGCTTAAAAACCTACGTTTCTGAATCGCAAGTTTTAACCAACTCGTGCATTCGTAAAAATGATACAATATTTATTTCTTGTATCCTTCTTGGAGCGCTGAAACTTGGCCCGTGGTAGAATTGCCGCAGGGTGCGCCGCCGTTTCAAAGTTACTGCGCCTGAACTTTGCTTCACATGTAGGGGTGTGGGCCCAAGATAACGCGTAATGTATGTAGTTTTAAAATAGAATGCTTTTAAGTATGTGTGATGTATTGTTGAGATGTATTTGCATCTTAAAATCTTTTTAAATCAATGTCGTCAATGTAGGTACTAGGTACCTACGTAGCTGTGTTAAGGGGTAGGCTCTTTGGGGAGTAATACCTATTCCATAAATTCATGCTTAACTGTATGATAATGGATATTAAGTAGTCCTTAAATGTACTTAATTGTTATTCTTGGCAATATTAAACATAGGTAGGTCCTTGTTTTTATAAACATCTTTCATCAAGGATTTCAATAGGCCAATGGATGGATATCAAATAAAGTTATTCTAATGTCATAGAATATTAGGGGAGGGCCCGTGACTAAATAATAACAGCCGCACAGGTCGCTCGATCAGGCTAAGCTACGCTTGTCACGGTCGGTCTGTGGATGAGTGACCATCTTAACAAACCGAGACTCCTCCGTGCCTCGGAAAGCACGTTAAGCCGTTGGTCCCAGCTGTTATTCGTGGATCTTTGACAGTCATTACGGGTAGTCAGAAGCCCGAAAGTCTGACAGCCAGTCTTACTAAGTGGTATCGTATTACCCAGTTACTTGGTTGTGGAGGTCAGATAGGCAGTCGCTCTATGTAAAATACTGGTATTCAGCTGCATCCGGTTAGACTGGAAGGCGACTCCAACATAGTTGGGAAAAGGCAGGCAGATGATGACTTATGAATATTAGCAGCTTGGAGTCTGGATTTGTGCCCGGTTGATGGCAATAGGCCCGCCCGCCATTACATGGGACTTAAACAGAACTGGCGAAATGTGGTTGTACTAATAATTAAATACACCTCTGCCTAACCCTTCGGTGGATACAAGCATAATGTTTTGTTATGTAATAATAATAATAATATCCCTGGACATTTCACACAGCGCCATCTAGTCCCAAGCTAAGCAACCTAATGCTTGTGTTATGGTAACAAGATGGCTGATAAACTACTTATATACATTTTTTTTTGTAAATACATACATATTATAGATAGAAAAATACCCAGAATCGGAACAAATACATGTAGGACTTACAAATATTTGTTCTGTGCGGGAATCGAACCCGCGACACGTAGCGCAGCAGTCCGATCGCTCAGCCACTGCGCTAACCGTGTTGTCTTAGTGAAATGTGTTATGAATATTAATTCGCCATTTATAGACATTTTTTCACTCCTTTAAGATATACAGGGTGGCAGGGACATCGACGCGCAAACTGTAACCATGAATTCAGCACCCCCATAGCGTAGAATTATTTTGTCGGTTTTCAAAAAAAAAAAAAGTTCCATAGAAAAGTGCAATACCTACGCGGTCAAAACGCATGGAACAGCAATTTTTTTTTTTAATCTGACGAACAATTTCGATGCTATGGGGTCTAAGCTCATGTGCTGAATTCATGGTTACAGTTTGCGCGTCGATGCCCCTGCCACCCTGTATTAAAAACTATGCCTGTTGATTGTTAATGTTTGCCAATATCTTTGGTGAAAATTACCCGCAGCATGAAAGTATAGCTATACATAATATCTTCGGTCATTAAGTATTATATTCTAACTTAGTAGATTATGCCTTGTCACGTGTGGCGACGGCGGTGTCAGCATAATGAGAAAATAATTAGAATGCTAGGTTTCCGTAGGCGAAAGAAAAACTACAATGTTTCAGGGGTTTTTCAGTGTCAAAATGAGGAATAGGTACTGAAAAACACCGTGAAAACTTAGTGAAATCAGCTGTCGATAGTGTCAATGCCTAGCATGAGGTGGAATGCCAGCTCACTTTAAGATCACTTCACCTAAGTTTTCACGGTGAGTTTTTCACAGTAAAGACCGGCTGCTCATGTCGTAACATGGTGGAAAACACCTTTGGTATCAGCATAAGGGGCTTGAGGCTATGTAATAACAGCCGCACGGGCCGATCGATCAGGCTAAGCTACGCTTGCCGTGGTTAGTCCGTGGATGGGTGACCATTTTTACACACCAAGACCCCTTCGTGTCTCGGAAGGCACGTTAATTTTTGTGGATCTTTGACAGTCGTTACGGGTCGTCAGAAGCCTGGAAATCTGACAACCAGTCTTACCAAGTGGTATCGTATTACCCAGTAACTTGGTTGTGGAGGTCAGATAGGCAGTCGCCCCATGTAAAATACTGGTGTTTAGCTGCATCCAGTTAGACTTGAAGCCGACCCCAACATAGTTGGGATTATGTTATGCCGAAGATTATGGTATCAGCAAAAGTTGGTAGGCAGCTGACTGTCCATGTGCACCAGTAGTCATGGAGTATTGTCTGTTTTGGTCGGGCTCATGGTCAAATTATAACAGCATCACGGGTCTATCTTCAAGGTTAAACAACGCTTGCTGAGGTCGGTCCCTGGATAGGTGACTATCCATTGCATACCGAGACCCCTAAGTGCCTCGGACAGCTCGTTAAGTATAATTACTTAACGAGCTTTCCGAAAATATACTAATATAAACCAGCATAATAATGTATACCAGCTGTCATTTGTGGATATTAGACAGTCGTTACGGGTTACTCAGTTACCGGATTGTGGAGGTCAGATAGGCAGTCGCTCTATGTAAATTACTGGTATTCAGCTGCATCCGATTAAACTGAAAGCCGACCCTAACATAGTTGGGAAAACGCTAGGCAGATGATGACCCTATTTTTAATAGCAAATTAACTTTACCGACTTAAAATAAATAGTAACGAAAGTGAAGCTTGATAAGCTAATTAAATTAAATTGAGATATTTCGTCGTTACTGCAACACAATTTGCACAAACATTTATGTTACCATCTTTGTATAAGATTAAAATAACAATACTGCAATAATAACAGCACTTATTTACTTTATAAACTAAACTACATAATAAACTGCAAATATACATGATCTGTTGATAAATAACGCAGGTAAATACAATTATATAATTATGCACGTGTTATCAAAGAGCATTCACCTCGTCATGGCGCTAGATTGCAATCAATGTACTCGCAATAACTACTTATATACATTCATTATGTAAACGATAATGAAGTATGAAGAATTCCCGGTCGTTTTAAAGTTGCTGAGAATGTTACTGGACAGTAAAAAAGTTTATATCATCAGTACTTTATCCATAGCATAATCCAGCGCCGATCCGATTCGCTGTGGCCGAGGAGGCCACAGGAGGAGGAACATTATAGGAGGAATATTATATTCTGTGAGACGGAATAGGCCGTAATACACCACGCGGGCCCAATGCGGGTTGGTAGATGTCACATGTCTTCGAGTTTTTGGTTCTAAGACATACTAGTTTCCTCACGATGTTTTCCTTCACCGTTTTGAGAGCAGTGGTGATGAAATAATTTATTCAAAGTAAAGCGCCTGTCTGGGTGTGAACCTACAACTCGTAAGTCGCGGCCGCTACCACTGGACCACCATTGCTCTCTTACTTTATATAATTAAGAGGGTAAACGAGTACGGGTTAAAATTGCTGGTTCTGTAATAAATAACTGATAATCCCTTCATCGACCGTGATATCTACCTATTGACAATATCTTCAAAAAGATGTGTAGGCTTTTGTCTGTAAACAAGTCAAGTCAATGGCCTGCCCGATCTAAAATCAAATAATTAATCTGAATTAATGTCGTATTAATATAGGTGGTAGTTGAGAGGGGCTCGTGGCTAAATCTTAACAGCTCACGGCTCAATCGATGATTAAGCTAAGCTTAAGCCCAGTAGTGGGAACATTGCAGGCTGATTATGTTATGCAAATAAAGAAACTTACTCACTGAGACAGTCAATCGAAATCCTGTAAACCTACAGCTTTAAACGTAGATTAATCGAAGTTGATCGAACAACCCTCGGTTAGTCCGATAAAGCTTAGCGTTCGTTAAAGTGACGAGAGTCAACATCTTAGTATTCAACGCGATCGGCGAAATTGGTACAAGCTTGTTTGCAAACTGTCTTTAACTAGAGAATACTGTTGGGGAAATAAAATGCGGTTCTGATATTTCCCTTTTTTTTTGGTTTCGCGGTGGAATAGGGTTATTTAGGAACAGTCACATGTTGTATATGTTTAATTGTTTAAAATAATAATAATATATAAATGTATATATTATTATATTATATTATTTTATTTTAGTAATAATATTATCAGGCTTTACTAAGGCTATAAATTGGTTTTATAGTTTTTAGTTAGCGTTATTTCTGTTTTATTTTTCTCTTTTTTCTTGGCCTTTAAGGATCCTATCATCATGTTAAATACCACATAGCCTTCCTTAGAAATTGGGCTATCTAACGCAAAAATATTTTTCAAATCCAATTGGCAGTTCCAGAGATTAGCGCGTTCAAACAAACAAACTCTTCAGCTTTATTATTAGTATAGAGGAATGAGTAGTCATTTAATTGTAGTTTTGAGAGGTGTATAGCTACATCCAAAAGTTTATCAAAAATATAATCGTACTAATGTTATAAAAGCGAAAGTTTGTGAGGATGGACGGATGGATGGATGTTTGTTACTCTTTCACGCTAAAACTACTGAGCGGATTTTGATGAAACTTTACAGCAATACAGCTAAAATAGAATAATATATATATAGAATAATGTATAGGATACTTTTTATCCCGATATTCCCACGGGATCGACACTTATGCGGGTGAAACCGCGTGGTGTTTCTAGTGGTTTTATAAATTATTATAAGATCAAACAGCTTCAAAAGCTTTTGTTATTCCTGTAAGTATAATCTGTTTTTATGAGGGTATGGAGTTTTAATTAAATAGACATAATTTTGGTAGAGCACCTTCAAAGCTTAGGGACTTAGTTTTAAAACTGTCGATACCAAATTGTAGCCTATTTCCTGTAATACTTACATCGTTTTACTTTATCTACCTGAATCTTCAGTTTCAAAGAAAATAAGTAATCGATACTCGAGACAAGGCTTAAGCCCTTTACCAATGGTATAGTTAAGAGGAATCTTCTTCGTGTCGCCGGCACGACTGTATTTTAAAAGCTGTTTTCCCAAAACTTTGCCACTTCCACGGCGTTGTCGGTGGCAGCGCAGAGGTCATTTTGACTGCATGTTTTGGGACACAGGATAGGATAGAAGGTGAAGCATGGTTTACTAGGAAGTGGTGAAGGGCGGCCGTTTTTGAGGGACTGTCTTTTGTAATTTTAACGTTCGAAAAGTTCTGATTCTCAGCCTAATTTGAATAAATGACTTTTTATTTTGGTTTTGTGACATAGCTCCACAATCACACCCAACTGCCGTTCCGTCAAGGTAGCTCCACTTTGCCAGGTTAAGGGGAATTACATATATATCTTTAAGTACCATGTTTAGATATCGATACCAATCTCATCTGCAGAGTTTCGCTAGCTAATTTAATTTGACCCTATTTATGCATTTTCTATTTATCACATCTAAGGTCGTGCCTGTATTAAGCACTCCAACCTTTTTACTAGTGATAAAGACCACGGGAATTTGTATCGCGGAATCATTGAAAACCCATAAAAACTCCATCATGTTTTATATACCTTTTCTTTTTATGGTTACACAGCGTGAAAATATTGCTGTTACTCATAAAATATGGGAGCTAAAAATATTTCAGATTCAGTTAGGAAATTCGTAAAATAAAGGAAGGTGTTAAAATCGAGGGTGTGTGAAGGGATAATCTTATCGTCTGAGTTATTATGGCTATAGTTTTGCGATTGTAATCGCAAACTCCATCGCAACGAGACAATGTGATAGGACTACATTTTTTTTTTTTGTATTAAATTGTGTGGCTGTAATTGTGTGTAAAATCCTCGTATTCAGCTGCATCCAACCCAGTTACTGAGAAATACGATACCCCTTAGTAAGACTGGTTGTCCGACTTTCAGGCTCCAGAGTTTGGCATCTATCACAGAATATATGCATCATTTTCTATACCAAAAGCAACAAAAAAGCGACATACCAATATATCAACACAACTACGTGTTTCGCACATCCCATGCAATATAATAAGAGTCTAACTTTTAAAGGGATAATGCAAAAACTTCGAGACTAAACAAGCTCTTCGGAACGCGACCGTTTTGACGTAATAAAGTTATCAAGCACGCAGTTTGTGGCGTACTTCACAGAGTATATATATAAGGCTTTTCACAAACGTGCAACCTTTTTCCTTTAATTCGATCCAGCCTGTCCCTTGCTGCCCTCCCCCAGCGCCGCCCTAAGCCGAGGTGCCCTTACCGTGTAGTCGTTTAGTTTTTAAGTTTTTTAAGCCCAGGCTGGGGGCCTCAATTTACAGGCAAGCCCGGTTAAGCAGCAAACAACTTCTAGATTGACCTGCGAAACGCAATGTCTTAAAAAAAAGAGCCACTTCTTTAAGACACAGCGAGTGGTTGCCATCGCCCACGAATACGACGGATGAAGTCAGTTCGGGACCTGAGTAATGTAGTCCGCACTTAGGTAGTCGCTGACTTGAGTGGTTCGTGTGCGACTAGCCTACTCACTCAATATTCGCATCACGAAGAAAAATTATTTACCTACAAAGCCATTTGTGATCCTTGCTCTTTACGTAATTGAGGCCGATGTTATTAAAGTTTATTTTTATGTGAGAAACATGTTTTAGGTAAAGAATAGGGTACTGATTTTATGGGACGTTTATGAGTTTATGAGACGTTTTGTTGACGTCCATTTTTATTGGGCTTCTTTTGGAGGAAAATGTGCGTCTTTTATAACGTGATTGGAAATGGGTTATTTTATAACGTAGACGTACATTTGACATGATTTTAATTCCCCAAAAAAACATATTTCGTACCTAAGCTTAGGTACGAAATGTTTTTTGCAGAAAGTTGATGCTGTAGGTATAATTCATCTTCCTAATTCTAATTAGGAAGATAAATTATATCTACAGCGAACAGAAAATTTATTTTTAATTAATAAAAAAAAGGGAATTAATAAAAAAGGGTCTCTCTAATAATGTTTGCAAAAATTTATTTTAAACTAGCACAGTTTTTACGCCTTAGCAAAACATCGAGATTACTTTATTAATGTAAGTTCACAAATATACATAAACCTTCCAGAATAAATGCTCTAAATCATCATCTGCCTAGCCCTTTCCCAACTATGTTGGGGTCGGCTTCCAGTCTAACCGGATGCAGCTGGATACTAGTATTTTACATGGAGTGACTGCCTATCTGACCTCCACAACCCAGTTACTGGGTAATACGATACCCCTTGGTAAGACTGGTTGTCCGGGACCAACAGTTTAACGTGCTTTCCGAGACACGGAGGGCTCTTGGCATGTAAAGATGGTCACCCATCTGCAGCTCAACCGCGGCAAGCGTAGCTTAACCTGATCGATTGACCCGTGCGGCTGTTATTACTTAGCCACAAGCCCCTCTAAAATAAATGCTCTAAATAACGGTGAAAAACGGATCAAAATCGGATGCGCAGTTAAGAAGACAAACGCGTTCGCACAAACAGACATGGAAAGCGACTTTAATTTATAATATGTAAAGATATACAAGCGCCACAATGGCCATAACCAGACAGAAATACCTTGTTACTACACAATCCACATTTTAATGAAAACAACAGAAAATAAACAGTTCATTCCTGGCAGTCGCCTAGCTTTCCATTGTATTTTCTCCAAGAAAATGGCGTATCCATTTTCCTTACTAATAAGATTCGAACCTATCCAGCCAGATCTAGTACTTACAACTGAATACTAATGCACTACTTATTTTGCTCACAGATTGAAATCTCATTTTCTTGCGCTCCGTGACTTTGTTGTTTTTAAATAATAACTGAAATGATAGTTACTGGCCTACTTTCGAAATAAGTTTGCAAGAAAATGTCTGCTAAGAATACAGGTCAAACAAGTCTATACTAGTCTAGACTTTTAATAAATGAATAATACAATAAATGTAATTTGTTTCTTTATCCATTAAGTACTTACGGCCACATCACATTTATCGTGTTCAAAGAATAAATAGCATTTTGTCTGATGTACATTACAATAACGGTGTAAGTAAACATAATGCTTGCAATTAATTGGTTGTGTAATGCAAAAAAAAAGAGAGAATACAATTTACATTGTAATGTTTCATAAAACAAGCATGGTATTGATTAACAAATAAATGCAAAAAAAAATGATGGCCATTAACCGTACTGGCTGAATGCACGAAAGGAATTTTGTTTGTTTTAAAAAACGAACAAAATATTTATTGACTGTCATTAGTCCTTTGTTTTGGCGCCAATCCCTACGCTTCCATCTTTTTTGTCTACATTAAGTTTAATGCAATAGGTACTTCGTTATTATCATAGATGGTTATTATTAAAATTTGAGTGATTCTTTAATGTTTTATCATAAAGTACGTAGCTTGTGTTTTTGCGTTTAAAAGTAGCGATAAGTAGGTAGCAGTTAAAAGAACATTACATATCACTCGCAAAAGATAATCAATTTTTGGGAAACATTAAAATATACTTAATTTTTATCAAAGTGATAAAAAGTAGTGCCAATGACGTTATAATATCATCAAATAAACAAAATTCTGTCCTTCTTACGCCAAATAATCAAAATCTTCACCTACTTAGGTAGGTACTAGGTACTTTTCTCGTAAAAAAACATTGTATTAACTGCAACTTTTTTGTCAACAGCCGACGCCATGCAACGAAAAGGCATGCCTTGGCAGTTTGGTGGCTATCCCTGGCCGTGGGGAAGTGCCAAGAGAGCCTGAGGAAGTTCTCAACGATGCCAAGGATTTCCTTGGACAGTACTTCGCGTCTATCCGCAGGTAAGAAATTAGGTTCAAAATAATTAAATAATGTCGCCGTTTACTAAGCTTTCTTGTATCATGGCAGGGTGCGTTTGCAGACACAAATACTCAGATCAAATTGTCTGTATTTGTTTTGAACTATCAATTTAATAGGCAGATATGAGTGTAAACATTACCACCTTATTGGTGATGTTCTTCAGAAATTTCAGGTGCGTATTATTCACAAGCGGCGTGCGTGTACGACCAGAAGGCCAATTTCCGTAATTAAAAACGTTCAAAATCTAGTCGCAATCTCATCTCAGCGACAATGAATGCCAAAAACCTATCCCTATGGAGGGAAATATGAGATATTTTTTGCAGATTGATACTGAGATCAGACTGTGAACGTTCTTAAAATTACAAGAATTGCCCCTGTGATGTATGAACATAAACAACGTAAAAGGAGTAGGTATGTAAGGCACGGTTGGCGCAGTGGTTAAGCGATTGCCTGCTGCGCTGCGTGTCGCGGGTTCGATTCCGATTTTGTATGACCTACAAGTAGTTGTTTAAATGATTGTAAACGCACCCACGATACAGGAGAAATTCCTAGTGTGGGGCAACGTTTAAAAAAAAAAAAGGATCGTAGCGTAGCAGGTGGTGTTCTGTAGTTTTTGCCTACCCACATTGGAAGGCGAGAGTTTGTGTATGTATGTATCGATGTAATAATCTTTAACATGCAGAAGTACGTGTATAATACAGTTAGGAGGTTATATTATTGTGTACCTTTGGCATCAAAGAATCTGTTATGGTTCGAAGTTGACGCACGACTAATTATTGCCCAGTTCATTTGTGAAGGCTATCGGCGGCTGGTAATAAAGTACTGGTAACATTTTCTAACAAAAACTAAATAAATTGGAATCTAAAAAAAAATCCAACATAATTTTACTTTACTTTATTTTCTTTTAAAACGCCGCACATGAGACACCATAAACAAAAACTTATCGTTATTGAAATATAACTTATCTTTTTAACATAATCAAAAGAACGCAGCTGCCTGAAAGTGAAAACCTTTTCCTCCTTAGCAAAATTGTAACGTGGCATAATCGTAAAAATAACTTTTGTTCCACACGAATATTTTGCTATTATCGCGGGGAGAGTATGAAGCCATTCATATGGACTTGTTTTGACGCCTAACAACGGTTATTTCTTTTCTTCTTCTTAGCAACTAATTTATCTTTCACATCAAGTCTACGGGTTTGTATGAAAGTGCTGCCTTTGTCGCGTCGCTACATGTACATACAAACCTGTAGAATTGATGTGAGAGACAAATTAGTTGCTGAGAAAAAAGTTGCTCCCTTAGCGTATCGATGGCAATCTAAATGGACTCAGCCCAAAATTCTGTTATGATCTGTTTATTTCTTATATGAAGAGGAAGTTTCATAATTTTTCAAACGTTGGACACTAGATCGTGGAGAGAAATTTAGAGAATTCCTTTTGTTCGAATAAAACTTGTCGGTTTAAGAATGTAGAATTTGTACAAAATTAATTAATGCATTCTCAAGTTGCATTTTGCTTGAGAGAAACCAAATTTTCGTGGAGCGCAAAAGACTAGTTTAATTTTCTTTGTAATGGACTTGGAATATATCCAGCTGGTTTATTTTATACTAGACCTTGACTGGTTAGTTGATAAACTTGGGCAAGCATTTGCAATAAATTGCTTCAAGGGATTTAGAGCATTACTTCAGGCTTTTATCGCTCCATAAAATTAGGGTAGAGAAAGTCGAGATTACATGAGCTGTTTGGGTTTCAGCGCAATATGTGATGTTTTGTAATAATTCGAATATTATGAGAATTGTTTTAGGGCAAACTTTGGATACTCCAATTTTATTGTTGCTGTATAATTTTCCAATTTTATATACAAGGCGGCAGGGACATCGACGCGCGAATAGCACATAATTCAAGACCCTAGCGAAGAAATTCATCGGTTATAAAATAAATAAAAACTACTGTTAAAATTTCAACACTGCCCAGTGTTGAAATTTTTCGTCAGTTATTAGGAAAATAAAAGCTGTTTCATATTATTTGACCGCGTAGGTATTGCATTTTTCTATGAAACAGCAGCTTTTATTTTTTCGAAACATTGCTGAATCCATGGTATAATTTGCGCGTCGATGTCCCCTTGCAAACTCTACTTTAAATATAGGCTGTCTTTTACTACAACTACTACAGAATACTTATTCATATAATATTACTAACAAATATTAAAAAGAGTCGAGTATACGTACCTTCTTATCATATTCGTTTATACCTACTTACTTATTATAGTTACAATAATTGTACAAGGCTAAAAAATCGAGCTTTGGAATAGATAAACGGCAAAGCTTGCCCTAGTTAGACTATTTTGATAATTAAAGACAATTTCAAGCTTGTAAATATCATAGTCACGTCTAAATACGTTCTATAAATCTAAGATGACGCAAAATAATGCTATGCGATGTACAGCCACAAAAGAAAATAACACGAGCACATAAAAAGCTACATTCAGCCTTTATGACATAACTTGCATGGAGTTTAATTTATACTTCATTCCACAACTATTCCGGCTCTGAGTAAGCCTTTTACTGCGATTTAGTTCACGATGCCAATGAAAGTAACTAGCATAATTATCTCGAATTTGTTTATAGCGAGTTTCATCTATGTAAACCATATAATATTTAGTATGGTTAGTTAGGTAACTTCGGATAGTTAAGCAGCTTTAGCCGGTACAAAAAAAATGGCTTACGAAGCCAAACTTTCTTTAAAAGTCAATGTGACATAATATTTTCATGTCACAGCTTTATTCTTAAAAAATGTAGGCAAGAAAGTTAACTACCATAGATTAGTGGTGTTGTCCAGACAGTCTTCTTCATTATTCTTTCTGTTACAGAGCCAACACCCAAGCCCATGAAGCACGCTGGAAGGTGGTCCAGGAAGAAGTGGCGAAGACTGGTACCTACCAGCTAACTACCACTGAACTGGTCTTTGGCGCCAAACTGGCTTGGAGGAACGCCAGTCGATGCATCGGGAGGATACAGTGGTCCAAGTTACAGGTACGGGGATTTTGATCCAACACCAATCACATTTTGTTGATATCTTAGTTAGGACATCTTTATTCAAGTGTAGGTTATTTTCTGAGATGTTTTTTTTAATATGGCAGTATTTTAAATAGGTCCCTTGGAATAAGTGCCTAACAGATATTGAAATAAAAAAGCAAGAAAAAAATCGTAACCAAAACTTGAGAATTTTAAGAAACTAGCTTTTGCTCTTGACTTCGTCCGCGTCTTCGTTCTTCGTCGCATCGCATCACCCGCCCGCACCATGACTTCTCCTAAGGGTCCTTAGGGTCTTAGCATCATCTTTAATAACCATCTTTTCGCCTTGCTCGAGCATAGGGCAATAAAATGCAAAAAAAAAACAGATCCGACTGGTAGTTTCAGAGATTAGCTCGTACAAACAAACAAACTCTTCAGCTTTATTATTAGTATAGATTTATGAACATGAATGAATGGTGTGAACAATTAGTAAGTTTCATTCACACCTTTTCTTTTGCCGCCTCTCAAGTTTTCTCAAGAAGTTGCAAAATAAAATATTATCATTAAACGTTGTTAGAACAATTGAGTTCGTTATTTCTAACGAGAGAAAAAACTGTAATGGACACTTGCTGACTAGCCGTTTCTAGACGGCTAAATTTCTTTTACGCGAGCAAATTACATAATGAAAATTTAAAAGAACCTTATTAGTGAACTCAGTTGTTTTCCCACTCTTCACTTTTTAACCGTTTGTTTAAACAGTCCTTTTACAAAAAAAAATATTTTTTATGAGAGTAGGTAGAAGTCTTTTCTGCAGTTTTTCAGGCAATGATGAATGTATATTCAGGAGAGCACTGCGAATCCTTGCATATTTATATTTAAGATAATCTATTAATACACGACTGTTTTAATTAAATAACGTTCTTTATTAATTAACATAACATCACGCCTGTAAATCCCTGAAGAGTTAGATAAGCAGAGGTGTACCTTAGCATGTACACTCATATTGAGCCAGTAATCATATATTATAATCAGCCTATAAGGTTCCCTCTGCTGGGACACAGGCCTCTTTTCGATGAGAGGGAGTGGGCCGTAATCCACCATGTGGGCCCAGTGCGGGTTGATAGATGTTACATGTCTTCGAATTTTTGGTTCTAGGACATGCCGGTTTCCTCACAATATTTTCCTTCACCGTTTTGAGAGCTATGGCGATGAAATAATTTACACAAAGTCAAACGCCTATCTGGGTTCGAACCTATGACCTCTCGCAAGTTGCGGCCGTTACCACTGGGCCACCACTGCTTTAATATTATATTACAACAGAAATAACATCTCCTGTGTGAACGGATACGCAACGTCTCTAATATCAATAAGACCATTGTTCCTGAAACTGTCAACACATTTTTATTCTGAACAAACCGTCAGTGAAACTTAAGGCCTCAAGAATCAATTATACTAGTACTTACCTAGCATAGTCTTTAGCGACCTGCAAGAAAAACGGGAACTAAATGAATTTGCTGACTCTAATGAGAAAACTCCCATTTCGCGCTGTAAGAGTAAAAAAATCTGGAGGCAATTAACGGCTAGTTTTCCGTGAGGGTTCCACCAAGCTTTCACTAGGTCTTTACAGTTAGCTACTTTAATTGTTCCTTGAAATTTTTATACTTACATAATTCTGATCTATAAAATAAAGGAAATACTTTTCGTTGGTAAGCGCATCATTTGAGAACTGCTGGCCCTATTTGGTTATTTTTTATTTTAGAATATACGTAATAGCCTGAATTAGATTTCAAAAGAAAGAAAAATTTGAAAGCTACCCAGAAAAAAGAAAATACGGGAAAAACTAAAGGTGCTTTTATCTATGGTATTTGAAATTTTGACAGAACTTCGGGTAGCCAGTACTAAATATATTTCACTGAAACTAAACAGTTCTTAATATCTAGAAAGTGCAGAATACCAACGAATTTGTAAAATATTTCAGTATTCGCTACAATGATTATAGACCCATTTAAAGCAATGAAAGTTTCTATTCATGTAATTAATTCAAGCTCTTTTCATTTAAACAGATTAAAATAAAATTGATTCAACTTAATAGAAAATTCTGGTTCGTTATTTTCCTCCGACGTTTACTTGTTACGCCTACGGAGCTCTGAGAATGAGTACAGTTCAATTACAAATACAATACAGCTGTCTGTTTGTTCCAACTTAGAGTAGATAATAATAATATTCAAGTCTTGAATAATGCCTGACTCAAGTACTGTTACATCTTCATTAGCTTTAGTTTTCCTTTGACTAACAAATTTAACTGTCTAGAAATATTTTAAGGAACCCCTTAGTTAATCAGTTAAACTAAGGGGTAGTTTAACTGATTAAATTGCTGTATATTTAAATAACCAATATTAAGGCAAAAACCAAAAATACCATAATACAAAAATCTTTGAAAGCCTCAATAATATTTTTGGAATTAGAACCGCAAGCAGACGTCGTAACGACTTTAATTCATTTCCATTCACTCTGTCGGTTAGCGAAGGATGAGGGTGACTTAAATCGGCATTACCAGACCCGACTGCTAAATCCTCGTGATGTTCGCGAGTACGTTTTGTAATTACGCGGCTTAAACAGATTGCTTCGGTTAATCGGAACGAACGATTTGATTATAGACTCTCGGTCTTGAGGTCCTATTCTGAGAAACTTATTTGTTTTCTCTTCTATAAAAAAGCAAAAGATTTGCTATGAACAAGATTTAACTAGTAAGATCAGAGAGGCAATTCTCGAAAATACCTCTCAATCTGTCAAAAATACCTCTAATTTCCCTACATTTTTGACAAGTGTGTGTGTGTTTTTGTTTGTCGCCGAGATGGACGATGACGGATTTTAAAAAGTTCAAAATCTAATCGCAGTCTTCCACTAGATGTTAAACGTTGTAAAATTTAAGAATTAGCCTTCTATCATTCTGTTACGTTTGAGTCTTCAGAGAAAAGAAAATATTAAAAAAATAAATAAAGAAATATAGCTTAATTTTTTTCCACCCGGATAACATTGTTAACGTAATGAATGATATCAGCATTTTCCGATGGGTTAAAGTTTGTAAACTTGAGTGAATCCAGTGATGCGCAAAATCTATTTTTAATCTATCAATACGTTGGAATGCTGCGTCATAATCTTCAATTAATCTTCGTGTTGACAATCCTACTTCTACTATATTTAATAATTTAATTTAATAATATTATAAACGTGAAAGTTTGTATGGATGGATGGATGGATGTTATTCTTTCACGCAAAAACGACTAAACGGATTTGGATGAAACTTCGCACACAAATGGCTTATAACCAGGATTAACATATTTAAGATACTTTTTATCCCGATATTCCTACGGGATCGAAACTTATGAGGGTGACACCGCGGGGCGCATCTAGTTCTAAATAAAGATGAAAATTATCTTTCAACTGATCTGGAATTGGTACTTTATAATGAATTGAAATCGGGCACACTACTTCGATAAGAAACTTACAGTAGACTGCAAATGAGTAGTAACACCTTGAGCTGGGCTGGCGTAGTACGGAGTTTTAATAGAATAAGAGGTCAGCTTATACTGGTTTTGTTACCACTAACGCGTAGCTTACTGTACAAGGTATGTAGAGAGATTCTTAAATCTAATTTATCCTAATTTATTTGGAAGGGACAGAAATGATTACGCATAGGGATGACATAATCTTATTTTACTAAACGTTTTGCGTAGGTACACTTATACAGGGTCATCGACGCGTAAACTGTAACCATGAATTCAGCACATGACTAGAAATCTTTAGTCGGTTATTAAAAAATAAATCGGCTGTTTCATAGAAAAGTGAAATACCTACAAAATGAATGGCACAACTATTTTTTTTTTTTTTTTAATAACCGACGATAATTTTCAACTCGGTGCGTTCAGAATCATGTACTGCATTCATGGTAACAGGTTGCCATGTCCATGCCGCTCTGTATTAAAAATATGCAGGCATTCGCTTGAAAGTCTGCTACAGTAACTAAATATTTGATTCTAATCTCTAGAAACACCACCAAACCCACCCTTTGTATGTTTTCTCTAAATTAAATAAACCTCGAAAATAAATTCCCTTATTACAGAATAAGTCCCGCGGCGTATCGCGCTCTCTCGTTAGCACCTCTCGACCTGTTAATACGACACTCGACAGTGAGCGATGCGACGATTGCCCACCACTCACCACTTTGCCTAACATTTATCTACGAGTATCTTCTTCGACACCCGATGAGATTTCAACGAAATTTGTTAAAGCTTGGCGAATTAAGAAATTTGTGGAATGAATTTGAATTTTTCGTTTGAAAATCTCGTTTGGATTTAAAAATTTACGTAAGATTGCCATTTTTATGTAGCAAATCAAATACAGCTGATTTTTGCTCACGTAGTTACAGTTTTACTTAATAGAATAATATCATGCCTGTATTCCACAAAGGGTTAGGCAGAACCTTTAGTACACCCATATTTAGTCAGTTATGTTTAAGTTCCATGTAATAGGGTCGAGCCTATTGCCATCAACCAGGCCCAAATCCAAACTCCGAGTTGCTACTAAGAAAGTCCAGATGGAAAAACCCAGGACTTCATGCTGAGCAGACCAATATGCATGGTGGCGACCACTAGACCATCGACGCCGTTTCAGTTTAATAGTCGTCTGCTCTATCTAAATACACGATAGCTAAATCTTAACCACTCTGCTCGACTAGATTTTGACATATGACATATCAGCTGACTCGACGGGATGTTGCGAATAACGTCATGAAATTCAGGAAATTACATCAACTTTCAGCATTCAAATTTATTAAGAAAAATATGTTTCCGCGCTTATTTTATACAATATATTTGTGGCAAATATCTCTAATTATTTGTTGAGGTCGGTCAAACTTCGTTAGTCTACTACGAAAGTTGTATAAAATAGGTATTACTACACCTATCCAAAAGGTAGGCACCTTAAACTCGCTGGAAATATATACATACACAACCTATTCTCTTGCTGAAAATATGCAAAAGGCAAAAATAAAGATTTAATCATTCTCTCCGCGTTCTTACTTTTACCATTTTTCTTACATAAACTACACTTAAAACGCAATCAAATCTTGATAAAAATTACAAAAAATTGTGTGTTCGACATGACACTTCGTAGTGCTGACCATCCACCCAATTTTCTTATTTCGAACCAAAAATTGCCTATAGTGTAATCGATGAACTAAGTTTGTCATGACACGGTTGGCGCAGTGGCTGAGCGATCGTCAGCTGCACTGCGTGTCCCAGGTTCGATTCCCACACGGAACAAATATTTCTATTGCCTACACGTAGTTGTTCCGGGTCTGGCTGTTTGTGTATGTGAGTTTAAATGTTTGTAAACGCACCCACGATACAGGAGTAATTCCAAGTGTAGGGCAACGTTAAAAAAAAAATATCTGCGTTAAAAGATACGTTATCTAGGTAAATATCAGAAAAACATGTTAAAATCTCTCTAGCTATTAAACTAAAACATTACCTGCACAGAAAAAAAACTTTACGATTCACTGCAGCTTTTAATAAAGCTAATATTACGACCCCCTTTTATCGGCTCGGAATATTGTATAACATTCCTAAACGGCATTCAGTGAACTCTAATAAAGCTTTCCTTTATGTTCCATGTATAGGTGCCTAAAGCCTAAAGGTACGTTTACATGGACAACTGAAACAGCAACTAAAATTTTAAACTCTTTGATAGCTCTTTTCGCTGCAACAAATGAGTACTCGCCGGTGGCGTGAATCTCAGCGATTGACTATTAAAATATGTATTTTTTTTACCTACACGGAACCTGCCACTTTTGTGCGTTTCATAGCTTCTTGCTTCCTCGTATCTCGGCCGTACGACAGGTGCCATAGACAGTCATCAGATTCTTTAGTCAATAAGACGTCTCGACAAAATCGAGCAACTTACTGCGATGTGAACGTGTAGCAATTGTTTATAGAGATATCGCCATACAGTACATAGATAGTATTCGAATAAACTAGGCAGCAAGCAAGGCAATACTCCTATATTTATATAAACTATGATTGAGAATTCGAGACAATATTGTCGAAAAATTTGCAGTAATTTTAAGGAATTCAACTAGATAATCTAAGTTATAGATATCTAAGATTTCGTAATAGCAGCTGGAGTCTGGATTTGTGCCCAGTTGGTGGAAATTCGCTTGTCTCCTATTACTATAGGTACACCTCTGATTAACCATTCTGGGGTAAAGGCCTGATGCTATGTCATGTTATGTCTGTTCAATGAACAAAATGGTTCATTGGAAAGCCCGGTAATGGTTGATGAAAGTGGTGGATGAACAGTGTTCATCCACCACTTTCAATTTTTTCTTACCGGGCAATAATAGCCCAAAAAATAGCCCAGCGTAAGGTCAGCTTAACATATCAATCGTGTATGTTCGTGCAACAGGTATTCGATTGCCGGCAAGTGACAACCACGAGCGGCATGTTCGAAGCGCTGTGCAATCACATGAAATACAGCACCAACAAAGGGAATATTAGGTGAGAACATTTTATTAATAGTAATGTTGCATTCTTCTATTGTTAAACGTGGAGTGTGTGGGGGTTTAACGTTTTTTGTTAACAGCGTACATCCCGCGCGGGCTAAGTAGGTAATGTCACATTTCTTGTGGTTTTTCGTGATTATTTTATTAAATTTAAACCAAACTGCAATTTTTTTACGAACGTTAGTATTACTTACACTATTATTGCTACTGTTAGTGTGATACGCAATTAACCCGCCGCAGGTGTTAAAATTCTTTTGATAAAAACGTTTGACCATGTTTTAAAATCAACCATTTCTTTAACAGGTCAGCAATGACGGTGTTTCCTCAACGTACAGACATGCAGCATGACTACCGGATATGGAACAGCCAGCTCATTAGCTACGCCGGGTACCGACAGCCTGACGGTACCATACTGGGTGACCCTATGCACTGCGAGTTTACTGACGTAAGCATATTCTGTTTGTAGGGAACTATACTAGATAGATAATATTATATTCAGTAATACTAGATTAATCACTATTGAGCAGCTAGTGATATGCGTCTATGTAACAAAATGGTACTGTTACAAATAGTCTCAGTACAAATCTTAAATTCATTTCTTTCATTAAATCAAATATAGACAACGCACTGACTAACCCGCTACGTCTAGAAGCGTGATTGTACAAGAGTTATTTTTATAACGAAAGAGTCCTAAGGAGAGGTTTTTGAAAATTCATCCCTTTAAGGGGTTGTTGGTCCCTTTTAGGGAATGGAATTAGTTCGACATTCAAAACCCACCCACCGGTGTTACCTGTATCTATTGTAATGTACACATTGTACTATATTCAAACGTATGAGGATGAAATTAAGTAATAAATAAGCTCACAAGACAACATACATAATTAACAAAACAGTACAGACAACAAAAAATATCGAACCTAAACCTTTATTTCATTCTCACCAAAGTTTCAGAACAAAAACCTATTTACTTTTCAGACGAATAACTCCAAACCGCTCCCATATTCCTCCGCCTCTCATCCACAACAAAACTTCTACACTAGATCGTATCACACGATTGATGGCCATTGAAAAACCTTCAGTTATTGCATCCGTTACAAATAAATCATTCAATAGCTGACATATCTCGTTCGGATGCACCTGCTACATGCAAACAATACTATAACTAAAACTACATAATATAACACACATCATTGTTTACACAACTATTGTTTAGTGTTGAATTTAGTTAGGGCCTGTTTATTTTAGAATGACTGATTACGTGAATAAAACAGTCTTGTGAAACTAAACTGGGTATTTGTTTAGGATTTCTCAATTGTATTGCATGTTTGGGTCATGTAATCGCGTTTGTTATATCACAGATGTCTTTTGTAGAGAAGGCTTGTTAGTGTAAAAATAACAACTAAGTACCTAAGGGCTGATTTTACAATGAACAGATCATTTTTATTCGTGAAATAAAATTGACGTCTAACAGTTTCGATATGGACGATCAAAACTGTCTGGACTGTCAAATATTTAAAACGATTCCTCACATACAGTTATCTGGCGTTGGAAAAATCAACCCTTAGTCAAGGAAAACAATTAAGCAAATTGACACCCTACATAAATTAAATACACATTATAATGGCTTGAATACTACGATTAATACCGGGGTTACCTGAGGGGAAATTCTGGTAATTTAAGAACGTTCACAGTCCGATCTCAGTCTCTATCACTCAAAAATACCTGTAATTTCCCTACATTTTTGACGAGCTTTTGACATTGATTGTCGCTGCGATGAGATTGCGACTAGATTTTGAACGTTTTTAATTACGGTAATTGGCCTTCTGGTGTTTGGTGTTGATTCCATACTAACACGTATTCCTCTGTTATCCAAAAAAACAAAACAGGGATATGGCAGTGCTAGTTATACAGGGTGTCCGGTAATTAATAGATAACCTCCTAAAGGGTCACACATCAACTTTTACTACGGGAACAAACATGAAATCGCGAATGTTTGCATAACTCGTCAAAATGTAGGAAACAGCTGATTCTTTTTTCGCGATTTCAGGTTTGGTCCCATAGTAATAGTTGTTCATAATGATGAGTACAATGACCCTTTAAGAGGTTATCCATTAATTACCGGACACCCTATTATATCGTAAAAAATATTTGGATTAGTATCATTAATCAGGGAGAAAACAAAAGAATATTGACATATTCTTTTTAACGACCACGTGACCGCGTTTTCTCTTAATAAACCCGTTTGCTCTTGCTTCTAAAACACATTAATACACAAAATTTTTCAGATATTTCATACAGCTGTCAAAGAATGACAGTTGTGATCGATTAGACCTACGTACAATTTAAGTTGGTACTCAATTTGTTTAAAAATTGATTTCTTGACTTTATTGACTAACTAGGTAGGTACTTACACACAATGAAGAATGAATGGCGAAGGAAGACATAGTGAGGATGCTTGGACAGGCTCTAAGCATATACACGATGAGCAATAAGCGTGGCGATCTTTATACAAAGAGAGGTCTCTGTCCTGCTGCAGCAATTGTACAGTCAGCAACAAAAGTCAATTAACACTGTTACTTTTACAAATCATCTAAATTGATACAAAATGATGCGATACATTGGTTTTGTCTATTTCATGTAATAGCAAAGAGTTAATTATTCTTAAATATTCTATTACTATATGTTTTTTAAGAATATTTTGCTCAATAATTAAGATTTAATCAACTAAAGTATTAACCGACTTTTGTTGCTGACCGTACTTTAACAAAATGTGTAATTCTATCACTTTAAACCAACAAGTTCCAATTGAAATTCCTGACACAATAAAACTTAACTTGCAATCTTCATGAATCGCAATCCCACTTGTTACTTTCTAAATTGACTGTCTGATTCGAACACATGCGATCCACAAGTTGACGCAATAAATATTGTTGCAGCTTTGTCTCAAGTTGGGGTGGAAGCCCCCGAAGACGGCGTGGGACATCTTGCCTCTTGTCCTGTCCGCTAATGGAAAGGACCCGGACTACTTCGACATCCCCAGGGAACTTGTCATGGAGATAAATATGACACACCCCACGTAAGTTGGCTATTAGTGCGTAGTTCTAGTTGTGCTTTTAGAAATAATAGTTTTGTGTTGGTTTATTAAATTGTTTTGATTTTGAAGATGATGAATGAATGCAGCACCCTAATTGCGTAACAATCTGAATCATTTTGAAGGATATTGCTAATCCATTGCTTCATATGTTCGGAAAATGTGTCTGCTCAACAACGTAAATAGCGCAATTAATGTTGTTGAACTGTCAAAAGGAAACCTACAGCTACTGATAGTGTGTTAAGCAGGTTTGGTTAGGTTTGTTAGGCAGGACTGCAGGAATGATTTATTACATCCGGTGAAATGTGATTATACAGGGTTATTTGTAAAACACCAGCAACCTCTTAAGAGGTCATTGTACTCATCATTATATACAACCTTTACTATGGGACTAAAAGTGAAATCGCAAAAAAAAACCTTTTTTTCCCCTACATTTGTGTTCGCATAACTCGTCAAAATATATATACCTTACCTTTAACGTGTTGGACGAAATAATAAACATTATTTTTATGAAAAGTTACAAAAGTGCGGTCAATGTTTTTAGGAAAAATTAGTCACTAATTTTTCTGAATTAGTGAACAATGGCGCCGATTCCCTTGTTCACAAACTAAACTAAATTTAAGTTCTATGCATCTTTTTCTTTCTATTTAATTTAGAAAAGGACAGAAGATAAATATTAGTTTAGTCCTGTCAAACTAGTTAGCGCCTGACGTAAATTGACGTATTTTTAGCAGCCATGTTTTTAATCACGTCTAATCTGTCTATGGAGTATCTTAATTTGACAGGAGTAAACTAATATTTTATCTTCTGTCCTTTTCTTAATGAAATAGAAAGAAAAAGATGCACAGAACTTAAATTTAGTTCAGTTTGTGAACAAGGGAATCAGGGCCATTATCGATCATTAAGTATTAAATGGTAATAAATAGACGTCAAAGAAAAACACGTGGATGCGATAAAATATTGGAACGAACTTCCTTATAGCACACTTGGCGAATGAGAGCTAGAGCGAAAAATGTGTAACATTGAACTTCACGACCCTTTTGAATGTGTGTTTACAAGCGCATAATATGTATGTATATTTTAACTTTTTTTCATTTAGATACACTCAAACGTTCCGACTGGGTGTCACACGGTACCTCTCGAAATAAAAAAAAAAGTAAATTCAGAATTCATCGTTAGTTATTGCATTTTTAGTGAGAACCAATTTGCGGAACTTCTAATTATTATTTATCAAGAATTACTGGTTTGACTACAATGTTAAAAAACATAGGTTTTTTTACATCATGTGTTGGAAAGTAGGTAGGTACCTTGTTTGGATAGATTTGGGCTTAATTCGCTTTTCATTATCGCTTTATCACCAATCTTTTTTGGGTTTCCGATTACGTAAAAAACTTTGAATTTTTTATCAAGATTTTTTTACGACACTGACGCCGATTCCCTTGTTCACAAACTAAACTAAATTTAAGTTCAGTGCATCTTTATCTTTATATTTCATCAAGAAAAGGACAGAAGATAAATACTAGTTTAGTCCTGTCAAATTAAGATACTCCATAGACAGTTCAGACGTGATTAAAAACATAGCTACTTAAAATACGTCAATTTACGGTCAGGCGCTGGCTAATTTGACAAGACTAAACTAATATTTATCTTCTGTCCTTTCCTTAAGGAAATAGAAAGAAAAAGATGCACTGAAATTAAATTTAGTTTAATTTGTGAACAAAGGAATCGGCGGCAATGTTTCGCATATACAGCGTGTATCAGAAAGATGTGGTCAACATTAAGGATGTGGTACCTACAGACCAGCAAACTGAACAACTTTCTCTAAGAAACCAACATCGCAATCACAAAAAAATAATCAGTCGTCCCATACAAAACTTCAATACCTACTCGACCTAAATGTATGAATAACTGATAATTCTTTTTGCAATTACGATAATGGTCTCATAGAGAAATTATCTGATACATGCTATATTTTCCTTGTCAACAAATTCTAATAAAATTGTTGTTTATTGCGAGTTTTCATACAATGCAAAATAAATTCCGAATATCTCCGTAGATATCATGTTTCAGCAGTCTCATAGCTTTGTGAAAGAGTTGGTCCAAGGAAATACTACCTACATAATGTAGTTTCGCATTTTTGTAGCAAATCTGCTTTTCCGACATTGTAAGCATATACCGTAGGTAGATGAGACCATGTATATTGCTGGCAACTTACAAGAAATCCCCATAGTGTTGCAGGTATTCATGGTTACCACCAGATGGACAAAAAAACATATATTTTTCCTTAAAAATATAAATAATTAGATTAAAAATGTGGCACAGAACTAGATATCCGGTAGACAAAACAGCGTTCAACAAATCTTCTAATGAACTAAAAGACCTTATCAAAAGTTTTACCAACAATAACCTCCAAGCTATCCTGTCTAACTTAACCTCAAGTTCAGACACTAACTATTCGCTGTGGAAGGCAACTCAAAAATTAAAACGTCTAGTAGTTAAATACCCCCCATCAAGAAAACAAATGGGAACTGGGCAAGATCAAACATGGAGAAGGCTACTATATTTGCTGAACACCTAACTCACGTATTTCAACCATTTCCTAAATAAGACCTGAGCACAATGCTGAAATAAAAAGCTATATATAGCTAAGCTAATGGAAATTGCAGAGCAAATATGTCTCCCATTGAAACACACGAGTCCTACTGAAGTAGTAGGTGAAATAAAACACCTCAAGGATGGAAAATCGCCAGGATACGACAGTATAGACAGCGTTCTGTTGAAACATCTGCCTAAAAAGGGTATAGTAGCAATCGTTAACATTTTCAATGCCTGCTTAAGAGTTAACCACTTTCCAGGACAATGGAAGATACCGCAGGTCATAAAGATACCTAAACCGAATAAACCACCTAGTGAAGTAGCTTCATATCGATCTATAAGTCTTCTACCTTTACTATGTTAACTTCTCGAGAAGATCATAATGAATAGGATGAAGGTACAGGTGTACCTTCATCCTATTCATAATTTTATTATGTACTTCTTCATAGTGATATTATTTTAAATAACCAATTTGGGTTCCGGGAGAATCATGGAATAAATTGAGCAAGTACACCGAATCATCGACGTTATAAGTAGAGCACTGGAGGAAAAAAAATACTGTTCAGCAGTATTTTTGGATATTAGCCAGGCCTTTGACAAAATATGACATGAGGGCCTGTTATACAAAGTTAAAAAAATGCTCCATCACTCATTTTTTCGCATAATAAAGTCCTACCTCAGCAAACGATGTTTTGAAGTAAAGCAGCATGATGAACTCTCAGACTTATATGAGATTAAATCAGGAGTACCACAGGGAAGTTTACTGGGCCTAATTCTATACATAATATTTACTGCTGACCTACCAACAACAGACAGGACAACGGTCGCAACATATGCAGACGATACAGCTTTGCTAGCCACACACACAAATCCAATAATTGCATCAGAACACCTACAACATCACATTAACAAAATAGAGGACTGGCTTAAAACTTGGAGAATTCACGCAACTAAAAGTAAGTCAACACACGTAACTTTCACTCTCAGGAGAGACACATGTCCACCAGTTACACTTAATAACGAGGAAATCCCGTTAGACGATAATGCAAAATACTTGGGCATGCACTTGGACAGAAGGCTGACATGGCAAAAATACATTTGGCCAAAGAGGAACCAACTAGATATAAAACTTCTTAATATGTACTGGCTAATCGGACGCCACTCACAAATGAGCAGACATAGCAAGTTGTTAGTATACAAAGCCATCTTGAAACCAACATGGACTTATAGCATACAACTCTGGGGTATAGCCAGCAACAGTAACATAGAGATATTGGAAAGATTTCAATCAAAAACACCGAGGGCTATCTTTAACATCCCCCAATACATCAGCAACAAGATCATATTCCTTGATATAAAACTACCAACTGTCAAACAGGAGATAGCAAAATATAACGACGCCTACCAGAAAAGACTATCAAAACATAAAAATGAGCTTGCTGTCAGACTGAGTGGAGACCAAGGTCTCCAGTATCGAAGACTAAAGAGACATAGTGTACCAACTCTTCAGGATAGATTCGTCAGGATGGAATGAGACACTCATCTCAGAAGTGTCTCTCCAAACTAAAAGCCTTAACCACATAAAAATATCAGCCAAAACAGTGGTTTATTGTTGTGTGCAACAGATTATACAATCCCCGGCACACAAATATTTCTGTCTCAAAACACCTAAAACATGACAACCGCTTGTAATTCTTTTTCTTATACTTCCTTTTCACGATATAATTACGTAAATGTTACGTTCCCAGGGAATAAAGCCAAAGTTCTTACTTCGGAAAACGCTTTTCAAGTACTTGAGATGTTATTAACACATCTGTACGGTTGCCCATACTTATAAGAAACCCTCAGTCCCTTCTTACAATACCCTAAGGAAAAAATGGGTCCATTCGCAGCTGAGGCTTCGCGGCAACTTCGGTATCTACGTTTAAGTAAATGATTTCCAAAAAAATGAAGTATTTTCTACAACGATTATATACATGAGAGGTTTTTTTCGACTCCTCTCTGTAATTTGAATGTAAATACGATTTTTCACATCATTTATTTGCTGAGTCTACCAGTTAACGTTTCATGCTCATTGCGTCGCATTCGAATTCTAATCGTGGATGCTTTAACATACTCAAATCACGCGCATACACATCGAGACACGGAACAAATATAGTAAAAATATTTCTCTCAAAGATGCGGGAAGTACAAATTTGACAAAAGACAGCTGTTTTGCCGAATTTTTCTCGTGAAATTTTTCGCACTTACCAATTCATCGCTTTTTATCGCAATTTCTATGATATAAATATTGGTACGTTACCTTTGTCTTAAAATTGATTAAAGCTTCATTATTCTGCAAAGTAAAGACTGCGTCTTAAGAAATCGTAAGTACAAAAGATTCATTTGTATCACATTCCCAAGTTTGACACAACGAAGTTCAACATTTACTCCGATCCCCTCTTTACAACAATGTAAATACTTTTGAGTAACAATAGGCGTTACACAACGTTTAGCCTAAGGACTATTAGTTAGCAAAACTTAAATGGGATCAGGAAAATACATTGAAACAAATTCGTATTTGAACTTGCTTTGGCTATATATTTCCCTATACTATTTATGTGATACATCGCCTTTCTAATGGACCATTTGGGGAATAGTAGAGAACAAAAATCCGAAGGGAATACAAATGGTTTGTTTGATATATAACAATGACTAAATATACCGTTTTAAAAGCCTCTTTTCATGAACCGTTTAATATTATGTACTTTGACAGAGATGTTAGCACTGAACGTTAACTGACCCATTTCCCACAGTAAGTCTGTATTTTGGTTCGGCATTTACTGACGCAGTTTGTGTTTATTATTCTGAAGTTCTTATTGTGGAAACCGATGTAGGCACATTCAGGAAAGTTTTATTGTGTATGCAAAAAATGCGTTACGAGAAATATATGGGGGAACATGCAAAGAAAATGAAACTTCTGCTTACTATATTTCCACAAACGAAACAGCAAGGAACCAACAAACTCCCAACTATAAATCTAACAATTGTTCTTTTGCAGCAAAAAACTCGGTTCCTTCGGAAAGGTCGCAGATTTACGACGAAAACTATGTATTACACGGCAACGCACGTCTTTCTTTTTTTCCATCAGGAATTTATGCCAGTATAAAAAGGTCTGGGAATGCATATAATGTCGAGAAGTGGTCCTGCAAACATTCGGTCCAGATTGCTATCGTAAAACTGTGGTCCAGTGATCTCCAATCTTCGTTTATTGATCATAACTTCGGTCTATTCAATAATGAATTGATATTGATAATGTTAACATTAACAGGCGTTAATGTATCGTAAACGGCAGTGATAAATTGTGACGGAGTCCGGTAATTCCTTGGCTGACATCAATTTCTTATATTTCAATCAATTTATTAATATTAGGTTTTACGGCCATTAAATGTTTTTCTTTTAGTAAACTTTTCCTTGTACTTTTTGACACGCGTTTTATTCCTCGAATAATTACTGTCAAAGATTATACAGAGTGGCAAGGACGCGCAAACTGTAACCATGAATTCAAAACATGATTTTAGACCCTCAGCGTATAAATTTTTCGGTGAAAAGTGGAATACCTATCGGTCAAAATGTATGGAACAGCAATGTCATTTTTATAACCGACAAAAAACGTCAGCGCTCCTTTCATAATCACTTACTGAATCCATGGTAACAGATCGCGCGTCAATGTCCCTGCCACCGTGTACTTATTTTTAACTTTGCACACAGTTTCCACTTGAAGTTAATTAAAGAATATGGGTCATTAAATTTCTGATGCAACAAAAATGCTAAGACTCAGCACGATAAAGCCCCATTAGTACTTTCACGTTCGTACATTTATAAGTTTTGCTTGGGGCTTTTACTAACAACGGAAAACGGATTTATGAGAAAACAAAATGCATTTCCACTCTTGATTTTTTACTAAGAAACAATGCAGGTGTTCTTATTAAATTAGTATCGTTTCAAATAAGGTATGCGTTTATATGTATTTGTTAAATTAAACATCATACTGGAATAGTTAGTGCCTCCATAATTTGTCCAACATTGTCACTTCCTACATGATAGCGGTTCAAGGAAAATTTTTATACACTGATTCGGATGAAATCATTTTCAGTCAAATTCTGAGAAATCTGTGTAAACCTGCGTAATTAGATTACGGAAAATGATGGATCATTTTAAATTCGTAGGTGGATGACGTGCTTAAACAAAGAATGACTTGAAAAATAATCACATATTTATAATAATATTACTCCGTTATGTATGACTTCGTGTGACATACTTTTTATGAAAATATATTATGAAAAAAGGCCGAAAATATGTCGCAAATCTCGGGATATCGGTAACTTCGAGTGGCTTGCGAAGGTCAAGAGACAATCACAGTATAAAATATTGATATTCAGACACATCTGGTTACTTCAGAACCCAAACCCAATCAGATATAGAATCGCAGAATTGTAACTTGTAGTAATTTTAGGAAAAATAGCAAAGTCTAGTAGATTTATTCTAAAAATTCAGCTTCGAGATGTTACGAATAGTATATCTCTGAATGTTACCATACTTACTAACTGGTACCTGGACGACCTACAGAAGATCGCGGAGAAGACCTGGATGAGGCTCACAAACCAGGGAAACATGGCACAAAAGGGAGGAGGCCTATACTCAACAGTAGGTGGGAAATCGGCTGTCAATGACGATGATGATGATGTACCTACTGTAATTAATTCTTCAAATCTGGCTCTTGCCTCTTGATCTTTGTACCATAATACATTGTTATAATTATAATAGAAGTCAATCGTTTGGCCATAGTACAGTCAACAGCAAAAGTAGATGATCAAAATCAGAAATTCAATACTAATGAACGGAGTTCGCGTCAGAACTGTGTGGCGTCGAAGTGTTTCAAAACTATGGGATTGTAAATTATACCAAACATTTACTACTAGTACAGCTATCATATAGCTGCGAACTCCGTTCATTAATATTGAATTTCTGATTTTGATCATCTACTTTTGCTGTTGACTGTACCTATTGATAGCGATGCGGAGATATGCGTCTTGGTGTGATCTTTAAGCTTACCAGTATTTTCCGGATGACTATTATTGAATTAATTTCCAATCTATAATCTTCTTTCTCTTATATATAAAAATCAATCACCGTTCGTTAGCCTCGCAAAAACTCGAAAATGGCTCGACCGATTGTGATGAAACTGTGGTAAAATATTGTGTGAAAGGCAATTTCTAATCTGTCACCCTCCCACAGGTATGAATGGTTCGAGGAGCTGAACCTCCGCTGGTATGCCTTACCAGCTGTCGCCAACATGCGTTTCGACTGCGGTGGCATTGAGTTCACTGCCAACGCCTTCAACGGATGGTACATGAGCACTGAGATCGGCTGCAGGAACTTCTGCGATACTAACAGGCTTAACATGCTGGAGGTAAGATTAAAATGCCCTTAAATATTCTTCAATCAACTCCACTGCTGAGAATAAGCCTCTTTCAAATTGCGCAACAACACTGCACTTCCTGCATTCCACATACCTACTAGTCTGTTCTAGTCGCGATTTTCATAAGAGGTTCTCATTCTATCAAGGTAAAAAAACTGTGCCTTTTTTAACCGACTTCTAAAAAAGGAGGAGGTTCTCAATTCGGATGTCTGTATTTTTTTTTTTTATGTTTGTTCGCGCATAACTCCGTCGCTTGCCAACCGATTTGAAAATTCTTCTTTTGTTGGAAAGGGTATACTTCCCAAATGGTCCCATAGAAATTTCATCAAAAACGGTTTTGTAGTTTGGTTTTTAAACCAAAATTACTGGAAAAAATTACAACTAAAAAGTGAAAAATAAACGTTTTTGGAAGTCGGTTGTTTTTTTTTGCAAAAAAGTTTTTTTCATTTCTAGTGGCTATAAGTAAGCAATTTGCTTCCGTAAGTAAAAGTATTACATTAATTAGAATAAAAATCCAACAAAATATAATAGTTTTTTCAAAAACTATCTTCTAAGAACAAATCTCTCTCTGAAAGTAGCAATTACATCTCGAGGGACTGACTTGCTACTAGAGTTAAGTGCAGGAAAGCTAAGAACATGAGCTTTTACCGGTTCGCAAACACGATCACATCTTTAAATGAAGTATTAATAGACCTACATAACTCATGTAAAAAATTGGTAACACAATACAAACATGTGGGATTCCCTGCTAACGTCATAACAATTCCGTCATCACAGGCGAACATTCCATAATAATTTCCACGAAACATTGATGTTAATCAAACTAAAATTAGCTTATTAACTAGCCACCGAACTATAACAATATCTAGTGTACCTAATATGAATCATACTGTAAAACAATTGTACACGAGATTTCACGACGTGAAGCGTTTGTATTAAGGTGGGTATGGACCAAATGAATCAGAGTAAGAGTAAGAGCATTATTTTCTTGATATTTTAGTGTAAACATCGATATTATTCTATCTCCATTTTCAATAAATGGGAACAAATCAAAACTTTCTCAAAATCAAATCTTTTCTCGAAAGTTATGTTATATGTATGTTCATTTGTAATGGATAAACTCAAAAATTACATAACCGATTTTCATAATTCTTTTTCGTATAGATAGCTATTTTATCAGCGAGTAACATGGGCTGGATTTTTTTAGTATATTGTGGTGTCTTACGACTTCCACGCGAACGAAGTCGCGGACAGAAGCTGGTCTAGAATACAATTCGTGCAGATATTTGTTCGATCAAGTCGCTATAATATGAAAACGCTTTGCACAGGCCGCCGTTCCGAAGAGGGAATGGAATTGAACTTGAAAGAACATTGTAGAAAACTGTTCGCGTACTCATTTTTCAACAAACAAGCGTACTTATAACATTCCTTAAACGGCCCATAGAATCATCGCGAACAAAGATAGAGCAAGAAAAAATTTGCTCTGTCTTTGTTTATACAAAGAGAATGTGATAGTGTGAGCATAGGATAATTTATGAGGTACTAAGCGTGGGGATAGAATGTCTGACTCGTTCGATCTAAACCAACCTTTGATATTTCAAACAATGCAATGTTCGCGAATTGCCAGTCGTATGTGAACTGTGGTTGAAACGTTGGTCAGATGATTGACGACTAATTACCGGTCAGTCGATCTCGTAATGTTTTGCTCTAGGAATTATGGCCGTACGCTCAAATTAAAGGGACATAAATGCTTGGATATGGCTGTCCGTTATATCATTTGTCATTTCCAAATGGATGACTGAATTACAACTGAAATGTGTAACTATTCCGGTCATGTTTTTGATGAAATGCAGCTGAAATTTTCGAGCAAAGCTTCAAGTCATGAAATTCTTAACTTAGCATGCATACGTAGTTTAGTTTATTTATTTAACCATTTATGTACACACATATAAACAGACAAAAAGAAATGACTTGAAAAATACGTACAAAGGTGGGAAAACAAAATACATAAAATCAAAGCAATTCTCTAATTTAAATATAAACATACAATACTAGAATATACAATATACATATAAACATACATACTTCTAAAATAAATATCACTAAAATATATAATGTAATTTCAATAACAAATACATATTGAATTATGACAAAGTGGAAAGTTAGTGTTGTTTTACTCTTTTGTAAATACTTTTATTATAACTATTATATGTACTTCTTTAATTTTGGGAGTGATGCTAATTAAATTTTCTTTCCGCCAGAAAGTAGCTCAGAAAATGGGCCTGGACACAAGGACTCCAGTCAATCTTTGGAAGGACAAGGCCCTTGTGGAATGCAACGTTGCCGTTCTTCACAGCTTCCAACAGCACAATGCTACCATTGTTGACCATCATACTGCTTCTGAAAGCTTCATCAAGCATCTGGACAATGAAAACAGATTGAGGTAAGCAATTATGAACTTTAGATGAGACAAAATAAAACACATTTTTGGTCACAGGGAATTAGATGATGTCATTCAGCAAGTACCTATAAAAGGACCGAAAATTGCAGTCACGATTACATAGCGGAAGATTTCAATTAAAATGCTTGACGTAATTAAAATACTTGACTTCATTAAAATTGACACAATTACAATCTTCTGTTATTGTTCATTAATTATGGTAGTAGAACAAGCCACTATCAACATGCCAAATACAGTACAGTTGGTAACAAAAAGCATTGCTCAAATCAATTAAGCAATAGGTACTTTTAATAATCCACTACGAATGACAAATAATTTCAAAAGTATTATTATTAAAAAAGAAATTAATTATATTGTAAATAGATCAAAAGAAATTCAACATTTTCTGTGTCGGACATAAAGCTGATAATTGCGATATAATTTTTTTTACCTGTTTATGCGACACGTTGGTTACCCTTTCCGGCTTTCGTGGTCGGCCCTGTCCCATAAGCTGCGTAGAATAAACAGATGATCAGATTAATGTCGTCGTGGACCAAAAGCATCCGGATCTGGCACATTAAAAGTGGACGAATGAGCGTATTTAACGGCTAATATTTCTGCAAGCGTTCATGAGTGTGTGAAAAAACCGACCTTCTTTTAATTGGCATGTTTTGTGTGTCGTGTATAGATATTATTTTCTTTTTGCACTGCTTATTTTGTTTTGTTATCGTACACAATCTAAATCCATGTTGTATTCAACAAACTTTCCAGACGTAATTAAATGCCGCGAAGTTTTCAACAAAATCTATGAAAACATTCGACATTGTCGCGCCCGCTTGTAGTAAACAGATTGCAGATGAGAAAACTAGACTTAATTACAACCAGACCCGCTTGATCATTAAGCTGTCGACACCAGAGCCTTGCAGATGGACCGGTTAGCTTAGACATGTGGTCAGAAGGACATGTAAACATCAATGTTTTGAACTATCGTGTGATTGTTTGGGTTTGCAGCTTCACTTTACTAGGCGACTGTACCAGTGGCGTCATCACGGACATTTATCAGTGTCTAAGATATTGTAAAATCATCCTCCTTGATACGGTTACAGTTTTTGTGCTAGATGAGTGGGATATCGATAAATGGACTAAGTTTTTGCATCAGTTAAATTCAGGTTAGTGAACGTTGGGATGAAAATGACGATGCTTGTTGCCTACTCGATTTAGAGGTGACTCAAAACCTTGCTACTCGTAATTACAATAAAGCAAAGAGATTTAAGAAGACTTGCTCTTCAATTATACCCTTAATTGTATTGTTTTAGTATTCTGAGAATCAATATACTTGCTACGGTGCTAACGACCAGTCAAGTAAAGCTAGACATTTTAATTGGGAACCAATTCATGGAATGGACAATCGGAACATAATAGCGTCTTCGTTGTTAGATTTCAACGCGCGTCCAATTAGAGAATTTCTAGGAAATTAATATTATCCAATGGAGCAAAAAATATTAATTGACTTTCCTGAATAATTCGTGCATTTCATTATGAGGTAGGTATACTGTAAAATGATTTTCGATTTGGCTGCCAACGGTAACCTACCTACTAGATTGATATCGTTGAGAAATTAATTAAAAAAATACGAAATAAAATGCAATAATTTGTAAAACATAACGTTTGTAGTTACTACCGTAGATAAACCAACTTACTCGTACAAATATAAATCTTAGCTCGAATAAAGTGCTGTCAAACTGTCAGCGCCGATGGCGGAGCAAATTGAAACTAATTTATGGTATGGTCATTAACGGATGACTATCTCTTAAAGTGATCAGAAACTCTTAATAATTTTGCATAACAATATGCGTTTAGTTGTAAACATAGTTAATCAAACTACTCAAGCGATATCAAGTTCTACAATCGGTGGGATAATTGCGATAATAAATAAATAAATCTTTATTTCCAGCTTTTTTTACAATTTACATTTACCACATGATTTTCATATATAAATTGTCATATAAATTGTAGATTCGTACAGACTAAACTTGTGTAATGGATGTCAGGGCTCTCAAGTTAACACTAGTTAGACAAATAAAAGTTCTGAATTCTAAAATGGAGGAACTATAGACACAAAATAAAGATTTTATACATAAACTAAAATAGACAAAATTGCGTAACACACTAACAGTAGCAATGGCTTTAATTTTGACAGTTTAACCACATTCGAGGCATTACGTTATTGAGCAGACAAATTTTTCAAACATTAGTATATCCTTCAAAATGATTCAGATTGTGTTTTAGAGTGTGTTACGCAATTCGGGTATCGGTCATCCATACAGAATAATAATAATAATAATTTATTTCAAATTCAAGTAAGATAGTACATCATAAATAAAAACATATCATAAATGAGCTTATAAATTTGACAAGACATCTGTGTCTGAACTAGATAAACAAATATCTGTATTTTAGACAATAGCGCTCTTCCCTATAAATAATACATTTAAAAGCTTACAAGATCAAAGTTTGCTTTAATTATGTACATAGGTATTTCGTTTTTTAAGATCAACTAGTAGTAAAAAGCATAAAATACAAATAAAGTAAAATGAAATAAGACGAAGAAGAAGACGACAGAAGTTCTCATTAAAACAGTTATAAATCACTTACCCAATGAATCATGGCATTATTTATACAAGCATAATATGACGGCGTAAGAATCGTATACATACAGCATAACTTTGATTTAGTTCAACAAATAAAAAAAATATTAACAAAAATGTAGGTACGACTCATCTATCCTAAAAAAACACAATGGACAAAGTTATTAGTATTTTTTTAGTTGTAAACAGTGTTGTGTGTCAAGCAGTGCGATTCTGTAACCATCTCACCGTGAAAAGTTAGGTGAAGTGAACTTAGAGTTGGCTGTCAATAGTGTCAATCCCTAGCATTAGTTGGAATGACAGCTCACTCCACGCTCACTGCACATAAGTTTTCACGGTGAGATTTTTACAGAACCAATCGGCTGATCTGATTGTAGATCTTGATGTCTCAAGATCTACAACCAGATCAGGACATACATACTGAAGTCCTTAATAAAAGAGTTATAAATCACCTATCCAATGAATCTTGACATTATTTATACAACCACAATTTAGCAGCGTAATAAGCGTATACAGTATAACTTTGATTTAGTTCAACAATAAATCTTCTCAAAACAATTAAATACATGGACGCATATATTCACACATACACAATCACTCACCCGTGTAGGTACTCTCGTGCACGCGCACACACAAATATTTCAATATAAGTAAATAAGTTGCTAAATTGTAATGTATAGAATTTGTTTTTATTATTTTTAAATGACTTCTACTGTTTATTTTATATATTTCTTACAAGTTCACCATTATGTAGCACGTTCGAAAAATGTTGTTTTTAATGTCACCTAGTTTGTTGGCGCTGGTGTTTGTGATACAATTATTTTTTCATTAGTACTGACACACTTATTTCTGGAATATTCTCTTTTTACTTGGAAAATTGTTTTTTTTTTTTTGTAAACTTATGTGTATTTTTTTTTATTTTATTGTTATTCAGGTACTAGCTGACCCGGCGAACGTCGTACCGCCATATTTTTTTTTCTTTTCATTTTGCTTCTTATACAAACCTTGTCCTGACAATAACAAACACAAAAAAAAAGTATTAGCGAATTTGGTGCAGTCGATCGGAAGTTATGCGATACATACATTTCGGTGATTTATTTTTATTTATATAGATTAATAAATAATATTTTTATTAAGAAATGTGGGTAGGTACAATTTACCTATCGTAAACAAAAATACAATGAAAACAAAGTTATGAGCAATTTAAATACAGCGTGTAACAAAAGGAAGCGGCTGTAAATTGTCCAATTATTTCGTGAACTAATCGAGTCTAATTCAATTTGGGCGTCCTCGGGTAGGTACGATTACGTTACACAGTTTACGTGACAATTTCGAGGCTCGTCTGCGGTGCATCAAAATTATCAACATCACGCTGTTTTTCATTGTACCGCGAAATTAGGGACGATCTTTTTTCTGAGTAGCTAAATTATACTTAATATGGTTTTTTTTGTAGGGTTAGCGACTTTGCAAAAATACCTATTATGCAAGGTTTTTTAGCCATAATAGCCGAGACAACTCATCTTTCCTATATAAAATAAAAGGGACTTTCTTATCAGCACCCTAGTTGCGTAGCACACGATTGATAACAATCTGAATGATTTTGAAGGATATTACTAATCCATTGCTTTATATGTTCCAAAAATGTGTCTGCTCAACAAAGTAAATAACGCAATGAATGTTGTTGAACTGTCAAAATGAATGCCATTGCTATACTCTTAACTTGTTACGCAATTAGGGGTAATTGCGTTATTTATATTATTGCGGTACTGTTACACTTATTAATTTGATCAGCCCCCAAAATGCTAAAAAAAACACGCTAAAAATCAGCAGTAACAAGCTAATCTATTGTTATTATTTTGTAAGATATATTACGCTATAAAACTCGTTCTTGCATAATACAATCATTATGCTATCAATTGGTTATTAATAACTTACCTGTTAATGAAGCAAATTCCAAGCATAGCTAATTTGTATGTAGGTGTAACATTATTATTTTAATTTAGTCAAATGTCCAACGACATGTTATGTAAATAAACATACCGGCTTGCATTCGATAGACGACCAATTTATTACAACTTTATTAACCGGCGGCTCAGACCGCGTGGAGGTTGGAAATTATCCGACGGGAACATACTGCCAGGACAAAAAGTTTTTTTTTACTATCCTACGCTGTCCCTCTCTTGGGCAGAGGCCTCCTTTCATTTCTTCCATCTTTCGCGAGTCCGCGCGTCCTCATTCCAGTTTTGGCGGAACCTATCCAGGTCGACCCGCCATCTCCTACGTGGTCTGCTGCGACTCCGCCACACTGTCTCAGGGCACCAATTCTGTGTTATCTGGGCCCACAGTTTGTCCAGCATGCGGCTGACATGTCCTGCCCAGTTCCATTTAAATTAATCCAGGTTATAAACTATTTGTGTTCCCATCCAAATCGGTTCAGCCGTTTAGCGTGATAGAGTAGGTAACAAATATCCAAATATCATATACAAACTTTCATATTTAAAGGAAGTAGAATTATATTTAAACTAGCCCGCGACTTTGTCCGCGTAAAATTTATTGATTCCTCGACCCACCTTCTCGCATCGCATCGCCTACTCAGGCTATTACAGTGTTTTTTCTGACATTTTTTATTTTTGCTCGGCTCCTAAGTGTTTTAGTTTGATGTTAAGTAGCCGAAAGTCTTCGTCAAGAAAGGCTTTCAAATGCAAAAACATTTTTTCAAATGCGACTGGAAGTTCCAGAGATTAGCGCGTTCAAACAAACAAATAAACTCTTCAGCTTTATTATTAGTATAGATAGGGAAGGAAGGGCCCGTGGCTAAATAATAACAGCCGCAAAGGTCGATCGGTCAGGTTAAACTACGCTTGCCGCGGTTGGTCTGTGGATGGGTGACCATCTTTACATACCGAGACCCCTCCGTGCCTCGGAAAGCACGTTAAGGCGTTGGTCCCGGCTGTCATTCGTGGATCTTTGACAGTCGTTACGGGTAGTCAGAAGCCGGAAAGTCTGACAACCAGTCTTACCAAGGGGTATCGTATTACCCAGTAACTGGGTTGTGGAGGTCAGATAGGCAGTCGCTCCATGTAAAATACTGGTATTCAGCTGCATCCGGTTAGAATGGAAGCTGACCCCAACATAGTTGGGAAAAAGCTAGGCAGATAGGGAAGGAAGCAGGATAATTCGTCGATACTACGTTGTTGTAGTGACATTTGACCGATTTTCGTAGAAGTCATTGAACATTTTATATAATTTGTTTGTAATGAAATTTTGTGTCACCTTCACCTTTTCCTGCATGAAAAACTCTAATAGCAAACATGATGAAACAATCATCATCATCATCATCTGCCTAGCCTTTTCCCAACTATGTTGGGGTCGGCTTCCAGTCTAACCGGATGCAGCTGAATACCAGTATTTTACATGGAGCGACTGCCTATCTGACATGATGAAACAGTGACTCACGAAAATAATTTTATCAATGCACTATTTCCGTTGGGAATTCGTAACCGAGAAAATAATAAGAGCATTGTAAAAATATGGTTTTCCTTCCTCATTAGGTAAGTATTTTATCTAACATATTTTTTGCCCTTGCAATCTATCTAAATACTAATAATAAAGATAGCTTGTTTGTTTTTTTTTTGTTTGTTTGAGAGTGCTAATCTCTGGAACTAATATCACGCTAGCACTATTAGGAGCCGAGTAAAAAGAAAAAGGTAAGAAAGGAGGCTAAGTGAAAACGAAATAATAGCGCGGGCAGGCGATGCGACGCGACGCGGTGGGTCGGGGGAACTTTAAACATGCGGATGAAGTCGCAGGCAAAAGCTAGTAAATCCTACTAATATTATAAATGCGAAAGTTTATATGGATGGCCTGGATGGATGTTTGTTACTCTTTCACGCAAAAACTACTGAACGAATTTGGATGAAAATTGGTACAAAGATAGTATATAACCAGGATTAACACATTGGATACTTTTTATCCCGATATTCTCACGGGATCAAAACTTATGCGGGTGAAACTGCGGGGCGCAGCTAGTAATAATATAAGTTGTCTTACACAATGGTAAACATAACGTTTATTTAAAACAGTAAAAGGGTTTTTCTTTTACAATATAGAAGGAAGAGATTACCTCGACCCGTAACTGACAACGCATTCCAATTTGTCCAAGGAAGTCACGATTCTTTTGTCACGCACGAACAAATATAGGTATTGACAGTACCTTTGTCATTACTATCATGTTTCCGCAAAATACAATAACGGCAAACCTATTTGGTTTATGTATAACAATTAAAGAGTTACGCATAAATTAACAGGTCCGGCTGCCCAGCGGATTGGATCTGGATTGTCCCTCCGATGTCGTCATCAATCACTCCTGTGTTCCACCAAGAGATGGCTCTGTACTATTTGAAACCCTCTTACGAATATCAGGTCAGTAGTCTACAAAACAATTAACAAATTACCACAGCTTTTAGAAATGCTTTATAATACAAGGTAAAATTAATTGACGAGTCGAAACTTAAGGGATTTGACGGATATCGATTTCAAACCCTGACAAAACGGAGAAGTTTTGTCGGTTTATTTGTTTTGACGCTGTATAATCATAATTAAACAATATTTGAAGACGAATAGTTTATTTTATATCATTATACAATTATATTACATACATTATACTTCGAGTAAAATGAATCATATGTTATCAGGAACCCGCATGGAAGACGCATCAGTGGCAGAAATCCAAGCAAGTAACAGGAAAGAGACCCATCAACAGGAAGTTCCATTTCAAGCAAATAGCTCGAGCTGTTAAGTTTACCTCTAAACTGTTCGGACGGGCCCTGTCCAAGAGGATCAAAGCTACCGTCCTTTATGCAACTGAGACAGGCAAATCTGAACAGTTTGCCAAGGAACTAGGAGTCATTTTTGGACACGCTTTCAATGCTCAAGTAAGTAAATATGCAAGTCATGGTACATTTTTTCCTTAACTTTTGATATCAATAAAATAAAATACAGCAGTGGTTGTTCCAAGAACTGAGGTCACTAGCACTTATGATCTGGGCGCGTTTTAGGTACACTGCATGGCTGATTATGATATAACATCCATTGAGCACGAAGCTCTGTTGCTGGTCGTGACATCGACATTTGGTAATGGAGATCCCCCTGAAAATGGCGTCGTAAGTTTATCTGAATAATAAATTAATAATTTAACAAATATGAAACATGATGACATTTTTCTAATAAATGATGTTGTTTAGGCTTTTGGAGAACATCTATGCGAGCTTTTGTATGCTGATCAAGTTGGTGAAGAAGGCTCTGGGTAAGATTGAATATTCGGATACTAAACATACCTACGTATATTATTTTTTCACAAGTAAAATATTTTAATATAAACAAATATTTACAGGACTCAAATGCTAACACCAAAATCATTTATAAAAGGTAACAGCCAAATGGAACTACAAAAATGGTCCGGTAATCCTAAGAAGCTGAACCGTTTAGAATCATTAAAAGGTAATAAAGACGTTAAAATAATAAACAGCAATATAAAATCTTTACATACATTAATAAACTAATAACCATTTAAATTTAACAGGCAGTACCACAGATGCCACATCCATAGACAGTTTCGGTCCACTAAGCAACGTTCGTTTTGCGGTATTCGCTCTGGGTTCGAGCGCGTATCCGAATTTCTGTAACTTCGGTAAATACGTGGACAAGTTACTGGGTGACCTCGGAGGGGAACGAATCCATGACCTCGCCACCGGTGATGAAATGTGCGGCCAAGACCAGGCCTTCCGGAAGTGGGCCTCCGGTGTCTTCAACGTAAGTTGGAAATTACTCGTGACTAATTCATGCCGCCTCTACAATCTGTTGGTCACTGAATGATGGTGGTTTGTTAAAATTGTAACAGATTATGTGAGATAATATAACAATCTTCTAAAATTAGTGATATTTACGCAATTAAGTTTTGAGCTTAATTAATTACGAATAACTAAAGATAGTAAGCAATCCATAACTTTTTATTAATAGAACACAATTGATGGTGTGTTGCCAATCAATAAATGTGTTAATAAGAGACTATAATAATCTTATTACTACTTATTACTTACATATCTAATAATACCTATATCTAAACAAATAATCTTCTCAATAGGTATCATGTGAAACTTTCTGTCTGGATGATGACGAAACGTTACAAGAAGCTAAGAGAGCCCTTGGAACTGTTGCTCTTAGTGAAGAGACTGTGCGCTTTGCGCCACCAGAAGTTCGTCCACCAACTCTACAAGTTGCTTTACAATCAGCTCTGAACAAAAAGTTCATACAATGCATCGTCAAAGCTAACAAAGACTTGGGTCATGGTTCGGCTGAAAGATCTACCATATTCATTGATATGGAACCAAAGGTAACAACAACATTTCTTATTCCGATGTATTGAGTGAAACGGTAAATATTTTAATTATAATCATACGTTTGCAGGAAGAGGTTAAATATGATCCAGGAGATCATGTAGGAATAATTGCATGCAATCGCAAAGAACTGGTAGATAGCATACTGGTTAGACTGAAGGATGTTGATGATTATGACCAGCCTTTACAACTGCAACTTATGAAGGAAACACATACATCAAGCGGTAAGAAAGAAAAACTAGCATAAAAGAATGAAATATTCTTGATTATTTAAAAGAAAATCTAGTGATATGAGAAATTTGGTACAGGTCCAGTTAAATCTTGGGAGCCACATGAGCGACTCCCAGTCATGAGCGTGCGAGAGCTGTTCACACGCTTCTTGGACATCACCACACCGCCTACCACTATCTTACTGCAATACTTAGCAACCACCTGCGAAAATGAAGACGAGCGCAACCAACTTAACTCGCTTGCCACCGTAAGTATAGCAAAAAAAAAAGTGATGCAATTTTTTTAAAGAACGCCATTAAATTATCGTGAATACAATATTTTATCTAGGAGCCCGGAGCTTACGAAGACTGGCGCCACTTCAATTTCCCAACTGTATCTGAAGTACTGGAACAATTCTCGTCAACTAGACCGAGCGCGTCTTTACTCGCTGCACTCCTCTCACCTTTGCAGCCGAGATTCTACTCCATCTCGTCATCTCCAATAGCTCATCCAAAACGTCTTCACCTGACCGTTGCCGTCGTCCAATACCGAACTCAAGGTTAGATATACGTAAAACATAATTTTAAACTTTACTGTAAACAATAATATCTCATAGTTTATTACTGATCATTCTCACATACACTGACATCGCTGATTCCATTGAAATCCAGTTTATAATATGATCTAATTTTAAGTTAAACGACGTCAGCTCCAAACAATCTGATAGATGAGTCGACTGTAGTAGCGACATGAAAAAGGTTATTCAGTGTTATATTTATGATTTTCTATTTATGATGTGGTTAGTTGAAGTAAAACAATGATGTCATATTCAAACAGATGGCGAAGGACCTCTCCATTATGGTGTTTGCTCAAATTATCTCATGGATCGTAAGCCTGGCGATGAAGTTTATCTCTTCATGAGAAGGTATTTGGAAGTTTATTCATGTTTTTAATCATTTATTGTAGTCAACATGCACTATTACAACATCAATTTTCTTTTCTAGCGCTCCAAACTTCCACCTTCCTCAGGACTTGTCAGTTCCCCTGATACTAATAGGCCCCGGAACTGGTATTGCTCCATTCCGTGGTTTCTGGCATCACCGCCGAGCTCAACTCAATACTCGTAAGCGTCCAACTGCTGGACCAGTCTGGCTGTTCTTTGGATGTCGGACTAATAGTATGGACTTGTATCGCGAAGAAAAGCAGCAGGCCTTGAAGGATAACGTTATTTCCAAAGTATTCCTGGCGTTGTCTAGGGAGAAGAATATTCCTAAGGTAATTTTGATGATAAAAACTTTTAAAATACAGTATGAAGCGAAAACAGAATTGGGGTATTTATGTACTCATGGTTTCTTTCAGATGTACGTCCAAGACTTAGCAGAACAAGAAGGACCCGAGATTCAAGATTTGTTGGTAAATAAAGGAGCTCACTTCTACGTCTGCGGTGACTGTAAAATGGCTGAAGACGTCCACCAGAAGCTTAAAGGCATTATTAAGAAACACGGCGATATGACTGATGAACAAGTGCAGAACTTCATGTATATGCTCAAGGTTCGTTAAAATATTATTATTTGTATCGAGATAATTATCCTCAGCATACTTGCAATTGTTATCAATTTCCTCGTTGTTATTCCGATTATATAATAACCATCTAATAACTGTTTTCCTTTTAGCTTAATTACAAGCCATGAGCCCGATGGGATTTCCCTTCGGCAAAAATGACTAATTTGCAGGCAAACTTTCACCCATCCGACTTTTCAAAGATCACTTTCTTGATTAAAGCAACCCTTGTCAACATTTATTCGGTTTATATTTAAATTTAATTGGTTTAGGCTGTGCGTTGCCTTTTAGTAAATTAATGAATTTTAGTTTTTTAGTCAGTAAAGTCAGTGCCAACAGTTATGACGTAATCAAATTCATGCAGTTCTAATCAAACTCATATTGTATTATTTTCAACATTATTTATGTTATCAATACATAGGAGGAGAATCGCTATCACGAGGACATCTTTGGCATCACGTTGCGCACCGCCGAAGTACACTCCGCGTCCCGGGAGTCAGCTCGCAGGAACCGCGTCGCTGCACAGCCATGACGCCGGTCCTCACGCTTTCACCCCAGCTCTTTCACGCTCACCTAGCCTAACAAGCTTCGCAAACCTAACAACTCCTACATATAATTCGATCTCACCAATAAACGAATCAAGTGCTTCATTCTTTTCAACGTCATTGTCAATCTCAAATCTAACAGCTTCTAAATTTGTGAAGATTTTTAGCAGCGTCAATTTATATTGCTGATATTTCCGGTTCAAATGAGTCAATTACTCTACTTTGGCTTTTGTCAAGCATAAGAATTTATTTGGGCCACTCGGCCACAGACATAGGTTGTGCGTGTAATGGGTATTGAATTTATTGTATATAGTCTTCAAAAGCTACTTCAGAGTTACATTCCATTTCAGTACTTTTATTTTTGGAAGCTCATATTCGGAGGCAGCTAAAATACTTATATATTTTATAAAATTATTTTTAATGAATTCCAAGCAGGGTGATTTAATATTTAATAACGCACAAAACGCATTCCACCATCTGATATGTTACACTTTAAATGCTTCATTAATCGTTGAATTGTGTCATTGAATTGACTTCGAAACATTTCAGAATTATAAGAATTTACCAATTACATAGTATTTAGATATGTAATTTTATTCCATTTAATATTAATATCTAATATAAAACTATAATGACTTTCATTGACGTCATAAAATAAAATATTGTCCACTTGTTACTAACAAAATTTTAAAACATATTTTGTTAGTAGAGTACTTATCATAAAAATTTTTAACTAGTGTAGTTAGTCGGTAAATATTTTCAAAATTATTTTTCGTTGAAAAATCTCTATTACAACAACAACTCTATGTTGTAATGCCTTTATTGCCAAATATTGTACAGATTGTGGTATAGTTATTTTATGCTATCAATGTAAATAAACGTATTTTAAGTTAAATTATAATCGTCGATGTTTTAGATTTAAAATTTATCTTTTACCTGAAATTATTTAGAGAAATTATCTAAAGTATAATTATTTTGTTTAAGAATTTTATCAATATTATCTATCAAACGACCATGTTTAATGCATATAGTACCTACATATATTAACTAAATATTAAATATGAGCAGCTATATTAATAATGTTTATTCAAATGTATTTTATTCATATGTCCTTTATATTTGACTATTAGGTGTGAGTGTTGAATTTGTGATCCTTAAACTAGTCCTAAGAAATGTATTCATATTTTCTATTATTCATATTATGAGAATTTAATATACAAATAAAAAATCTTTTCTGATGTTACCTAATATTTCTATATTAAAATAGCATATAAAATATAATAACTGTCTTTGCCGGATATTTACAAAATACGGATTTCATATCTTCTAAATTTAATCGAATGCACATTTGAGACTAATAACATTGTTGTTACTATCAAGTTCATATCACGCAAAATATTATCGTAACGCACTATTTCATCTAATAACGAAAACTGTTCGGAAATGTTAAACGAAGAAAATTATGATTGATTACGAAATATTTGTCTGTTATTGGTCAAATAAAGTTCCTTCGTATTCGAAAATGATTTGAGTTTTTTTTATTTACTACCCTACTCCTACATATTATGAATTCAGCACAAGTTTCTTCAAAGGCGACTGTGTCGAATATCAAAGATATATTTCTTTTGTTTTTCCTCCTGAAGTGTTCACATACTATCCCAAACCTCATAATACTACTAAACATTATAGCTAGGTAGGTAGATACCTATATCTCAAGATATCATAGATCTCTATAAATATTATTAGCCCACGGTGGGATTTTATCGCGCACTGAATCTTCAACTCTGGATGTTGAGTTTGTAACCTATGTGCTTACAATATACGTTCGTTGCATTTTCATAGTAATCATTATTTATTTCCACCTAAATATCAACATGAATACCTATTGGTACGATTCCGGAAAGAAACACAGTTTGTAAACCGGTCTGATAGCACTGCAGCACACGCTGATTGCTGTTAGATATCAATGCTGATTATTCATCACATTTATCAACAGCATTGAGAATTCAACAGAGCACATCATCCCAGAATGTCAAAAACCACTCTGTTGGATTTTCAACTCTAGGCCCTAAGCAGTGCGTTGAAAATCCAGTGCGCCAAAAAAACGCGCGGCGATATTATTATAAAATTAGCTACGTCCGTACGAACGTCGCCTAAAGCTTATATCTCACTAGGACACCATAGTGGCCAACCATGGTCGCGCTACCAGCAAAATATACACAGCTTTATGGTGGATATCTCACCAGGCGTCCAATCGGTTGCGCAACCAACTATACGTTTTTGGCAGTGCGACCATGGTTGCGCCGCCACCACTGGTGTTCTAGTGAGAAAGTGCCCTAAGGGCCTGCGCCCACTGGCGACACGGCACGGCAAGAGATTTTTATGAAATGAATAGTTCTATAACTTATATTTGTATGACAATAAAATTTAAATTTCAATGATGATGCCTAAGGACGTCGCGGTATGCAAACGATACCGCGGCATCGTTGTCGTTGAAATTTCAATTTTATTGTCAAACTATTAAGTTATATTTATATTCGTGACATAAAAATACTTTGCCGTGCCGTGTGGCCGGTGGGCGCAGACCCTTACGCTTTAAATTATGATTTGATTAGGATACAATACAGAACAATAGAACGTAGACAGGACAGAAAATAGAATGTCTGATAGTTTAAAAAGTGAACGTAATAACAACCAAACGACAACCTTTATGCAAATTAATTCGTACTGCTAACTTTGTATATATGTATGTAATAATATCAGTAACAGCTTTTGATGAGATTGGCGATAAAAGACACAATAATAACTTGTCCTAATTTTATTATCTTGAAATATTAATACAATCTCAAATGTGGGAAGCCTTTTACCTGCCTCAGAGCATTTCAAACAGGGTGGCAACCTGGTGGTCAACCTGGTACCATGGATTCAGTACATGATTCTGGAACTCGTTAAATTTTTTTGTCGGTTATCTAATAAAATATATCTGCTGTTACATACAAAAGTGCAACTGTTACCTACGCCGTTAAAATGTATGGAACAACATTTTTTATTTTTTTTGCTAACCGACGCATGTTCTTGGATGAATGAATTCTAGGTTACAGTCATATAAAAAGTACTCTTGTAACCAAAGAGTACGTCAGAGTAGTTAATGCGTCAATGTCTCTGCCGCTTTGTACGAGTATATCAGGAATTGTGACGTAGTTGAGTACTTTCATGAGACTGTGAAATAAATTGTTCATTTTTGAAAATGCATTTTGCTCATTCACTTTACACCCTGGGACCTAAAAAGGCCACTTTGGCAGAATCATAATAGGATAACAATATGAATCATATTAAAAATCGTAAAATGGTCACGAACTGACAATTCATAATATGATCTGTGTGCAATTCATATCACAATGAAATAACATTTAAACGTCGTGTGAAACTTTTTCTTCCGTCGACCCACCGCGGCGCATAACATCGCCCGCCCGCGCGTTCTTTCTGACTTTTTGTTTATGCACGGCTCCTAAGGATCACAGCGTGATGTTATAGCTTTAGAGGCTGCTGTAGAGGCGATCGGCAGCGGCGGCGACCTCTCGCGTCCGGCCCTGGTTCAAGCCATGGTCCGGGGCGAAAGGGAGTGGGAGGCAGTCACCTCCTTCTGCGAAGCAGTCATGCTAGCGAAGGAGGTGGCGGGGTGGGCGAGAGAACGCGCCTTGCGCACCTCACGCCTCAGCCGCCGCGGGAGACGCTCCGGGCGTCGGGAGCCGCGTGACGACTCCCGGCCACCGTAGGCGCGGGCCTGCGGGCGGTGAGTAATGGGTAACTCACCGTCCGATCAGGACCAGGCCCGTGCCGGACGGCGTGTATGTGTTCCACGCGCGCCTCAAAGAGATGTCAGCATGAGTGACGGGGCCCGATAGGGCCGAAGCCTGCCAGGGTAGCGGGATTGTCCGAAAGGGGTTAAACTAACTTTTCAGCATTTTATTAGAATATAATATAGAAGTGCTTTTCAATGCAAATGTTGCACTTTTAAGAAAAAGACCAACTGGACCAGTACCCCTATTAAAGAAATTTAACAGATTGTAGTAGCTTGATAAGCTGGCGTCTGTACATTTAAGTAGCCGGCGCGTGGAGCCTGTTTTAAAGAACTTTGTGACATGGAAATACCAAAGTTAACAGAACAAAATAAAAATTAAAAGTAATTCGTTCTTTTAATTTATACATTTTCCCATCTCAATATGGTTTTTGAAACACTTACCGCTTGCGTCATGAATTACGAATGACAAGACAATTCTTATTTATTGCTAATCTTACATCTAGTGACGTCACAGTGACGTCGTTAAGTTACTGAAAGCGAATATGCTTCACTTGCATACCAACTTCTTTATTTACCATGTTGTTGTCTTCACATTGCATACCATTATTACAACGGTCTGTAGCAACATTTGAATGCAGGCGATCATTCAACGGACACGGGGCTTAGAATACTACTACCTACCTAGACAGCTTTCAGGATCCAAACAGCGTATACATAGGATCAGTCTCGCAAGCCGATTAGATGTAAACGCCTGATTTACCATTGGGTGTATCTTCGACTCCGTCCCTTTTAGTTTAATAGACTACGAGGAGTATTGGTTTTCTGGTTTGGTTCTGATTCGAGAGAATTTCGAGAATGTAGTTTGAGCTTTTTGCATATCAATATGGGTACAAATCACAGTGAAATGTAGGTATGTATTTCATATAAAAAAGGAGGATTTTCTTGCCCACTCTTTTCCATAGAGATGTAGGTTTTGGAATCTGCAACTAACCTCATCTTTCTGACTAACTGACCGACTCTGACAATTCAAAAGTGCCTGTAAATGGTTTAATTGAAAGAAATGGTTTGAGTTTTGAGTATTATTATTATTAAAAGCCTGTGATGTCTCAGTGCAGGACAAAGCCCAACCTACTCTCTCTAGTTTTGAGTATAGACAATTTAGTTTAATAATGATGACAGTTACCTTTATAATATTTAGCATTTGAAGCTTTGACCATCAGACAGTTTATTTACTTGCTGACAAGCAATCTAAACATACAATGCATAATTAATCATTATGTTAAGTATTGTTTGTTCATTAAAATATTATCTATTAAATAAATTAATACAGGTTTATTAAAGGGAACAATAATAATAAAGCTTATTAGTCAATACAATTTGCCGAATTCGTTGAACTACAAACAAAGCGCCGTGCCGCTTGTATCTTGTGGCTAGATTGATTTTCCTTGACCTGACTGTGACTATACATACGATGACGATATCCTACTTCCTACTAATATTATAAACGTGAAAGTTTGTACGGATGGATGGATGGATGTTCGTTACTCTTTCACGCAAAAGCTACAGAACGGATTTGGATGAAATTTGGCACACAGATGCTTTATAACCAGGATTAACATATAGGATACTTTATAACCCGATATTTCCACGGAATCGAAACTTATGCGGGTGAAATCGCAGGGCACAGCTAGTTTTATATAATTAAGAACCTACTTGAGTCATTAATCATGAACTGCTTTTGCTATTCCACTGGTGAACATTTAGAAGTTGGTCATAACAATGAAAGGTTCCTTATATTGTATGTGGAAGCGCACCAGGGATCAACATCGTAAACTATGGTAAGTGCAGGCAGGCTATAGAGGCACTTCCCGTGATTGAGCTGCGTAAAGTCGTAGCAGCCATAACTGGCCACCTGTCATTGAAAAAACACCACTTTGTCATAGGAGTCACACACAGTCCCCTGTGCAAGGCCTGCATGGAAGAAGACGAGACAGCAGCACATGTGCCAACTGTCAGGTGGTTGACTCATACGGGACAAAATATTTCTAGTAAAACTAACCTTCCGTGAGATTGTCAGTAACACCAAGACGTTGAAGGCCTTCCTTGAGGAGCTGGGGTGGATCGAATTACCGATTTTCCCACCCGTTCGCAAAATACGCACTTGAGTTGCAGACACCAGCCCGCCTGCTCATTATCATTCACACGACTTCACCCACATCTCGGCATAGGCCACTCATTGCTCCAATCCCCACGTTCCTGTGCCAGCCTCATCCAGGTTTTGCCAGCGATGGCAACAATGTCGTCCGCCCATCTCGCTACCGCACGACCGACATCTCGTCTTCCGGTGCTTACTGCCTACTACTATAGGTATCCGCATTACAAGAGGGACATAACCTTGAGCTGAGATAAACCAGATTTTTTAGAAGGTGTGACGTATCATAGCTTTCTAATGCGTCAACTGTGACATTTAGATGATATATTCGTCGAACTAAACTCGGAAATGTCAGAACGTATCTTAGGGAGAATCTACTTCTACTAAGTATGTACGTAGTACCTTTCTAAATAAAATGTTAGAATGTGACAAGTCCAGTTCAAGACCAGTCATAAGATAAGTCTTTGTTCGTTAAACAGGGTAGATGCAGGGCAGGGCAGATCTAGAGCAGGGCTGTCCAAAGCACGGTCCCCAAGCCAGTGCCAAGCAAGCGGCCCGCGCCGCGGCTTGAGTTTGTGCGGCCCGCGACATAATAGGTCCTTACCTACATATGAATAGTTTTGTTAATTGAAGATAATTAGCTATTATGGTTGATGCACCTTTGCCATTTGAATGGAAGGGCATTGATTTAGATATCCTATAATTCACGGGGCAGGAATCGACGAATTCTTGAAACGTATTTGTCCTCGACACAACGCTTGGGAGTTGAAATTTACCCCTGTAAAAAGTTCCGGTACCTACTAAATTCCGAAAAGTAACATTTTAAAACTAAGTTGATGTAAGGTCTGGCGAATATGATGGGTGAAAGAGAAACCTAATAAAACTCACTGGTTTTGGTACACTCTTAAAGATTACGCGTGTCAAACACCGCACGAAGGGCCTTGTCAAAATCACATATGTTTCAACTGGAAGCTCTTCGTCACCCACCATAATCGTCAGACCTAGCTCCAACTAACTTCCAATTTTTTTGGAATTCTGGACGATTACGTAAAAACAAAATTCTTAGGTAATGTCTGGAAAACACCTTTCATGAGTTCATCGATGCCCGTTCCCAGGATTTTTTTTTGGCGCAGCCTAGGTATCAATGCGCTTCCATTAAAATAGAAAAGGTGCATGTTTTTAAAAAATAAAGTATTTGTTTCTGCGGCCTTCAATCTATTTAGAAATTTATATTGGCCTAGGATCGTATCTGGTTTGGACAGTCCTGCGGGATTGATCTACTGATAGTGTGTTGCGCAATCCCGCAGGATGTTGTTGTTGTTGAACTGTCAAAATTAAAGCCGTTGCGGTCGCAACGGCTTTAATTTTGACAGTTCAACATTAATTGCGTCATTTACGTTGTTGGGCAGACACATTTTTCGAACATATTTTTTAACCGACGAAAAAAAACGGAGGAGATTCTCAATTCGACGCGTATATATATATATTTTTATGTATGACACGCATAACTTTTTACAGAGTAGTCCGATTTTGATCATTCTTTTTTTATCGGAAAGGGTGTACCCCAAAGTTGATCCCATATAAATTTAGAAAAAAATTCCAACCCTAAGGGTGGGAAAATGGCGGTGATTTAGTTATTGGATTAGCAATATCCTTCAAAATAATTCAGATTGTGATTGGTAGTGTATGTTGCAATATTAGGGTGCTGATCTAGAGCCAAAAAGGAGGGATGATGGAGGAGGATTGAGTTGACAAATGATAATTTCGATAATTTAGTCCGCTCGATATAATCTATATCAAAATTACCTTTCGTCAACTTTAGGTACACTATTATAAAAGTAACTTCATCTGAATCCGTTCCTTCAAACAATAATAAAGCACAACTAATATAATATGACGTGTAAATACTAGATATAATCATTATCACTCCACTTGAGTGTAAGAGCTTTTCGATGTGATTTTCATGATGTTTGATAACAATAACATGACACACATTTAGATATGACGATGAGTAGAGTATGAATCATTATTGGATCTATGGCTAGGTACGAATAAAATTGATTTTATTGCATTTCGATTTTAAGGAAAGACATTATAAAAACCAAAAAATTTGCAGATTAGAAAATCTACTACGAGGATCTTGGTCGCCTGAATGAAATTGACACCACTCCCCCAGTTAATGTGTCATGTGTCGGTAAACATTAGCAAAATTTTCACAGAAATTGTGATACAAAATGGTGGCGTTAGTTCTGATTTTGATCTCCTGCCAAAAGCCAAAAGACCCTTTTACCGTTGTCGGCTAACTGAAATGAATGTCCGCTAGGATAATTAATAAATGGATGAGACATATTGTAAAAAAATGCAACGTTTTTAGACAGTGATTGCCTGTAAAAGTCGAAAATGCAGTAACGAAGTCTTTTACACTACTGCCCAAAAGAGGAGGGTTGTTTCACGGTTCATGTGTCATTTGTGTAGCAAGGGTGTGCATTGCTACATAACGACACATTTACGAATATAGTAACAATCCGTAATCACGAGACTTTAACAATGTGTAAATACATCTCTTATACGAGTAGGTATGCATAACATTCTTATTAAAAGGGGAATAACTAGGCTCTCGCATAGAGTCCCGCATAGGGTGTTAGCATTATGCTGAGCAATGGCCATTTTGCGTGGATGTGACGGATGTTTTCCCACAACTTCTTTTTTTTGTGTCTGTGTTCTTTGTCTGCGCCGGGTTTACCATCAACGAATGACAGCAGGGATCAACGGCTTAACGTGCTTTCCGAGACACGGAGGGGTCTTGGTATGTGAAGATGGTCACCCATCCACGGGCCAACCGCGGTAAGCGTAGCTTAACCTGATCGATTGACTGCCGTGTGGCTGTTATAACTTAGCCACAAGCCCCTCTCAGATTCGAGTAAGTATGGTTCACAATGTGGGATTCAGTAGTTTCCCTACAGCAATATTACGTGGAACACTTAGCGCCTATACAAAATTAACTTGAATTACGACGTTCCGAGTTATTAGTGAGATCACTCATCAAATACTCATAATTCACAAGCAGTACCTACTTACTTAAGTTGGTAGGTATGTACAGTTACTGGGTTTTGGAGGTCCGACATGCAGTCACTCCATGGAGACTACTGGTATTCAGCTGCATCCGGTTAGACAGGAATCCGACCCCAACATAGTTAAGAAAAGGCTAGGTAGATGATGACTTATGTACACTCACGAGCACTAACATGTACTCGTATACTTTTAAACGTGATTTTATTTTACTATAATTAGATACTGATTGTAATTTTGTGTTGTATTTTGGAACCCATACTATAACCCTGTCCAGCTGTCAAAAAACGGTTAACCTACCGTTTTTTGACAGCTGTCTTAGAACGAACTATTCCTGATTACGTAAAAGTTAACTTTAAAATGCGTAATAAAATATATATATAAACTGCCTTATCTTATTGAATTATCTTATTTGTGGCTTCTTACAGACATTATAATACCGTACGTGTATCAATCAATGTATTGTGTGTTGCTGCAATCACTAGTTCCATCTGTCAAAAAACGGGTTACCTAATGGACTATAATATAAAATAGGGCTTATCTCAAAGTTGCAATCGTTATCCCACGAGAAATATAGCATAACATCACGCCCGTATTTCCCGAAGGGTAGGCAGGGGTGTACACCCACAATCCTACATTTCGCCTGTAATAGGGGGCGAGCCTAATGCCATCAATAGTGCACAAATCTAGACACCGGTCTGCTTACGAGCATAGGAAATTCCTGATGGCAAAACCCAATAACACTTTGCTCGACCTGGGAATCGAACCGAGGACCTCACGCTCAGCAGTAGCGCTTGCGACCACTAGACGATGAAATTGTGACGATTGTGCGATGAAATGCACAGATTAATTAATTATGACAATGTGTCGGAACGTGGAAGCTAGGCATCGTTTTAAAACCGGTTTATGTTGTTCTGAGTCGTTTTGAAGAATCTATTTAGTTACATACTAACGAAGGTCTATCACGCGGCCGTCTCATTATATTTGTCAGTATTTTTTTTAGTTTATTTTTGCAATATAACTCAACTCACACTATTTATGTACATATTCGTTACTATTTTTTATTTGTCACATATTTATCTTATTTAAGTATGCATACACACGTCACGTTGCAGTTTAAAACTGATTTACATCCGCCACCTCACACATCAGGTTCAGTTGAAAACCAGCGTCAGGCACTATCGTCTGGCATTTTTGTTGAACTGGGCCTTTTTGGTGCAGCCGTGAGGCACACTTACCTGCTAATTTCTTGCATCGGTCTTTACGCTTTCTATTTGTTTTTTTATTAGTTGTTATCTGATGTATGTATCTGGTGTATTGTGTGTCTTTTGGTCTGTGCTAAATAAATGTTTTTTCTTTCTTTCTTTCTTTCTTTCTTTCTTTCTTTCTAGACCAACGAAGCAGTCCCTGAAAAAATCGCTTTTTATTTATTTATTTACATTTATTTTTGTATGTACAATGTTGCATGTATGACTTGTAAATATTAAGTGTAAAATTAGTCATTGTCAGGTGTATCATTGAGTACGGTTTAAGGGAGTCACCTAATCTTTCACTTCGATGCGTTTGCGCCGTTTACCTGTAATGTCCCCGTACCAGGAAGTATGATTAGTTTATTTGAGATGATTGATTGGTTATATTTTATATCTCAGAGGCGCCCGTGGCTAAATAATAACAGCCGCACAGATCAGTCGATCAGGTTAAGCTATGCTTGCCGCGGTTGGTCTGTGGATGGGTGACCATCTTTACATAGGTACCAAGACCCCTCCGTGACTCGGAAAGCACGTTAAGCCTTTGGTCCCGGCTGACATTCGTGGATCTTTGACAGTCGTTACGGGTAGTCAGAAGCCCGAAAGTCTGACAATCAGTTTCCATGGTTCCGATACTAATATATTATTATTGGGACTAGATGGCGCTGTGTGAAATGTCCAGGGATATTATTATTATTATTATTATTATTATTTCCTTTATTTCACTTAAATACTTACAAATTACATTTTTAAATATTTTTATAAACAAAACGATAAAAAAAAACATTTAAAAATATAAAAGGTAGTAGCCCACCGGTATCGGGAACAGAGTCCAAGCTACCGGCGGTCAGGGCTCCAGAGAGAGGAACTTCCTGACAATGCGTGCCGTGTCCAGAAGTACCGCTTTCTGAATCAAGCCCTTGATCCAGCTGCCCAACGAGAGCCTCCTCAGGTGTTGGTCGAGGCTCTTGGCTATTAAGCCATCATCATTATTATTATTATTATTATGATAAAATATCTAAAACTAGGAAAGAACTGCCGCTATCATTATTTCTAAAAAGGCTTCGAACCTTTTTGACAGTCAAAGCGTTATTGATGGAAAAAAAAACTTGGACTGTTTATAATACAATAAACAATACCTAATGTTTAAATTATGTATTATATTTGGTTTTGAGATGTTTCTTGTTCTGTTTGTTATACTTTAGTATTTAGTTTAGTGGATTAGTTTTTACTATTGTAAATTTTGTATGCCTGCTGGTAAAATACTTTTGTAGAAAAAAAAAACAACCGATATCCCAAAACACACTACAAGGTGAAAAATAACCTTAATTTCGGAAGTCTTTGGTTTTGTATTTTCGTGTTTTGCCACCGACTTCCGAAATTAAAGTTATTTTTCACCTTACAAGGTTTTTATCGTTCACTTTTTAGTTGTGAAAATTTAAGACTTATACTGTTTTCTCACGGATGCCATTGTCAGAACTGGAGCAAATAGGACCACACGGGAAGCACCAGCTTTCAAATAAAAAAAGAATCATCATAATCGGTTCACCCAGTCGAAATTTCTGAGGAAACAAACTCCTCCTTTTTTAAAATCGGTTAAAAATATGGCTGAACCTATTTTCCTATATCACCATGTAAGGTACCGGTTCTGGAATGTATGTGTCCGGAGTTTGGAAGTTAGCGGTTTAATACCCCCGTGCCTCGGAAAGCGTTGGTCCTGCGCCTGATCTCCCCCCAGTCGTATCGGATTGCCGTCCCATCGGACTATGAGAGTAAAGTAATGAGGTTACGTCTAGCGCGGATTAAAAATAAATAATATATATTTTATTGCTAATATTTTACATAATATTATATCTATTTTTTTATTATTTATTTATTACTGTGATTGCCCGTGACATCACAGCGGGCCCTATCAGAATACCAGCGCTTCGACATTTATTTTTTAAATGTCGAAGCATCATGCTGAGATAGGAGCCTTTTGGCCTCGTATAGGACTTTCTGTTTCATTTTTTTCCTTTTGTTACTTTTTTATACAATTTGTTTTATTTTTTATTTTTAACTCTGTTTAGTTTAGTTTTATGATCCTGTACGAGTCGCAATAAATACTTTTTCTTTCTTTCTTTCTTTCTAAAGGAACAGAGAGTGCACCTGTGTTTACGCATACACTTGTGCACGATTACATCTCCTGCGTACCCGGCTAATCTCCGTTGAGATTGGCCATCGTAGCCGGAATCGGTGGGTAGAGGTAATGTACCCATATTTGCAAAATAAAATCTTTAAAATACTTAATTAATTTTGATCTCCAAATTATTAACATACACACAATATGATTGACATAGGAACCTACTAATGAAAATGTATAGTACTAAGTCCGGGATGTAACTACCATGATCTCATCCTGACCACCTTCGTGCGTCTTTGATTAATTCGCGATTAACTTAGATAGATTGTTGAACAAAATATAGAACGTTGTAAAGGCTGGGCAACTTGGAGGTATACAACTTTTTTTTTGCCGCCATTTTGTTTTAGCGGCAAATATGGCAGTTGGTTCATGAAAATTATTTTGTGTAGATACGGCAAATTTGTTATGGAGCGTTTTATGACTGAACAACGTGTTTTAATTATTAAAATATTCTACTCAACCCAATCATTTAAAGTATTATTGTAAGTATTGCGATTATTTCAAGTATTGCGAAAACTAAGAAAATTGCGGTCAACTTTTGGTAGAAATCACTTACCTTCGCGGCTAACAATACCTCGTTTAGTGATTAAAGAACAGTATGGCATTGTAACAGATAAAGCAGTTTTCTCACATCAGGTGAATTAGTTGGTCTTAGGAAACATGTGGTTCCACAAGACGGGGCCACATGTCATACGGCACGAGCCACAATCGAGACATTGAAAAGAACGTTTCCGGGCCGTTCAATTTCGAGAAACGGTGACATTGATTGGCCCCCAAGATCCCCGGATTTAACAGCTCCTGACTTTGTGGGGCTATCTAAAGGGACGTGTCTATGCTAACAGGCCAATGAACCTTCAAGAATTAAAACAAAATATCCGAGACATAGTCATTGAAATAACGCAAGAAATGTGTGAAAAACGCAGTGAAAAGGGTTCACATCTGCCATGCTGCTAGAGGTGGTCATTTGTCTGAGATTATTTTCTATACTGAATTCCAGCCCTAAATACTATACTTAAATAAAACTACTTAATAATTTTTATATTTCATAGAATAAAATTTAATAAAAAAAGTATATACCTCTTACTTGCCTACCCTGTATAACGTTACATCAAAATCAAAATCATAAGTCATTTATTCAAATTAGGCTGAGAATCAGCACTTTTCGAACTTCAAAATTACAAAAGACAGACCCCCAAAAACGCCCACCTTTCACCACTTCCTAGTGCTGTCGCTGGGAAGAAGTGGCGCAACAAACTTCCCAGCAGCACAGCTGTCTGTTCAGTTAGAAAATACTTGATTGTATGCAACACTAAGTACCTATGTTAAGTAATTAACATTACCAAGACACAGAACATAAAATTAAATTATTTGCCATATGTCAGCTAGCCACGCCAATATACCAACAAATATAATAATCACGCGGTTTCCCCAAAGAGTTGGGCAGGAGTAGGGACATATAGTACGCCTTCATTTCGCCAGTTATGTTCAAAAGTTATATATAATGAGGGTGAGCTATCAAACAGGCACAAATCATTACTTCGGGCTGCCACTCAGAAATTCCAGACGGAAAAACCCACTAACACTTTGTCAGACCCGGAATCGAACGAAGGATGAATCATGGTCAGGTGTAGCGCTTCCGACCACTACACCAACGATGCACTCAACGTTGTATAACACCTATTGATTGGGTTATAGTACTCCCACTTCGTCATTAGAACTTCCTATAAACGTCAAAAGATGTGTGTTTGATTGAGCAATTGTAAGTTTTGCACGAGTTGTTGGTCGTCGGTTCGAGCCCAAACAGGCGCATTACTTTGTGTAAATTATTCCAACACCACTGCTCTCAAAACGGTGGAGGGGCCCGTGGCTAAAAAATAACAGCCACACAGGTCGATCGGCCAGATTAAGTTACGCTTGCCGCGGTTGGTCTGTGGATGCGTGACCATCTTTACATACCGAGACCCCTCCGTACCTCGGAAAGCATGTTAAGCCGTTGGTCCCGGCTGTCATTCGTGGATCTTTGACAGTCGTTACGGGTAGTCTGAAGCCCGAAAGTCTGACAACCAGTCTCACCAAGGGGTATCGTATTACCCAGTAACTGAGTTGTGGAGGTCAGATAGGCAGTCGCTCCATGTAAAATACTGGTATTCAGCTGCATCCGGTTAGACTGGAAGCCGACCCCAACATAGTTGGGAAAAGGCTAGGCAGATGATGATGCTCTCAAAACGGTGAAGGAAAACATCGTGAGGAAACCGGCATGTCGTAGAACCAAAAATTTGAAGATATGTGACTTCTACGCACTGGGCCCGCGTGGTGGATTACGATCCACTCCCTCTCACTAAGGGAGGCCTGTGTCCCAGCAGTGGGAACGTTATAAGCTGATTATGTATGTTATATAAGTAAATATTGGCGTGAGCATATGATCATCCAGTTTAGTAGAATTACTTGTGGTTTCGGCCCCGTTGCGTCCATACCCGAGCATTTATGTATATAAGTAGTTTATCAGCCATCTTGTTACCATAACACAAGCATTAGGTTGCTTAGCTTGGGACTAGATGGCGCTGTGTGAAATGTCCAGGGATATTATTATTATTATTTATAAAGCTTGGGTTTACAAATGGACACTTTTCAAATGTTAAAATTACAAAAGACAGTCCCCCAAAACGCCCGCCCTTCACCACTTCTTATTGCTTTCGGTAGGAAACGCGCCTGTTCAGTTCGCGTCAGTTCAGTTAGAAAAAGTGCGTTCTTAAAGCTCAAAGCTTAACTGATTATTCAGCTTAAAGTGCTTTAGAGCATAGTGAAAAGCAGCTTTCACGATAAGTTCAAGTCTAAAACAGCTTTCGCAAAAGGTGAGCTTTCGAATTCCTAGGTAATAAAATTGTACTTTCTTGCTATTTACATCTAGCCTTCTACCCTAGAAAATGAGAAATTATAACGTTCACCGATAGCTGCGATAACCTAGAGTTCAGTTTTTATATCAAAGAAGGTTTCTGACAATCTTTGTAAAGTTGCATTTTCTAGCGATAAAACGTTTGCTAGAAATGTCAGATTGCGTTCAGATAGCATCTTGCCCAGCAATAACTGCATTGCAAGTTGTTTATTTTACTTATCTATCTCCACTACGAATTTCTCAGTAGCAGCCACCAGCAGTATACACCAGCCGAACCCTTCGAGTATTAGGTACAGACATGATGTTATAATGTTGTTGATGTTATAAATGTGGCAACGCTTCCTTAAAGCTTTACAATGATAAATGATGTTGTTGAAAATCAGTTTAAAAAAAAACACAAAACTTTTACACGTCAAAAATAAGTCTTTTGTCAGATGCCACAGTCTCTTATAAAGTCCAGACATAATCTTGGTCAGGCCATGTGAGGACCATGCAGATTAATATCTAAGATTGTCTTTTAAGGAAAGAACCACACATATCTGACTTATCCAGTCCAGGGCATACATTTGTCAGTCGTGTAGCTCAACGAAGCTCAGCAGCGACTCGACGAACAGTACCAAAGAAAGGTCATTTGGCAGGGCCGCATAAAGTACTCAAACTGCCGGATTATCATAATCGAGAAACAAATGACTCACATAGTCCTCACACACAATAATTTAATAACTATCAGGAGGATCGCTGGTTCATTCCTGGACCAAGTAGCTATATTGTTTGCTTTTTTTCAAGGTGATTTCTAATTAAAGGTTCCGTGTCATTCATCTCGTAATGATACCGGTGGGAGTTATTGTTATTGTCAACACGTGCGGTTCCGGTACTCATTATGTTTGGTCAGACTAATCCTAATTAACCGTAATACATTCTATTGTTCTATTTTATTGACCTGTGTGTTGATTGACGGCCTATTTCAAAACACTAGGTTTTTATTCCTGACCGTCTTAACTAACCCAATAGGATTTTTAAGTAAATTGAAACAATTATTCTTAATTAATCAAATACAGTAGACGAATTTCAATAGCACATAGATATAACAGTTTACCAGATAAGTAATAATAAAAACAATATATAAACATACTAGCTGCGCCCCGCGGTTATACTTGCATATGTTTCGATCTCGTGGGAATATCGGGATAAAAAGTATCCTATGTGTTAATCCTGGTTATAAACTATCTGTGTGCAAATTTCATCAAATTCCTTCAGTAGTTTTGGCGTGAAAGAGTAACAAACATCCATCCATCCATCCATACAAACTTTCGCGTTTATAATATTAGTAGGATAGGAAGTAGGGTTAAGGATTAATTTAAATATATAACTATTTAAATACACTAATTGTAATACAAAATATTTAAGTGAGTAAGTAAAAGCGATATGAATATATAATTAAATACAAAAAATACACACAAAAATACAAACGCTTCTATAGGTTTTACAAATGAAATCTAACAGGAATTGTACTTAAAAAGGATTCGTTACAAAGATAGTTGATACACTTACTACCATCTATATTTATGCGATTAATATATTATTATATGTATAATAAGTAAAGTCTTAAAATATTCTTTGAATGTAAAACTAACTTAGCGTCTAAATCTGTTTTTTGTAGTACCTATATTAGATATATTTTTCCGAACTCACTAGCCATATATAAGCCATCAATGGCTTCTGTAGCTCTTAGTATATAAAAATTTAAACTCTGAGATATACTTTTTGAACATTAATAAAAAAAAGATATTTGTAATTTCATTTAATGCAACTTAATTGAGCTATGCAGTAAGAAAGGGCCTTAATTTGGCCTATGTTGCCGCTTAGTGCAATTAAAATGATAAATAAATCTATCAAATTCATTGTTAAAAACTCTCAAGGACTCCACGAGACAGGTTCGACCTAGTATGGAGTCCACAAGTTAAAATATAAAATTATGTTTCCCCTGTAATAATAATCTTAGGAGTAGTTTATTTGTACAGACGCCAGCAGTCAAGCTACCCGAAAGTGTCAAATTTTTCCAATCATCTTTGAACCTTAATGCTTTAGCGATAAAGTTGAAAATCTAGTAAATAAATTTGACAGATTGTAGTAGCTTGATGTGCTGGCGTCTGTACAGTCACGAACACCAATAAAGGAGGGTAATGGAAAGTATTTGACTTGGTTGGCTTTCGTATTTTTTTGTGTGGAAAACTTCACAGGTTATGATCGGAGTCGGGGTCCTCCGTCGCAGGCCAGAAAGGCTTTGAAATCTCTGGTAAAAGCCAGTTTTACCGGATAATGAAGCCTGTCATAACTTTCATAATCTCAAGTGAATATAAGAGGTTTATAATAATAATAATATCCCTGGACATTTCACACAGCGCCATCTAGTCCCAAGCTAAGCAACCTAATGCTTGTGTTATGGTAACAAGATGGCTGATAAACTACTTATATACATTTTTTTTCGTAAATACATACATATTATAGATAGAAAAACACCCAGACTCGGAACAAATACATGTAGGTCATACAAATATTTGTTCCGTACGGGAATCGAACCCGCGACACGCAGCGCAGCAGTCAATCGCTTAACCACTGCGCCAACCGTGCCGTCAATTATTATCACGCATCAACCATAATCTGATAGCATAAGCATAGGCATGATAATGTTCCCACTGTTGGGACACAGGCCTTCTCTCGGTGAGAGGGAATCCGATAGAGTCAATTGTAATTATTATGAAATTCGTAGGACTAGCGTTACTGTTCAGAATAAATATCAACTTTGTGTCCGGGACCTGGGACAGTTTTACAAACGGAACTACACCAACTGTTTTCGAAGACAAAAAAACGTCGCTTAGATCCGTCCATGTGGACTTTACGCCGATTAAGTACATAGAAGATGATGCAAGACACAAACAATAATGACATGTACGAGCACACGAACAGAACAACGTTGATTATGACTTTCTAATTATTTTCGACCAGCTAAGTACCAATCCGGATTAGTGACCGTAGTTTGTCTACCTGATAATGCCTCTACGTTACCTTGATCTGCGTTGATAACATCCGTCAACCAGTCGGCTGCGTCACTGGCAAGCGGCGCGGGCGCGCGGTGCGGATCGTATATAATTGTTGTTATTTTTTGCGGACGCTACTTAGAATGCCCAGTGCTCAGTTGCCGAGACAACCGATTTCAGTTCTCGTTCGGATCTCCTGCGGTATGCATATATAATATGCTGCACACGCCGCGGTCGCCAGTTAGACTGTTACACACGCGAAAGACTATTCAGTGATCGACTTTTCTATAGACTTTTTGTAATCATTGTTTTATAAACGGTTCGGTAAAATGGCGCAGCATAATGGCCATTTTAAACCGGCGGTTTGTCCCTTCAGTGGTGAAAGTGTTCAAATGAACGGAGACGAGGAGAAGACGGCGGAGGCAGTGAAGCCCCCTCTTCGTGTAAAAGTGGCTCAGCCGATTGAGCTGCAGAATCATGTGGATGGACGTGAAAACTTTGATACTCTGCATTCTCGTATCGACGAGGTGTCGAGTAGCTTCGTAAGTAGCTTGAAATTTTATTTTTATGCTAACCTCTTCGAACTTTTTAAAATCGAATAAACTTAAAAAAAAAAAATACTTATTATGAAAATTTCGCTTAAATTTTTTGTAATTAAACTTTTTAACATAGGTTTTTTTTTAATTATTTGCTGAGCGGAAAGTGAATCATTTAAAACGTTTACCTTAATTAAAATTGATTCAAATCTAGTAATTATATATCTATGCAAAGTTTTGTCTTCAAAAACAGAGTTGATCATTAGCAAACCTACATGAATTGGCGCAATAAAATTAGTACAGTGGCATTTATTTATCAGCAACATCCTTATATTCAATAAAACAAACATTACAAAATAAATGATAACACAAAATATTGTAAGAACAGGGAAGTATTCAGAGTTCAAATGCTTCGTGTACCTAGACGAAACAATAAACTATTTTCTATTAATTTATTTTGTATGGAGCCCAAAGTTTATAATAAACTACCTAAATTATGACAAAGAGAGAAAACTATTGTTTTATCTCTTTGACATTTTTATACTTAATATTTGATTAATTTGCAATTTGAATGTCATATTCTAATTTGTTTAATTCAATGTCATAATGTAAAATACATATATATCCGGTTAGACTGGAAATTGACCCCAACATAGTTGGGAAAAGGCTAGGCAGTTGGTAAAATATATTAAAATTTGTATGCCGGAAACGGCAGAATATTATGAAATTTTAAAACTATGTAACAAGTCTGTAACAATATTCTGACAAATAAATGGACTATAAATATTACTATTAATTAAACTGTTGAGCAGCTGTTCTCTTCTAGCTCAATATATCATGAGTCTTCGTTGATAAAATCTTAGAATTTCATTATTTTTCGTAACAACTGATTGGTAGAGATAAGCGGTTTTTCTTTGATCAATGTAGGTAATCTTATCTATAAACAGCGTGTTAACAAACCTCAGATTTCTTTCGGATCATGGCTTTTAAAATACACCTACTATAACAGTCGATTTTTAGAGAAACTTGTTTGGTAATAAAAAGGTAAGTAGAGTACGTATTTAGAATTTTAGATAAATAAAACGTTTGTGTTCAACTCTGGCCACAAATAAAAAATATGGTTCAAAGTTCTGTACAACATTATTCTTACAGGGTTTTACAGTAGGTACAGTTTACCTAATTTAAATCGCATTGTTATAAAAAAAAAACTTAGTTCGTTTAGACGTTTGTAGGTTTCTGGGGAGTTTGTGGCGCCCCTTCTTTTTCCCAGTCCCTCTAGGAAGCGGTGAAGGGCGGGCGTTTTGGGGGACTATCTTATGTAATTTTGACGTTCGAAAAGTGTTGGTTCTTAGTCTAATTTGAATTAATTACTTTTGATTTTGAATAATTTTTCATTAAATAATTACTTGGTACCTAATAGGCCACAAAGCTAATACCAATTTTCCAAAACGTTATTCAACTTTTTTAAAGTCTCAGCTTTCCCAATTCGTGTTATCAAAGTTAGTCGATTCTGTAAAAATCTCACCGTGAAAACTCAAGTGAAGGAGCTTGATGTAAGTTGTCAGTAGTGTCAATCCCTAGCATTATTTGGAATGACAGCTCACTCCACGCTCACTTCACCTATGTTTTCACCGTGAGATGGTTACAGAATCGCACTACACAGGTTACCTACCTACATACGAATGATTGAGAACTATACATACGTCGCTTTTCGTGTCTGTGCGACTGCGATGTTCTTTTGTACTATGCAACATATTTCGATGCGGTTGTCACTGACATTTGAAGAATTTATTTATAAAAGACATGAATACTAAACGAACATAATAAAATTATAAGTAATACAGAAATCTCGATGTTTTGTCAAGTCGTAAAAACCTTGCGAATAAGGGGCTTTTGCTACCGCTTGTTAAAAACTAAAAATAATAAACTTTAAAATCATAAGTCTACCCGGAACCTCAGAAATCGATGGAACGTCTAACAAGACAAACGAGATTTGAAATAAATAATATTAGCAGTTGACCTTTATCGTTCAAAGACTAGAATTTGGATTTTTATTATAATTCCACTATGTATAAAATTATATATTTTTTTGTCTAACTTTGAAAATGCTAAAAGTAAGAATTGGGGCATGCGCTTGGAAAAACTCTAATTTTCTTTACGTTTTTTTTTTATTGATATTTCATGAAATAGTCTTTCAATAGGATTATAATATGAACTTAGAAGGTTATATTGATACTTTTAAAGATTATAATTCTATAAATTAATACAAACGTATTACGCTCGCGAATCATATTTTGTTCAACACTGACCTGCAAAATGCAAAAAACGTAAGAAACTTTAAATTTCGCGGGCTACCCTAGCGCTTCCCTCTTATCAAGTCCTCCATCCAATGCTGAGGATCGGTCTCCGCCATTGCTCGCATTTTTTCTGGCCTTGTGCCTCCCACATCCAACTCTTTCTTCGTCGTACACTTAAGTGTGCTGACGACCTGGTCATTGTAGCAAGCTCTTCGCCTACCAACGGCTCGTTCTGGGTCTATACCCTGTCCATTAAGTTAACTGTCTTTTGACAGCTGTCTTAGAACGTAGGTACATATTCCAGATTACGTAACAGTTAACTTTAAGATGCGTAATAAAATAAATATATAAACTGCTTTATCTTAGTGAATTATCTTATTTATGGCTTCTTACAGACATTATAATACCGTATGTGTATCAATCAATGTATTGTGTGTTGCTGCAATCACTAGTTCGATCTGTCAGAAAACGGTTTACCGAATGGCCAGGGTATAGCAAGGTGTGTTTTAGTAGACATACAAACATATAATTATGTAGGTACTATAGTGACTCAATAATTACCTACATAAGAAGTTAAACCAGTCAGCTGTAAGGAAAATGTAGCTTTAGTATTGTGGTTTTTATTATGTACATATATAATTAGTAAACAAATACATGACATACCTTTTGGTCAATGTCTGGCATAATATATACTTGTACACGACTGATTTAAAAAAAATAGATAAAGGTTCATTGATTATGGTCTAAGATGACAGATGACCATTCTTTTCCGTTTGTTTACTTAGTTAAAACAAATAGCATAATATATAAATAACGTTAGTTCAAATAAAACTAAGATTACCACATAATTATGTTATTGCTGCATGTGCCTTTAGGTTTGAAACAGGTTTATAAATAAAATAACAAGGTTCGTAAAACATCGAGATGTCTTCATTATAAGTATTTAAGTTTAATATTCATGTATTATACACATAAAACTTCCGGAATAATTAATTATCTAAATGATAGTGAATGAAAACCGCATCGAAATCTGTTGCGTAGTTTAGAAGAACAACGCGGTCACACAGACAGACACGAAAAGTGACTTTAATTTATAATATATATAGATGTCAATCGCTTAAATGGTTCTGCAGGATTTTACATTCCACCAGCATATTTTATTGTCATATAAAGTCAAAACGTATTATTGGATTTGCAAACTTTTATTAAAATTACAAGCTTGAAAGATTGTTGAAAATGAAAGCACAAGCATCATTTCCATAAAAGGTAAGATTACGTTGGCACATTCAATTTAAAAAAAAAAAAAATTAAAAAACTGACATACATAATTACTGTATAGATTAATTTTTTTCCGAGTCTGGCAATATTAAAAAATGTGTAAATATTAAATTTAAAAAAAGGTCGAGAGGTGTCGTGTTCGACTGCTCGTTGGACACCCGGTTAGAACGCTTTTGCACACTTGGTGAATCAGAGCTAGACCGAAAAAAGTGTAATATTTTGACCGTCATGAGGGAACCTCGTTCCAATACTTTTAGATTTACTTATTCCATGTATTTCGTATTTCTTTTGTTTCATAAGTCCCGGGTACATTGTAGTAGACATTGACACAACGTTTTGTAGGTCAATGTGATGATAAATTGGGAAATGAGCTGTTTACTGCAACCCACGACCGAATTATTGCTTATCATTAGGATTATGGTATTTTTGGCGGTTCGTGATTAAGTCTGCCGTTGTATACTATGAATTTGTTAATGTTAAGTACGTAACACTAACACTACGCCTAGTACAAAATAGAATCACTCAGTAGGCAGCAAGTCAAAACCTTCTAGATTTCTTAGACTTCTGAAAACTTTCTATGAATTTGTTTTTTATTTTTTTTTATTAGTCATTAATGGCCCACTGCTGGGCAAAGACTCTACTTTCTGAATTGAATTTGTTAAATTTATTTAGTTTAGAGTTACATAAAAAATACATAATACTTAATTATTTTTCCATAGGCTCCACAATAATATTACCTGTACTATGTTTGGTCAAAATTTGAAACAAAAACTGTTCCGACCTGTTTAGATCTTTATGCGGATGAACGGGTTATGTAAATAAGTGAATCGTAAATGAATAAACTGTGATAAAATATTTAAGTATTATATTTGATAGATCGTGTCTTAGGACAATTCAACGTTGAAGAAAAAAACCTGTCTACACAGCATCTATGAAATAAATTAAGGTGTAGTTATATTTGAGAATGAGGTACAGACCATCAAACTGAACAACTTTTTCTATGGGATCAACATAAAACATCAAATGTCCTATAATACATTTCCATAACTACTCGACCAAAATCTATGGAACGGCTGATTATTTTATTAGTTGAGCTGCATGAATACTTACATATGCGTGCACTGATGGACAGCTCCACTCAATCTGTGTGGTTCTTTCCTCAAAATACCAGACACCTATCTACATGATCTTCATACGATCTGACCAAGATTATGTCTGGACTTTAAAAGAGACTGTGACCTCTGAGTTTATTTCGGCCTTTATTCTCAGAGCAGTCAAATAGGAAACGCCGACTTCATCTAGTTTTTAAAATACATATGACTGACTAATAAAAGGGTTTGTACAAACCTACTTACAAAAATAAAATCATATATCATAAGTGTTTGGTTTAATAATGGAGGTACATACCATTATTACATAAAATAATTTATTGTAATCTTAGAATTACAATAAATAATTTATTGTAATTTTAGAATTACAATAAATTATTTTGACACAATTTGCAAAATTCGACAGCTCATGTTGTTAATTAGTTAACAACATGAGCTGTCAAATATTGCGAGGACATAAGATACTCTATGATTATGATACTGAGAAGACTTTTATGGCAATATTACGAAACACAAAAGATACTACTTATGTAAACTAAAAATAAAAATATACACGAGCAGACAAACAACAGAAACATAACATAAACAGCCTATAATGTTCCCACTGCTGAGACACAGGTCTCCTCTCTGTGAGAGGGAGTGGGTCATAATCCACCACGCGGGCCCAGTGCGGGTTGGTAGATGTCACATGTCTTCGTCTTCCTCACGATGTTTTCCTTCACCGTTTTGAGAGCAGTGGTGATGGAATAATTTACACAAAGTAAAGCACCTGTCTGAGTTCGAACCTACGACCTACAACTCGTAAGTCGCGGCCGTTACCACTGGGCCACCATTGCTGCTGATTTATTGATTAATTGATAGATTGTTGCTAAATATCAGAAAACTCGATTTAAATTTTCATCATCTGTACTTAATGTCTTTTTCTATTTTTGTTTTAAACTTTACATACTTTTTTTGTTTTCGGGGGGAAACCTTCAAAAGGCACCCGACCTCCGGGGAGCCGGTCGAGGAGTGTGGAATTTTTACCTCACTTACATAACGAAACTATAAGGGTTTCGAGACGTGAACTACGGAACCCAAAAAAAAAAACACTTAAGATACATGCATAAAAATAATAATAATATGCATAAGTGAGCAGACAGACTATTCTCAGATAACTTCATTTAAATTTTCATCATCAATAATGTCGTGTCTTTTTAATTTTGTCTTGAATGATACATATCGGAATGAATGACACTTTCGGTCATGTTTTCGGCAGCGGACATCAAACCGGTTGTGGTTCACAGTTTAAAGTCGATCGCTCGTCGACTCCTCGTCTACTTATGTAGCATCTATTGTATAGGTATATGAATACAGGGTGGCAGGGACATCGAAACGCAACCTGTTATCATGGATTCAGCACATGATTCTAAACACCCTCACGTCGATAGAGTTCATCGGTTATTAAAAAAAAGATAGCTGTTCTATACATTTTGACCGCGTAGGTATTGCATTTTCTTATGAAACAGCAGATTTGGTTTTTGTTAACCGACAGAAAATTTCTACACTAGGGAGTCTAAAATTATGTGCTTAATTAGGTTACTGATTTTGTTCTTGCTATATACATACAGGATGGCAGGGACCTGTTACTACGGATTCAGTAGGTACCTACATGATTCTGAACCTCCACGAGTTAAAATTTTCCCATTTGGTGGGTCGCGATTCCGTACCGGGCCATCAAAATTAAATACCGGGTCGCAGCACTCGAGGATAAGATTCGAGACAAGACCACTGATAGATTTTTGATTACCTTGTTGTCATAAGTACACAAAATTAGCTAATCAAGCAATAACTTTTTTAATGCCTTTTGTCACAACCTATAAATGTGAAGCTGGGTGTTAAACCGTGCGTGCGTATAAAGGTCTTAAACATCAAAATAATTGTAAGTCAAAAAAGTTATTATGCAGCTTCGAAGCCGACATACTGGCCATCATTTCGTATCACTGCTCAAAATTAGAATTCCCAACAATATAAAAAGATACAGAACATTTTACAAATAAAGTGCAGAGTGGCTCGAATCAAAGGGGCAATTCTAGTATATTTTATATAATTATAATTTTAAGAACGTTCACAGTCTGAAGGCCAATTCTCGTAATTTAAAATGTTCAAAATCTGGTCGCAGTCTCGTCTCGGCGACAAACAAATGTCAGAAACGTGTCAAAATGTAGGGAAATTAGACGTATTTTTGACAGATTGAGACTGAGATCAGGAGGGGAATTCTCGTAATTTTAAGAACGTTCACAGTCTGATCTCAGTCTCAATGTTTGTCGCCGAGATGAGACTACGACTACATTTTGAACGTTTTAAATTACGAGAATTGGCCTTTTGGTGTCCGGAAGTAGGTAGGTATACATGTGATAGAGACGAAACATGGGCAGACGACAAAAAAATGTCACAACCATTATATTGGGAATAGTTAAAAAAAAAAAGTAGTAAAAAATAGGTAGAAAAATAAAGTTCAAACTCTGTTTGTTACCTTGTCATTTAATTTTTAACAAATTATATAGTACTAAATTGAGATTAAGAAATAATTTCGTATGCCTACCTACTTGATATTTGAACGCCGTAGCGGCAAAACATAGATCTCTCTGTATCTATTCCATTTCAAACACCTATTTTTACACCTGTTTAACAAATAAAAAACTTTGACTTTATGCTGGAAACGTAACGACTGTTGACTACGATTACGCACAGCACGATTCATAAGCTGGAGTTAACAAACGTTTTAACGTTGTTGTGTGTATGATTACTCTACGTATTGTTAAACAGTTGTTATTTCGGTCACAACACAAACGGTTCGCGTACACATTCTTGTATGCTGATTTGTTTAGAAACGCTACATACTATGCCTTCATGCCTTTGTAATTGTATCAATCACCTTTACCTACTGTTATATTGAAAACTTTGTCTATAAATGAGGTAATCTTCGATTACAATCACACTATAATAATAATACCACACTAATATTATAAAGGCGAAAGTTTGTGTGTGTTTGTATGTTTGCTGCATGTGCCTTTAGGTTTGAAACAGGTTTATAAATAAAATAACAAGGTTCGTAAAACATCGAGATGTCTTCATTATAAGTATTTAAGTTTAATATTCATGTATTATACACATAAAACTTCCGGAATAATTAATTATCTAAATGATAGTGAATGAAAACCGCATCGAAATCTGTTGCGTAGTTTAGAAGAACAACGCGGTCACACAGACAGACACGAAAAGTGACTTTAATTTATAATATATATAGATGTCAATCGCTTAAATGGTTCTGCAGGATTTTACATTCCACCAGCATATTTTATTGTCATATAAAGTCAAAACGTATTATTGGATTTGCAAACTTTTATTAAAATTACAAGCTTGAAAGATTGTTGAAAATGAAAGCACAAGCATCATTTCCATAAAAGGTAAGATTACGTTGGCACATTCAATTTAAAAAAAAAAAAAATTAAAAAACTGACATACATAATTACTGTATAGATTAATTTTTTTCCGAGTCTGGCAATATTAAAAAATGTGTAAATATTAAATTTAAAAAAAGGTCGAGAGGTGTCGTGTTCGACTGCTCGTTGGACACCCGGTTAGAACGCTTTTGCACACTTGGTGAATCAGAGCTAGACCGAAAAAAGTGTAATATTTTGACCGTCATGAGGGAACCTCGTTCCAATACTTTTAGATTTACTTATTCCATGTATTTCGTATTTCTTTTGTTTCATAAGTCCCGGGTACATTGTAGTAGACATTGACACAACGTTTTGTAGGTCAATGTGATGATAAATTGGGAAATGAGCTGTTTACTGCAACCCACGACCGAATTATTGCTTATCATTAGGATTATGGTATTTTTGGCGGTTCGTGATTAAGTCTGCCGTTGTATACTATGAATTTGTTAATGTTAAGTACGTAACACTAACACTACGCCTAGTACAAAATAGAATCACTCAGTAGGCAGCAAGTCAAAACCTTCTAGATTTCTTAGACTTCTGAAAACTTTCTATGAATTTGTTTTTTATTTTTTTTTATTAGTCATTAATGGCCCACTGCTGGGCAAAGACTCTACTTTCTGAATTGAATTTGTTAAATTTATTTAGTTTAGAGTTACATAAAAAATACATAATACTTAATTATTTTTCCATAGGCTCCACAATAATATTACCTGTACTATGTTTGGTCAAAATTTGAAACAAAAACTGTTCCGACCTGTTTAGATCTTTATGCGGATGAACGGGTTATGTAAATAAGTGAATCGTAAATGAATAAACTGTGATAAAATATTTAAGTATTATATTTGATAGATCGTGTCTTAGGACAATTCAACGTTGAAGAAAAAAACCTGTCTACACAGCATCTATGAAATAAATTAAGGTGTAGTTATATTTGAGAATGAGGTACAGACCATCAAACTGAACAACTTTTTCTATGGGATCAACATAAAACATCAAATGTCCTATAATACATTTCCATAACTACTCGACCAAAATCTATGGAACGGCTGATTATTTTATTAGTTGAGCTGCATGAATACTTACATATGCGTGCACTGATGGACAGCTCCACTCAATCTGTGTGGTTCTTTCCTCAAAATACCAGACACCTATCTACATGATCTTCATACGATCTGACCAAGATTATGTCTGGACTTTAAAAGAGACTGTGACCTCTGAGTTTATTTCGGCCTTTATTCTCAGAGCAGTCAAATAGGAAACGCCGACTTCATCTAGTTTTTAAAATACATATGACTGACTAATAAAAGGGTTTGTACAAACCTACTTACAAAAATAAAATCATATATCATAAGTGTTTGGTTTAATAATGGAGGTACATACCATTATTACATAAAATAATTTATTGTAATCTTAGAATTACAATAAATAATTTATTGTAATTTTAGAATTACAATAAATTATTTTGACACAATTTGCAAAATTCGACAGCTCATGTTGTTAATTAGTTAACAACATGAGCTGTCAAATATTGCGAGGACATAAGATACTCTATGATTATGATACTGAGAAGACTTTTATGGCAATATTACGAAACACAAAAGATACTACTTATGTAAACTAAAAATAAAAATATACACGAGCAGACAAACAACAGAAACATAACATAAACAGCCTATAATGTTCCCACTGCTGAGACACAGGTCTCCTCTCTGTGAGAGGGAGTGGGTCATAATCCACCACGCGGGCCCAGTGCGGGTTGGTAGATGTCACATGTCTTCGTCTTCCTCACGATGTTTTCCTTCACCGTTTTGAGAGCAGTGGTGATGGAATAATTTACACAAAGTAAAGCACCTGTCTGAGTTCGAACCTACGACCTACAACTCGTAAGTCGCGGCCGTTACCACTGGGCCACCATTGCTGCTGATTTATTGATTAATTGATAGATTGTTGCTAAATATCAGAAAACTCGATTTAAATTTTCATCATCTGTACTTAATGTCTTTTTCTATTTTTGTTTTAAACTTTACATACTTTTTTTGTTTTCGGGGGGAAACCTTCAAAAGGCACCCGACCTCCGGGGAGCCGGTCGAGGAGTGTGGAATTTTTACCTCACTTACATAACGAAACTATAAGGGTTTCGAGACGTGAACTACGGAACCCAAAAAAAAAAACACTTAAGATACATGCATAAAAATAATAATAATATGCATAAGTGAGCAGACAGACTATTCTCAGATAACTTCATTTAAATTTTCATCATCAATAATGTCGTGTCTTTTTAATTTTGTCTTGAATGATACATATCGGAATGAATGACACTTTCGGTCATGTTTTCGGCAGCGGACATCAAACCGGTTGTGGTTCACAGTTTAAAGTCGATCGCTCGTCGACTCCTCGTCTACTTATGTAGCATCTATTGTATAGGTATATGAATACAGGGTGGCAGGGACATCGAAACGCAACCTGTTATCATGGATTCAGCACATGATTCTAAACACCCTCACGTCGATAGAGTTCATCGGTTATTAAAAAAAAGATAGCTGTTCTATACATTTTGACCGCGTAGGTATTGCATTTTCTTATGAAACAGCAGATTTGGTTTTTGTTAACCGACAGAAAATTTCTACACTAGGGAGTCTAAAATTATGTGCTTAATTAGGTTACTGATTTTGTTCTTGCTATATACATACAGGATGGCAGGGACCTGTTACTACGGATTCAGTAGGTACCTACATGATTCTGAACCTCCACGAGTTAAAATTTTCCCATTTGGTGGGTCGCGATTCCGTACCGGGCCATCAAAATTAAATACCGGGTCGCAGCACTCGAGGATAAGATTCGAGACAAGACCACTGATAGATTTTTGATTACCTTGTTGTCATAAGTACACAAAATTAGCTAATCAAGCAATAACTTTTTTAATGCCTTTTGTCACAACCTATAAATGTGAAGCTGGGTGTTAAACCGTGCGTGCGTATAAAGGTCTTAAACATCAAAATAATTGTAAGTCAAAAAAGTTATTATGCAGCTTCGAAGCCGACATACTGGCCATCATTTCGTATCACTGCTCAAAATTAGAATTCCCAACAATATAAAAAGATACAGAACATTTTACAAATAAAGTGCAGAGTGGCTCGAATCAAAGGGGCAATTCTAGTATATTTTATATAATTATAATTTTAAGAACGTTCACAGTCTGAAGGCCAATTCTCGTAATTTAAAATGTTCAAAATCTGGTCGCAGTCTCGTCTCGGCGACAAACAAATGTCAGAAACGTGTCAAAATGTAGGGAAATTAGACGTATTTTTGACAGATTGAGACTGAGATCAGGAGGGGAATTCTCGTAATTTTAAGAACGTTCACAGTCTGATCTCAGTCTCAATGTTTGTCGCCGAGATGAGACTACGACTACATTTTGAACGTTTTAAATTACGAGAATTGGCCTTTTGGTGTCCGGAAGTAGGTAGGTATACATGTGATAGAGACGAAACATGGGCAGACGACAAAAAAATGTCACAACCATTATATTGGGAATAGTTAAAAAAAAAAAGTAGTAAAAAATAGGTAGAAAAATAAAGTTCAAACTCTGTTTGTTACCTTGTCATTTAATTTTTAACAAATTATATAGTACTAAATTGAGATTAAGAAATAATTTCGTATGCCTACCTACTTGATATTTGAACGCCGTAGCGGCAAAACATAGATCTCTCTGTATCTATTCCATTTCAAACACCTATTTTTACACCTGTTTAACAAATAAAAAACTTTGACTTTATGCTGGAAACGTAACGACTGTTGACTACGATTACGCACAGCACGATTCATAAGCTGGAGTTAACAAACGTTTTAACGTTGTTGTGTGTATGATTACTCTACGTATTGTTAAACAGTTGTTATTTCGGTCACAACACAAACGGTTCGCGTACACATTCTTGTATGCTGATTTGTTTAGAAACGCTACATACTATGCCTTCATGCCTTTGTAATTGTATCAATCACCTTTACCTACTGTTATATTGAAAACTTTGTCTATAAATGAGGTAATCTTCGATTACAATCACACTATAATAATAATACCACACTAATATTATAAAGGCGAAAGTTTGTGTGTGTTTGTATGTTTGTTACTTCTTCACGCTCAAACGGCTGGACCAATTTTGATGAAATTTGGTATGGACGTAGCTGACACCCTGGATTAACACATAGGGTACTTTTTATCCCGGTATTTCCACGGGATCGAAACTTATGCGGGTGAAACCGCGTCGCGCAGCTAGTAGTATTATAAACGCGAAAGTTTGTGAGGATGGATGGATGGATGGATGAATGTTTGTTACTCTTTCACGAAAAAACTACTCAACGGACTGTGATGAAACTTTACAGTAATATAGCATCAGAATAACACATAGATACTTTTTATCACGAAATTCACTCTTACACGGTCACTTATGCGGGTGAAACCGCAGGGCGCTGCTAGTATTTATTAATAATAAAAAAAGTAATAGCATTAATTGAAAACATCAACAAATAGTGAAAAATTTGAAAAGTCAAGCGAACTTTCGTGCTTCAATCTTGCGCTACACTGAAGTTAGCAATCGACGACTTCCTTCCGAGAATGTACGGTCACCAAAGAAAATAATTAACCAGGGTCGTTGGATATAGTTGAAGTTAAGTAAGAAACCAAAGGATGTTTAAAAAAAAAAGTAATACAGAACAAACAGTTAATTTATCAAATTAAAGGAGATGTCCGCTTTTAGTATGGACGTTGGTTTTTTATTCCGAGAAAAATCTAACAAGAATCAAACTACATCCAAATAAAAGCTACAAAAATATGGAACTTGGAACCACTGAAATTATATTTTTAGACCCCCCCATTTCAGAGAAAAATTAAAAAATATGTAATGTTAGTACATATAATTTATTCGTTAGGGCGGCCCAAATTAAACCTCCCACACACTTTGACAATGTCTAAATATGACAGATGACAGTGTTGACCGTCAGGCAGGCCTCATCCGTCTGATACGTCACACTAAAAAAATAATCTGACAAACAAAAAATCTTTTCAGCTTTATTATTAGTATAGATTATTACAGAGGTAAATAAATAATTTGATTAGATTCGTTTCGTTCACATTGATAAACTCGCAAATCTTACATTGATTGGCAGTATTAACAGTACTATGTGTCAATTTTGACAAGATTATTATTTTTTGGGGTATGTTCACTTTATTATCCTAGACAATTAGAAAGGTTTGTTCGTTTTAGGGGTAAATTCACACTAAAATAAAAATACATTTTTCTCAAAATTGGGGGCCTTTAAAAATATATGATATAGTTAGAACCACTAGTTTTCGGGATGTCTATCCAAATATATTTAATTTATCCTTGTTAGAATTAATAAATAATAAAAAATCATTTTTGGACATGTCCTTTCATTCGAAAACATCGATCGACTATCACCTTTGGTGACTGTACGTGCAGTGGCTTTGAAATTCAAGCAGTTTATGAACGAAAAACGAAATAGAATGGTCTCCGACCTTTTGGAAAAGTAACAGGTGACAGGTTTCAGAAGGACATGTGACCGGTCAGCATTGTCTATTCTTTCTTTTTTTGTTTGTTCATCTTATTTTCAGTTCACGGCAACACTGTAGCTCTTTATGATTGAAACAATATACGAATGTTCCATGAAAAAACGTGGGCTTCATATACTTTTTACACACATCAAAAACGTCTAAGCAAAACGCATCATTTTTACAGAAAGTGCATGTTTTATTGATTGATACTTTATTTTTTCTTAACAAAGTAGATCGGTATACAATCATTTTGTTCTCGGAAGCATATACTGGCTGATTTAAAAAAATAGAAACTTTTCGATTGATTTTGAAGTGGTAGGTACCTACTTTAAAGAAATATAAATATATTACAATAGTAAAAATCGTTGAAAAGCTCAAAACCATACATTTTGCTTGGACTTTTTTGAAGGGTGCATATCGGTGTCATCATAATTATAACGGTGCTAAATTAAATTTCCATACAAAAGGTAGTGTATGGCAATTTAATTTAGCACCGTTATACTTTAAAAATTCTTTGACAAAAATCAATTTAAAAAAAATAGTCGATAATCGATCGAGCCGCACGGTTCGATTGATCAGGTTAACCTACGCTTGCCGCGGTTGGTTCGTGGATCCATTTTTTTATACCAAGCCTCGAAAAAGAACGTTAAGCCGTTGGCCCCGGCTGTCATTCGTAGATCTTTGACAGTCGTTACGGGTCGTCAGGAGCCCGAATGTTACCCCTTGGTAAGAGTTGGACAGACTACCCAATAAATAGGTTGTGGAAGTCAAATAGGCAGTCGCTCCATGTAAAATACTGGTATTCAGCTGCATCCGCTTAGACTGGAAACCAATCCCAACATAGTTGGGGAAAGGCTAGGTAGATGATGGATCCCCCCCCGGTGGGTTCGGTGGGTGAGCGCTAAATCCAAAACAGTGTAACACTGACTCGCACGATACTTTTGATCGTAACTAATTGTCACACTTTTTTTTGATCTACGTCTCATTCGCCACCTTTGCAGAGTCTAACTTGAGATAAGGAACTTGGTCCCAAAAAATCTAGTAGCAGGTAAAAAGTAGTAGTAATGATTAGGACACCAATACATCGGAAAATCACAATAGATTTACGACGCACATCGAAAACCGCGTAAGTAATAAACGCATCCGTTTCAGTATCAGCTCGTTCTACGCCTCGGGGCGCCCAACCCTCGGGCGTGGGTTCGCGATAAAATTCCAATCGTACACCAACGAAATGAGTACCCGCTGATCGTAATTTCTTTGAGATTCAATGAAAGATTTTTACGATTTTCGGGTTAATTTTTGTTTCTTGTATTTTTGTTCGCTTTTTTTTTTCGTATCATGTACCTATTCCTACTATCTACTGTCCTACTTAATATTATATACGCGAAAGTTTGTGAGGATGGAAGGATGGATGTTTCTTACTCTTTCAAGTAAAAACTACTGAACGGATTTTGATGAAACTTTATTAGTCTATAGCTTATACATTAGAATAACACATACGGTACTTTTCGTCCCGATATTCCCACGGGATCAATACTTATGCGAGTGAAACCGCAGGACACGGCTAGTAAGTTCATAATATCACTGATGCTAAGCATGTCACTGGGAGAGTTCCCATTTTTGGAGTTATTCAGGCATCTACCATTTTTGTACCTAATAGAAATACTGCCTCTATGAGAAAGCTCTTCAAGCTCAAATTACTGCGACCATTTTACGAGCTCTAAAATCGATTCATTTGATTATTTAAGCGTTGGAAAGCCTATGATATCTTTGATCTCGTGAACCAATTATACGTTTAACAGACCAATAAGATTATCTACAGCTTAAACCGGTCCTGCCAGTGTCTCTCTGATAGGTTTTTAGATTATAGAAACTTAAGTGATGCTGTGACATTATCAGTAACATCGTCTCTACGTTATTGGTTGTATGTGTGACTCTGTGGTATTTTTACACTAATACAATTATTAAGGTGGATGCTCCAAGGTAGCCCGCGAAATTCAAATTTTCTTACGTCTTTTGCAATTTGGTGGTCGGTACTAAGTTGTACGTTAATTAAAATATGATTCGCGGCCTTAACAAATATGTATTTACAGAATTATAATCATTAGAATCATCAATCCACCTTAAACCTAACTGGAAAAATGTATAGATGATTACTGGCGTGATTTTGTAATTAACAATAGTAGCCGCCACCGCCGCCGCCGCCTTGGAGTGTAAATGTGGGGCTGATCCACAAATGATGGCACACTTAATATCGCGTCGTGTCCTGTCAGCTGCACGTTACAGGAACTGATGGATGTTGGTGATGGCGCCAAACAATTAACCGAATTCTGGGCCGAGTCCATTTAGATTGCTATCGACACGCTAAGAAGAAGAACAATAGTAGCACTATTCTAAGCGACTTTACCCGCGTAGATTTCCACCGAAGTATTTTCCAAGCATCCTGATCTTCGGAAAACAGCCATCGCCAGCTTCAGTTTTTTTTTTTTTTTTTTTTTTTTTTTTTTTTTTTTTTTTTTTTTTTTTTTTTTTTTTTTTTTTTTTTTTGGGTGGAGCAGGGGGGAGTGTCAGACTCTTACTGACTAAAACCCACCCGTGTTCCTTCCTTAGCCCTTTATGTTCCAGGGCAGCGGTAACCCTTTCGGACAATCCCGCTACCCTGGCAGGAGCTTCAGTGATTTAGGCTTTAGGTTAATGCATCAGTCAGTCAGGATAAATTTGACTGAGTCTTATAATGGCTACTTGCTGCCAGTAAGAACTAAACGAAGTCCTTCATGAAACATTGCATGGTTGGCGCAGTGGTTAAGCGATTGACTGCTGCGCTGCGTGTCGTGGTTTCGATTTCCGCACGCAACAAATATTTGTATGGCCTACAAGTAGTTGTCTGGGTCTGGCTGTTTGTGTATGTGAGTTTAAATGTTTGTAAACGTACCCACGACACAGGAGAAATTCCTAGTGTGGGGAACGTTTTTAAAAAAAAAAAAGAATCTTCATGTTCATATATTTATTTGCACTTCATAATGTTGTAGAGGTGTTACAATGGCTTAAAGCTAAGGTACAATTATGGACTCTGTAAGGCACAGCAAAAAGTATAAAGTTAATTATCAAATAAATAAAATAAATTTAAGACAAATTAACAAATAGCAATCTTTAAAATAATTTATTAACATTACATTTTTATAGGTAAATATAACATTTTATTTTATTGAGATCAGTCTGATAGAAGTGGTACATAATGATTATTTGGTAAGGTCAATTAAACATAATATATCTATCATATTATAATATTTTACATATGTATGTATGAATGTATCTATACAACTAACTGTGTGTGGTGTCTGTTTGTGTTCAATAGATTTTTTTGTCTTGTATGTGTTCTTTTATCGTGTAGTATGCTTTTTTAATTAATATTTTCTTGAGCTTATTTATAAATATCGTATCGTTGGTTTCATCCTTTATCACATCTGGTAGTTTATTAAATATTTTTATGGGCATTACGTAGGGGCTATTATAATGCAGTTTCATGCGCGAGGAGGGTAACATTAACATATTTTTATATCTTGTCAGATACTTACCCGTGGCGATAAACATACCTACTGAGTGATCTGTCGATCGCTCGGTATGTTTATCGCCGCGGGTTGTGAAAAAGTTCATGTATTTCCTGACGAATTTGCATATTTCCAGGATATAGATAGATGGTAAGGTGAGTATTTTATGTTTTATAAAAAAAGGGCTTACAGCTGTCGGTTTGTTCTATGTTGACTATAATCCGAGTTAACTTCTTCTGGAGAATGAAAAGCGTAGGCGCATCTGTGCTATTTCCCCACATTATAATGCCATAGCTGAGCCATGCAAGAGCGTAGGCGTAGTACTTGTGTAGTAAGTGCAGTTTGCAAGTCGGTAGTTTTTTTCACTTCTTGAAGTGCGTAGGTGAATTTAATGAATGTTCGACTTTATCATAACATAACATCACTCTAGTATTTCCCTAATGGGTTAGGCAGAGGGGTACCTATAGTAAACCCACATTCAGCCAGTGTTAAAGCCCCATGTACACACGGCTACACATCAAGCTATGCAAAACCAGTATTGGCTGACCGTTCATTGTGAGAAAATATCATACAAAGTGAGGCCAAGACAAACTGGTTTTATATAGCTTGATGTGTAGCCGTGCGTACTAGCTTCAACTATCTGGAACATTAATATTGTCCAGCATAATAAAGATAAACATTAACAACTAACTATGACTGCCTAGATAGCCATAGCCAGTTGCTATTTGTTAAAGATATTACAATATCGCCATAGATGTTTATTATTACTACCTACAAGTCATTACTTAAACACACATTATTTCTGCCTACGCTCTGTTCAGCACGTTGTACAATGATGTCAAGCAATTGAAAACATGACTTATATGATCACCGTTCCGATAAATTGCACACAAAATGTTTACACAACATATTTTTTCAACATGTTTTCATTGGATTTCTTACTTTTGCCTCAAGTTGACATCATTATTTTTAACTAGATGTTGCCCGCGACTTCGTTTGCGATCCAGGATATAAAGTAACCCGGGTCATAGTCTATCTGTGTGCCAAATTTCATTCAAATCCGCTCAGCCGTTTTAGCGTGAAAGCGTATCAATTAAATAAACTTACTTCCGCATTATATTAGTAAGGATTAGAATCTCCTTTTATCTCATTAAAATATTTACAAATTACATTTTTAAATATTTAATAAACAAAAACATTTAAAATTAGGATTTTTGACATATCTTACCTGTGGAAGGCGTACGGGTGGCCGATGCCAACTGGCAGAGGCCCTTTAGACAATTTCAAATGATGAGGAGGCACCAACCGACGATTATCCCTGTATGCACTATGTAAGTGCACCCAAGGACACCCCCGGTTGGTGCAGGACTATTGCAGAGCATGGAAACAAAATACATATATTGGGCTATGGGTTTGGGGGGCTATAGTGGATCGGTTACCCTGAATTATGGAAGGACTATGTCCCCTGCCTGACCAATGGTAATAATTATAATATTCACGTAAATTATGGTTAATAAATTTTCAAATAGTATACGAAATAGAAAAACGGTCGTCGTTCAAAAAGGGCATGATTGTTATTGAAAAAAAAGAAGCTAAATCGAATGTTTTAAACGCACATAATAACTACCTATCAGGTGGTTGTACATATTAGATACTTGTTTTTTGCTGGTACTACACAGCACCAGTAAAAAAGCTAGCTAACATAATATTCCCAGAGATTGGCAGAGTCCCCACCCACTCAACCTAAAATTGGTTCAAGTAGATTAAGAATTTATTTATCTCATTTAATTTTTTGTTTCGATCTATTAATTACGTTTTGGGATAGAAATATAGGTACACACGGCTACATATCAAACTATACATTTCCAGCTGACCTCCTATTGTATAGCTGAACTGAACCAATGCGAGGTCAGCTTATACTGGAAATGTATAATAGCTTGCATGTAGACGTGTGCCGTGTGCTATAGGCCTGCGTCGCCTGAAATAAATGGATAACAAACGCTAAACATCCATTGAGGTAACTACAAAAACTGTCAAACTCTATCCACTAGGTTAACCGTTTTTTGACAGCTGCCATAAAACGTACCTATTCCAGATTACGTAAAAGTTAACTTTAAAATGCGTAATATAATAAATATATAAACTGCCTAATCTTATTGAATTATATTATTTATGACTTCTTACAGAAATTATAATACCGTACATGTATCAGTTTTGACAAAGTTAAAAACTTTTTTGCAAAAAAAACAACCGACTTCCAAAAACGACACTACTAAGTGAAAAATAACTTTAATTTCGGAAGTCGGTGTCGTTGGGTTCGCATTTTCGTTGTTTGCCACCGACTTCCGAAATTAAAGTTATTTTTCACTTTGTAGTGTCGTTTTTGGAAGTACGGCTGTTTTTTTTTTGGAAAAAAGTTTTTATTTTTCACTTTTAAGTTGTAATTTTTACCAGTAATTTTGGTTTAAAAACCAAACTACTGAACCGTTTTTTATGAAATTTCTATGGGACAATTTGGAAAGTATACCCTTTCCAACAAAAAAAAGAATTTTTAAATCGGTTCGCAAGCGACGGAGTTATGCGCGACCAAACATAAAAAAAAATACAAACATCCAAATTGAGAACCTCCTCCTTTTTTAGAAGTCGGTTAAAAATATAATTGCTCACTAGTTCGACCTATCAAAAAACGGTTAACTTAGTGGACAGAGTATACACGCATAGCACAATATACGGTCGTCACGTCACACATCTATATCTATTCTAATACACAATAAAGATGAAGAGTTTGTTTGTTTTTTTGTTTGCTTGAACAATAAGTCGGAGTAATCTTTGGAACTATAGGTACAGTCACGAGCAAAAGTATGTATACACTCGGCTTTGGTCAAAAGCGATTTACTCCTTTATTTTTTAATGAAATTTAATGTTGTTACTATCATAGCATTTTCGAACCCATAGGTTTTTGTAATGTGTCGTATTTTAACGTTGCATTCGTTATTTCACGAAAAAATCGCAATTGAAAGTTGCCAAGTGTTGATATATTGCTGCTCGGGACTGTACAAATCGAATTTGATAAATGTTCGAATTCGACTTATACTTTTTGCATTTGATAGCCCTATTCTTGGGGTTATAGGCTATGTTTAACATCACGCTACGGTCTTTAGGAGCCGAGCAAAAAGAAAAAAAAACAGAAAAAACGCTAAGCGAAATAGTAGTGATAGCGCGGGCGGGGGATGATTTCACGCGAACGAAGTCGTGGCCAGAAGCTAGTCAGGTATATAATGAGGATGTTGATCCTACTAATATTATAAACGTGAAAGTTTCTATGGATGGATGGATGGATGGATGTTTGTTACTCTTTCACGCAAAAACTACTGAACGGATTTGAATGAAATTTGGTATACAGATGGTTTATAACCAGGATTAACATATGGGTACTTTTTATCCCAATATTCGCACGGGATCGAAACTTATGCAGGTGATATCGCGGGACGCAGCTAGTAAACAAAGAAGAACAATATATAGGTATATTATACACATCCTATTACAACTAAACATGTTTTCGTAATATGATATTAGACGTTATTAAGCCTTCGTTTATCAGTAGTCTCGTTTGATAAGACAAGAGTATGTAGGTTCATCGATACTTTGAAGATTTAATGACTACGAGTTCAAAGGATCTCTTCTCGTTAGCACACGTCAGAAACATTGACTTTCCTTCCATGTGACATCAAGAATGTTTCGGTAAAACAATTAAGGTTACCCGAAAGGTTTCAGTTACTTGAACATTGTTAAAGTTCTTAAAGATATATTTCTTTTTTACTGATTTTTTTGTTTATTTTTTATACACCGTGTTACGGACGATATACATAAACTTCAAACTGATGTTCAGACCATGGAAATAAGCATTTTTTTATAATGGACACATTAATGAATTATTATTTTTTGTTAATTTTCATATAAACTAAGTATCTTCTACGTAATTCTCCCGATATGCATGCCTCTTTATCCGAAGCATTTGATAGTCAATTAAATTTCATTAAATGAAATTACCAATATCTTTGTAACGAAACCTTTTTAAGTACCTACTACTTCCTGTGTTGGATTTGGTTTGTAAAAGGTATAGACGCGTTTGCCAAAGTTTATGAATAACGTGATAAAGACGAGGTATAGCAAACTTGAATTATCGTGGAGTTGATACGCTTTACTATATACGAGTAATATCGACTCTAAGTCAGTACTTAGAGTCGATATTACTCGTGCTCTTAAGTTTAAATTATATGGCACGTAGGTACTTACTTTAATTATTTTATAAACAGCACTGATAAAAATCATCGCAAACAAACTAATTATGATTTGAAAGTCAATCAAGAAACAATAATTTATATTACAACAGGCACTTTGTTTGGTATTGTTTGTAAAACAATGGACAACATTCAACGGATGAATTCTCTTCGCGATTCAGTTTTAATTGGTTACAAGTTTGCGTTCAACCAAGGTACACACACACACACACAGAAGGCTGGTTCTTTGCAACGAGCGGAAACAGGCGCACGCTTATTTAAGAGGGTGCACACAGGTCCACTAGCGCCACTCCTTTAAAAAAATATTATCTCGTGACTGAGAAGGAATTATGAAAATCTGTTCAATCAGCGACCTCGGTAAATGTGTCTAGAATTTTCTAATACCTTTTATAAAATTTCATATTGAGACACGAAGCAACAAAATTCGATCTAAAGAAAAGCGGCCACATTCCTATTTGTCGTATTTAGTTGCTTCGTGTCTCAATATGAAACTTAATAAAAGGTAATAGAAAATTCTAGACACACTTACCGAGGTCGATGATTGAGCAGATTTTCATAATTCCTTCTCAGTCACGAGATAATATTTTTTTAAAGGAGTGGCGCTGGTGGACCGTTGTACACGCTCTTAAGCCTGCTAGTTTATTTCCTGAGGCATATAATACAATTGAAGGTACAAATGACTTGCGTTGTTAAAAAATTATTTAGATGGTGCAACTTTTATTGTTGCTTCAAGTTATGGTATGCAGGCAATTAAATCGCACCGTGTAAATCAGGGCTAATACCCTGTCCATTGGGTTAACCGTTTTTTGACAGCTGTCTTAGAACGAACTATTCGAAGTTAACTTTAAAATGTGTAATAAAATATATTATATAAACTGCTTTTTCTTATCGAATTATCTTATTTATGGCCTCTTACAGACATTATAATACCGTACGTGTATCAATCAATGAATTGTGTGTTACTGCAATCACTAGTTCCATCTGTCAAAAAACGGTTTGGCAATCCGAAACTATCTCAAACAATTAATATTAGTCGCGAGCGCGCTTGCACCTGTACGTGCCTGCCTTCTTTCGCTCGTTGTATAAAGCCGACCTTCTGAATCTATGTATTCTGTGGTATTGTAGTACCGAAGTACCGCAGTACCTTTAGGTAGATTACCTTGAAAACAGAATAATAATAAGATGTAGTTCTACCAAGGACTCCTCTGAGAAAAAAATTGTATTGTAATACGAATCATATGTTATTTGTAAGTTCCTATGTATAGGTAATTTATTGACAATCTAAATACCTATTTAGACGAACTTTTGATAAAGTTTTTAAATAGTTTCCCGCTGTGCACTAATATGAATTTGAGTATAAGAATGTTTTTTTTTTCCTTTGATTTGCTATTATTACTTTCCGGTAGGACTTGCCTAGTCATACTGTGAAGCAGTGGTTTTTATAACAGCTTAATGAGGCGGAAAATGAGCTTGATTGTTATTTGTTAGTTTCTAATAACTGAAAATTACACACAGAAAGAGAAATAACAGAAAAATAATTGGTCACAATAAAATTAATGTAATTTTTTTACGGTTATTTTCTAGATGTACTGGCAAATAAATGGATACATTACCTACATCATGTCATACATTGGGCCAGCTACCCTAATGATGCCAATTAGGAAACCGACATGTTCTACAACTTTGAAGAATTACAGAAAGAGCAACAATATCATAAAAAAAAGAAGAAACTGTCTCAAAACGCAATTTTGTAGGTCTTGCAAGCTTCTACAAACTATACGATACTTCTCTCAGAACTAAATTTTTTGCGTAATCTTGATTAAGTTATTCATATCGATTCAGTGATTATTCAAAGCAAACATTTTATTTAAATGAATGTTAACAACACACACTAAAAGCGGCTTTAATTTATAAAAAAATTAAAGCCGCTTTTAGTGTGTTTCTGTGAGCTAGCGTTTTTCTTCTAAACTACGCAACAGATTTTGATGCGGTTTTCTACATCACTTCGAGATTTTATTCTTAAAGGTTTATTGGCGGATATTAATATTAATTTTAAACTTATATTTAGTAAATATGTTTTTATATCAAGCCATAATAATCATTTATTTCGAGCAACAAGATTAATAACCCTGCGAAGCAGGGACTGGTCGCTAGTATTATTAGAATAAGAAAAGAAAAGAAAGAAAAAATCTTTATTCAATAAATTGTTAATTTGTTTGTTTGTTTTTTGCTATAGTTTGACCAAAACCGCTGTAACGCGCCTTCGGTATGTGCGCGGCGAGACGGGGGGAGCAGTACAGGCCGCTCATTCGTCATCGCTCACGGTGTCCCGCCCCCCGCCTCGCCGCGCATTCCTCCCGCCTCACCGCGCATTCCTCCCGCCTCGCCGCGCATTCCTCCCGCCTCGCCGCGTATTCCTAAGGCGCGGTACAGCAGTTTCGGTCAAACTGTAGTAACTCATACTGCGTAGAACAAAACCATACAACACAAAACCCACAAGTAAAGTTAAGGACACACAGAGCGCCGTGAGAACCAAGTCAAAGTGTGTGACGTGTTAATTTTATAACAAAGCATCGTTGTGAGCCAAACACTGGCATAAAATAATGAACGAGTTTCCCGAACACCTTGTTAGGAACATCTTAATAATTTACTAATACTTAGAATTCGTATGTGAAACAATGTTTGTGATGCGTCTTGAGGTGAGAAAAAACGTAGTCAAGTAGTTGTTGATTTAAGCCCACTTATAGATATTAAGCTATACCTAAGTACTTCCAGTATAAGCTGACTTCTCATTGTACGAAAAGCCTATACAATGCGAGGTCAGCTAAAACTGGAAATGTATAGCTTGATATGTCGTCGTGTGTACCACAAATCGCGAAATATATTTAGCGTTAAACGAGCAAATAAAAATATCGTTCCATTTCTGTCAATCGTTTGAAATTGGCTGAGACAGAACGATGCTTTAAATGTGCTAAGTGTTAAATATATTTAGTGGTTTGTGGTACCAGCGAGCTTTAATAGCCGACCGATTTCGAAGCCTCATATATTCATATTCAGAAATAATAATATTTCATTTGAATATTAATATTAAACACATAGGTCAAGGTGTGTCTTGGAGTTTTTAATCGGTTGAAGGACACTGAACGAGACACAATAGAATTTTTATTGTTATTACGACTATGGGCGCATAGTGTCAAAGTGTTAACGAAATAATAGTTGAATCGAAACAGTTGAAATATTAGTTGATTGCTTGTTTTTTTTTTATGTTTGTCATCTCGCAGTTTAACCTAGGAGATCGTCATCTGCTTAACATGACTTGCCTGTGGATGCCTTAATAAATTAAGGCCTCCAGCCAGGGCTTATAAAACTTAAAAACTAAGCTAATACACGCTAAGGGCTCTGTGGGGTACGGACCTCTGTTTAAGGCGTCGCTGGGAGAGGGCAGCAAGGGACAGGCTGGATCGTAATTAGTTAGGTTGCTTGTGCGGTCAGGTAAATTAATTATTAAAAGCAAATTGGCACCGTACGTCGCTTAGCCGTGTTATAGAAACTTCAAACAACTGTAAAAGCATGACAGTTATAAACATATATAAACAACTGTCAAAGCATGACAGTTATAACAATTATAATAATAAATAAATTTATTTCGCTCTCAAAGTACAACGAAAATTTAATCTATGAAGTATAGTTTATTAAGATACACAACATATAATTTGTTGCACAGCAGCACATGCTGTGCACAGCTGCCTGCACTTCGTACTATGCTTGTATTGTTGTCAAAATCAAAATATTTTATTCCACATAAACCTACATGGGCACATAAGAAACGTCAGAAGCTAGTTGCACGGTTCCAATTGGTCGTTTCCTATAAAGAAGAGCCGGCAAGAAACTCCACGGTTACTCTTTTAAAAATAATTGGCTTTTACAATGTTTTCAAATTACAGTAGGTATGGGAGGACTGCGTAGGACTGTTACGTAGGACTGTTATAACACGGACAATTTAAATTGGTTACAAGATAATTTATTAAACAATTAATTACCTTGACTAAAATCAATATATCTATACTAATATTACTAATATTATAAAGAGGAAAAATTTGTTTGTTTGTTTGTATGTATGTAGGGGGTAATCTCCGGAACTGCCAGTCAGATTTCAAAAATTCTTATTGCATTTTATAGCCCACTTCTTGAGGAAGGTTATAGGCTATCTAACATCACGCTACGACCCTTAGGAGCCAAGCGAAATTAAAAAAGTCAGATAGAACACTAAGCGAAAATGAATAGTAGTACGGGCGAGCGATGGGACGCGAAAAAAAGGGGCAAAATTTCACGCGGACAAAGTCGCGAGCAAGAGCTAGTTATACATATAATTGTTAGATAGCCCACACATACAAACAGACAAAAAAAAAACAGAAACACAAGATACAGATTCAGTTTTTGCCTCACACAAGTCACACAGTACCCTCTTCAGATTTCTTGAAAGACTGTCGTCATCTTTATATTGAAACCTACAATTACTGCTTAATTGATTGATCATTGTCACTTTTTATGTGATGAAACATAACTACATAGCTACTTTACGACACTCTAGAGGTTAATTAATTTTACTAATTGTTCTAATGAGTTACGTACCGGAGCTCATAATGTGTGAAAAATACATACCATTAACCACTTAGTTAGCGGTTTTTATGCATGGATTGGTTTGATTATTGTTTTCCTTTGCACGATATTGAATTGTGACTGCCATTTTGAATTAATACTATGATTTATACCCTTTTTTTTTTTTTTTGAGGATGGGAAATCATCAAATGACCCCTCCCGCTCTGGGTGGAGCAGAAGGGAGTGTCAGACTCTTACTGACTAAAACCCACCCGTGTTCCTTCCTTAGCCCTTTATGTTCCAGGGCAGCGGTAACCCTTTCGGACAATCCCGCTATGATTTATACCCTTAACTTTAAATATCACAGCATGATGTGCATCAAGTGAACGGCAAATATGTCTGGTTTAAAGATGATTTACTTCGTCTGCTTAAATTATAATAGTACTGAAGACACATTTATGATTTTGAAATAGCAAACTGCATACATACATACATACAGGCATACTATCAAACACAATCACAGATAAGCCAAAATAGTGTTAAGTGCAGTTTATTTGGTAAATTACTGTAAGTTTTACATTTTGGTTTCCTAAGGAAAAAAAAACAATAAAAAAAAAAAAATACACGTGGAATAAAATACACGTCTGACGTTCTAGTATGGATAAACTAACAAAATTCTGAATTTGTACTTAGGATAAGACTTATTCTAGGTATAAAACGTTGGTGAAATTCACCCAAAGGAACCTATATCCTGCCAGGGTAGCGGGATCGTCCGAAAGGGTTACCGCTGCCCTGAAACATATACATATCTTAAGTTCTCAAAGTCAAAGTCAAAGATTTATTTGCAGATAAATATGGTTATAAAAGTTCTTACAAAGTAGAATAATAGTAGCTTAGCATAATTATTCAATCATAACATAATGACATGCAAATTTTTTACAATTATATCATTTATATTTAAGTTGAAGGAATTCTTTAATACTATAGAAGGGATTCTCAACTAGCCACCTGTGTAAAGCCCTTCTAAAGCGGACCATTGGAAGTTCTTTAATTTGGTTACCTACTCACTCATTTGTTACTCCGTAGAGCAATGAAGAATAATACCCCACTGTAATATAGTATCAACTAGTACTAGAGTATTGTAACTGTTACAGGCGGCCTTATACGTAATATTGTAATTGTTTAAAAAAAAAAAAAAAAACTTGGCCCCACTAGGAACTTCTCCTGTATCGTGGGAGCGTTTACAAACATTTAAACTCACATACACAAACAGCCAGACCAGGAACAATTACTTGTAGGCCATACAAATATTTGTTCCGTGCGGGAATTAAACCCGCGATACGCAGCGCAGCAGTCAATCGCTTAACCACTGCGCCAACTGCGCCGTCCACCGTAATGTCAACCGTCATCATCATCTGCCTAGCCTTTTGCCAACTATGGGCAACTTGGGCTTCCAGTGTTACCGGATGCAGCAGAATACCAGTATTTTACATGAAGCAACTGCATCTGGCCTCCACAACTCAGATGCTTAGTAATACGGTACCCCTTGGTAAAACTGGTTCTCGACTCGACGTAACGACTGCCAAAGATCCAGGAATGACAGCCGGGACCAACGGCTTAGGTAATAAATTGAGCACAAATAAATAAATTTATCTAAATCAATTATAATTTTTATTGTAGCTTCAAATTCACTGCATTTCTTCTCAGTGTAGGCCAGGCTTAACACCTTATAATAGGTACCTAATCCTTCAATTGATCTGCTAATAAATTTATAAGCAGGTGACTATTATTTCAATGGGTTTTTTGGCCCACACTGCAGACAGACGGATACTTCAGGGTCATTGTGTATTTATCTTAAGTACGCAAAAACAGGATGCAGTTATTTTTGGTTTATATGTAGCACAATAGATATTGATTATGAGATCCATTAGGTCAATAACTGGCTGCCATTAAAAGAAATAGCCATCTATTTAACTTCTAAAGGTAAATAGACGTCATCTATATTGGTTTTGGTTATTTTATGTTTTTTTTTTTATTTTTGCTTAACAAGATAATATTTAGGTAAATGTTTGGTGTTACTAGCAGCACCTAAATTGAAACACGTTCAGTTGTTAACAAAAAAGCTTTTAATTTAATTGTGAAAAAACTAGCTACCTTAATAATATATGATAAGGTCTATTCAAATTTACGTTACCAATTGATGATATTTCAAGTTAAAAATAATATCATCTTTATTTCAGTAGTAATTAAGTTGGTTTTAGAGTAACTACCATTATTTAAAAAGTCTTAAAAATGTTTGAAGTTACAGCGTAAACTGAAGTTTATTGTATAGGAATTAAAGTTATTTTTCCAATAACTCATATTTGTTAACAGGTTTGGCAAGTAAATCGCGAACGCAGATTAGCTATTTTGTTTTAAGTTAACACTTATCTAAAATAATTGCAATAATACAAAAATCAAGCGAAAGTCACTGACGAAAACAAATTAGGTAAGATGTATAAATAAAACTTGACTGCAAGTCGAATCCGCTATTTCAGTAGGCTGAAAGCAGTGAAGCACCTGTTCCAAACATTTGTAAGCGAATCCCCTTTCATACTGTGACCCTCTGCCTAGCCTTTTCCCAACTATGTTGGGGTCGGCTTCCAGTCTAATCGGATGCAGCTGAATACCAGTATTTTACATGGAGCGACTGCCTATCTGACCTCCACAACCCAGTTACTGGGTAATACGATACGACCCTCTGCCTAAATAACACATAGAATTAACCTAGTCTATTTCACACATTCCATCCATCATTTCTTTGGTTTTTCCCTACTCTTTTAACCATCTACATTCATACTCAAAACTTTCCTCAAGACATTTTCCTCATCCCTCCGCATCATATGCTCATACCATAAAGATATTTTATTTCGCAAATATTACCATATACTGTACCCATTCAGTACATAATAATAAAAGGGATGCAAAAGTTACAAAAATAAAAACGAATCCACTAAATAAAGAAAAAAAAGTATAGTACAAATTTTACAGTAAATCTTACATATGGACTCCTTTTAAGTGAAGAAACAACACAAAACCTATTTTAAACATTATTGTAAACAGTCTATACTTCAACACACACCATACAGACATCACACATTACCCGAAATCACCTCTCTAGTCTCCACTCTGGAATTCGCACTCCGAGCCCCAAGATACAGACTAACTGTTTAGCAAATTAATACTATATTGTAACCTAGCTGTAGGTTATATTTGCTTGACACTCTTGCTGGTAACTTGTGAACCTGCTTATTGTATTACCTGGACAATAAATATTGTCTATTTTCAAAATTTCCACCCCCACCATCCATTCCATAACAACCGATTTCCACAACAACTTTTCAGTCACCAGCGGCGCTTTCAAACTTCCACTTATACACATTTCTTATTTGATCTATTCGCGTACCCAAGTTCTAAGTCACCAGAACAAAAAAACAAGTGCAAGTCACTGACAAAAAGTATTTATATTAAAGTTTTATTTATGTTTCAAATTGACGTTATTTCAAGTTAAACAAATATCAACTTCATCTTCATTGATTTTAAGTTGATTTCAGAGTGACTAGCACTACCGAAAAAGTTATAAAAAATGTTTGAAGTTGTAGCGTAAATTGTTTAGGAATTAAGGTAATTTTTCCATAAACTCATATTTGTTTACATTTCTGGCGAATAAGTCGCGATATTAGATTAGATAAGCTGTGCAAATACAACTTGATCTCAAGTCGTATCTATTTTAGTAGGCTCTAAGCACCCAAGCACCTGTTCCAAACGATTGTGAGTGGATCCTTTCATACCGTGACCCTCTGCCTAATTAATACATAGAATTAAGTTTAACCTAGTCTGAACACCGGTGAACATTCAAAGTTATATTGTAGTTAGGTATGCAAATATCTAAACTTTTGGAGCTAAAGATATCAATTATGGAAAATTCTGGAACAAAGGATTAGAGGAATGAGTCAAAGAAAAACAATTTGCGACATGTGTCTGCGAGTCTGCAGATCTCGATTCTTCTTTGTGATGTTACAAAGCTTTGGATTACGGGATGTACCTAGATGATTAGTTTCCAATGTCGTCAGTTTTCAAGAGATTACGACGTATTTCTTCCCATATCGATGGCGCATAGCAACCTTGGTCTGTTCAATTTGAAGGTCATTCCTGTAATTAACAAAACGTTAATAATCTAGTCGCAATCTCATCTAAGCGACAATCAATGTCAAAGACTTGTCAAAAATTGTAGGTTAGTTAGAGGTAGTACAAACAAACACTTCAAAACAGACGGAAGTTCAGGATAGAGGGCTTATTGATGGATTGATTGGTAGTTTTGAAAGATTGTGACTGATATAAGAATACGAAAGTTCTTATAAATACGACAATTGCATCTCTCGTATTTTTCAGCTTCCGTCAGTTGTCAAACGAAAATCCTCTTTTAGAAGATTAAAAATTAGAATTTTTGGGTTCCAAATATAATCTATTGTGAAACGGTGGGCACAGTCAGGAATCAGGATGGTCACAACAAACGATATATTTGCACTTTAATACGTTTATTATTTTCTATAATCGCACAGAGTTTTAATTACGGCGTTTGCACTTGGTGACGGTTACAAAACGACTAATTCAAACTGCCTAACACATCGTTATTTATAGATTTCCCTATAACTTAATATTTTGATTGTATTTCTAACTATAATGCAGAAAATTAAATAACAATTATTAATAAAGAAGTAAATGAAATAAAGTATCTGAATCAATAATCTTAAGCAATCATTAATTTAAACTTAATACTTGGCGCGCCGGAAGCTGACTACCTGAAGGCGCCAGAATGGTTATTCAACAATTCTGATTATTTTAAACACCAAGAATAAATCAAACATATAACTAAACAATTTCATAACAATTACCTATTAAATACAAAAATATTGACGTTAAAATGATTATTTAAATTACTAAGTCGAGGTGGTATAAGCAGGACCGGAAGTCGATAACACTATCTATAATTGTAGGACTGCTTTCGCAAGACGACAGTTTAATGGCTTAAGTGCTAGGCTTTATAATAAAGCCCATAAACAATTAAATATCTACGCAAGTACGAGGTAAAACACAGACTTAATTCCTGGCTACAGACGTTAACATATATTGATACCGAGGAGCTTTTAACCACTGTACAGTAAAGTGAGATAGGTTTACACCCACACTATGGGCTTAAAAACACACACACATACACACCCCACTAAACACACAAACACACACGCACATTTTTATTTTTATGCTTAAATATAAGATAAGTACTTTGTTCGCCCAATGCACGTACCAATTATTTTGTAACCGCTACTAAGACCCATTTTAAATGGATACTCTTTCATAAGATACAGACAGATTTTTCTGCCTAGTTTAGGAAAAGGGAGTCCTATGACCCATTTTATTGTTGTACTGGTTCTACTTTATAACATTTTAGTTTATAAGACAACTCTGTATGCTATGTACAAACTGCTTATAAATTAAATTATTTATTATTATAATCAAATCAAATCACTCAATTTTTAAGAAACGCTGCAGCCTCACTTAAAAAATGAATGATTTGATTGGCATATAGTACATCTTCTGACCCATTTGTCAGATTTGATCCATTTGTCTGATCCATTTTTATCAGATAATTTTGGAACAAACTATGTATGACAAACACACAGACCAACCTGCAAGTGTCGGGTGTTTTACGCAGTAATATTATTTCTGTATAATGCTGTGTCGTCATAGGACCATCCACTGATACTCTGTTTGCTTATAAAGTTGTAAACCACACATAGATACATACATAAACTCACGCTTTCTTCCTATGGGGGTAGGCAGAAGTTACTGAACGCCATCTGCTATGATCACTTTTACATTACTTACTCCTTTTGCTTGGTTCACGTTCATAAACACGCCATCCACCAAACAAGTCGTAAAACTTTTTTTTTAAACGATTTGTTTCGATCTTTGGTAGGAAGCACATAAGTGCTACACAGGTCTGTGTATGATTCTTATTCTTCGTAAACCACAATCAATAATATGCAAACATCTGTAGATAATTATAAAGACTCTACATAACTGGTTTCCCTCCAATATAAAAATGTCGTGTTACAACTAAACGCTTGCATTTTTTAGCATATTTAGTAACTATTGACGCAGATAAAATGAACAAAGAAATAATTCAATTAGCTTTTTATTTATGAAGCTATTGATAATAATAGGTACTAACGGAGAGGTGGGTTAAGCCCCGTATAACAATGACAAGTAATTGAACTTAGATCATTCAGTTAGCAATAGCATTGATAACTGTAGTTATGATAAAAAAAAAACTGAATAGCAATTGCATGTTACTGTTGAGCTAGAAAACGAGCGAGTTCTGTGGCCCCAAGATTTTTCCTGTTTCTTTCAAATTCAAATTTATTTCTTTGTACACATAGATGTAATGTAATGGACATGTGGTACATGACGGTATAAAATAAAAAAAATATATGTGGTGTCACTATATTGTGCTGCCTTGCAAGGTGTACAAATGTTGCTTACACATTAGGTAATGGGTGTACAGTTGTAAAAATACTGCTAAGAAACTGTTTTGGATCTTTAGCTATACACAAAACATAAACAAAGAAAATAGTACAAAATTATAAAACAAATATTACACAAAAATTATTAAACAAATATGAAATTAACAAAATTAATAAACAAATATTATCTTTTTTCTTCTTCTTCGCTTCGCATTTAATAGAGCGGTCATGCTCACGATGTATTATTTATTTATTTATTTCCATACACTTTTATCTGGCTTTTCCTAAGTAATGTCTTTATTGTGTTTATAGATAACTAGGGAGGGTTTACGGGCTTGTATGAAAGTGTGCGCAATGACGCAACAAAAACTGCACTTTCATAAACTTGATGTGAGAGACAATTTAGTTGCTGAGACAAAAGTTTCTTGTGGGTGCCCTCCTTTACTGTTTACACTAGGTACTTAATTAAATGACTAACTAACTATATAAATAAATACAAAAACAATAGGACACTTAGGCGTCGAAGTAATCGTCAGCATCGGTGTCATCCGGAAACGTGCCCCAAGAAGACTAGCAGCATTATGTCAAATCGCAGGTGTGGTCGTTGTTTGCCCCACTATCTCCTTCGACCTAGGTTTGTTAGATGACAGTCTTACGCATTGATAAACAGAGCATCCGGACCAGTTTCTTTAGACATAGATTTTATCTAAACTTCATACAAATATTCACAAAATGTTAGTTGCGAGATAGTATATGTTTAGAGAAGTTACACGCGTTTGTAAAAGCCCTCATTAATATAATGGAAACATAAATACCGTACGTGCTTATTATAAAATAATATAAAAAAAATCCCCACCCGATGGAATTCCAAATCATTATCATATCATCACATGATGCAAAAACTGAAGGTTAATAGTATTATCATAATTAAGCTACATCATTCCTTACTCCTCGCTGATTGGTCTATAACAATCGACACAAAGAATCGACTTTTTAGGGTTCCGTACCCAAAGGGAACCTATAACTAAGGCGCTGCTGTGCGTCCGCCGTCCGTCAGTCGGATTGCTGTATCTTTTGAATCGTAATGGGTAGAAACATGAAATTTTCACAGTATGCACTGCTATGACCGCTATAACAAAAAAATAATAAAAACATGAAGGGTGGAATAATGTACGGTGGTACGGGACCTTTTGTATGCGAATCCGAGTCACACTTGTCCGCTTTTTTTCGATCTACACGCTGGTTTCAAGGCCTGCATGACAATACAAAAGTAACACAATCGGTTGCCGATCAATGACGAAACACGATCGGGATAATGACTGAGAGAAAAATTGCAATAGACATGAAGTGTAGGCACCTAAGTACAGACGCCAGCAGGTCAAGCTACCCAAAACTGTAAAATTTTCCCAATCAACCTTGAAACTTAATACTTTAAAGATAAAGTTGAAAATCTATTAAAGAAATTTGACAGATTGTAGTAGCTTGATGTGCTGGTGTTTCCACGAAGTATGAAGGATCGAGCCGGATGCGGGGAATACCGACCCTCGCGCAACAGACGAGATCATTAAAGACGATAGTACCTACCAACTAGGTGATAATTGGTTACGATAAATTCTTGTTTGAACTGTTAAAATTGTTTGCTTTAGATCAATATTTTGCTCGTAATTCGAGGTCGGAATTAACATTAAATAATGTTTATAATTCTTACAAACCCCTCCGTCCTGGCTGTTTTTGTAGATCTTTGACAGTCGTTACAGGTAGTCGGAAGCCCGAAAGTCTGACAACCAGTCTTATCAAGGGCTCGTATTACCCAGTAACTGGGTTGTGGAGTTTAGATAGGCAGTCGCTCTATGTATAAAAACTATTTTGAAAAATGGTGTCGTTGGGTTCGCATTTTCGTTGTTTGCCACTGACTTCCAAAACTAAAGTTATTTTTCACTTTGTAGTGTCGTTTTTGGAAGTCGGCTGTTTTTTTTTTTCAAAAAAGTTTTTATTTTGCACTTTTAAGTTGTAATCTTTACCTGTAATTTTGGTTTAAAACCAAACTACTGAACCGTTTTTGATGAAATTTCTATGGGACCATTTAGGAAGTGTACCCTTTCCAACAAAAAAAGATTTTTTCAAATCGGTTGGCAAGCGATGGAGTTATGCGCGAACAAACATAAAAAAAAAATACAAACGAAGAAGCCGACGCAACAGATAAAAAAAAAAAAGAAATTAATTACGTTTATATGCGAAAACATGACGCAAAAAAAAAACAAGAAAAAAATAGAAAAGGTTTGAGGGGAACATGCCTCACATTCACGCAATACTGCTATCGCTCAGTATTATGCTGCGACCCTGTGCAAGACAGAGCCCCAGTGCTGGTTTTCAGCGACAGCCGGTGCGCGGCGCCGACGTAATGACGTCGAGACGATGATGATGTTCTTAAAAAAACATGTGCTGCCGATGATTTATAGTTCATATTGTTGCATTACATCATTGACTTTACTGCGCCATTCAAATTATCACTTAACAAATCAAAGTATTGTACAATAACCACATTATCACAGTTTATCACCTTTTAACAAATACCGTTATAATTATGATAAATGATCCTATTGTGTGGTGTTATATGAGTATAGTATTGAGAACACGGACACGGATTGTTGGTCGACCAAAAATTCAATAGCACTTTTAAATAGACGGTGCGATAAAAAATTATCTGTGAAATCCCAAGACGAATGTTCAATACTATTCTTAGGAAATGTCGGGTGAATTGTCTTTCGTGTAAAATTAGATTAAAATGTCTCGATAAGGTGAATGAGTCAGACCTTGGTTACATAAAAATAGTCTGTCGATATTGCACGGTGGTCAAAGACTTTTCGCGGCCTTTCGCTGCCTTTCGTCGTGTGACGGCATTTTAAGGCTCCCGCAGATAGGCACGACTCAACAGCGAGACGCGACTCCAGTAGAACGATTTCTATGAAATCTTCTTAGAAATTGTTCTACTAGAATCGCGTCGCACCGTCGCGCAACGACTGTTTGCCTTTAAGCAGGAAGAGGAACAAACGAAAACATTTGAAAATAACACGTTTTTAACTTCGGTATCTTTGGAAATAGAAATCAAGTTCTTAGTGTTGCTTCTAGAAATAATATTATTATCTTAGCTCGAAGTTAAAGTTATAAATCATTGTTCAATCTACATATACTCCATACTAATATTATTACCACGAATGTATGTAATGGCTGTCTTTTGACATAGTATTTTTTATCCCGGTAATTAGTACGTTCCCATAGGATGATGTGATCAAACGGATAAAACTAGTGCATTATAATCGGAATTCTACAACTGCTTTTTGCTTTCAGTGATTTTTAATAACAAAAGATATACCCAGAACTACCAGTTAGGAGGGTTCCATGGCTAAATAATAATAGCCGCACAGGTCGACCGATCAAGCTAAGCTACGCTTGCCGCGGTTAGTCGGTGGATGGGTTATCTTTACATTTCGAAAACCCTCCGTGCCTCGGGAAGCACGTTAAGCCGTTGGTCCCGGCTGTCATTCGTAGATCTTTGACAGTCGTTACGGGTCGTCAGTAGCCTGAAAGTCTAACCACCAGTCTTACCAAGGGCTATCGTACTACCCAGTAACTGGGTTGTGGAAGTCAGATAGGCAGTCGCTCCATGTAAAATACTGGTATTCAGCTGCATCTGGTTAGACTGGAAGCCGACTCCAACATAGTGTCGGGAAAAAGGCTAGGCAGATGAATAGAATACAATAACATAAGATACCCAGAACAGAAAATCTCACCATGAAAACTTAAGTGAAGTGATCTGTCAATCCACTTAAGATGCGGATTGAAACTATAGATAGCTCACTTCACAAAGTTTTCACGGTGAGATTTTAACAGAATAGATTGGTTGTTCTGGGTATTATCTTTTGTTATTTCAAAACACCGAAACCAACCTTTTATGTTATATATTCTAGAATTTCATAAACTGAAAATTCGTTTACTGCAAAATCACCGTTGAATCACCATTTCGTTAATGCTTATTCACGTTATGAAGTAAACATTTACCTCTGTACGTGTAATGTGTATAACGGCATTACTTTTTAAATGAAAGCATGACAAAAGCTTTTAACCGCGATTAGATTAAACCGTAGATAATGTTCAAAACTGTTTTCCACTGTATCATTAAAGTGATCAGCGATATAACGTTCCGTGTCATTGTTAGCAGTTAGTAATAGTTTAACTTAACTATCGTTTAAGGTATTGAATTATACGTAATAGGTAGGATAAATATAACTATCGATTTTAAACTGAGTTCATTGCGGTCATTTCTATGCCTCCTCTACACCATGCACAATGTCAGGTCCATTTTTTATACGTCACGCCGGGGTCACCAATGTTGTAACCTTTGATATCGTGGTTGAAGAAGGTTGTAAATAAAATGTCAGTGTCTGGTATAAAGTCTATTGGCTATTAATTAGCACAACGACGTTTCTTACATAATCTATTTAGAACACAAGTTGTTGCTACGGCGGCGTTGGGAAGACGACTATATCGAATATGCGGGGAACATTGTATTTAGCAGTATTTAGGTATTATTAGGCTACCTGTAGTTCCTACACACGCTGACTTTGATTTCCATGTAAATCTTTTGAACATGAAAGGTAATGGGAACTTACTCTCGAAGTTACGAAAAAAAAGCAATTTTGATTCATACATTTTCGTGGGGCGTATTTTTTATGAAACAAAATATTTATCGTTTTTGTCACTGTTGTGAATTTATTCGGTTAAAGGACGTTTAAAGAGACACTATAGAAGTTTTATTGTTATTACGTCTAGGGGCGTTTAGTGTCCCGCAAAGTACAATAGATTATGTTAACGCTGTCTCATTCAAACATTGTGAGGTATCTGCTGTCACTAATGTCATCTGTCATTCACGACGAATGGCGGGAAAAGTTTGGAAGTCACGTGGTATGAGAAGGGTTTGTCTGGTTAGGTAGTGAGCCAGTGTAGTGATATTTAACTTAAATACGAGATCAACAGGATTCTACATTGACTAAACCACAGAACAGATACTGTTCTGTGGACTAAACTATAAACTCGAAGTAGTCTTGCGTAACACACAATCAATCGTAATCTGAATCATTTTGAAACAAATTGCTAAACCATTGCTTCATAAGTTCGAAAAATTACGCAATGAATGTTGTTGAACTGTCAAAATGAAACCGATTCCGATTGATTGTGTGTTACGCAATTAGGGTGCGGTATGGCATTTTTTCTATGTTAGCTGCGATGTTTTGTTTATTTCCACCTTCAATTGTTTCTGCTGATTTCTCGAACTCATGACATTTTCGCGTCACGTTTGCCGGATAACTCGAACTATGGGATTATCACTGTGATATGACGAAACAACATAGTTCTATCGTTCTTGTTTTGTCTTCTTCAAGGTCACGGCTATTTTGTTTTAAGATTTCCCGCAAGAAAGGGTAGGTAGGTAATACACAAGAGTAGGGCACATAATACTTATGTAGGTACAAAAAATTGTTATGGCAATATAACATGGCATTTAAAAAATAACTTGCGAAATATGGGTGCACTATATTTTGTTACTAATGTTACACAAACACTTAAAAAATAATCAAAATAATTTTGTTACTATCGAATCGTTAACCTATTTAAAAAGAGGCTAATTAGCAAAAACGGTTAGTCAGAAATCATATCACAACTTTCCAATCACAACATACAACTAATGAACAACATTAGAACACTACTAAGTCAAGGTTAGGTACCAGGATACCAGAAAAGCATGGAGACATTTACATAGAAGGTTGTATCACTACTCTCTGATTGGAAACCGCCTTGATTAGTTCTAGAAAACAATCGCACAATGAGTGCTCGGCAACTGCAGATAGGTAATTAGCAGGTAAACGCAAACAGAATACGCCGAACTAATAATAGTTTATAATAGTTTTACGTGTAATGCTTTGATTGTGGTCACGTGATTGTAAATTATCCTGTTTTTTATTAATGAGTGTGGAAAAGACCGTTCATTGTATCTTCCTTTTTATAACTTTTTATTTGTTTTTCTTTAATTTGGAGTGCAATAGAGAGTAATCTACATAGCTGTCAGAAAAAAGACAGAACTATACCATGTCCTATAAGTTAACCGTTTTTTGACAGCTGTCTTAGAACGTACATATTCCAGATTACGTAAAAGTTAGCTTTAAAATTCGTAATAAAATAAATTTGTAAACTGTCTATTCTTATTGAATTATCTTATTTATGACTTGACAATTGACAAAAAGCATATAATTGCTAACTAGTTCGATCTGTCAAAAAACGATAAACCTGGTGGACAGAGAGTGTTCTTAAATACATTAGAAACACAAGCTCTGATTTAATCAAATCAGAGCTTTTGTGTAATTATAGTGTATTTTGTAAGCACGAAACACACCACTTATCAAAATTATTATCACCTGGTCCATAATTTTATGATCTACAGATTACAAATCTTTCCCTCCTAATCTACCAAGAACATCATTTAACAATCCAAAGACAACGTCGTACGAAATTTTATCTGCACAATTATTTACTTACAATATAGCTGAGTTTATAGACACGAATCAATTACAAAAAAAAAAAAAACACCCCTCACCTGAACAATATGTGTACTATCCGAAGTACTTGAGACGATTGACATATTTTCGTGCAATCTGAGTGAATTCGCAAGAGTTTTGTTGAATTTTGTTAGTTATATTAATATTCTATGTTGTCTTATTTTGTATTTTCGGTTAAGAATTATCGGAGTAGTAACAAACGCTAGGGCACTGTTATTTATTTAATGTAATAATATTTACTACTTTTATTTAATGATCAGAACTTCGCGTAACTAATAATAATAATAATATCCTTGGACATTTCACACAGCGCCATCTAGTCCCAAGCTAAGCAACCTAATGCGTGTGTTATGGTAACAAGATGGCTGATAAACTACTTATATACATTTTTTTTTTGTAAATACATACATATTATAGATAGAAAAACACCCAGACTCGGAACAAATACACGTAGGTCATACAAATATTTGTTCCGTGCGGGAATCGAACCCGCGACACGCAGCGCAGCAGTCAATCGCTTAACCACTGCGCCAACCGTGCCGTCTAAACTAACTAAACACTAAAAAGTACCTTTTCCCATATTTGTTGTTTTACGTTCATTACTTACTTACTGAAATAAAAAGATTTACAACCAAATAAGTATATACTTATTTCTGTTTTTTTTTATGTGAAATAGTTTTTTCGGATATAAATAACATTTTTATTTATTTAATTGTGTGGATTATTCGGGATTCTCCAGGAAGATCTGATAATTATTTTGAGTGTAATTGGTTGGGCACTACAAAGTAAAAATTTATAGGTATCAGTTTTCAGTCAATAATAATAAAATTCAGTTGTCTGTCTCGTTGAGTATGATACGTTTATACATAACACACAATTTTGCTTAATTTATCACAGCGAGAGAATGTTTCTTTCTGAAAAAACCGGGGTACTTTTTTGTTTGTATTTATTCAAAGTTTTTTCACGGACAGAGCTGTGAGCGTACCTAGAGTAATATATGTATGTACCAAAGGTAGGACAGGAGACTTGGAAAGATTTATGAGTATAACAAATGCAAAACTTACCCGTTATTCCTCTTTATATTCCACGAATGCTTTTTCTAATCTCGTGTATCACATAATAAACATTTACGTGCTTTGCTTAAAAAAAATAACGCCACGAGCTGTAAATTAATCATGTCAGCTACATCACAACCATCTTGGTGAAAACAAAACATTGTTATCTAAAAAATTTATGGTCATATTTATAGCCCTATCCAAGATTATTAGGACAAAATACAGTTATCAAGTGACAAGTGACTGATAATGTTGGCCTCCTGGTAATGACGATATTATTCTGATAATCTCGATCTCCTGGTAATGACATTATATTCTTAAAACTAATCGGCGACCTAATTGCGTAACACACGATCAATTGGAATCGGTTTAATTTTGACAGTTTAACAACATTTAGACAAAAAAATTGTCTGCTCAACACGTAAATAACGCAATGAGCGTTATTTACGTGTTGAGCAGACAAATTTTTTGAACTTATTTATTTATTTATCCTCACACTGGAACGCCATACGGCAATTACACCAATGGACTGGTTGTCAGACTTTCGGGCTTCTGACTACCCGTAACGACTTATGAAGCAATGGGTTAGCAATTTGCTTCAAAATGATTCAGATTCCGATTGATCGTGTGTTACGCAATTAGGGTGCTGGACTAGGTAAAAAATAAACAAACGGCGATCAAAGATTAAGAGAGTAACAAATAAATCAGGGCGCATCAATAATAAATTCCCATGCCCTGCTTGACAGCAATGGTGGCCCAGTGGTGTCGGGCGCGACTTACCAGTTGTAGGCTGTGAGTTCGAACCCAGGCAGGCACTTTACCTTGTGTATTTAATTTCATCACCATTGCTCTCAAAATGGTGTAGGAAAACATCGTGAGGAAACCGGCATGTCCAAGAACCAAAAATTCGAAGATTTTTGTGTCATCCACCAACCCGCATTGGGCCCGCGTGGTGGATTACAGCCCAATCCCTCTCACAGAGAGGAGGCCTGAGTCCCAGCAGTGGGAACATTATAGGCTGATTATGTATGATTCATAGGCCGTATTCTTAATTAAAAAATCGAGGATTTCAAGTCGTCAATTGTTTAGCCGAACATCAAGCAATGAATTAAATTACGAATCAATCACCGAACAAGGACAATGCGCAAAAATGTTCGTTCATTGGGACGTGGATGGGGGCGTAGATGCAGGTGTTTTTATGACATCATGTTCGTCCTGGTTAGTGATTTGGTAAAAAAATCACGTACGTGCCTGCCTACTTCCAACAATTAAATGGATTTAAAAAATAAATAAATCTGTTTTAGGAAGGCAGAAAAGGGGCGACTTGCATTGCCTAGGCTATGATACTCCACCTGTCACAATCTGGGCTTGACCATGTATAACAGCCTTTCTATGACATTGGCGCCGATTCCCCTGTTCACAAATTAACTAAATTTAAGTTCGGTGCATCTTTTTCTTTCTATTTCATTAAGAAAAGGACAGAAGGTAAATATTAGTTTAGTCCTGTCAAATTAAGATACTCCATACAAAAAATCCGACACAAAACAAGTAAAAAAAACTATTAAAAAAAACCGCTCTAATTATTATTAGCCTAACGTTCTGTTAAAGTTTAAAATAGTGGCGGTCCCCCGACGGGACAATATTTAATAAAAAAAATTCATACGTACTTACATAATTTCAAGGTTATTTTTTTTCTTTTTTATAGGGTTTCGCGTTTATACCTTTTTTGTTCTATATTCGTGGCAATTTTTTAACTTATTTTGTGACGGGGGATTTTTCATTTTTTTTTTAAATTTCATTTCTTTTATTTTCTTGCGTTTTAAAATTCAGGTAATTTGGTGTTTAATCAGGTTTTTGTAATTCGCCCTTTTGTGGAGGCGGCCATCTTGGAATTGAAATTTATCATAGTGTATAGTATTCTACTAGTCAAGCCATTATATATTATATAGTTTTCATTTTGATACCCATATTGAGGGAGTTGTGTAAAAATATGCAATTCACCAGTATGTGGCGGCGGTCATCTGGGACCGGTTTTCATCAAACATAGGGGAAATTCCCGACTAATCCACCTTTCAAACAAAAAAAAACAAAATCAAAATCGGTGCATCCGTTCGGGAGCTACAATGCCACAGACACACACACACACACACACACACAGAGAGAGAGAGAGAGAGAGAGAGAGAGACGTCACACTTATAACACCCCGTCGTTTTTGCGTCGGGGGTTAAACACACACACCGAAACACGTCAAACTTATATCACCCCGTCGTTTTTGCGTCGGGGGTTAAAAAATTGACGTGCTTAAAAAGATGGATACTAAAAATATGTCAATTTAAGTCAGGCGCTGACTAATTTGACAGGACTAAACTATTATTAATCTTCTGTCCTTTTCTTAATGAAATAGAAAGAAAAAGATGCACTGCACTTAAATTTAGTTTAGTTTGTGAACAAGGGAATCGGCGCCATTATTGTCTTAATTGTCCCATGGTGACTACTACGTGTGCTATTCTTGTTACTGAATATATTGAATATCTTATCTCAGACTTGATCAGAATTTAAATAGGTCTGAGATGAAGGTGACACCCATGATTAAAAGATAATAATATATTATGTGATTGTTATCATTCTTGGTCAATATTTAAATTAATACTGCAAATTGCATATTATCTTTAAAATAAATCAGCCATTACGTTATTAGCTACACCTCATTAAAGTTTATTGATTAATAAGCTACTTCAAACAAAACTCGTTAGTACGCCCCTTCTCTCCACGTAATATATGCTTGCATATTTACATAAAAACACGCGCGATCATTGTAAATAGTATTTTAAATGCCATGTCACGATAGTCAAACAATTGATTACCATACACATAATATGAGAAAAAATATGTCTGCCGAATGCTTATCGGATTCCACAAATTTTAATAGAGTTATGTAGTACGCACGGTTACATATCAAGCTATACATAACCAGTATAAGCTGACTTCTGACTGTACGAAAAACCTAAGTATACAATGAGAGGTCAACTAAAACCGGAAATAGAACTTGATGTGTAGCCGTGTGTACAGCCTGATTCAAACTTTGTGACGGGTCGGAACATGCGGCGAGTCTCTTACGCAGTAACAAATTGACCGGTCCGCGGGGTGAGGGGTCGGGTACTGCACAGCGAGTAGCGCACTTCAGAGCCGCCATAAAGTATGAATCGGGCTGTAGTCATCGGTAATTACGGTGTTTTTTATTCTGTTAACGTACCTATACATAGTACCGTATATCTAATATATAAAATTCTCGTGTCACAGTTTTCGTTGCCATACTCCTCCGAAACGGCTTGACCGATTTTGATGAAATTTTTTGTGCTTATCCGGTATCTATGAGAATCGGCCAACATCTATTTTTCATCTCCCTAAATAAGAAAAAAAAAAAATTATTAGGAAATTATTTATATGGCAAAACAACGTTTGCCGGGTCAGCTAGTAATATATAGTTACCGTTATCATCATAACCTGTATGACCTGCGTGTCAACAAAGGTCTCGCCACAACCCCTGTTGTGGGGAGGCCTTTGCTGAGGGGCCTTTGTTAACGTGCAGGTTACTAACATCTCTCCATAGGTATCGATGAGCCTGACATAATTATTCTATAATAATCTCACGAAATTGAGAAATGTAAATCTCATTCAGTGAAAACTTAGGTGAAGTGAGCTTTAAGTGAGCTGTCATTCCTTCTGATTGACACTACTGACAGCTCCTTGGATTAAACGCAAGAACCCCTTGCTGCCCACTATAGATATAATACTTATTATCCTACTTCCTATTAATCCCATCCTGCTAATATTATAAACGTGAAAGTTTGTATGGATGGATGGATGGATGTTTGTTTGTTACTCTTTCACGCAAAAACTATTGAATGGATTTGGATGAAATTTGGCACACAGATAGTTTATAATCAGGATTAACACATAATATACTTTTTATCCCGATATTCCCACGAGATCGAAACTTATGCGAGTGAAACCGCGGGGTGCAGCTAGTGCTACATAAAAGAATATTTATTTAAAATATTTTATATGGAAGTGAACAAGTGTCGACATTCGATTCAATATCAGAGCAAAAAAATATTCTAAGTACAAACTAATGAGTAACGGACGATGACACATTACTGCGGATGTACCAAGTCTAAGAAAACCCAAGTTTTTATTCTATTGCCAAATTGACCTGATCATACACTAATAGATACCTACTTCGACAGTTTTTGTAAAGCGCATGACACGGGTATTTGCGGGTAAAGTGCCACAATTACCTACAGTTATTTTTGAGTTGCGGTAAAACCTGCATTATTATTACTGTAAGTGCAACATCGGTAAGTTGATAAAATTGTCTGTACTCCAATATGAAATCTAAAAAAAAAAAAAAATTATATAACACATGAATATATTAGATATCAATATTATTTTAGGTTTGTTAGCTACGTCTATATTCTCTTGGTTACTAAAAATATCTACAGGGTGGGCAAATAACAGGTAAACACTTTGTTTTTTAAAGATAAAAATTATTATTAAGTTTAGTTCAAGAAAGTGTTTGATTTAGTTATTTCACAGCCGAATTGCAACCCCTGCAGATGCGTGGACGCTAAAAACATTCAATTTAAGCTTAGAATTTTTTTTTTAAAAGAGACTATAGGTGCTTACTTAAATCCTACTAATATTATAAACGTGAAAGTTTGTATGGATGGATGGATGGATGGATGTTTGTTACTCTTTCACGCAAAAAGTCCTGAACGGATTTGGATGAAATTTGGCACACAGATAGTTTATAATCAGGATTAACATATAGGATACTCTTTATCTTATTATTTATTCCCACGGAATCGAAACTTATGCGGGTGAAACCGCGGGGCGCAGCTAGTACATATGTATATAAAGTTACGCCTTTTTCCCATGTGGAGTAGGCAGAAACTACAGAACGTACACACCTGCTATGATACTTACATATATTCCTTTTGCTTTTTTATGTAAGTAGAAGCAAAAGAATTATACAACTTTAAAACAATCAGAAATAGATTTCTGTTTGTTCCAAACATGTTTGTTAGTAGTTTATATGCTGTGTGCATTATCGAACTTTATCATTGAAGTAGTTATGGTTCGGAGATGATGTCAGATGGACGAGTATATGATGATGTAGGTAGCCTGGAGTTTATCTACGTATAGGTAATTTAGACGATAGAATAGACGTTTCCTGGGTAAAAAAATAATTATTATATTTAGTCCGTCGGTACGGATTATCGAAAAATAATGGATATGTATTTTTTATTTTAAACAAAACATGACAAAGATAAAGCGCGTCAAAATTTGGGAGTAGGGGGTCGTGACGTCACGCCATGCTCAAAAGTGTAGCAAGGAAGGCAGGCAAGTGACGTCACGCGGAACTTTAACGAGTGATATCTTCATCATGTTTTATATAATTGACAAAAGAAAAAATACGGGTCCAATATTTTTTAATAATCTAACTGACGGACTAATTAGATTTTTTTAGGAAACTAGATAAATCTATCGTCTCACACAGCTATTAGATCCGTTGATAGACTTATGTACAGACGCCAGCACATCAAGCTACCACAATCTGTCAACGTTCTTTAATAGATTTTCAACTTTATCTTTGAAGCATTAAGGTTCAAGGTTAATTGGAAAATTTTGACAGTTTCGGGTAGCTTGACCTGCTGGCGTCTGTACAACTTGTTTCTCAGAACGATTCTTCTGTTTTCTTGGAGGCTACCTCTATAACAAGGTAAACAAAGTTCACAACATCTTCACACTCACAAAACACCTGTATAATAAAAAACATAATGGATGGCTTATGACTCTTGACTATGACACCACCGAAAATCTACTATCTATCCCAAAATAGTCACAGCATTCTGTTTATGTTTATCTGCCACAAGCACATAGTACTACGGCATTCATCAAACAGTTTAACACGCACCAACTTTTTCATCACTCACACTCACACACACACCCCCTCACCCACACAGTCACACACCCACACACTCACACACCCCCACACTCCTCACGAACACTCCTTCTTATAAATAAAATTGAAAAGATTGTCTAGTTTTAGTATACAGAAAACCATAATACAATTGTTTATTTGGGGCGGAGACTAGAAGGCCAATTCTCGTAATTTAAAACGTTCAAAATCTAGTCGCAGTCTCATCTCGGCGACAAACAAATGTCAAAAACTTGTCAAAATGTAGGGAAATTGGAAGTATTTTTTGACAGATTGAGACTGAGATCAGATTGTGAACGTTCTTAAAATTACAAGAATTGCCCCTCTGGTGGTGGGTATTACAGGCTTCGGCTAAGCTTAGGCACCAGTCTCCCACAATATTTTTCTTTAAGCCCATGACTGGACAATATTGTTTTTTTGTTATTATTTTATAAGGATATTGTAGTGAGAAAATAAATTAATATTATTATTGTTATATCGTCACAGATATGTAAACAATTATGTAGTAAAAAATAGCACTTGTATAAAAAATAAATACTTAAACCAAAGCATCTATGTATACTAAGCCCAAGTTCAATCACAATCTTATTTGTTCGAATGATATTGCTAAACCTTTATACACTGCCGAGCAATGAAAAAGTTCCACACACAAAATGCCGACAAACACCTTAATATCTCCTAAGACATCATCATCCTCCTGCCCTTATCCCATGTCACTAGGGGTCGACGCAACACGTTTTCTTCTTCCATTCTCCTCTGTCAACCGTCACGCTATCACTCACTCCCTTCTCTTTCATATCATTCCTCACACAATCCATCCATCTTTTCTTCGGCCTTCCTCTCCCTCTTAATCCATCAACATGTATATTCATCACTCTTTTAGTCACATGCTTTTCGTCCCTTCTCATCAATATAATTTAAAATTTGAACACAATATTTACGTTTTTAGTTGGTAATATTCTGATGCGCCGTTAAATGTACTTCAATATTGCAGACGGCGTCATTAAGCTAGCCTTTCCCGTTTAGAAGTAATTTGGTGCTATGTCACTGGAACTTTTTCATTGCTCGCGAGTGTATGTTCGAAAAATTTGTCTGCTCAACAACGTAAGTAACGCAATGAGTGTTGTTGAATTGTCAAAATGTAAATCATTGCGATTGTTATGCCTTACGCAATTACCCCGCTATTGTGTGCTTCTCGCATCCAGTGGGTTCCTATGCCCTAAATAAAACTATTAAGTACTTTTATTCTTATTATTAAATTATTATGTTCTACCGTTTCAGAATACAAGATGCACGGAGAAAGTATGCCAGTCGAGTATAATGAACATCGAGGGTCGAGGCGAGACACCGCGGAGCCCTGAAGAAGTTTACAAGGAAGCGGAAGTTTTTCTCAGACAATACCACGCTTCTATGGGCAGGTAAATATTATTTTAAACTAGCTGTGCCACGACTTCGGTCGCGCACGATAAATTCGATTTCAAGGGTTTTCATTTTTTTTCGCGAAACCCTAATTGTTTTTCTAAAATAAAAATAGCCTAAGTACTCTTTGTAACATCAGCTATCAGCGAGTCGTATCAAAATCGGTCTAGCCGTTTCAGAGATTAGCCCGAATAAACAGACTAAGAAACCTGGGCCGTCCAAAAGCGCGCTGGGTTGATGATATCGTCAAAGTCACGGGAAACACCTGGATGAGAAACGTACAGAACCGGGAAGTATGGCAGAAGAATGGGGAGGCCTGTGCCCAACAGTGGGCGTTTCCGTGCTGAAATGATGATGATGATGAAACAGATAAAAAATCTGAAAATAGTTTTTTTTTTTGTTAAAAGTATATACAGCGTGCCAGGGACATCGACGCGCAAACTGTAACCATGGATTCAGCACATGAGTTTAGACCCCATAGCGTCGAAATGTTTCGGCGGTTATCAAAAAAAAAAAATCTCCTGTTTCATAGAAAAGTGCAATACCTACGCTGTCAAAATGTATGGAACAGCAATATTTATTTTTTTTTCATTTAAATAACCAACGGAATCTAATATTATTTTCATTATAAAAATTATCAGAATTCTAACTGAAATAATACGATTATTTCAGTTACAATTCTGATAATTTTTAGAACGAAATAATACGATTATTTCAGTTACAATTCTGATAATTTTTAGACAATAATAATTACATTCAACGGTTCCATTATTCATGCACGGTCAATTTAAATTACAGTAGGTTACGACAGCGACTTAGGAGTTGGTCGTGGGTGCGAACTAATGCCGGCATTTTACTTTATGTAAATAATAATTATTTCATCACCATTGCTCTCAAAACGGTGAAGAAAACATCGTGAGGAAACCGGCATGTCCTAGAACCAAAAATATTTTTATAAATATTATTTTATACGTAATATTAAAGGTTGATTATGTAATTAGATTAACCGTAAAACCTGATCGAACCAAGTTTCGCTAGCATAACAATATTTGACCTTGATTGACATTTACCAAAATATTACCACGAATTCTCATTGACCTTTTGCATCAAATTATATATTTGCTATTTTTCCTGTTTTGATAACAAAAAGTGTTCAAAGTCTATTATTGCGTTTCAAAAATCCAGTTTCCTAACCTTAAACATTTAAAAGAATTCCGCATAAAAAGCCATCTTTACAATTCTTATAAATGTATAAAAGAGTTAAGTAAGTGAGTGAGTTAAGTATTTTAATCAAAAAGTAATTTCCTTTAAATAACAAAAAGGAAGTCCTGTGATTGAAGAAAATATTTGATTAGCTGTAGGAAAGGTAATTTGCCTCATCAGAAAGCAGTGACTTTGCAATTGTTTTTTTTTTCTCTAGTAAAGTTTTAGATCTAGCGACATTCGCCTTTTCTGAAATCTGTGTAATCCCTAAATCGTGGCTTTAAGCAATCGTTTATGAAATGACTAGCTGCGCTCCGCGGTTTCACCCGCATATGTGTCGATCCCGTGGGAATATCGGGGTAAAAAGTATCCTGTGTTATTCTGATATCTATGCAATATTGCTATAAAGTTTCATCAAATTCCGTTAGGTAGTTTTTGCGTGAAACAGTAACAAACATCCATCCATCCATCCATCCTCACAAACTTTCGCGTTTATAATATTAATAGGATTCTTTCGGAGAGTTCTTTGTCCAGGAGTTGATGACGCCTGATTAAAAAGATGTTAGAATTAGTTATTTGTGCTATAAACACATAGATGGGGTTTGTCTAAATTGAGTATACTTTTAGGAATTAGGAATTATTTAGGTAGGTACGTAGGTAGGTTAAAAATGTATAGTTCCTGACAATGTGAAATTCCAGATCCAGATCTGGCCCATTGCTGGCTATTAGGACTGTAGTTGGAAAACATTATAAAAGCCAATTATTTTTAAGAGTGTAACAGTGGAATACCACTGTACTCTTTTAAAAACAATAGAGGAGCTGGAAAGAAACATCTTTCCGGCTTGACAGACGGACAGACAGACGGACTACGAAGTGATCTTATAAGGGTTCCGTTTTTACTTTTGAGGTACGGAACCCTAAAAATTACGAAAGAACTAACATCTTCTTCCCAGCAAAAGCTACTAGGAAGTGGTGAAGGGCGGGCATTTTGGGGGACTGTCTTTTGTAATTTTGACGTTCGAAAATTGCTGATTCTCAGAAAGTGCTGATTCTCAGCCTAACTTGAATAAATGACTTTTGATTTTGATCGACACCTTAATAAATGCCCACTTATTTTTACAGGGAAAATTCCGAAGCACACAAAGAAAGAATAGAGGAAGTAAAGAAGGAACTGGCTGAGAAAGGCACATACCAGCTGAAGTATTTAGAATTAGTGTTCGGAGCTAAGTTAGCTTGGCGTAATGCGACAAGATGCATAGGAAGAATCCAGTGGAAGAAATTACAGGTGAGTCCCTCTGTCATCCTAGATGTTTGAAAATACCTTAGTTTGAGGCTTAAGAATGTACAAGGTGTAATTAAAATACATCAGCATCATCAGCCTATAGCAGTTCACTGCAGGACACAGGTCTCTCCTAATGCACGCCATTCAACTCGATTTTCGGCAACTCTCATCCAGCTGCTACCAGCCATTCGGCGAAGTTCGTGAAAAAAAATGAACACCTCTTAAAGGATAATTGTACTCGTCATTATGAACAGCAGACTTACAGTGAAGTGGGCCGATGACTGCCAGGGTCGCGGGTTGTTCGAAAGAGTTACCGTGGCCCCTGGCTCAGGCTACTGCAGGAACACGGTTGGGTTTTAGTCAGTACCTACATGCCCTCCAAAGTCTGACAAGTTATTTGATGATTTCCCACCCGAAAAAAAAGACTTACAGTGAAAACGCGAGAATAAATAGAGGATAATAGATAGAGAGATGTAGACAGCGTGTGAAAGAGTGAAAGAGACAAAAAAAACCTTAAAATCATAACAATTCACTTAAGGGGCATGCGCTGGGTAGCCCGCGAAATTCAAATTTTCTTACGTTTTTTGTCCGAAGAAACGTGTTTATTTTACAAAGGTTTTTTTTTAAATAGTGTACGTTGGTAGGGAACCCTTCGTGTGCGAGTCCGACTCGTGCTTGGCCGCTTTTATTATTTTACTTAGTCAAAACTTTGCGATGTTATAATGCCTAGGTTAAAATCGTTGTAAATCTGAAGTTTGAACTATTGTTAAAGAAGTGGTAGGTATGCTAATGTATTGCCAAGAAAAACAAGAAAAGCCTGTATACTGTACGAGTTTTTGGAATCACCTTTGCCTATAATAAATCTAACGTCATAATGTTTCGACATTATTTATTTGCTCTGTTAGAATGCGGATGCAATTTTATGATATTTGGTAATATTTATCGATTTTCGAATATAAATTAGTCTTACCTGTTGGATCAGCAGAGTTATACATATAAAGTTATGCATACAAAAACATCGAAACAAAGAAGCGTGATCATACACATTTGTGTACGTAAACACGATGTTTTTGTTTTCCAAGCTACATGGAAAGCATCCCCTGTGCAGGTGAAGAGGGGTTTATAACCGAAAAATTTCTACGCTACAGGTCTAGAATCATTTGCTGAATTCCAGGTTACAGTTTGCACGTCGATGTCCCCTGTCACCCTGTATAAGCAAAGTTTTCAAATATTGAAGTACATGGATAAAATCTAAAGCAGTGTAGCTTTAAAATTTAACGATTCGACGCGCCATGACTCAAACTATTGTCACTCATGAAAGCTCTTTTAATACAGTTCAATATTAATCCCACATAAGCTTATGAGAGATGTCAGCAGTGTCAGGGAAATTAATTGCTAACCGTTTCTTGACAGCTGTCTTAGAACGTGGGTACATGTTCCAGATTACGTAAAAGTTAACTTTAAAATGCGTAATAAAATAAATATATAAACTGCCTTATCTTATTGAATTATTTTATTATGGCTTCTTACATACATTATAATACCGTACGTGTATCAATCAATGTATTGTGTGTTGCTGCAATCACTAGTTCTATCTGTCAAAAAACGGTTTACCTATAAATAGATATAAATAAATTTATATAAAATGGGTATAGATAAAAATGTAAGTTATGTTAAATAACTTTAAGGAAAACGTAAAAGATTCACACTAGAATTCCTTATGCATAATCAATCAATGAAAACAAAAAAATCTGAAGTTTTGTTGGCACCTGCGTGTCAAGGTCTTTAGTATCGTTAGCCAAAACATTAGGTAGTGAAAAATATGCTAGACTGTTATTATGCTAATAATTTTGCAGTTGTCAATAAAACACTATAAATCTACTAGCTGCGCCCCGCGGCTTCACCCGTATATGTTTCAATCCCATGGGAATAAAAACCCTGGATAAAAAGTGGACCACAACAAAACTTAAAGACGATCAAACAACAAAAACCCACTCTCAATGGTCACGTCTTCAGAAATTCTCACGTGACGAAATCTATTTGCCAAATTCCCTTCCCCACCGAAAGCAGACGTTAACATATATGAAGCCACTTTAACGTAGCATCACATGTTACTGAAACACAAATTAGATTTCGTGGCTCCTGAAGAATCTTGGGCTTTTTCTTTCTATGAGGAAGGCTTTTACATGTCACATTTACTTACATGCCTTGAATATTTTATGTGTCGAATGTTTTTCTGGTCTATTTTTAGTACACAATTTTGAATACATGAGCGCGAGATTTATTTGGTTGTATACAGTACAACCAAATAAATCTCGCGCTCATGTGTTTCGGAAAATTACATAATTGGGTTTTTGTGTCAATATTTTAAGTTCTGATTGAATGTATTATGTAATTGGTGGTACGTACACGTATCTTGATTTAAGGTCATTATAAATGAATCTATTAGGAATCTGTGTAGCTATTGTAGTTATTTATAATATAAATAGAGCGATAGATATACACCGTGTTCCGGACGATATACATAAACTTTGACCAGATGTTCAGACCATGGAAATAAGCATTTTTCATTATGGATACATTAATGAATTCTTATTTTTTGTTAATTTTCATACAAACTAAACGTAAATCACACGTTATGCATGCCTCTTTAGCCGAATTGACAACGTCGTATTTTCATTCATAAGATTTGGCGGGCTGAAACTTGTCAAAACTAAGTTTCTTTGGTTTTGTCAAATCAATTTTATTAAATGAAATTACAAATATCTTTGTAACGAAGCCTTTTTAAGCACTACTTCCTTTGTTAGATTTGATTACGGGAAGAATGCGGTGTATTAATAGTTAATAATACAATAAAGACAACTTATGACCGCGACTATATTAGAGAGGATTCGGATTTTTTTTGAGGATCTGTTGAGACGTGGAAACAGAACAACGCGATCAAAAACTGATTAGGTACAGACTACGGCAATGCTGTGTAAGTTCACATTAAACCGTCATTGTAATCCCATATAAGTGAAAACGCTAAACGAATATCAAGAAGTAACAGTTACAGCTGTAAAATTTCCTTTAACATACGGTAAAGAGAAACACGCCAACTTTTAATTAGGGTTTCAGCTTAAGTAAACTTTATAACGAGTCACAAACTAGATGTCATTAGCCGCTCTTACAAGGATATAAGTTATGTAGCCTTAAAGAGAATGTTACGACTGTCTCATTTCAGATAATTGGAAACAAAATAGTTCGTAGGTACATAGGCCGCGCGTAAGTGGTAACAAAACCAGTAAAAGCTGGCCTCATAATCTATTAAAAATCCGTACCACGCTAGGCCAGCTTAAGCTCAAAGTGTTAACAACGACATACAGTCGACTGTACTTACATTTAAATTGCCGCTGTGGTAAAAATAACTTCTAATTATACTGGGAACCGAACAGGCTGATTATGCTAAACGCATCGCTTGCCGAGCAAGCTGGCTTTCATTTCCAAGGTCAGCAACGCTTCCATCAGGCAGACAGTCCACCCGTTGATACAGGTTTCCTTTATGTTATCAATTACAATAATTTAACGAAAACCAGTCTTAAATCAACGTTATAAAGTTCATTTAAGGTCTTCTTAAAAGTGACTTCAGAGCTATGCACTGTAGATATTTATCAATGCAGTCGGGTGAATATAAAAGATTGCATATCACGTACTTACAGAGCTGCTCAAAGACACTTCAAAAGGCAATACCTATGGAAATGTCAACGGGAACAGCAGAGCGTCGACATTGATGCTTATCAATGTACAGTCACCAAAGATGATAAGTAACCAGGGGCGTCAGGTAGTAGGCAGTTAGTAAGAAACCGATAGATGTTTAAGAATGAAATTTAATTTGATTAATGAACTGTTTGTTTACTATTATCAAATTTTATTTTATTCGAAAACATCCATTCGTTTCTTACTAAACTTCAACTATATCCGACGACCCTGGTTACTTATCTCCTTAGGTGACCGTACCTATATGTAGAGATGTAGTACGTACTTATCTTACATTAGGTTGTAACGTTGGCTGTACCTATAACATGTAAACACAAATAACATCACGCTTGTATTCCCTGAGGGGTTGGGCAGAGGTAAACCCAGTAACCCACATTTCGCTAGTTATATTTAAGTTCCGTACCCAGTTGTGCATGTGTTGTGTTTAATATGTAAAAAGTACCTCATTTAAAGCTCATTAGATCAGCCGATCGACTCTGCAAAAATCTCACCGTGAAAAGTTAGGTGAAGTGAGCTTAGAGTGAGCTGCCAATAGTGTCAATCCCTAGCATTAGTTGGAATGACAGCTCACTCCACGCTCACTTCAATTAAGTTTTCACGGTGAGATGGCTACAGAATCGCACTGCTGATCTTTCACTAACTGAAACTTGCATGCTTCTTTATCATATTATTATTTTAATTGCCATAAGCGGCAACATAGGCCAAATTAAGACCCTTTCTTACTGCATAGCTCGATTAAATTTTAATAAATGACATCACAAATATCTTTGTAACGAAGCCTTTTTAAGTACTACTTCCTGGTATATACGTTATATAACTCACTACACTATCGATAAGCAACGGAATTTTTCCGAATACTTCTTTTGTTTTTATAACCGCAAAAGTTTAAAGGCTGCTACCTTCCCTCTTCATCTTTCCAGTCTTTTAAGATACTCAAGTGAAGATGAGAATATATCCGGAAAATATCCGGAGTTACCGACATAGCTTGCAGAGTAAGCAAACTGAAGTAGCAGTGGCCTGGTCATGTTTGTAGAAGGACCAATGGCCAGTGGAGCAGACGAGTCCGAGAGTGGAGATCGCGTATTGTCAAGCGAAGTGTGGGACAGCCCCAAGCTATATGTACTGACGACTTTAAAAAGGTGGCTGGGACAGACTGGATGCGAAAGGCTAAGGACAGGGTGTTGTGGCCAAGACTGGGTGAGGCCTATATTCACCAGTGGACTGGAATAGGCAGAGAAGTGAAGATTGAAAATGACTTACTGTCCCATATCTCTAGTCCAGTTTGCTGCTACTTTGCACATTATTTTGTTCCTCTTTTATGTTTATTATGTATCCCAACATTTCCAAACTAAACCAAGTAAAATCGTTTGCAGGTTTTCGACTGCAGAGAAATTACCACAGCCAGTGGAATGTTCGAAGCGCTCTGCCATCACATCAGATTCGGAACTAATAGAGGAAACATAAGGTAAGATTCTGCTAACATTATTTTTAAGGCAGGAGCCAGTAGTTTGCACAAAAGTAAACGAGTAACTTGTACAAATAATAAGCGAGTAACTTGACCAAAGGTAAGCGAGTAACTTATACAAAAGGAAGCGAGTAACTTGCACAAAATTATGCGAGTAACTTGCACAAAATTATGCGAGTAAGTTGCACAGAAGTATGCGATTGACTTGCATGCTATTGTCCCATGATAACATCTGATACAGACATTCCGATGAACATCAGTATGATACAGACATTCCAAAATAAAATACTCAGGAGTATTGTTAACGTGCCCTGGTATGTAAGAAATGACAACCTCAAAATGGAACCAATCACCATCATAAATCAAAAATTTGCTGAGGCTCAGGAACAGCGACTTCACCGACATGTGAACGTCGAAGTAATTCAGCTGTTAGACTATACAAACGTAGTGCAGTACTTCAGAAATAATAGTGACAGAGAAACACATTATATCATATAAAAAAAACAGCTGTTCCCTACATTTTGATGAGTTATGCGAACATAAATGTCGGGAACAGCTGATTTTTTTTTTCGCTCTTTCAGGTTTGGTCCCATAGTAAAAGTTGTTCATAATGATGATTACAATGACCCCTTAAAAGGATGCCCATGAATTTAATTTCACCCTGTATAAAACTCTAAAGTGGCAACACTTGTGTAAAGTGCCATAAACAGTATTCTAAGTTATTAAATAATGATCACGTTAAAATTTAAGTTAGATTAAAATTAGGTACATACTAGATTATAATAAATTATTATTATAATGGAAAGAGAATAGGGAGGCCTTTGCCCAGCAGTGGGACATTAACGTTTTTAATAAAGAAAACAAAATAGCATCTACTTAAAAACTTTTGTGCAAGTTATTGGCACGTTTGTATGTGCCTTAAGTAGACATGGTTCCCGTTAATGCAAAACTTTGCAAAATTATCATAAGTTCTTGCTCGTTTGTAGCGTGTTAAACATTACCTGTTTGATGAGTTAGGATATTAGTTGAGAAGCATAATTACTTGCCTTATTCGAGGAGCCAAGATTTAAAACTTTAAGTGCTCATACACACGAGCGACACTCATCAACGGCAGAGGCAACTGTAGCCGTCGACAATATGCCGCTCGTGTAAATTGACATTACAAAAAAAAACTTTTTTTGTTTAAGACAGCCCTACATCAAAAGTATCACGTACCGTTACTTAACTATTCTGTTTCTTTCAGGTCAGCAATAACGATATTCCCTCAACGCACAGATGAGAGACATGACTACAGGATATGGAACCCGCAGCTCATCAGCTACGCTGGGTACCGCATGCCCGACGGTTCCATACTTGGTGACCCTGGACGCTTGGAGTTTACTGAGGTAAATAAACAATACGGCATAAAATCACACCTAAATTACCCGAATAATACGATACCCCTTGGTGAGACTGGTTGTCAGACTTTCGGGTTTCTGACTACCCGTAACGACTGTCAAATATCCACGAATGACAGCTGGGACCAGCGGCTTATCGTTCTTTCCGAGGCACGGAGGGGTCTCGGTATGTAAAGATGATCACCCATCCGCAGACCAACCGCAGAAAGTGTAGTTTAACCTGATCGATCGACCTGTGCGGGTGTTATTATTTAGCCACGGTATATTTCCGTGGAACGATATTTTCACGTTTTTTGTAATATTTGCAAAAACATTATAACTAAACAACTAAGTTCCTATTAGCAGGTACAGTCAACAAAAGAGGTAAGTATGCAGGGTCGTTGGATATAGTTGAAGTTTAGTAAGAAACGGATTGATGTTTTCGAATGAAATAAGTATGCAGCTTATCTCTTTTGTTGACTGTAGGTACATGTAGCTCGCTCAAAAAGTGAAGGATATGGCAATCCAGTTTATTAGCAAAGACAACCAATTAATGATAATACTTTTAAAAAATCTCTATTTTCCTCATAAAACAATACGACTTGCCAAAACCAGCTAAACATTGTATTATACCTAATAAATAATAATACGTTCCTTATGATATTTTTAAAACTTGATTTGTGAAAACGTGTTTTTGTGAATGTTACATTCACAAAAACACGTTTTTATCAAAGTTACGAATTTTGATAAAAACGTGTATTGCATATGAGCTGTTGGACTATAGGTACCCAATAGTCTATTCAAATTTATGTTTCAAATTGATGTTAATTCAAGTTAAACAAATATCAACTTTATTTTAATAGTAATGAAGATGATTTCAAAGTGACAAGCACTATTGATAAATTTATAATCATTTTTGAAGTTGTAGCGTAAACTGAACTTTATTTTGTATGATATAAAGTTATATTTTCCATAACTTCATATTTGTTTACATTTTTGGCAAATAAATCGGGAATGCAGATATAAAATGACGTAATGAAATATTGGTAATATGTCAATTAATTATAATGCATACGATGATGAATGGATTAACTGATAATGTAATCAACCATTCATTAATACATGCATGTATTTGAATTTGAGTAATAATATTTTTTTAAAGTAGGGACGACGATACATAGCAAAGGCAAAGAATCGAGCAAAAAAGACATGCAGACATAAAGTTCTATATCATTCATAAATTACCTATCTAAATCATATTGAAGGATATTGCTAATCCATTGCTTCATATGTTCGAAAATTTGTCTGCTCAACAACGTAAATAACGCAATGAATGTTGTTGAACTGTCAAAATAAAAACCATTGCCAAGTACTGTAAGTTAGTGTGTTACGTAATTACCCTGGTGTTTGGCAATTAGTATATGACGTCGAAGAAAGATATTGTCGAAGTACAGTATGCCGGAGTAGAGTACGTCGAAATTTACTCATGTCGGACTGCCAATGTTGTCGAAGTCGCATCGTTTCCTAGTTAAGTCATATCGAAGAAACGCTTTGTCGGAGTACAGAGTGTTGGACTTAAGGTATTTCGAACTAAAGTATTGTCAAAATGAAGACGCGTCGAAGTTCCATATTGTCGAAATAAAATCTTGTCGTGTTACGGTTTGTCGAAATTCAGTTGGTAAATCTTCTTAAACTAGTGCCGAACAGGAAGACAGAACATATGCTAGTTATTTTAAAGTCAATTTATTGATCTTGTGTTCTAGTAGTCTATCTTGTATGAATAATAATGAAATACTGTTCGTTGGTAACCGCATCGTATTTGAGACCGGTTACACTGATTTAGCTATAGATATTTATTTGTTTTAATGTTTGTAATAGTTTGAATTAAGTTATTATGATACGCAAAATACGCGTTTGGACGTGAAGTTGCGGACACCATCCCATTGTGTAATACAATCGATTTTAATGGAAAAAGAAATAACAACAGTTTCCCGAAAAATTGAAAAATTCGGTAAAAACTGAAAGTGGCTATTTCTATGGAGTTTTTATACAGACAGACGCCAGCATATCAAGCTACCCGAAACTGTCAAATTTTCCCAATCAAACTTGAACCTAATGCTCTAGCGATAAAGTTGAAAATCTATTAAAGAAATTTGACAGATTGTAGTAGCTCGATACGCTGGCATCTGTACTTCCATACCTCTTGTTTTAAATTCCGTTTTTTTTTATCTAGATAATAATAACTAAACAAGTTTAAAATCATATTGCTTGTACATAAATATTCAAGTTTGTCTCGTGTTTATACCAACTTTATTGCGTTTGTTATTTAGGTATGCTTGAAGTTGGGATGGAAGAAAAATGAAAAGACTGAATGGGATATACTGCCTTTGGTACTATCAGCCCATGGCAAAGATCCGGAGTACTTCGACATTCCGAGAGAAATTATAATGGAAGTACACATGCATCACCCCAAGTAAGTAAAACCCGCCGATCGATTCTGTTAAAATCTCACCGTGAAAAGTTAAGTGAAGTGAGCTTAGAGTGAGCTGTCAATAGTGTCAATCCCTTAGCATTAGTTGGAATGACAGCTCACTCCACGCTCACTTCACCTAAGTTTTCACGGTGAGATGGTTACAGAATCGCACTGCTGTAGTGCTATTGTGTAAAAATCTCACCGTTAAAACTTAGGTGACGTGAATTTGAAGTGACCTGTTAACCCCTAGCTTCCCTAGCGTCCTGTTCAGATTACTTCACGTAAATTTCCACGGTGAGGTTTTTACGGAAGAGACCGGCTGATTTATGTCTGTGTTGAAAATACTTAATCTGCAATCTTTTATTAAAACATACATTACCTAAGCTTCCCATAATAAGGATTAAATGGAAAAGCATTAGTCTCTTTCCCGTAACCGTAAAATTAAATCAGTAAAAAGGAAACAATGGTACCTATTGACATTGCAATTTGTAACGACAGTAATTAAATGTTTCCGTAACTTGTATCTTGTAATCTAAATTGGATTGGCTTTACTCTTATCGTAAATCACTTCACACTCCACAAGCTTCACACTCCACTTCACACTTCATTTCACACTTCACTTCACACTTTCTTCTTGTTCTTGACTTATCCTGGATTTCTTAATTAATGGAGTTTATCTATAACTATACTAATATTATAAAGACACATTTTTGAGTTTGTATGGTAATTTTCGGCAAAATTCAGAAGTTCCGATGCAAAAATTCTTGAAAATAACTACAGTAAAAACTACAGTACTACTACTACAAAACTATGAAAAACTACAGTATTGCCAAGTGTCATAGCATATATTCGATTTACAAGAAATTTCAGGCGGACGAAGTCACGAGCATAACCTAGTCTATTCTATAGTGCTATTTAATTTAATCGATACCTTGACACCGTAGATATCCGATTGGCACACTGTATTTCTTAATTAACTCAATACTCCTTTAAAAACATTGCTTAAATAGATAACTTTGACGAATCGTTAGTGATTAACAGTTTGTGTGAGGGTCTCAGAAACCAGGACACAAACTAAATCAAACCTATGTTTTCAGGTTCGATTGGTTCCAAGACCTTGGTTTACGCTGGTACTCTTTGCCTGCTGTCTCTGGTATGAGGATGGACTGTGGTGGCTTGGAGTTCACCGCGACCGCCTTCAATGGCTGGTACATGGGCACAGAGATTGCATGCAGGAACTTCTGTGATAGCAACCGACTTGACATTCTTGAGGTGAGACTTATGTACCTTCTTCTCTTTTTTTTTTGCGGATGGTAAATCATCAAATGACCCCTCCCGCTCTGGGTGGAGCGGAAGGGAGTGTCAGACTCTTACTGACTAAAACCCACTCGTGTTCCTTCCTTAGCCCTTTATGTTCCAGAGCAGCGGTAACCCTTTCGGACGATCCCGCTACCCTACCTTCTTCTCTCAGGTTTTTTTTCTTTTCTTATTTTAACTGGGTATAAAATCAGCCTGTCTGCTACTTCGTTCTTTTTCTTCAAGCTCCTTTTCTTCTTAGCGTGTCGATAGCAATCTAAATGGATCCATCAGTCCTGAAATGCGTCCATCAGTTCCTGTAACGATCAGCTGAGAGGTCACGCAGGACATGATATTAAGTGCCCCATCGTTTATGGAACAGCGCCACATTTACCCTCGAGAGTCGTCTATGACTGTCCACCTGAACAGGTGTAAGCGGTTTTTCACCCAGAGCTGAGTGTCAGTTTTATTATGAACTTAGTATATCTGTCTATAATTTTGTCCATTGCTAGAACTCAGACCTCATCTTTGTGAGGTGTGGGAGGAGGGGACTGTATTTCACCACGACTTATGTATGTGTTTATCACTAACAAAATTGTTGTTATTGTTCTAGACGGTGGCGATGAAGATGGGCTTAGACACGAACATGACGATGTCTTTATGGAAGGACAAGGCACTAGTAGAAGTGAACATAGCAGTGCTGTACAGTTTCTATAGAGACAACGTGTCCATAGTAGACCACCACTCTGCATCGGAACAGTTCATGAAACATATGGAGAATGAGAGCAGACACCGGTTAGTACTTTTTCAACTAACTTACTCAATTTACCGCATATAGTTTTGTAAGCGTCAACTTATGAACCCGAGATTAGGAGTCTTACAAATAGCTTTAACGTAGGTAACTGAAACGTAAACGGAGAAACTTTTTCAAAGATCGCTTTTGGCAATAACACGGTCCATTGTGACACCCTAGAAACCCCTCCAAGACCTTTATTATTTGATATGGCGTAAAATAAAAAGAAAATATTCTAAATGTGTCTTTTTGTTAAAATTATGTATTCGTAGTTCTTAACATTGCTGTTTTTTTTCAGGGGAGGTTGTCCATCAGATTGGATTTGGATCGTGCCACCAATGTCTTCGTCCTTGACTCCAGTGTACCACCAAGAAATGGCTTTATACTACCTCAGACCTTCGTATGATTACCAAGTAAGAACTAGGATCAATTTTCTTTTTATTAGGCCTTCCTTCTCCATCCCGTACTGGATATAAACCATTCCTTATTTGTTAAACAATACTATGAGTTCCATTTCCATCATAATATAAGTTTAAATCTGTCGACTGCTAAACATAGGCCTCACCCAAAGCGTCGCCACAACGCCTTTTCCTGCGCTTCTCGCGTCCACTATGTGCATTTTGATTAATAATAATAAATTCTATCTTCATAAAATAATGTACCAATTTTCGAGCAATGTCTACTTCTTTCAAAGCGAACATTAGTCCTAAATCCTAATCTAGCTGGATCTAGACTAGCATAGGTGAATAAATCTTCATAAATAAAGACGTGCACACTCGTAGCCGGAATCCAGATTGTTGTGTTAATCCCGGATCATTACTCATCCTCCTCACAGTTTCCCAATTATTCGGGGTCGGGCCATAGGTTGGGTTCACTCCTAATGTAACATGCCACGAGCTGTAAATTCTTCGATAAATAAAGACTCACGGGAAATCATTTTTTCCTTTTGTCCTTGTATTAGTTTAAATGGAAACGAGTCAGATTTATAGATTTAAGTACTTTTGTTTTTGAGTGACGGGTTCTCGAAGATGACTTCAATGTTGATTTAGGTACATTCCAAATATTCGATTTAATGACGTTTGTAAATAAGGTATAATACGTTTATTTACCAGGAACCTGCATGGAAGACCCACCAATGGACCAAATCGGAAGGAATGAAGACCAAACACAGAAAGTTCCACTTTAAGCAGATTGCTCGCGCCGTCAAGTTCACTTCTAAACTGTTCGGGCGGGCCCTCTCTAAGCGCATCAAGGCAACAATTTTATACGCCACCGAGACAGGCAAATCTGAACAGTATGCCAAGGAGTTAGGGACGCTACTTGGACATGCTTTCAATGCACAGGTAAGTTCCTGTTCTTTAAATAAGGATAAATTAAAGTTGTATAAAGCATTTTGTTAATCTTAAATTGGATGTTTTGAGGTAACTTAAAAAAGATTTGTTCTTTTTATGGGTGATTTGTGTAGTTTATAAGCATATTTTCACGTGCTTCCACTTAAAAACGCTCATCAAAATTTTAATAAAGATAATAATCTAACTTCAATTAGTTAAATTATTTTCTAAATGTTTAAACGTATTACCCAGTAACTGGGTTGTGGAGGTCAGATAGGCAGTCGCTCCATGTAAAATACTGGTATTCAGCTGCATCCGGTTTGACTGGAAGCCGACCCCAACATAGTTGGGAAAAAGGCTAGGCAGATGATAATGATGATGATGTTTGTACAAATGATTAGTTACAAGTTAACATTTTTTTTCTCAGGTCCAATGTATGTCGGAGTATGATGTGGTCTCAATAGAACACGAAACTCTTCTTCTTATTGTAACATCAACTTTCGGAAATGGGGAGCCTCCAACCAACGGAGTGGTAAGCACAATCCTACTAATATTATAAACGCGAAAATTTGTATGGATGAACGAATAATAATAATAATATCCCTGGACATTTCACACAGCGCCATCTAGTCCCAAGCTAAGCAACCTAATGCTTGTGTTATGGTAACAAGATGGCTGATAAACTACTTATATACTTTTTTTTTTTTTGTAAATACATACATATTATAGATAGAAAAACTCCCAGACTCGGAACAAATACATGTAGGTCATACAAATATTTGTTCCGTGCGGGAATCGAACCCGCGACACGCAGCGCAGCAGTCAATCGCTTAACCACTGCGCCAACCGTGCGCATGTTTTGTTGTGCGCGTGTGTATGTTTGTTACTCTTTCACGCCAAAATTACTGAACGGATTTGGATGAAATTTGGCACACAGATAGTTTATGATTAGGATTAACACATAGGATACTTTTTATTCCGATATTCTTACGGGATCGAAACTTATGCGGGTGACACCGCGGGGCGCAGTTAGTTGGATATAATTCAAAACCAAAAAGAAAACTACTTGGAGTCAAACAAACATAATAACCTGATTCTATTTTTCAGGATTTTGGCATATCTCTAAGTGAAATGCTGGACTCTGAAAAGAAAAGCCAAGAAGATTTCGAAACGTACGAATTGTTTTTGAATAATCTTTAAAAGAAAAAATTACCGTTTTTTGTTTAAAATAGTACTCATGAACAATTGCATTGCAGGGGTTTCAAGACACCGAAATCTCCTAGCAAGTCTTTGTTAAGAACTAACAGTGCTTTGGGGTCAAATATCGATTACAAAAGGCAGTTAACGCGATTGGAGTCCATCAGAAGTAAGTCCACCAAGTAATTAATAACCGGTACCTCAGAATTTCGTCCGTCAGGAAGATCTGCGGGCCTGCTATGAAGCACATACAACGCCACATGCGAACTACGCATCCCACTGACGTTACCTAAAATCCTGCATCCCGCAAGCTAAGTTTGCCGCGCAACTAGTATATATACAACGTCCCGACATCAATCGTCAGGCGGTTGCCCACCAGACACAACACCCGTCTGGTCGGAGAATCTTCCCTTTTCTATGGAGGATTAGGGAGCTTCACACGTGTTCCTCATACCTCTATAAAGCTTACAGATGGTTACAGGACCACCGCGTAGAGTACAAGACTTCATCCAATTATGAATTTCTTGTGTAGCGTGCCAAGTCGGTCATTCCGTACATCAAACTAAGTGACTTTGTGCAAAAATAATTGCTGGGAAACGACTTTTAGGTAGTGTGTGCTTATAGGTGCATGCAACGGCACATGGATCGAAAGAGTATTTAAAGTTCAGTTATAACATTAAAAACATGTGTTCGTAAAAAATAATAATAGGAAGAACAAGTGACTCTCGGCTTTGTTAAGAATATTTTTACGCTTTTCAGCAATGCGATTCTGTAACCGTCTCACCGTGAAAACTTAGGTAAAGTGAGCGTGGAGTGAGTTGTCATTCCAAATAATGCTAGGGATTGACACTACTGACAACTCACACCAAGCTCACTTCACTTGAGTTTTCACGGTGAGTTTTTTACAGAATCGACCGGCAGATTTTTAGGAACCAGTGCTGGCTGGCTGTGGTAATGGCCGTGAATTTGATGTTGAAACCCAGACAGGCGCTTTACTTTGTAAATAATTTCATCACCACTGCTCTCAAAACGGTGAAGGAAAACATCGTGAGGAAACCAATCCAAAAATTCGAAGACAGGTGACGTCTACCAAACTGCACAGGACCCGCGTGGTAGATTACCCACTCCCTCTCACTCAGAAAAGGCCTATTTTCCAGCAGTGGAAACATTATAGGCTGATTATGTGTGTTGATACAGGATTTTACAATGTTACCATTCATTATAAAATTTTATTTGTAGGTACCGCAACAGCAGTTTCTTCAGTAGATCATATAGCTCGACTAAGTAACGTACGCTTCGCAGTATTCGCCCTTGGATCTAGTGCCTATCCGAAGTTCTGTAACTTTGGTAAATCAATTGACAGAATGCTCGGCGACTTGGGTGGTGAAAGAATCATGGATTTGTGTTGTGGTGACGAAATGTATGGATTAGAACAGCGGTTCCGCACTTGGCTGTCAGACATATTTGAAGTAAATAAATACCATTTTTTTATAAATCTATCCAACTTGTCTTTCACTTTTATCATCATTCTATTGGCCTTATTACCAATTTGCCAATTTATTTGGAGTCGGCGCAGTATGTCATTGTCTTCTTCTTCCATATAACTTCTCTATTATATCGTTATCTCAGTAATTACCTCCTTTCTAGCCATATCATCTTTCCCACAGTCCATCCATCCTTTCTTTGGTTTTGTTCATCATTGCAACATTCGAAATAATTCAATTTTGATTTCAGGAATCATGTAAAACATTCTGCTTAGATGAGAGTGATATGGTCAGAGATGCACAGAATACCTTAGGTATAATACCAGTTACGGAAGAAACTGTCAGGTTCGGCAAACCATCTTCAGATTTACCCCTAAAAAACGCACTAGAAGCAGGATTTAGAAAACAGCTGGTTACTTACAAAGTTAGAGAAAGCAAAATATTAGTGCGGCATTCAGAATCAAATGCTGAGACTGCATTCGTGGATCTAGAACCTGAGGTAAGAATGATTTGATATAAAATAATAAAACATGTTTGTAATAAAACTATTATGCTAATTCACTAAGGAAAATATAACAATAAATAAATAGAGCCTTATGATTGGTTATAAAAATGCAAATATATGCCAGAGGTATAAAATGATTAGCCTACAGAGATTTTTTAACACTGAACTTTCCTTAAAAATGATTAAGAAACAAAACATCTCATCAACTCTTGTGTGATTTGCATAATAGGTTTTAGAAGTCCTCATTTTCAGAAACTTATTAATCATTTAACTTTACTTTTTAGACCGAAATAAAATACGTCCCCGGTGACCACATCGGTGTATTGGCCACTAACCAAAAAGATATCGTTGATGCAGTGCTAGACCGGCTGAAGGGCGTTGAAGAACTGGACAAAATAGTACAACTCGAAGTCATTAAGGAAACATTAACACCGACAGGTAAAAGAAACAATCATAACATTTTAAATGTCAATGTTGATAAAACTGGTGCCATAAAACTATTTTCGAATGACGCAGACAGTAAAAGATATGCATAAAATCTAGTTTCCTCCGAAATCATGTCGGAGAAATCGAAATAATAAGAGTAAACATAAATTGTTATAACGTGTGCCTAGCGATTTTGGAACTCCAAAGGAATTCTCATTTACAACAGAGACTTCTTTATGAGATAAACTAATTTGCAAAATAAATGGAGCTCATGTGTTAACCACGATTTTTGAAAAAAATCATCGTATTAAACAAAGCCACTATACATACCTATATATGTATGACTTTGACTAACCAGGAGTGTTTTTGTAGGTGTCGTGAAAGCTTGGGAGAAGTACGAACGATTACCTCCGGCGACCATACGTAACATCTACACAAGGTTTTTGGACATCACAACTCCACCCACGACGAAAGTACTAAACTACCTCGCGGAGTCATGTACTGATGCGGCGGAAGCCGCACAGATAAATGAACTAGTTACGGTAAGGATAATAAATATAAGTGAACAGTTTTGACACGTTAACGATCGTGTTTATAAACTGGTTTCTTTGAACATTAAGTTGAATTATGGTATCATAATAATAATAATAACACAAACACAGTACAAAGTCAAGGTAACACTTAATAGTGTCTGTTGTAGGTAAACATTTGTATTACACATCATCCTCCGGTAAGCCTGGTGATCTGTAATACATTACCTTAAGGGTTTTAATAAACGTTCAATACCTTGAAGCCACGAACAAACTTTTTTCTTGCACTCTGTTCTAGAAAGAGGATAGATTAACAGCTGCTTGTTCATATTATTATTAGTAACTGTCAGTAGAATAAAAAGTTGTCCAACGGTCCTTACAACGCTGATATAGATCAAATGTAGAGTATCGTATCGGAAGGAAAGAACTTACTTTTAATAATATGGTTCTTTGGGCTCTCTCCAGTTTCAGTAGGTAACGTTTAGCGCACCCCAAGCAGTTATACAATAATACAGTAATGATTGGCAAAGGAAAAGAAAGGAAATTGTCAGCAATATGAAGAAGAGATTTAAATATGTAAATAAGTTTTCGAATTGTAGGAACCAAGGTAGTTAGCAAGGTTATCTATTGTCACACCCAAACATTTGATGATTTTCGTTTTTCATGAACGCGAACAATGGCAAGTTGCAATTATGTGAGATAATGGAAAGGTTTGGTAGGTCTTGTTTTCTGGGTCATGAACTTAATTTGATCTACTGTTAAGGTGAGGATGCTGTTTTTAAGCCACTTAGACACTTGATTAAACCAGTTTTAGGCATGTTTGTTAACTTCTTCCCGCGTGTCACCATAAAAAAGTAATTCAATATCATACGAGTATCAATGTAACTGTTTTCACATTGGTCAAGTCTATGTTACATACGTTGTTTAAAAAGTAAAACAAGGTTGGGCCGAGGGTCTGCCTTGTGGGACGCCATATACAATTGGCAGATCATCACTGGCCCAACCATCCAGTTTTAACAACCTGTGTTATTCCCTTCAGATAATTTGCAAATAAGGCTAGTGGTAAAGCTCTCACTCCCAAGTGTTCAAGTTTGTTGATCTAGAAATCTAGATGGAGATAGACACTGTGTCATATGCTTTGGCTAAATTCAGATAGATGGCCAAGGTCTTTTTTAACCCCCGACAAAAATAGAGGGGTGTTATAAGTTTATTTTATTATCTAGCTTAGAAATTTTAAATTCCGTTAAATGATGAAGAGCATCTGACGATAATGTGTGTGCGCGGAATCTAAATCGAGATGAATGCAATAGCTGATTTGTTTTCAGAAACATAACTAGTCTGATGTTCATTAGGCGCTTAAATAGTGTTGGAATTGGAAGGATGGAAGTAGGGTTTCCTGAAATTTTATCTACCTCTACTGCACAATCATTCTTTAGGTTAGATATTAAATGATTTTATTTCTAATACATCTTAAGGTAATAGTCCTATTGAATTAACGAAGACATTCGTTGATTGAGATGAACTAGTGATGTATGGTGCATTAGTTTTATTAGTTGTAATTTTTTCTGCCGCGAAAAACGAGTCAATATCATTAACCGAAACTGACAGATTGTTGAGGCAAATTAATTGTGTTGGTTTGTTCTTTTTCTTTGATGTGTGGGTAATATTTTTAATGGTTTCCCACAACTTCTTGATATTTTTCAGCTTTAAACCAACCAATCTCATATTCAATCTTAGTTTTCTTTAAAATATTATTACAAAAATTCCTGTATCTGCGATATGTGCATTGGATTATTTAATTTCCAAGATTTTTCTTTGAATTTTGTAATCAATCAATATTAAGTTTTTTTACAAATAAGACATAGGTCACAAGATCTTGTGCTCCTTTTTGGGAATATTCCTCAGTTTTATAGTTGTCAATTTAGTGCCTTTGTAGGTTTCCAACTTACTCTTCTAAGAAAATAATGCTGAATTAGTTGATTTTACACTCATGTTGTAGTGTTTTTATCTTAGTTAGCATCTGAGTCTGTTGCTCACTACTAAAAGAGATATTATTTTCAATATTTAATATAGTCTGTTCTATATTATCGTAATTGGTCTTCAAAGAAGCGCGCATTTTACGGATTTCATCTTTAAATTCATCAAAATCGCATCTAAATGGCGTTTATATCGCTGGATTACAAATGATGAAGGAGGTGGTGTTTTTTCTGGGTTAAGAGTGTGCAGTGCGAAGTCCGAGTCAACTTGTTGGGCGAGCGAGTCATAGTACCAGTCGGTTATAGGTACGCGGGGATTAGTCAGAGCGCACGATGTAGGTACTTAGACGGCGCGTACGGCGAGTCATTGTAGTATGCGAAGTCTGTGTGTAAGTGTGCATTGGCGCAGTACTCAGCAGATTGTAGAACGTTTCTGCGGTCTTTGCGCTCCTGGTAGTTGCGTGCTTTTTGTCACAAATTTACTTTGATTATTATTAAAAATAAATATTTTAAGGTTCAAAACTATACAAGGCACACGTCTGTTCACTTACGCGGTCCAAGGGAGGGAGATCATATTATTTATTATCTAAATACAATATTTATTACATCAGTAGATTTTGTATTAACACATTGGTATTATAACTTTATCGGTTTAGCATCATTTGAATATGTTTTATTACATCGTTTAAACTTAGATTTACCTTTTCAGGATTTAAACAAATACCACGACTGGGTTACCTTTCACTACCCCCATCTGGCGGAAGTGTTTGCCCAGTTCCCGTCTTGCAGACCACAAGCATCGTTGCTGGCTACGCTACTAAGTCCCTTGCAGCCAAGATTTTATTCTATATCTTCGTCACTTTTGGCTCATCCTCAAAGGGTCCACCTCACCGTTGCGGTTGTTATTTATAGAACTCAGAGTAAGAACCTATTATGGCAGCTTTTTTATTATTTGATAAAAAAAATACATCAAAGTATCTACATTCAGTATTATTTGTAATGATTTTACAATCTCGCGGTTGTTGCAATTTCAGATGGCAAAGGTCCCTTACACTACGGCGTTTGCTCAACGTATCTCAAAAATCTAAAACCCGGAGAGGACGTCCTAGCATTCATCAGATAGTGAGTATTACTTCGATGACTTTATAATTTCCTACTCTAATTTTAACTAGCAATGTCTAACCCGTTGTGCTATTTTCAGTAAACCAAGCTTCCACATGCCTAAAGACATATCAGCACCGCTTATACTTGTCGGTCCTGGTACTGGCATTGCACCATTTAGAGGATTCTGGCACCACAGGAGACATTTGATCAAGAATTTGGTATCTCATAACCCTGGGCCAGTATGGATGTTCTTTGGGTGCCGATACAAGGGTATGGAATTGTATAAGGAAGAGAAAGAAACCGCGTTAAGAGATGGCGTGCTTCATCAAACACGGTTGGCTCTGTCAAGGGAAGAAGGTGAAAATAAAGTAAGTTTGAATAAAACAATAAATATACCACCAAAGTACTACCAAAATAATAATCGAAATATAGAAAAAATATTTATAAGTTCAATTTTGTTTTATAAAACCAATTGAGGCCATGAGAGCCACAGTGGCTTAACTGTCATTTTTTCAATACTGACTTTATTTGCAAAAACTGCTCTAAACTGTCATAGCGCCACAGTGGCCTAAAAATTAGTTCAATTTTTTTCAGTTAGGCCACTGTGGCTCTCATGGCCTCAATTCATTTAGCGAAAATACAAAAATGGGTAATTGGGTTGGTTAAATTGGGCTCAAACTTCATCGTTGTACATTTTAAGTAGTTTATTTTTCTGTCCATCAGAAATACGTACAAGTGCTGTTGGAAGAAGAAGGAGCCGAGATAACTCGGCTTCTAACCGAGGAACATGGTCACTTCTACGTTTGCGGTGATTGTAAAATGGCGGACGATGTTGAACAAAAACTCGAAGAAATCATTCAGAAACACACAGATATGACAGAGGCGGACGCAAGAGTATTCGTCGACAGTTTGCGGGTAGGCTAGGGTCCATTTTTCTTTTATATTTTTAAGGAACGTAATTATGGCGGCCACAGAGTAATCACAGGATTAAGTTGAAGAGATTAGGAGTTTGCATGTTTTACACAATATATTACATTGCGTCATTTGTAACGTAGGTATAGTATAGTTTTATTGGCAATGTGGCAACAAAAGAGTATAGGTATTTTATATTTACTAACATTTAAAAATGATAAGAAAAAATATGTCTAGCCACCTAGAGGTAATCTAATGGAATCTTTTTTCACCGAGTGTCTTGCTTTTCTGTTTCAGTACAAAAACAGATACCACGAAGATATCTTCGGAATCACACTGCGAACTGCTGAAGTGCAAAGTGCATCCAGAGCAACCGCTAAAAGGACACGCTATGAATCTACCAAGTCCCAGGGTTCAGCTATCTCTTTATTTTAGTATAAGTTTATCGTAAAACACCTATGTAGGTATAAGAAAAAAAAAAGATACAAATTTTTTTTTTTTTCTAAATCATAGAATGTTTCATTAAAAGCACGTTATAGGTACACATGCCTGTAAAGCCTGATTTACACGGTGTGATTGAATTGCGTACATAACATAACTTGAAGCAACAATAAAAGTTGCACCGTCTAAACAGTGTTTTGACCAAAACATTTGTTGCTTCAATTTTATTGTATGCCATATGCAAGAAACGTGCACCATATAAATTGGACTTAACTGATTAATAGGATTTCGACGACAACTAAGACTTCTGATTGAAGCATTGTCACAGTGGCATACTAGCTGCTTGTACCTACAGTTTTGTACTGGCATGTTTATTTGCGTCTTATGAAGCTGCATGAAATTGTTTTTTAAAGATTTATTTGTTGATTGACCTGTTTGTATAGTAATTATTTTATTGTAGTTAAGCTAGAGTTATGTAGCATGTAAACATATAAGAAAGTTACTGATCCAATAAATGTCTGTTACATTCACAATACTTGTTCTGCATTTGCCTGCCACGAATAAAAAATGCTTGCCGTGTGGGCAAAAATGAAAAATATGTTAGTATAATTATTATTCGATGATGTTACAAGGCGAAATTAAAAATAATATTTTGTTCAAAATTTTGCATAAAACTGAGAAAAAGAAGAATAACTTGTAAGTAAACATCCAAATTCCATGCATTTTGAATAATAATTATTTTGAATAAAAAGTAGTTGTTAGTACTTATCTCTAGGTATAAGTATTTACCTCCAGATATAAACTTATGGGTTTTTCAAGTAAAAATGCATAATTGTCTTCTTTATGGTCAATTCCCAGTTTGCCAGTACCTAGTTCGAATGACCAAAATGGAAGTTTTTGAAGTGAAAACTTCTTTAGCGGCGTTCTGCACTTTTTTGTGATGGATAAAAAATGTTAAACTCGCGTCAGGACACGTGGCCTGATCGAAAATTCGTAAGACGGAGCTCGCGTCAGGACACGTGACCTGATCCAAAATTCTTAAGACGGAGGGAGAGTTTTTTGTGATGGGTAAAAAATGTTAAACTCGCGTCAGGACACGTGACCTGATCGAAAATTCGTAAGATGGAGCTCGCGTCAGGACACGTGACCTGATCGAAAATTCGTAAGACGGAGGGAGAGTAGACCGCATTCCAAAATATAAAAAATGCACAACGTTAATATTCAAGTTTTCACTTTTGCCGGCACTCCCGGAGTGCAACCCGTTTTTTTTATAATTTTAAACCCGCCTAGTTTAATAAAATGTGTTTGATTTTATTTATTTAATTGTAATTTTTTTAAGAACTCAATATTACAACGTTATATTTTAGTTTTTTTTAAATATTCCAATTAATACAGAGACAAATAATATCAACTAATGAAATGCATCCTACAATGAGTCAAAGTCGTCACACAGTGGGTGCCTAAAGACGGACGTCGTCACCGAGGCAGGCCTAAGAAACGCTGGCGTGACGATTTGGACTCGTTCCTAACCGAGTGGACGGAGTAGGCCCAGCACAAAAGGAAAGGTGAAAAAATATGGGGATGCCTTGAAAAGTAAAAATGAAATGCAAACATTACAGCCGAAAAACGTCCACTGCTGGACATAAGCGGGAAGGCCTATTTATTTATTTATATATACTTTATTGTACACCACAAAAATACATAGCATAAAAAATACATGAAACACTACAAAAATATACAATGGGTGGCCTTATCGCCTATGTCCAACAGTGGACGTTTTTCGAGCTTTCCAAGCACGACCTTTACCAGGTCATCGCATCGGCCCATCTTGTGGGAGGCCATGAAATGCAATAAAAAATAAAAATAAAAGACATGCATTTAAAATATTTAATTTTTAATAAATACATTCTTCTTAAAATAAATTTTACTAATTATAAATATTAAAGTAGGTAGGCAGGCCAGGTATATAAAACGTTTACCTTTCGTTGTAGTTTTCAACTGATAATATAATTATTATGATAATACTGTTTTGATCCAAATCATAATTAGTTAATGAGCATCATTGTAAACGTAAGATGATTGAAACAAGAACATTGAGAATTTACTGATGCAAACTTTAATTTTGGCTAAAATTTCAAAGTTCTATCTAGTATTTAAGTACGAATAAAGAATATTAAAAACCGGAATATTTTTTTTTCTTCATTTAGTGCGTTCATAGTGCAAGCAAACAAATGTCGTGAGCGATCACAGGGTTGAGAATTTAAATTTGAATTTCATTCCTTTTCGAACTAATTATATTGATTTAAAATGGTGGTGCTGGTTTGAGCGTCGTCGCCATTTGTAATTATAGCAGTTGGTAGTATGACCATGGTCGAAGGTTCCGTCGATTATCTTCGAAAAAGTCGAAATTTTACAAATAAAATTGCTCAAATGCTCGCAACCGATTGCACGTTCGAATGCTCGCGATGAGGACCTTTAAGACTGATATACACGGTGCAATTTAATTGCCCGTGTCATTCCATAAGTTGAAGCAACAATAAAAGTTGCACCGTCTAAATAGTGCAAGTCATTTCTTGCTTCAGTTTCATTGTATGGTACAGGCAATAAACTTGCACCGTGTAAATGGGTATTACAATAATAAAAGATGCACGTCAGCTTCTTCTTCTCACGACATGGTCATAAATTTCAATCTGGGTATAATTGGGAGAGTAAACCCGCTGCTTCGTAGTGTTCTGCCCCGGGTCCTGCTGAGGATCCGGGCATATGATCTTGTGGTCGTGACGGTTTTGGAAAAGCAGACCCCTTTCTGGATCCATTACGGGCTGGAATAATAAAGAATGAATGTTATCAAGTAGAACTTTAAATAAATATCTGCATTTTGGCTGATCAGGTTATAGGGCCATTGTTTAGGCATACTTTCTGTCCCAAAACTGATGTATGTAGTCTGGAAAGTTACAGTTTGAATCAACGTATTGGGAATGTGTCTTACATTCGAGAAGGTAAAAAAAAAAATCTTTAGGACACCAAAGCTTGTTGATGGCACGAGCGTGCCCAGAAGATGCCTGTTCACTCTTGCTTTGAAGGCAGACGGGTGAAATGGGGGAAGGAACACAGACATTGGCAGTGGGTTTATTTATTTATTTTATTATTTATGTACACACAGTAAAATACGGATCTACACATCATAAGGTTCTACACTTCTTATTGTATTCTCACTCACCCAACGGCATTATGGGATATTGAAGATTTCGCGTCGTGTCAGGCGTTTAGTATCCATAGTTAGTCTATATGCGCGAATTATAAGGCTTTGCTTATTTTCTTTTATTATTTATTTATCCATTTATGTAGGTTCTGTGACCTACTGCATACTTTTATTTCCAAAACATTGGCGCCGATTCACTTGTTCACAAACTAAACTAAATTTAAGTTAAGAGCATCTTTTTCTTTCTATTTCATTAAGAAAAGGACAGAACATTTTAGTTTAGTCCTGTCAAATTAGTCGGCGCCTGACGTAAATTGATGTATTTTTAGTCGCCATGTTTTTAATCACGTCTTTGTATATGGAGTATCTAAATTTGACAGGACTAAACTAATATTTATCTTCTGTCCTTTTCTTAATGAAATAGAAGGAAAAAGTAGCACTGAACTTAAATTTAGTTTAGTTTCTGAACAAGGGAATCGGCGCCATTATACTATTTATTTTATCACTAGCGTAGCGTAAGCATACAAATTTGGAGAGCATGTACAGACGCCAGCAGGTCAAGCTACCCGAAACTGTCAAATCTTCTCAATCAACCTTGAACCCTAATGCTTTAGCGATAAAGTTGAAAATCTTTTAAAGAAATTTGACAGATTGTAGTAGCTTGATGTGCTGTCGTCTGTACCTAGATGTAGTAAAACCGTTCTAGCGCCTACTTACGAGTATATTGAGTTATGTATGACCTTAGTGGGACAGAAGATTTTGTCCTATTCATGCCTCTGTATCAGTATTTTCCTCTCAAGTACAGACGCCAGCACATGACGCTATCCGAAACTGTCAAATTTTCCCAATCAATATTGAACTTAATGCTTTAGCGATAAAGCTACTACAATCTGTCAAATTTCTTTAGTAGTTTAGTAGTTAGTGAGTAGTAGCTTGATGTGCTGGCGTCTGTACAATAAACTTTTTTCTCATTAATGTGATCAGTGGGCTCCTAAATAATTACAGTCGCCTTTTCCTAATTATTCGTAATGAGGAAAGTTAAGTTTTTATTAGGAACTTTTTCGCACAATATAAATCAATCACTTTAAAACGATCCTTTTGTCAAAAGGGTTATCACCGTATTATTTTTTTCTGTACTGGACTGTACAGTAGGCCCAGTGGTTGCGGCCCCGACTTACGAGTTGTAGGTCGCGGGTGTGATCCCAGACAGGGACAGATACTTTGTGTAAATAATTTCCTCATCACTCCTCTCAAAACGGTGAAGGAAAACATCGTGAAGAAACGGCATGTGTTAGAACCAAAAATTCGAAGACATGTGACATCTACGTACCCGCACTGGGCCCGTGTGGTAGATTACAGGTCACTCTCTCTCGAAGAGCATTGATATGCAGTAAACTGCGCTTGACTGGTAACGAAATCAGTATTGGCCTAATTCTAACGGCAGAAAGTCAAAGGATTACCATATACGTGTGGTCGACTTTCAAACAGCCCCCTAATATTGCGTAACACCCTTTCAACAATCTGATTCATTTTGAAGGATATTGCCAATCCTTTGCTTCATATGTTCGAAAATTTTGCCTGCTCAACAACGTAAATAGCGCGATGAATGTTGTTAAATTGTCAAAATGTTACCCAAATACCTCGCAGATTGTTCATCATATGCCAAGCCTTTTCCCAACTACGTTGGGGTCGGCTTCCAGTCTAACCAGATGCAGCTGAATAAAAGTATTTTACGTGGAGCGATGGCCTATCTGACCTCCACATCCCAGTTACTGGATAATACGATACCCCTTGGTAAGAATGGTTGTCAGACTTTCGGGTTACTGACGACCCATAACGACTGTCAAAGATCCACGAATGACAGCCGAGACCAACGGCTTAACGTGCTTTCCGAGGCACGGAGATGTTTTGGTAAGTGAAGATGGTCACCCATCCACGGACCAACCGCGGCAAGCGTAGCTTAACCTGATCGATCGACCCGTGCGGCTGTTATTACTTAGTCACAAGCTCCTCCTCGCAGATTGTTGTAAAATATAATCAAAAAAAGATTAGGTCCAGGAAAATCAATCGGATGAACGAACAGGCCAAATAAAATATAAAATACTGATGTTAAAACTAAAATGGGAATCTGAAACTAGTTCAGATTCCCATTTTAGTTTTAACATCGTATAAACGAAAAATGCTTCGCCAATACCATGGTACATATACAATCTCATTTTATAAGGCACAACTTTACGAACTATGCAAATATTCGCGCCAGCCCGACGTTTAGTGGATATCGAAATTGTTTGCCGAATAATCTCACAGTTTCGAAGTAAACTTGACTGGTGACTTTTGTGTGTGGCGACAAATAGCTATCACCGTGGTTTAGCGAAAACGTTTCAAATAAACAATCGGTTTTAAAGTCATTTTATTCAAGAATGTGTTGGTTTCGTTTGGTCATAGATAAAGTTAAGCTACGATTTCCTAGAAGAGCGGTTCCGTCATAATATTATAAAGGCTCTTATGAAAATTTGTCGTTTTATGAGTATTTGATAGTAAGGTGTCTAAAAAAGCTTTGTATTTTGGACAGCCATTATTGTGTGACCTTTCACCACTTTCTTAAGAAACCAAAGCTTTAGTGTGACGTCCATTATTACAATTCATCATCAACATCATCAGCCTATAGCAGTCCAGTCTCTTCTCCTATTGCACGCCATTCAACTCGATTTTCAGCAACTCTCATCCAGCTGCTACCAGCCACCCTGCGAAGATCGTCGCTCCACCTAGCCTGTGGGCGTCCTACCTTACGTTTACCGATTCGCGGTCTTCACTCCAGGGCAGGTCTACCCTAACGGTCATCCGTTCTACGGCCAATATAGCCGGTCCATTGCCACTTCAGCTTGCTTATTCTGTGAGCTATGTCGACAACTTTGGTTCTCTGCCAGATCACCTCGTTGCTAATTACAATAATTACTTATGAGTAATTCAATTGGAAGACAACTTCCACCAGTCTTAGAAAAACAAAAATCGAAACCAAAACCGCACACATTTCCCACTAGGCATTATGGCACTTTGTGACCACGTCCATATATAAATACTTCATTTGGAAGCTAGGCACTTTCACGAGATAGGTATCCCTTTCCTTTTCAAGAGGATTCTGTAACATTACCTACCAGAAAGTAAGGTGTATCTCCTCCACCATCTACTAATCGATTTATACCCTACAAGAATTGGGCTCTTTCGAAGGTCCAGTCTTCCTCTTCCAAAAAACCATTCAGTCAAACTTAAACACCTATTTGGTCCTTTTAAATACAAATTGATGGTAAGCGCTTCACTTGAGATCAGCTGGGCCGATTTGGTATTTTTTTATAGTCAAAGTCCAAATTACGTTTTTAGGGAAAGAAAGATTTTAAAAACAACTGTAAAAAACTTATTTCTGTGGGATTCTTGTATGAGCTGGACCGAAGACCTTTGGACAGGAGAATGTCTGTCGTGTCAGCTAGTACCTTATAATTCCTGCTAATGTTGCTCCTCACGGTACCATGTCGCCAGTGGTAGTAGCCAAGATCGTTGTCTCTCGGCCACAAAGTCTTGCCGTACTTGAAGAACGGGCCCCAGTTCTCAGAAAGTAGTCTGTGAGCGTAGTCAATGTATCCTGATATCTCGAACCCGCCTTTCGTGAACTGTCGGATGAAGATTATCGACTGTGGGACAGAAAAAAGTTATTAGTTTAGATCCTCTCTGGATACAATCCAGAAAAGTAAGGGACCTCGCGTACTACGTGGTGACGACCAAGACTTGGCCACAATCTCGAACAAAATTGGTCGGAAAACCAGTCGTGCGGGCAAACGCTCTTCCTGATTGCTCCAAGCATCTGCGACCAAGATTGCGGCCGGTCGTGCGACATGTCATGGTCGTGGCCGCGTAAGGCGTGAGCTCCCTAATAGCATGCTATTACGGTAGTTGTAAATACTCATAGATTTGGTTTGACAAGTTTTTGACATTTGTTTATCGCCGAGATGAGACTGCGACTAGATTTTGAACGTTTTAAATTACAAGAATTGGTCTTCTGGTTCCTGCCTGACGGTCTATAAAAATTCAATTCACCTGTAGAATCCCGACTCTGTTGGCTCGCTCCCTCACAGCCAGTTCCCTGTTGAAGGAATCTTGCAAGTCTGCCCCCTCACTGACCAGAACGTAAGGTTTCCCTTTAGGGTACACGATCTCGTGAATGGCAGTTCGACGGATGTAGAACTCTTTTTCTGATAGTGTATCGCCGAAAGCTCTAGAAATTAAGACAGTTATTATTATTATTTATTAATTATCCAGGGTCAAATTACGAGAACTGGCCCTCAGGTCAAATTAAGTTAGCTAGCGAAACTCCGCAAACGTAATGGGTTTCGATATTTACATGATGGATCATAAAATAAATTAATTTGATTATATTTTTGTGGGGTCATCAGCCGCAGTTACTTGAAATATCAGTTACAAAACTCTGTGTTTTTTTCTGTTTAAACTTTACAGACGTGATCGCTATCGATATTGACATATATCTATTGGTCATAGATATTGATATATATCAGATGGCTATTGATAGAGATCTGAACACGATACAAACAAAATCTATTTTCTCGACTGATGCTTCAAGTAACAAGACTACAAACAACCAACCTCCTGATAAAAACTGAAATCTGTTTTATATAGCTAATTTCACCCTGTATATATCGCAGTTACTAGCAGTTATTGTTATGGGTACCGTAGGATATTGCAACTGAAATTTGTTAGTCACTTCTGAGACTAAAAAATCCGCTCCTCCGCTTGGTGGATTACGGCCCAATCCCTCTCACAGAGAGGAGGCCTGTGTCTCAGCAATGGGAACATTACAGGCTGATTATGCTTATGCTGTTTAAAGCAGTAAGCTTCTGTAATCACAGTGTCAGGTCTTGTGTATGCACACGTTTTTCTTGCCGTGAAAAATTACGGTTTATTGGCCGTGTGTAGGCACGGTCGTCAGTGTTGTATGGATCACTATGCAAGCTTGTTCTCAGACACGTTTAAAAAAAAAGGGTTTCTTTACGGTACGGCGTACAAACCACGCCGTACCGTAAAGAAACCCTTTTTTTTTCCTGATCGGACGGTGAGTTACCCATTACTCTCCGCCCGCAGGCCCGCGCCTACGGTGGCCGGGAGTCGCCACGCGGTTCCCGACGCCCGGAGCGTCTCCCGCGGCGACTGAGGCGTGAGGTACGTTCCCTCGCCCACCCCGCCATCTCCTTCGCTAGCATGACTGCTTCGCAGAAGGAGGTGACTGCCTCCCACTACCTCTCGCCCCGGACCATGGCTTGAACCAGGGCCGGACGCGAGAGGTCGCCGCCGCTGCCAATCGCCTCTACGAGGACACGGCGGTGCTCTGCCCAAGCAGGGCAGACCTCAACCGTGTCCTCTGGGCGATCTTGGCAGTGATGAAACCCGTGCGTCTCCTCCCGCCTGATGATGTGCAAGAACCTCCCGAAACATCCGTGTCCGGAGAGGACCTGCGTCAGGCTGTAGGTGAGAACGCCGTGACGCCTCTCTAGCCACTCCTCAAAGAGGGGTCTTACCGCCGCTATCGTGGCGTGCCCTGCGCTGGGTTGCGATAGTCGCTCCTTCCATGCCACACCGTAAAGAAACCCTGCCATGTACAACGGGCCTCACAGCTTATGTTCTCAGGAGGTTCAAAGATTTAGCAGTCAGTATCAGTATGCACACGGTTCATCAAGTTTTCTGACAGCATGTCTGCTTGTCTAATAGTAGCCTCGCATGGGAAATCAGCTAGCAAACTAGCTTCATCTCATCTTATCTAAAATGTGTTGTGTTGTGTAATGTGTGTGTGTGTGTGTGTTTTTCTATTCACAACTGATTTTCACGATGTGAAGGTAGGTACTACAAGCTGCTAATTATTCAGTTCTACGATACTTAAAATACACAATACTGTATTGCTGCTACAATTACGTATACCATGTCCATTAAATTTAGGTTAACCGTTTTTTGACAGCTGTCTTAAAACGTACATATTCCAGATTACGTAAAAGTTAACTTTAAAATGCGTAATAAAATAAAAATATATAAACTGCCTTATCTTACTGAATTATCTTATTTATGGCTTCTTACAGACATAATGCCGTACGTGTATCAATCTATGGATTGTGTGGTGCTGCAATCACTAGTTCCATTTGTCCAAAAACGGTTTCATAATGGGGAGAGTAAAACCTGGATGAGACTATCACAGGTGCGTCGAGATTTTTTTTGTTGTAATTTTAATTGAACAATAATACTGTAATTAGGACTAAGTATAAACCTAAATGTTTGCTTGTCACATTACTATGACTAAGTGGGATCTTTATAATTACTTATGTTATGACCGAAATTGTACCAACACTTTTGCCAAATAAATTAATTTGATTTGAGTTTGGCACAAGCAAAGGCCTTTCTCTGCTTGTAACAATCTCGAAGCTTTCATTTATTTTAAATTTCGTAAATAACACCTTAACAGCTATAACGCCAATGCAATGTTACTACCACAAAGATACTCCTGTGAACCTCATCAGGCTGCAGCGAAATATATCTACCTCATTTGAAATAATATTTAACAATCTTATGGCGCGTGACAAGGGGGCAAACTTGTTCAGGTAAGTCCTAGAGGATGGCTCCAGCGCAGCCCGGCGGCGCGTGCGGCCCCAGCTCCGCTTACAGGTTGGGGTGGTGAAACCAGCCGCTCATCATCCGAAACACTAAGCTTAAGCTACACAAGGCGATGTCCCTGCGCACCGCCAGCCTGCTGTATTCCTATTACAAAGAGGCTCGGGTACACGAGCGGGAAGAAGGGATAGACACCGTACAGTTTTAAAAACAAAAAGTGGGTGAATTTTTTTTTCTGATTTGATTGATTGATTCTTTCCACCATGATACTGTATTTACCCCCTCATGGGGGGTTCCAAACGATAGCACTCGTTTCAAGACGGCTCCGTACCAGCGCATTGTACATCATTCTAACCACTGCCGTATTCTGAAAGTCTGCACTGCCTGAGTATGAATCCAAGATTTCGGAAGGACTTGCCGCAAATGTCTAAGATGTGCTCACGAAACATTCAAAGCTGAAGACCTGGGGGACCTGGGGGTCCCACACATGCGTGACTGGTGACATGACCGCAGCTTCCATCTCTTACTAATGCAGCAGAGGTTCCCGCGCGCAATTAAACCAATTACAGGCACTTTTGAATTGTTAAGGGGTCGATCAGTCACAAATATGTAGCTAGTTGCCAACAAACAAACAAACCGTAGCCAACCAACAAAGCGTAGTAGGTTCTTATGCAAAAGAAAGTGCAAGAAACTCTACGGGCTCTTAGCAGACAAATAGCAGAAGTTAAGTAGTACGATCAGGCTGTGAATGATAGTGATGATATTGCCGTGTATCGTTTCATGGAAGTCATCATCTGCCTAGCCTTTGCCCAACTATGTTGGGGTCGGCTTCCAGTCTAACGGATGCAGCTGAATACCAGTATTTTACATGGAGCGACTGCCTATCTGACCTCCACAACCCAGTTACTGGGTAATACGATACCCCTTGGTAAGACTGGTTGTCAGACTTTCGGGCTTCCGACTACCCGTAACGACTGTTAAAGATCCACGAATGACAGCCAGGACCAACGGCTTAACGTGCTTTCCGGGACACGGAGGGGTGTCGGTATGTAAAGATGGTCACCCATCCACAGAGCAACCGCGGCAAGCGTAGCTTAACCTGACCGATCGACCTGTGCAGCTGTTATTATTTAGCCATGGGTCCCTCAGTATCGTTTCATGGAAGGGTTTATGAATAAAAGTCCTCCAGGCCGTATATCAGCCATGACGGCCCATGTCAACGGAGATCAGCCTTCGACACGGGAGATATTATAGTGCACAAGACACAGCACCCTAATTGCGTAACACACAATCATTCGGAATCAGAATCATTTTGAAGCAAATTGCTAATCCATTGCTTCAAAGTTCGAAAAATTTGTCTGCTCAACACGTAAATAACGCAATGAATGTTGTTGAACTGTCAAAATGAAACCGATTCCGATTGATTGTGTGTTACACAATTAGGGTGCTGGTCCGACACGATCGAATAGTGATCAGGCGCAGGACCAATGGCTTAACGTGTTTTCCGAATCACGGGGGTATTACACCGCCAACTTTCAAACTCCGGGCTGTTACTAAGAAATTCCTAATGAAAAAACCAAATAACACTACCCTACCTGGGAATTGAACCGAGGACCCCGCGCTCAATAGTCGCGCTTGACACCACGAGACCAACTGGACAGTTATTATAACTTAAAAGTTCTAGCTTCTTCTAGTTTCCGTTTAGATTCTTATAAGTTTTATCTTTCATCAATCTACGAGACCCTGTGTATGACGTAATAACTCTAGAAAGTACCTGTATCCAAGAGCAGCAATAGTCCTGGCAGACGTAATGCTTCTCAAATTCCTGAGATCAGCGATTTCTATCAGTGAATCTAAATAGTCTTCCCAGGTATCGAAGATCAGCAACTTTCGGTCAGCTTCAACCCCCGCCGGGTATTCGTTTTTCTTTTCAGCCATCGCCATGTTTACCGACTATATTAAAATTACTAGAAAATAAATCTTAGATAAACATCAAAAATAAAATTTTATTGCAAAAAAATTCGTATCAGAGTTTTGACAGCACCAAACGTTGTGACGGCCATCGGCCATAATGACATATTATAATATAGTGTTCTATGATATTACACACTGTTTTTTTTTAATTCGTGTATTGATTAAAACTCGTATTTAATTTCGACAAAAAAGGTTATAAGCTTTCAGTTCACTGTTCTATAGATCTCTTTTTAACTATTACAGGTTGATAAGCCCTATATACCCTTTTTTTTTTTTTTTTGAGGATGGGAAATCATCAAATGACTCCTCCCGCTCTGGGTGGAGCAGAAGGGAGTGTCAGACTCTTACTGACTAAAACCCACCCGTGTTCCTTCCTTAGCCCTTTATGTTCCAGGGCAGCGGTAACCCTTTCGGACAATCCCGCTACCCTGGCAGGCTACGGCCCTATGGGGCCCCGTCTCTCATGCTGACATCTCTTTGAGGCGCGCGTGGAACACAACACGCCGTCCGGCACGGGCCTGGTCCTGATCGGACGGTGAGTTACCCATTACTCACCGCCCGCAGGCCCGCGCCTACGGTGGCCGGGAGTCGTCACGCGGCTCCCGACGCCCGGAGCGTCTCCCGCGGCGGCTGAGGCGTGAGGTGCATTCCCTAGCCCTATATATACCCTTGCACAGCACTTCGACCATCGCTTGTAGTCATCAAAATAGATCTGCCTAGCCTTTTCCCAACTATGTATATTGGGATCGGCTTCCAGTCCAACCCGATGTAGTATTTTACATGGACCGACTGGCTAATATAGCTTCTCGTCACCAACCACGATAAATCAGGGGGCTGACCACCAGCTCTTATAGGAGGGCAGAAGTTGCAACTGCACTGCTTTTTTGTTCTTTTTTGTTCTCTTAGTACAAAAAAGCAGTACAGTTCAACTTCTGCCCTGTTATAAGAGCTGGTTGTAAGCCCCCTGACATTGAATACATTTTCATGTAAAACAAGTTCGACCGTTCCATTTACATTTCTCACAAAGCTAAGATAGGCCTAGTTCAGAATCAATGCTTAAAAAGGCCGCTACGTACCTACTTACATAAATATTTTATGCGCAAGATAGCATTCGATTCATATAACACTTTCATTGTCTCAGAATCCCTTTGTTATTTGTTTCAATATTAATATGTCTCTTTATATTCCTGTTTCTGTAAGCTCTTTGTTATCTAAATATTTTCTTGATATTTATTTATGCTTTATGCTGGTTTTTGACTTGTGGTATAGTAGGTTAGGTGCCGGGGGCCTTCGAGGCTGTGTCATCGCTCGAACAGTTAGACCCAAAGAGGGGGCACGCAGTGTTCCATGCGCGTCTTTATGGGAGGACGTATGGTCGCGGGATCGGCTGCACTTGGTGATGGTGCCCGCTAGCCATGGCGGGTTGATACCAATGGGGGGTACGTTAAATATACAATTAGTATCTCCCTGGCCCCCGACACATGATAATATTAGAAGGTGGCGTTTTAGCCGGTAGGAGTCTGACATAACCCTCTGTTCTTTCCAGATGGTTAGTTAGGTCAGTTATTCTAGGAACGCATGCTCCAGAGCACTAGTAGCCCGAGTTGTAGATCGTGGGTTCGAACCCAGGCTGTTGCTTTACTTTGTGTGTTTCATCACCACTGCTCTCAAAACGGTGAAGGAAAACGAGAGGAAATCGGCATGTCCTAGAACCAAAAAACGAAGATATGAGACATGCGCCAACCTGCATTGGGCCTGTGAGGTGGATAGCAGCCCTCTTCCTTTTTCAGAGAGGCCTGTGTCCCAGCAGTGGGAACATTATAGGCTGACTATGATGTTCTATTGATGTGACCCATTGCTTTACATTCGTGGTTGTATTGGTTGAATGTGAGCCTGTAACAAAGAGTCAACTAGAATACAGACACGCATAAAGTATTCTGTACACGGTCCATTCATTATCATCATAAGAGAGAAAGAGTTGAGTTGAGTTAAGTATTTTAATATTGTATTGTATGTGTTTATACGGGCCTTGATGCCTGAAATAAATGGATAAATAAATAAATAAACTACCTAGCCTGTTCCCAACTATGTTGGGGTCGGCTCCAGTCTAACCGGACGCAGCTGAAAACCAGTATTTTACATGGACCGACTGCCTATCAGACCTCCACAACCTAGTTACGGGGACACTATTGCTTCTATTAATTTGTTGCTCATCAAGTCCAGTGCTTCCCCACCTCTCTATTATTTATCCAAGAGTTTGTAAATGATGTAGTTTTCCAGACCGTACTGCAGGCAGGAGATGTTATAGTGCACAAGTGTGTGCGCAGACGCAGGTGCACTCATGTTCCTTCACTCTCATAGTCCGATGGGACGGCAAACCAACATGACCGGAGAGAGATCAGATGCAGGGCTTAAAGCCTCGGATACACTAGGGGACATTATGTCCCGCAAAATGACGCGCAACACTCAATCTACGTGTCGCTGCAACGTTGCAAAGTGTCCCGCAACATTTTACGTGACGCGGGACATGTTGCTTGCTCCCGCTCCGAGAGCGAGCGCACGCGTCCCGCGTCAGTGTCGCGCCATTTGTAGGCCTGCAAACTGTTCCGCGACATTCTCTCAGGACATTCACGTAGTTGTCGAGCGCTATGTTCCGCAACATGTCGCTCCATTTCTCCCCTAGTGTATACGAGGCTTAATGTGCTTTCCGAGACACGGGGGTATCACACGGCCAACTTCCAAACTTCGGGCTGTTATTAAGAAATTCTTAATGGATGGATTCTTATTCGCACTTGAAACCACAAGAAATGATGTACCTATGTAAGTGCCAGCGCAAACAGAATGTCTAGTCGCTGCGATATGTAGCAAGAGCATGCGATACAACTAGCTCGTCCTTGCAACTCTGCAACTCGACGCTAAGTGTGCGAAGCTTGGTAGCGGGATCGTCCGTGGTAGCGGGATCGTCCGAAAGGGTTACCGCTGCCCCGGAACATAAAGGGCTAAGGAAGGAACACGGGTGGGTTTTAGTCAGTAAGAGTCTGACACTCCCTTCTGCTCCACCCAGAGCGGGAGGGGTCATAGGATGATTTCCCATCCTCAAAAAAAAAAAAAAAAAAAGTGTGCGAAGCTTTGAACAAAATTTATAAAAATTTTCGGCCGCAGGATGTCGTTGCGCCTAGTCGCCGAACAGTCGCAGTCACATGTCGCATAATATACGCCATATCTATCTATAAGTATAGAGAATGAAATCATCCGCACAACTCAGTATGGGATTATTGTGACAAGCGAATATGTACTGCTATCAAATCTTCGATGGCATTCATCTATCATGTGGTTTCCTGAAATACGTTTGTATTTGTTTAACTATCAATCTGTTTGGTTTATTGTCCCTAATGATGTGGAGGATTTACAGGAACTATCTGGTATGGTATCTTAGGTATGGTTTTCTATTAATATTTTTACTGTGTTTCACAGTGAAAGGAATCTTCATAGGTTAAGAAATTTTTTTATAAATTCTACCCTTTTCTTTATTGCAAATTCCATGTCTATATGGTAGATTATAATAAAAGTCAGAAGATTTCCTTATTCATTAAAAAAATAATTTTGCAAATCGGCTTATAAATAACGGAGTTCTGAGGTAACAAATACAAAAAAGCAACCGAATTGAGAACCTCCTCCTTTTTTTGAAGTCGGTTAAAAATTACAGATTTTCATGACGGTCGTTATAATATGACGAAACTGCTTTCCTGGAAACCGTAGCCTTACAAAAACCTTACTACGTATTCTTAAGTCATACATAATTATATGTATGTATATATATTACAATCTTGTCAATCGTATTTCAATAAACGAAAACATTTTCCTAGTATCGCCGACGTAAATAATTACATGTATCCGAAAAATCGGATAATTTGGGTCAACGTGGCGCCGAGTTTTGAGACCTATGTAAATCGGTTTAAATGGATATTGGGAAGGTAATTTTTTCGAGTGGCAACACAAGTGGCGACGCAGATCGGGGGTAAAGTTTTTTTTTTCTTCGTAGATTAATGCGGTAAAGGTCGTACCTTCTTGATTGTAGGTAGATTATTAGAATACGGCATTGTGTGTAGTCGACCAATTAAAGTGTTAAACAAGTTACATACCTTATAAACTGTGTGTTGTATCAGTCGGTTCCCTTCAAAATGATCGAACTGGATGGTGATGATCACGGAAATTATGGTGATGATCTACGCGTCATGTTCGTGAAAGGGCGCCGTCAGTTGAGTCTAGAGGTGTGTTCAGACCTGGCGAATGCGCCGCTCACGAGCCACTTGCGAATTGCGCGCAGCGGCAAGCATAGCTTAACCAGATCGATAGCCCCGTGCGGCTGTTTTCTTGGCCACATTATTCTATTCAGGCCTACAATAATAAAGAAATTCCTAGTAGATACCTACTTCTGTGAGATCAAATCATTTAATATTCTGGAAATACGTCTGTGAATACGTATTTTACCAGGTCCTTACGTTAAACCAGCTGCGATTTGAACAGGTACTTCAGATTTTGCACAAGTTAAATTTTCATCGAGTTGAAGTACCTACCGGTAGGTGCGGCTGGGTCCTAGGTAAGTGCTTTTGCGCAGATAGGAAGAAAACCTGGAATATATTATTATAATGTCAGCCTCCAAAAAGGTTTCCTATCCATTTGCATAAAATTTTAAGACCTAATATAACTTGGCATACTTTTGTTTCTCCTAATTATATTTTCGCATAATATTATTTACGCATAACAGCTTACGCATAATGTTTTAAGCATAATTTCTCTAATCAGAATTAATTAAGTGTTAATGGTCACTGTTGTAACCTTTTTTTTTTTGTTTCCGGGGTGGAAAATCCTCATGGATATGGATGTCCGCCGCCCTGGGGCGGGCGACGGGGTCTGTCAGACTCTTACTGACTAAAAACCACCCCGGTGTTCCATCTCACACCTACGCCGGGGGTCACGGGAACGTACGATCCTTCCGCGACCCCCGACTGGTGCCGGCCCACCGCAGTGGGCCTCCTCGGGTCAGGGGGGGGAGAGAGGTGTAAGACTCCCCCCGCGACGTCTAAGAGGGGCGCGCGTGGAACACTACGCGCCGCCACCTCGGGTCCTGATGTGCGGGGGGCAACGGACGTCCCCGAGTCCGTCGCCCCTGGACCCATTTAGGGGGGCTGGAAGAGGGCATTGTCCGCCCTCCGCCGACGCCCGGTGCGCCTGCTGCGGGCAGGGTGAGTGGACGAAATCTCCCTCTCCCTTTCCGCAGCCTCCTTCTGCGAGACGACTGTTTCGCAGAAGGAAACCACCGCGTTCCAGGACTCTTCGCTGTCGACCATCGACTCGACCACGGCCGGCAGGCACTGTTGTAACCTAACCTAACCCATATGATTCAATAACAGTAGTAAATATCAGGAAACATCATACCCAATAATTGTATGCCTAAATACTTCTATGCTAATAGTCATTAGGCCTAGTAACATTATGCGAATTAAATTTATGCCAAAACAAATTAGCCTTTTTTTGGGAAATCATCAAATGACCTCTACCGCTCTGGGCTGAGCGGAAGGGCGTGTCAGCCTTTTACTGACTAAAACCCACCCGTGTCCTTCAGTAGCCTTCAAGATAATTATGCCAAGATAAAGTGTATGCTAAAAAAATAGGGCAAAGTATTAGGTATAATGGCAAAACAAATTATACCAAAATCGTTATTCCAAAGTATATTAGGAAAAAGAATATTATGCGAAAAGAAGGGATATTCTCCAAAAGCGGTACAAAAGCTGGACAATGATTTCTTTATGTTTCTTTATGTCCCACTTGCAGCGGCCCGCGGTTTCACCCGCACAAGTTTCGATCCCGTTGGAATATCGGGGTAAAAAGTATGCTATGTGTTAATCATGGTTGCAAAGTATCAGTGTGCCAAATTTTATCCGAATCCGTTCTGAAGTTTTTGCGTGAAAGAGTAACAAACATCCATCCTCACGAACTTTCGCGAAAATCTCTGAGACTCCGAGCTGCGACTGAAAAGTTTTTCATGGAAACACCCAAGCACTAACACTTTGCCCAACTAGGGAATCGAATCCATCGTTTTCGAGATCAACAATGCATATTCAAAAATAAAATCATATGATAGGTTAGGCAATAAGAGATAAAAAATAAAACGGCAAAAGCATATCCAACCAGAAAATGCAGAAATAAAATGAATAAAAAGCTTGATAAGGTGTAAGGTGATATATTTCAGAATAAAAATGAACATCTGAATGAATAATATTAATAGAAATGTGGATACGGAACCACGACAAGCCAGGACATTAGTATGCCTCGGGAGTCCACTGGTTGTGACGGGAAATAGTGTTGCACTGCGGCAGTAAACTGTCGATAATTTTGTGACCTTGATTAATTCACATCGATCAATCAACACTATCAAGGAAACTGTTGATATTGTTGAATTTACTTTTTTTCTTCTTCTTAGTGTGTCGATAGCAATCTAAATGGACTAGGCCCAGCATTATTCGGTTACTTGTTTGGCGCCATCACCAACGTCCATCAGTTCCTGTAACGTGCAGCTGACAGAACTTAAGTCACTGAATAAGTTCAGATTCAGATAGAAAATCCAAAAAATACATTAGGTATGGTGTCCCATTTGATTGCCTTTTAATGCGTTTAAAGCTCAAGTAAAATCCAACCTTTGTTCAAAGGCTTACTATTCCATCAACGACTACTTACACGATAAGAATAGTTGGTCGCCCTAATTAACGCAAGACAATGTTCATGTTCTTTCTCCAGAATTAGCTTAGGTACTGACAGGTTACTGTTATTAGTATTAACTCATTTATTTCACATCGATGGTCCTAGTTCATCATCTGTGACTGCAAGTGACAGCTATGTGACGAACCCAGCAATGCATAAATATGTAAGCTGTCACGCCCTTTATGCCTGGAGGCTTTTATTTAGGTAGTGAGTTTTTATTTTTATTATTTATTTTTTAGCTTGAGTACGTATAGTTTTTATTATATTTGTTGGTATATTGGCGTGGCTAGCTGACATAATATGGCAAATAATTTAAGCTTCTTGTAATGTTCATTACTGAACATAGGTTCCTAGTATTGTATACATGCAACTATATTTTAACTAAACAGACAGCTGTGCTGCTGGGGAGTTTGTTCCGCCACTTCTTCTTCCCAGCGATAGCACTAGGAAGTGGCGAAGGGCGGGCGTTTTTGGGGGACTGTCTTTTGTAATTTTGACGTTCGAAAAGTGCTGATTCTCAGCCTAATTTGAATAAATGACTTTTGATTTTTGATTTTTTTTTTTGATTGTTTGTGGAACAGCACCACATTTACACTCCAAGGCGGAGTCGTCTATGAATCTCCACCGGAACAGCACCCAAATTGCGTAACACACAATCAATCGTAATCTGAATCATTTTGAAGCAAATTGCTAATCCATTGCTTCATAACTTCGAAAAATTTGTCTGCTCAACATGTAAATAACGCAATGAATGTTGTTGAACTGTCAAAATGAAACCGATTCCAATTGATTGTGTGTTACGCAATTAGGGTGCAGTTTTTCCTTAATTTGGCCAACCTGGTCAAGAAGAATTAAAAAAAAATCAAATTAATAATTTAATTTCTGAATTTACTGAGTAGCCTGAATGTATTTAAAAAAGGAAAGATTTATAAGCTTGTATGTCGGGGGAAGATAATCTTCGGAACAGTGGCGTAGCTATCGGAGGGCTAGGCGGTGCCGTGCACCTGGGCCCCTAGCCTCAGGGGGCCCCTCGGCCCCTGACCAGCAAAACCTCGACCTGACCTAGCAACAAATTTCTTTCACCTTCAGAACATAAATACCTATAATAAATTATTTCTGTTGTGTTGTGTAAGTTCTTGTGTTTACCCACTTCAACCAATCGGCTGTTATGCGATTTATGAATACTAGTTTACTCTAGCGATGTTTAGAAGTTTAGTGTTCCACGCGCGCCCTGACGGGCTGTGGCGGGCCGGCACCAGTCGGGGGATGCGAAAGGAGCGTACATTCCCGCGACCCCCGGCGTAGGTGTGAGATGAACACCGGAGTGGTTTTTAGTCAGTAAGAGTCTGACAAACCCGTCCGCTCCCCGCAGGGCGGAGGACATGAGGATTTTCCACCCGGAATAAAAAATAAAGAAGGTTAGGTTAGAATTTAGAGGTTAGGTTAGAAAAAATAAAAACTGGCCAGTTTAGATAGAACCGCAACTTTTTTCGCACCGGGGCCCCTCGTTAAGTAGCTACGTCACTACTTCGGAACTACTTATGCGATTCCGAAAATTGTTTTACTAATGGAAGCTACAGTAATACTGAGTGGGATAAATATGTATTTTATGACCTTTCACGTGGACGAAGTCGCAGGCAGAAGATATACTTTTATAAAGATCGATAATCGATGTTTCTTACTCTTGATTTCAACCGTGTAATTATTATCGCATTCAGAGCGATATATTTTATTGCTTTTTATGAGGTTTTATTTAATGCAACCTATAATCTACCAATACTGGCTAAAAGTCTCACATGCTCCACGGTTCATCAGTATCGATACTATAGCCAACTCAAGGTCAACTATCGACATTGCAACTATCAAAGATGCACACCCCTACACAGTAGAAAATAAGCAAAGTTTTGTGTCAACACGTTGCGACATCATAACTCGTAATAAGAAGAGCGACTTCGGTACAGATGCTGTAATTGCGGAGGCAACTGAGCATGCATTCCGCGGGGTAATTGCGTAAAACACTATCAGTAGTAGTTTCATTTTGACAGTTCAACAATATTCATTGCTTGCTTTACGTTGTTGAGCAGACACATTTATCGAACATATGAAGCAATGGATTAGCAATACCTATCCTTCGAAATGATTAAGTTTGAGATTCTTAATGTGTTACCCAATTTGGGTGCAGTTTGTGTTACGTTACTTAATGACAATTCTGATTGTATTTTTCAAGAGGATATAGTGAACCTCGCGGGTTCGTGGGTAAATAATAACAGCCGAACGGGTTGATTAAAGGTTAAGTTACGCTTGCCGTGGTCGGTTCGTGGATGGGTAAGACCCCTCCGTGCCTCGGAAAGTACTTTAAGCCGTCATATTTCTCTTGAAAGCAAGCGTGGACTCCTTTCTGAAGTAAAAGTTTTCTATTCTATTCTATTATTTGAAAAAAGGGTCATTCTTATAGCTACAGATAATTATACTGATAAAATTATCATGTCGGTGACGTGAACCCACCAAAATCACTCAACGATAAAGAAGTTTTCACTTCAAAAAGTCATTTATGTAGGTACGTACATAAATTACTTTTTGAAGTAAAGTGGTCCTGGCTGTTATTAGTCGAAAGTCCGCCCGAAAACCCGAATGTCTGACAACCAGTCTTACTAAGAAGTATCGTATTACCCAGTCACTGGGTTGTGGAGGTCAGATAGGCAGTCGCTCCATGTAAAATGCTGGTATTCAGCTGTATCCGGTTAGACTGGAAGCCGACCCCAACATAGTTGGGAAAAGGCTGGGCAGATGAGAGATCAGAGATGTTTGAACGTGATTCCGATATCCCTACTTATAAAATAAACAATTTCATTTCATTTCAGACGGCTGAATGATTTAGCTAAGTGACAATAAGTCCTTATGTATATGACGTCAGTTCTCCACTATGTTACCGAAGCGTGTATCCCATGCATGTTTTATCTCGCGTTTTGCTTCAGTGCGCATGCATTCTTGTTTATCGTTACGCGAGTAACTATTCAATGCATTCAATTGATTTACAGCTGTATTCAGCGCTGTTCCACTTCAAGGGTATAAATATAGCGGCTGAATTTGAAATGAAGATTGTTGTGAAGTTGTAGTAAAACCATGTAAGAGATTTTCAGTCTAGAAGACATTCTTAGAGATCTGTGTGTCGTATTTTAATCTGGGACTTTGTGAAAACAACAAAGCGAAAATTAAATGGCTTTACCTTTTTTGGTGGTCGCTCACAATGGGCCTTATTAGAAGCCTTACAGTCACCCAAAGGGCAATGGAGAGAGCTATGCTTGGAGTTTCTGCGTGATCGAATCAGAAATGAAGAGATCCGCAGGAGAACCAAGGTAACCGACATAGCCCGAAAAATTGCCAAACTTAAGTGGCAGTGGGCAGGGCACATTGCTCGCAGAACAGATGGCCGAAGGTTGTACGCACCTGCAGCAGCCTCGCCAGCACAGTCCGAGGAAGACGGGATTACATGATTGAATTTAAAAGTCATCATCATCATCTCAGCCGAAAGACGTCCACTGCTGAACATAGGCCTCCCCCAAGCACCTCCACTTCGAACGGTTCTGTGTTTCTCGTATCCAACGGGTTCCTGCATAGACCGGACCTGTAAGTATGTACAAAAATCTCTTTTGTTCGCCATACAACGCTTACCAAAGGCAAGGAATATGAAAAAATATTGTAATAAGTAGGTACGCAGTGCCGCAGTTCTTTTAAAGATATCCCTAATATATGCGCATATTGTGCATGAATTTACCTGAAACGTTTTATTTTCGAATCGAGAGGGGTCGATGTATTCAGGGAAATTAAGTGTCAAAGAATGACAGTTGTAATTTGAATATACGGACAATTTAATATGGTACATGGACACGCTGGTTTCCTCATGGTGTTTTCCTTCACCGTTTCGAGAGATGTGGTGATGAAATTAGATACATAAAGTAAAGTTCACGAGTGTCACTGGGCCACCCCTGCTCAATTTGCATAATTAATAATTTCTCTGACCTTACTTACCTTGCAAAATATTTTGAGTTTTGCGTAGGTACTTAGATGTTTTCTTTTCTTTGTGCCTAATACTTAGATGTACATTTTAGGGGTCCGTGGCTAAATAATAACAGCCGCACAGGTCGATCGATCAGCCGATCGATTCTGTAAAAATCTCACCGTGAATAGTTAGGTGAAGTGAGCTTAGAGTGAGCTGTCTATAGTGTCAATCCCTAGCATTAGTTGGAATGACAGCTCACTTCACCTAAGTTTTCACGGTGAGATGGTATTACAGAATCGCACTACAGGTTAAGCTACGCGTGCCGCGGTTGGTTCCATTCCCTCTTACCATCCCAGTAGTGAGAACATTATAGGCTGATAACGATCATTATGATGAGTGTTTTTTTATTGGAAATCGGTTGTTTTTTTGTAAAAAAAAAGTTTTCTTTTATATGTTTATTAATTGAAACTTGTAAATGAACTTCAATTGCATTTTGTTTAAGAACACCGTTTATATTAACTGTAAAATTCCCGAAAGTATAAAATAAAATAAATAAATAAATGCTCGTGCTTTCTCAATATTAGAACGTGGGACGATAATAGGTTTGTATTTTTTATTTATAACCTTCTGAACCTTCTGATTGTACAAACCAAAGACCTATACAATGCGAGGTAAGATAAAACTGGAAATGTATAGCTTGATGTGTTACCGTGTGTACCGACTCATGTTCCCGTGATGGTAGTATCGCATTAGGTATACACTTTTATAATTTATTATTATATATATTTTGTTTTTTGACAGATGGAACTAGTGATTGCAGCAACACACAATACATTGATTGATACACGCACGGTATTATAATGCATGTAAGAAGTTATAAATAAGATAATTCAATAATACAAGGCAGTTTATGTATAATCCTCACAATTTTATTCCCGCATTTAGGTACGGATGACCAAACAAGTTATTTCGTGTTTTCTTTTATCGACTTCAGTACCTAGTATCAAAAGATCGTACCAAGTTACCAACTTTGTTAAACGTTTTTTCTTCGAATTACTAGCCAGCGATTATCTAAAATTTAAAGTTAAGTAACTCGCAAAAGAATTTCGATTAAGATTGTTTACGGAAGTCCTTCATTAAATAGGACGAGCGTCCATTTTGTTAATACATCTTGTGCAGTGCGATAAGTATTTTTTTTATACATAACTTTTTTTTAACCTTTTGGCGTTTTGCCTTTGAAATGCACTGTAAAGTTGTATTTATTTATTTTATTATTTATTAAAAGTTTATGCACAAGTAATAAAAATACTGCACAAAGGCGGTAAGGCCTGAGGCATTTTCTACCAGTCAACCTTAGGGTGATGGCAGATGCAATATAAGGGATAAATAACTCGAAAAATAATAAATACTAATACATACTCGTACATACATAATTATAATATAAACAGAATAAACTTTGTCAAAATAACGATAAGTACCTAGGTAGGAGAAAACGAATCCAGCGAATCAGCGCTGGATTGAATCTACGAACTTCTTACGGATATGTTCACGTGGCTTCACTTAATATTCCGATTCAAGATTATGATTGATAGTGTGTATATATATATAACGTACAGTCACGAGCAAAAATATGTCAACAGTTGGCAACTTTCAATTGCGATTTTTTCGTGAAATAACGAATGTAACGTTGAAATACGACACATTACATAAACCTAAGGCTTCGAAAATGCTATATTCGTAACAACATAAAATTTCATTAAAAAATAAAGGAGTAAATCGCTTTTGAATGAGGCCGAGTGCATACATACTTATGCTCGTGACTGTACGCATAAAGTTTTAATAGGTAAATAATAAAATAAATAAATACAATTACTTAGGTATATTAAGTATCCTCAGACTGACCCTACCGCTTGCTCTTACTGTCGCGCAGTCGGGTAAGGCAATTTTTAACGCGACGATTTGATATCGCGCACTGGATTTTGATGATTACCAAACCGAATATTACGAGTACGCAGTATTTATTGCGCTTTATCGTGTATCTCAAAAATTCAAGCCTGTGCTTGTCGAGCGCACGTCCCTTCCGGCTGCTTACGACGCTACTCCCGGATGGCCCGGACTGTTATTGCATGATCTAGTTAGCGGCGAAACATTCGTGCGTTTGTTTCTGTATGTAAAATCGTACAAAAAAAAATAATTGGGTAAAAAGAATAAATGTTAAGTCACACTTGATAGTGGATACAATTAAGTAATTGCGCTACTTCATATAATGCTTATTCTATAGACTTAAAGAGGCAACTTTTAAATACAATACTTTTTGGTACAATGCACAGCATTTTTGCCGAATAATCGGCCGAATACGAACGTTCGGTAAACATGCCAAATATGCTGAACATGAAACGAATATTCTGCCCATCCCTATTGAGAATCGAACAAAGCGCATCCCAGCGCATCAAAAAAAATATACTGTTGGATTTTCAACTCTCGGCACTAAGCAGTGCGTTGAATCTCCAATGCGCAATAAAAAATCGTCTGTGGGTACGGGGGCTAAAAGAGGGTTAAATAATTTAGCCGAATTTTTGGTATGAGCAATTCATCATAGAAGACTATTTAAGATATCCACAAGGATATCCCAATAAATCTAGACCCAATCCAGCACAAAGAAAGCTGGTACTGACTGCTTCAACGGGATCTATTCACTCCTAAGGGACAAGCCCAACCGTAAATCACTCACATATTTCTTTATATCACGGAACGGATGTAAATTACTTTTGCTGTGGAACGTAGCACCATATTTACTCTCTTGAAAAATACATGTATACCTGTCCATTAGGTAAACTGTTTTTTGACACATGGAACTTATGATTGCAGCAACACACACTTCATTGATTGATACACGTACGGTATTATAATGTCTGTAAGAAGCCATAAATAAGATAATTCGATAAGATAAGGCAGTTTATATACCTATTTATTTTATTACGCATTTTAATGTTAACTTTTACGTAATCTGGAATACCTATGTACGTTCTAAGACAGCTATCATAAAACGGTTAACCTAATGGAAGGGTATAGGTTATCTATCTGTATGATTTATTATTGGCATTGTCATTAAGTTACAAAGTACGTTAAAAAACAAATACTGCACCTACTTCTTCGTTGTGTCGACGCCGACGACGGCACGACTTGACTACGCGGGGTAATTGCGTTAGATGTTAGAAATAATCACTCTGAGTTTACAGTAATCAAACATATCTATGCAACAATATGTAAGAAAGTTCAAAAAAATATGGATGTCACGTGATAACTTTGAACGTTAAATGAATAAAAAATCTAAATGGCGCAACAGTCGGTATGCCAGGCTCCATTTATAAAAATCTCTTATCCCCTTTGACCTGGAGCTGGCCTAGAATATTACGGATTTTCAATAGAATAAGAGACCAGTTTATACTGGTTATGTTACAACTGCAGGGTGGCCTACCCTATGGGCCCAATTTCCAAGCATATTAAACTGAAATACGAAACCAAATAATTAAAAAAAGCAAAATCAAATATACATAATATATTTTCGGAACCTGTAAATTGCATAACGTTTTGAAAGGGGATTTGTAATTTTATACTCCTGACGTTCATACAAACAAATAATATTTTTGACTAAACAAAGAGCTTTGTTTACTCAAAAATATTATTAATGTTTGTTTAAGTTTGTTGCTTAAAACGATGACTGAACGTTTCCCGTTATTTTAGCCTTTGTGGTTTTTTTTAGTTGCAGGTTCGCAGGGAATACGAATGTAAATAATAAGTTATCGTCGTAAATAAATATATAAAAGTTGTGGGCCGCGTTCAACCAACACGAAGGTCGCGCGAATATGCGATCATCACGTTCATTTTGTTCGGCGAACCCGAACGCGTTGTCGCGTCGAAAGAGGGTGCCTTCCAATTTTCCGAACAAATAAGTGTCCCCGCATCATCATCTCATCTGCCTAGCTTTTACCCAACTATGTTGGGGTCGGCTTCCAGTCTAACCGGATGCAGCTGAATACCAGTATTTTACATGGAACGACTGCCTATTTGACCTCCACAACCCACTTATTGAGTAATACGATAGACATTCCTGGACTGGCTACGAGACTGGTTGTCATACTTTCGGGCTTCTGACGACCCGGAATGACTGTCAAAGATCTACGGATGACAGCCGAGACTAACGGCTTAACATACTTTCCGAGGCAGGAAGGGGTCTTGGTATGTAAAGATGGTCATCCATCCACGGAGCAACTGCGGCAAGCGTAACTTAACCAGATCGATCGAAGCGTGCGTCTGTTATTTTATAGCCACTAGCCCCTGTCCCTGCATTTTAACGAAAATTAGATTACGCTCGAATACACAATCATTGTTCATCTCGTTCGGCGAACCCAAATGAGTCATCTCGCTAACAGAAGGCGCGTTTGTGCTTACCGTATTCACGACGCTTCGCTTTAAATTTCAGGACACGGGGATAACCGAATCAGAGCAGGGAAGTCGCATCATAATGTTTTACATAAAGTCAAAGAAGACGAATCAACTGGTTCGTGCTTCGTTAGTCGCCGTGTTTGAGTCGTACAGATGTGTCCTCTCAGTTCTATGCAAACATACGCGCCGAATTTTAACCCTTAAAATGGCGCAATTTGATAAAACTTTGGTGTCATCTTAATATATTATATAACTAGCGGACCCAGCAGACGTCGTCCTGCCCAGAAAAGCAGCGCCATCTGGGTCCAATTGTGTTTTCAAACCATCCAGGAACCCATTGAAATATTCACACAAAATTTCATCCCAATCGGTCCAGCCGGTAGATTCTGTAAAAATCTCACCGTGAAAAGTTAGGTGAAGTGAGCTTAGAGTGAGCTGTCAATAGTGTCCATCCTTAGCATTAGTTGGAATGACAGCTCACTTCACCTAAGTTTTCACGGTGAGATGGTTACAGAATCGCACTGCAGGTCGTTTAGGAGGAGTTAGGTGACGTGAAGAATCTTAATATATGTAATAATTCTGTACGTGTGTTTGTCAGTCCTAACTCGCAGCCGATACCTCTGCGTTCCCCCTTCAATCATCCTCTAAATGTCAGTCAGTAATATCAGTGCGATTCTGTAACCATCTCACCGTGAAAAGTTAGGTGAAGTGAGCGTGGAGTGAGCTGTCATTCCAACTAATGCTAGGGATTGACACTATTGACAGCTCACTCTAAGCTCACTTCACCTAACTTTTCACGGTGAGATTTCTACAGAATCGATCGGCTGTCCCAAGTTGACAAAAAATAAAGGGCCCGTTTTGACATTGACAGTTCTAGTAGTTAATAAAGATCAAATTCGCAAAACACGTATTCGTTTGTATGAAACTGGCAGGTGTCAAGAACGCATAATTACAAATGTCAAAACGGGCCTTTTATTTTTTGACAGTGAGGGGCCCGTGGCTAAGTAATAACAGCCGCACAGGTCGATCGGTCAGGTTAAGCTAAGCTTGCCGCGGGTGGTCTGTGGATGGGTGACCATCTTTGCATACCGAGACCCCTCCGTGCCTCGGAAAGCACGTTAAGCCGTTGTTCCCGGCTTTTATTCGTGGATCTTTGACAGTCGTTACGAGTAGTCAGAAGCCCGAAAGTCTGACAATCAGTTTTACCAAGGGGTATCGTATTACCCAGTAACTGGGTTGTGGAGGTCAGATAAGCAGTCGCTCCATGTAAAATACTGGTATTCAGCTGCATCCGGTTAGACTGGAAGCCGACCCCAACATAGTTGGGAAAAGGTTAGGTAGGCGAACTTTAATTACAGTGTAATCTGTCCTGTCTGTTAAAATTAATATTTTTGTTTAAGCACAGTGGTTTTGTTAATTATTGTGACACTGTAGCACTTAAAACTATTTATATTGCTGTGCCCTAGCAGGGTTCATGTATGAAACCTTTATAAATTATACTTGTAACAACTTGTAAACTACATGAATGCAATAAATGATGAATCTGTAACTGAATCTGAATCCTACTAAACACCAATCAAAACTAAAAAGTTTTAGGCCATTTGATGTGCCACATAGCATTACGGCTGTAATCCCCGAAGAGTTAGGCAAAGATGTACTTATGGTACACATTTCGCCAGTTTTGTTTCAGTCCCATGTGTAGCAGTATCTACAACGCCAATCCTGCATCTCGCAAGCAGAGTTTACGGCGCAATTAGCATACATACAAACTTCCTGACATCAGTCGTAGGGCAATTGCCCGCCAGACACAACACCCGTCTGGTTGGCCTTTTCTATAGAGTATGAGTGAACTTTACACCCTGTTCCTCATACCTCTATACTGGTGACCCCGAATATAAACGTCAGCGCAGCCTTCGTGCAAATACTTCAGCGTGACGACATCTTCATCGCTCCCGCAAGCTTTAGCGCTGAGTCACTCACCCAGGCACCCAGCATCCACGGCCCGCACCATCATCAAGGCCGGCACGGTCCTCATACCTCTATACATGTAATAGGGGACGAGCCTATTATTATTAACCGGGCACAAATCTGGATTTCGGGCTGCTACTGAGGAATTATTGATGGGAAACCCCAATAACACAGCCAAATACAGCTTTTACCAATGTCACTTTCAAAGACTGTTTTTTTTAGCCGCTAATACCTCACTGCTGGTCAAAGGCCTCCTCCACCTCTCTCGGTCCAGTGCCGCCAAGGACCAATCTTTATGAAAGGAGTCCAGCTCTTCTCGCCATCTCCGTCTGGGCATGCCGCGATGTGGCAAAGAAGACTATTATACGATAAAAATGACAATATGTAACCAAACATAAAGCGAAATAACACTGCAATCAGCCAATCACAATCTTTGTAAGTGCAACCACATGTCCAGGATTGCTCTGTAATTAGGTCAATCTCATCTAAAAGTCATCGTTAAGTCACCGTGGCGGGCTAACGGCCTTGTTATTAAAAGCGGTGCAGCGGTGGCGACAATTCTGTGTTATTGCGGTGTGAAGTGAGCTCACAGCCAATAACAGGCCACCTGTACTACCGTTTCAAAAGTCATATGGTTCTCACTTTATATTAAAACTGAAATCGGAAAATCTGAGGGGTAATTCTCGTAATTTTAAGAACATTTACATTCTGATCTCAGTCCCAATCTGTCAAAAATACCTCTTATTTCCATACATTTTTGACAAGTTTTTGACATTCCAATTATATATTACATATTTAATAATAATAATAAATGTTTTATACTTAATAATAAAACAATTATATATTACCTACATATTTTTTATATTTTAAATGTTTTTATACTCTAATAATTATTTAAAACTATAAGTATTTATATTATATACTTATTTATTAAAATAAAGGAAATAATAAAGCAATGACAAAAAAATATAGTCGTTAATTTTGCAACCTCATGATCATTTCTTAAAAATTATCGTCTAATATATTTTAGAGCTGATTTTTCCACGCCAGATAATTTTATCGGAGGAATAATTTTGATTTTTTGACAGCTCTTCCGTACAATAACTGTCAAACGTCAAGTTTATTCCACGAATGAAGATTATCTGTCTATTGAAAAATCAGCCCTTAGAGTTTTATGTTATCAACCAGTTTTATAACCGACTATATTTCAGCCAAGCAAAAAGGAGTTTCTTATAGTCATTCGGATCGAACCTTCATAGTAAAATTAAAACAGTCTCTGTTCTTCGAAACATAATAATATGCAAAAACAATAAGAAAAGTGAAATAAAAATCAACAGAACGGTCCAACTTCTCTCCGCTCTCGGCTCTTGTTCACAATTTTATTTATGATTATAAGAATGTAAAAGGAGCAACTGAGTACGTACAGACGCCAGAAGGTTAAGATACCCGAAACTGTCAAATTTTCGTAATCAACCTTGAACCTTAATGCTTTAGCGATAAAGTTGAAAATCTATTAAAGAAATTTGACAGATTGTAGTAGCTTGATGTGCTGGCGTCTGTACCAAATAGAAATTAATACTTAAAGCTAAAATATTCAGATATTCTAGCAACCGGGTCGGGTGCGATTCCGACCCAAAAGTTTTATTTACTTCATTCTGGTTTTTGTACATATTTTGCGCGTTTCCGTACCTTGAACAAAACGCAATAAAATGGATGTAATGCCTGCCTAGGACTAAGTAAATCTGTGCGGATAACTATGGTCTGTTCGAGAAGTATGTGATGAAGATGTAAACAAATGGATCAGAAACGTACTGACATGTCGATGCCAATTTGTTGTCAACTCAGCCTATCGCAGTTCACCGTTGGAAGTAGGCCCAGGTTGCCTCCGCCTTCCGTTTCCAGTCTGTCCCAGTCGCCGTCGGTCGTCGGTACAAAGTAAGTGGTTTGATTTAATTATTTGAATTTAATACTTAAACCCAAATTTAAATTACCTGAAAGATGTTCCGCAATGACAATTCAGATTAATTTTATGGCCTCAATTTTTATCGATCATAATTATTTCAACTACATTTTAGCAATACTTATAAAACAATAACTGTTGAAAAAGTGGAGAGAGAAACAGCTTAAACTTCTCTGAATGCAAATAAATGTGTTACCAATTCCCTTTAGTGAATCATTGCATAAGAATTTAACATGAACAGGGTTTATTGACACTTTCATTACATACTTTTCGAACAGACTACCTAACCTAGCCTTTTCCCAACTATGTTGGGGTCGGCTTCCAGTCTAACGAGATGCAGCTGAATACCAGTATTTTATATGGAGAGACTGCCTATCTGACCTCCATAGCCCAGTTATTGGGTAATACGGTACCCCTTGGTAAGACTGGTTGTCACACTTTCGGACTTTTGACGACCCGTAACAACTATCAAAGATCCACGAAAGACAGTCGGGATCAACGGCTTAACGTGCTTTTCAAGACACGGAGGGGTCTTGGTATGTAAAAATGGTCACCCATCTACGGATCAACGCAGCAAGCGTTGCTTAACATGATCGATCGAACCGTGCGGTTTCTAAGCCGTGTTATTTCTAAGACACAAACCGAACGGGACAAGACCAGCGAACAGACTATACAAGTGAATATCAAAGCCGCCTGGAATTTGTTTCATTGAACTTTCAAGAGTTTATTCAGTTAAACCTATGATAAATCTATCGCAGTGCATGAATGATGGAAATCAGTCAGTAAATGGTGTATCAAAATGTCGTGGCTTGGAGACTCAATGCCACGTAACGCATAAACTCCAGTGCATTCCAGTCTAGTCCGCTGCAAACGCAGTGGTCTAAATGTAGGGCTGACTAACTTGAAAAAGGGCTCTTGTAAATAGTTGTTGGTCTAGTAAATTTCCCCGACTTATGAGTTGTACCTAGGTCGTGAGTTCGAACCCAGGCTTTCTTCTCGATGACATACAGCGTCCACGTCTCAGCAGCGTATAGGAACATAGGGAAGACCAGTGTTTGAACAAGCCGGATCTTGGTGGCTTTTGTAAGATCTCTGTTCCTCCAGACTTTTTTCAGCTTAGAAAGTAAGCATTATTTTTTTAGTTAGCATAATCAGCCTATAATGTCCCCACTGCTGGGACACAGGCCTCCTCTCATTGAAAGAGAGTGGGCCATAATTCACCACGCGGGGCCAGTGCTGGTTGGTGGACTTACATGTCATCTAATATTTTATTCTAGAACCTTAGTTTCCTCACGATGTTTTCCTCTACCGTTTGAAGAGCAGTGGTGATGCAATTATTTACATTAAGTAAAGTGCTTGTCTGGGTTTGAATCTACGACCTACAACTCGTAAATCACGGCCATTATCACTGGGCCACCACTGGTCTCTCAGAATTATTAGAGGGTCGATTATATTCATGCCTTATTTTTATTACAGCCCTGAAGTCAACTAAAGCCTGATAGTTATGCACTCCACAGGTGGTAGAAAGCCAACGGCTTACGTGACACGAAATGCAACGATACTGAGAACTTGGTTGGTTAATGTACGGTCTACGTGCACTGAATCTAGACTTGTGCAAACTTGCAGAAATCTGAGAGGAATGATTAAATAGGAATTGCTGCTTACGATTTTTTTCTTTTAGACTGGAAGTGACTCTCGTCCTGCATGAAAAGGCTTGCATGAAAAACTAACATCTAACACACACACACACACATCCATCCACACACACCCTCCCACCCTCACACACCCTCATACACACATACAGACGCATAGACGCACACACACACACACCCCCTCACACACACCCTCGCACACACACACACTCCCCCACACACACACACCCCCTCCCTCACACACGCGCACCCACACACTAGCACATTTACACCAATAATTTCTATGACAAAAATGCAATAACGTTGTCAGTGTCAGATTGCCATCTCCATCTGTAATACAGGTATTCCAAGTACAGGCTCCAAATCTCCACTACACTAATATAGTAGTAGTATTTTTGTATACACAAAATTATAATTTGTAATACTTTTTCATTATGTGGTGGAGAATATAAACGTTTTTATTATTATTATTATTTATCTTCAGTAGGTAACAAACAAGAAAATAGGACATGATTTTTTTTTTACTTTGTAATTAAATAAAACGATATTTTAAGACACTTTTAAAACTAGATGACGCCGGCATTGCCTAGCTGACTGGTTAAATAGTACAATAAAAGAAATATAAATATCCTTTACTAGAAAAGTTATCATTATCATCTGCCTAGCTTTTTCCTAACAATATTGGGGTCGGCTTCCAGTCTAACCGGATGCAACTGAATACCAGTATATTACATGGAGCAACTGCCTATCTGACCTTCACAACCCAGTTACTGGGTAATACGATACCCCTTTGTCAAACTTTCGGGCTTCTAACGATCCGTAACGACTGTCAAAGATCTAAGAATGACAGCTGGGACCAACTGTAAAGATCACCCATCCACGGACCGACCGCGGCAAGCGGCTTAACCTGATCGATGGACCCCTGCGGCTGTTATTACTTAGCCACAAGCCCCACCCAGTATCTTTAAACATTATGGATTGCAAGTAAAATTTGAATACTTATCATGCGAGTGAATAACGGCGCAGGGCTCCAATTTATTGTCAGTCTGAACCCTACTTACTAACACAGTCCTCCAGGCCGAATCTCGACAATGGCAGCCAATCTCCACGGAGACTACGCTGGAGATATTATAGTGCACAAGTGTGTGATATAAGCATATTCTTATGGACATATGGCATCCAAATACGGGGCTGTACTAAGCCGAACAACATCAAAATTATACAAACATTCCAGAAGAAGATACTCAGGAGTATTGTTAATGCGCCCTGGTATATAAGAAATGACGACCTCCATCGCGACTTAAAAATGGAACCGGTCACCGACATAATCCAAAAATTTGCTGAGACCCATGAACACCGACTCCACCGGCATGTGAACATCGAGGCAATTCAGCTGTTAGACCAAACAAATATAGTGCGAAGACTAAAACGGACAAAACCTTTTGAGTTAGTGTAGTGTAAAAAGTGTAGAAATAATAGTGCCAATGACACACATAATAACACATGAACAAAGTGCTTATATCATCATATCAGACTCTAAGAAAGTGGAACGGACTTGTGTAAAGTACAATAAACACTATTCTAAGTTTTAAAATAATTATCACGTAATAAATCAAGTTAGATTAAAATTGCTTATTAGTCTTATAGGCTAGATTGTAATTAATTATTAAGAACCTGGTTCTTTTTAATAAAGGATATAAAAAAAACAAGTGTGTACGCAGACACAAGTGCACTCACTCTCATAGTCCGATGGGATGGTAATCCCACAAGACCGGATAGATATCATGAGCAGGACCAACCGTTTAACGTGCTTTCGCCAGGCATGGTACCATACCGCCAACTTTCAAACTCCGGGCTGTTACTGAGAATTCCTAATGCAATAACCCAGGACTCTGTAACACTTTGCCCGACCTGGAAATCGCACCCAGAACCCCACGTTTAGCAGTCGCGCTTGCGACCACGAGTAAAAGCTAGAAGAAAAGAACTAAGAACACAAATACAGAGAACATGTTACAAAATAAAGTAACAAATGAAAACTTTACTTATTTTAATTTGGAGCAGTAGTGGCTCAGTGGTAACGGCTGCGACCGCAAGTCGCAGATCGTGGGTTCGAACTCAGTCAGGCGCTTTACTTTTTGTAAATTATTTCATCACCACTGCTCTTAAAACGGTGAAGGAAAATATCGTGAGGAAACTAAGGTTCTAGAATAAAATATTAGATGACATGTAAATCCACCAACCAGCACTGGCCCCAGAAAAATTAGAAGACATGTGACATCTATCAACCCTCAATGGGCCCGCGTGGTGGATGATGGCCCATTCCCTCTCACGGGGAGGTGTCCTGTGTCCCAGCAGTGGGAACGTAATAATAGGCTAATTATAAAATAAAAATGAAGTAGAAATGGTTCAAAAAATGTTTTTCTTTAGATAGGTACCAAAAAGTTTCCCGTTTCAAGTATCCTGTGGATACCATCGGGTCGACAGTGAACTAACTCCTAACGAGCGTGCTCCAATTATAAGAGCGTCGTCTTCGTTCATAAAACAATGAAGAATATAAATTCATTATTTTTATAACAAATTGGTGCATACTTTACTCAGTGGTCATTTTGTTACTCGGGGTAGAAAAACCTTTAAAAAGTGCTAAAAATGCTAAAGTATCTCATGGAGGCGTGAAAGTCGACACCAAATTAACTTGTAGGACATTGCCTTTTGGAAAGTATTTTTATTTTTTTACTACCTAGTGTTTGTCGGCACGGTTGGCGCAGTGGTTAAGCGATTGACTGCTGCGCTGCGTGTCGCGGGTTCAATTCCCGTACGGAACAAATATTTGTATGACCTACAAGTAGTTGTTCCGGGTCTGACTGTTTGTGTATGTGAGTTTAAATGTTTGTAAACGCACCCACGATACAGGAGAAATTCCTAGTGTGGGGCAAGGTTATTTCAAAAAAAAAAAAACAAAAAAAAATTGTCAAGATATTTTATGATACTTTCAGCATCGGCAAATAGGGATTTAGTCGCTTTTTGGAACAGCGCGGCAGCGATTGAACGCTACGCCACCCAGACAGCATCCAGCCAAGGCATAAACTTTTAATTGAACTATGCGACTACACGCTAATGGCACCTTACAGTTTTACATTAGAAACGTCTTTATGTTTTGGCAGTAAGGGCTGACGTGCGCTTGACTGTTCCTACTAATTTCGTAAAGTTTTTTCGCAATACCACACTGCTCCAAACCATAGATTACTGACGTTGCTCAAAAAGCCGCTAAGCTGAAGTGGGACTGGGCTGGCCACGTCTGCCGTATGCCCAATAAGCTGTGGGCCAAAACAACCACCACGTGGAGCCCTGACACAGCTAGAAGGCGTCGCGGCAGACCCCGTAGAAGATGGCGGGACGAGCTGGACAAAACAAACGACCAGTGGTCTATTTTAGCCCTGGATCGAAAGAGGCAATCATGGGAGAGGCCTTTGCCCAACAGTGGGAGGAACAGTAACAGTAACATCTATCTTTTATCTGTTATTTTGGACGCTTAAACTAATATCGTCTAACCGTACACATCGCGATTACACAAAACGAAACACACTTAGATTTTTACCAAGGGTTACACTATTTAGAATTTTGTTATGTCCTGGCAAAAATGGGCATCGATATCTAAACACGATAAAACTAAAAGAAACATTTTTGATGCTAATCTTTTTTTTGTGGTCTACGAGCGCTGGTATGGACAGTGTACTTGAAACTCCACTTGAAATATATATTGTGTTGAGAAAATCACTTTCTTTTTTGTATTAAAAAAAGGTTTTTTTTTAAGTTTACGATGCCCTCACCAATCATGTCTATGAATTTTACACAAAAAACGGAGGTTTTAAATGAATATTTCAAGTAACTAAAAATAAATTGTCATGATTAAAATAAAAATAAAAATTGTCCGTGCAGGTTGCCAACAAGCCGATGTTGTCCGGATAAATCCGCACGGATGGTAACCCTAGATTTACCTCAGTTTTACCTTCCTCAAAGGCAAAGCTTGGGATAAAAATAAAACGTCCGTATGTCCACCACATAAGTTGGGACCAAGATGAATCAGCAGATGGCTTATTGCGGCTCCCACGCCTTTGTATTGTAATTTTATTATTAGCCATATTTAGGGAGGGGCCCGTGGCTAAATAATAACAGCCGCTTCGTGGATGGGTGACCATCTTTACATACCGAGACCCCTCCGTGCCTCGGAAAGCACGTTAAACCGTTGGTCCCGACTATCATTCGTGGATCTTTGACAGTCGTTACGGGTCGTCAGAAGCCCGAAAGTTTGACAACCAAGTCTTACTAAGGGGTATCGTAGCATCCGGTTAGACTGGAAGCCGACCCCAACATAGTTGGGAAAAGGCTAGGCAGATGAAGATTGTGATGATTACAAAGAAATCTCGATGTGTTTTCAACTCATAAAGACCGCAGGAGACAGGGATAGGTTGCTATTAATAATATTTCAAAAGTTTATTCCTATAAGAGCCGCTTTCTGGTAAACCGCTGAAGCAAATTTGGTGAAATTCGGAAACTTGCACCCGGGAGGAACTAAGCATATTTATTTATCAACCCGTAAATGGATGCAAGTCTTGTCTCGTCCACTTGAAGTCGGCAGTAGAAGACTGCCGACTAAAAAATTAAAAGAAAAATAACCTTTTTAAAAACAAGCTTTTATTACTTATTAAAAAAAAGGACTAAAATGTTAAAAATAATTTAAACCTGATATGTAATAAATAAAAGCGTGTTACATTTTGATGAAACATAAAAGAACATTTAGAACACAATGTAACACGCTTTTATTTATTACATATCAGGTTTAAATTATTTTTAACATTTTAGTCCTTTTTTTTAATAAGTAATAAAAGCTTGTTTTTAAAAAGGTTATTTTTCTTTTAATTTTATTTTTAACTTTTTAGTACCTATTTTTGATGCGAGATTGACTACGGCGTAGTTCGTAGCGTGTAGCAGTGTTTTCCCGTTATATGCGTTTACTGCACTTAAGCTACCTGTTCATCTTTAGTCCCTGGTTACCATCTAGCACCAAAGTACTCGTAAAGACGAATTAAACGAGCCCAAACTCGATGGGGTTGCGTCGTTTAATTACGGAGTTCCTATGGCCACCTCCCAGCTCCATCATCAGACCCTGGTTACCATGTAGTATCAAAGTACTCGTCAAGAGGAATCAAACGAGCCCAAACTCGATGGGGTTGCGTCGTTTAATTACGGAGTTCCTATTGCCACCTTCCAGCTCCATCATCAGACCCTGGTTACCATGTAGTATCAAAGTACTCGTCAAGACGAATCAAACGAGCCCAAACTCGATAGAGTTGCGTCGTTTAATTACGGAGTTCCTATGGCCACCTTCCAGCTCCATCATCAGATTAGCTCTATGTCATAATAATATTGCATTGTCATCCGATTTATACATGCATACAAAATTTCAGCTTAATTGGAAACCGGGAAGTGGATCAAATTTAACTTGCAAGATATGATTACAGACAGACAGACAGACAACGGGACAGGTGAAACTAAATAAAAGCTTGTAAAAATACATTGATAGTATCAGGATTTTTATCTATGCGTTATTCTAAGCAGAGAAAAAATTGGTATGACGGGTGGGCACAGGGTTCTGTATGCCTAAAATATCAGGACATTCGCAAAAATAGGTCAGCAAACATTCACTATGTATGCGGAATCTATGCATCTGGGTTTGTAAGTAGGTATAGAGCAGGTAGATTTACATCAAAAGCGAGAAAGCGCGAGTTCGAACCATGAATACACCTAGAGAAAAGCTGTGCTCAAAACGGTGAAGGAAAACATCGTGAGGAAACGAAGAAGAACCAAAAATTCGAAGACATGTGACATCTACGAGTACCATCCCGCACCGGACCCGCGTGGTGGATAACGGCCCACTCCCTCTCACACAGAGGAGGCTTGTGACCCAGCAGTGGGAACCTTATAGGCTGATTATGTATGTATGTTATGTACACCTAGAGAAATTAATAAACCGTTCTTGTTGCCAAAAATTCTTTCTCCCATATCAACATTTTTGCTCTATACAGGATGAAATAAAAAACGTGCGCCAAATCGAAATAGGAGGTGTAGTAACTGTTACATAATCATTGTAAATTATCATTTCCCAAATCGAAATTCATGAAAAAAAAAACGTGTAATTATTGTCTTAGTTAGATAGTGCAAACTAAGTTATTGCCTTCAAGTAGACATGAATAATCGTCGTTGAAGTAAAATAATTTTTTTTTTTTCAAAATTTTCAAATGGATTAAGAAAATTAAAGGATCAATTTTAGCGCGCGCCCCACAAGCAAACCATTTATCGCAGAGTTCACAACATGAAGCAAGTTGGCAACGCGTTGAACTAGCGGTATTTATCCAATTTTGACCGTTCCTACGAAAAAAAGGGCGCGGGACGACGTTGGCAAATCGCTCGCCTACACGCACGTATGTGCATCCCATTCCTTAATGACATGCTCTAAATTTTCCCAGAAATTGAGATAAAGTTGACATTCTGAAATGGCACTCAATTTTTATTTTATTTTTTTGACACCTTGACACTAAGAATATTTAAATGAGTACAATACGATACTGGATCACATGGCTTCTTAGTATTAATGTACGCAAAATGACATGGCTTTAGGCGGTTTGTCTGTTTTGACTTGGTAAAATTTAACGCCTCTGGTCATCACGTCATACACATCAAACACGAAAAAAAATACTCCCTCTGGCCGTGACATCAGTGAAAGTGTTAATTTATTTTAGCCATGAACATGTTTAACTGGGCAACCCATTTGCAACATATTTTGTTTGAAAAAAATAATTTTCAACCGATGGGTGAAGGTCAATCTTACTTCGGATCCTACTAATAAGTCAAAGCCAATAAAACACATGCTCGCGGCTACAATACTTTACAAACGCAATATCTCCTTGCTTTAACAAATCTTATCCAGTCATATTAAACTCGTCCGCTTCAGAATTGCGTTAGAATTACTTTTACAAGGACAAAGGACGGCTCGGCGTCCGACTGGAACTTAGAACTATTTCAATCTGGTTCACGTTCCAGATTCTTCTAATTTGTACCTGGAGTGTAGAATTGAATTCAGACGTCGACTCTACTCTGGTATGGTGAAACTTGGTAGTCAGTGACGACTTGCGCTTGTCGTCCCAATTCCCTCAAACTGCTGAAATCCTGTGAGCAACGCTGTCGACCATTTGCATCTCGTTAACGAGAATTAGCAGCAACTAGTTTCATTCTATTTGTTACACTGGGATACGACAAAGTTTGAAGTAAGTCTGTTTTATTCCAATATTATCAATACTCAGCAAAAAATGTGTCTTCTAGGCGGCAATTCTGTGGCAGTAAAAATACATTGAGGTGCAAAATATTATAATTGGTGTACCTTCTACAAAATTTGCAGTTCCTACGTAAAGACAATTTATAAGAATTGAGAACCTCCTCCTCTTTTGAAGTCGGATAAAGAATTACCAAGTCATGGACAAAACAAATAATTTTATTTCGGCCAAAAATCCTGTTTAACGTCAAACATTATAATGCACGATTTTGTCTTAAGAATTCAGAGAACAACTTATAAATGGGATTTTTCACAAAGGAGCCCAAATGTCCAGTGTTAAATCAACCCTTTATAAACGGGGTACAAATGTCCCGAATTTGCATTCAGTATGTTCATGTTTCTAATATTAACAGGATCTTTTGAATCCGTAAACATTTTCTTATTAAATAAATCCGTTTCTTTGTTTGTTGGAAAGAAAAACCCTAAATTGAAAAGTGTTAATTCCTTACCCCCAATATGTTGAAAGATCTATCTAACTACACCTTACTATGGAAAATACGAGTAAAAAAAGCATCATCCCCCTTTTACCTGTACGGGGAAAGAAAAACGAAAAAAAAAAAACTGTATGCGTGATTACTATCTACGAGAATGTATAACCTAACCATGCCAAATTACAGTTTTTTATTACCAAAGAAGGATTTCGGAGTTAACCCGTGGACAGACATACAGACTAAGATTCCTTGTTTTTACTACGGAAACCAGGTTGGACTTACATCTTCCTGGTAAAGTGGGGCTACCTTGACGTAACGGCAGTAAGGTGTGATTGTGGAGCTATGTCGTGTCCTGTCCTCTGTGTCCCAAAACATACAGTCAAATTGACCTCTGTGCTGCAACCGACAACGCCGTGGAAGTGGCAAAGTTTTGAGCCAACAAGATCTACAATACAGTCGTGCCAGCAGCACGAAGAAGAAAAACTACGGAAACCTTAACACAAATAAAAGTCGTGTCACCATTCGTTTCGGATGTGAACACAATGAGTTTATGAAAAGCCAACTTTAATTTCAAAAAATGAATTTTAATGCCGGTTTTTTACTCGTAGTAACCATCTGCAACCCGTCGTTCGTCACGCGAATGTTAACCCGATATGGACGCGAATAAATCACACCCACTGTAATGTTTGGACTGTTAATTAAGTTTGTAACAAGCGGCGCGGACAGGGTTATTCATTCTTGACTAATAATTGCGCCACCGGTTTGCATAATAAATAATTAAATTACTTATTTAATTTGCAATGTTTCATATTGAGTTCAAGCAGATATAAGGTTCGATATAAAGGGAGAGCCTTCATATCGAACGAAACCAAAACTTTCTCCCGCAGACAGGTGCGACGCGACAGCGCGACACGACAGTGCGACACGTCAGCGCGACGCGACTCTAGTAGGATAATTTCTATGAAAATTTCATGGAAATTGTTCTATTAGTCCGCTCAATGAACAACCAAAAAGGAGGTGTGGAGCGCGTGAGCTGGAGACCTAAGCGATTTCTTTAGAAAGTGGTTCAGGGTGCTTAGGGAGTAAACATACTAAAAGTCCCCGCGTCTAGGGGGTGAGCCGGAGGGGGGGGGGGGGGGGGGACAAAAGTTCCCACTTTTGAGTTTTTCGCTAATATCCTTCACACAGACCTTTATTTCAATCATTTTTAGCTTCCTCACAGTTAAATTAGAAAGTGTCCAAAATTGTTTTTTTTTTTCGACGAGCCTTTAATTTTTGACTATTTATTTCAGAGATACATAGGCACGTTGGTCCCGGCTGCCATTGATGGATCTTTGGTAGTCATTATGGTTAGTCAGAAGTCCGAAATTCTGTCAAGCAGGCTTACGAAGGGGTATCAAATTACCTAGTAACTGTAAAGCTGTGTCGCTCCTTCTAAAAAACTGGTATTTAGATGCATCCAGTTAGTCTGAAAGCTGACCCCAACATAGTTGGGGAAAAGCTAGGCTAATGATGAATGGTGAGGTAAGCGCGCGTCAAAAATGGTAATTTTTATGACTGACATTAAATTCGCTAAAGGAGGCGACTTCGCAGAACAAATGGTTATGTAATCTGACTGAACAAGTTTCAACCTCTGTTCAACCACACGGCAAAAATCATTAACAAAGTTAAATGAATCTGTTGGTTTAACAAAGGTAAATTAACCCTCAATTGGCGGGCCGCGTTGTGGTTTAATTTAAATGACAATAATATAACGGATTCATTTATTACGACGCGCCTCTCGGGTCCCAGTAAATTGGTATGTGTGAAAGGTTGGCCGGTATAAAAGAAAAACAATTCGGGGTATAACATGGACTCAGTAATAAAATACCGTTAGAAAATGGCTAGGTAGGTAATCGTTTTTTTGTTGGCAATTTTGCAGGCGAGGCAGCCCACTTGACGATGCTACATAACATTACAACAGTACGGGGAGTACTGTTGTAATGTTATGTAGCATCATCGTAGGGAAAGATAGAGGTGTAGAGTCAGCAACAAAAGTCAATTAACACTGTTACTTTTACAAAAATCATCTAAATTGATACAAAATGATGCGATACATTGGTTTTCTCTATTTCATGTAATAGCAAAGAGTTAATTATTCTTAAATATTATGTTTTTTAAGAATATTTTGCTCAATAATTAAGATTTAAAAAACTAAAGTGTTAACCGACTTTTGTTGCTGATCGTACATCACGAGCACTAATATGAATCAATTAATCAATCAGAGGGGCAATTCTCGTAATTTTAAGAACGTTCACAGTCTGATCTCAGTCTCGATCTGTCAAAAAATACTTCTAATTTCCCTACATTTTGACAAGTTTTTGACATTTGTTTGTCGCCGAGATGAGACTGCGACTAGATTTTGAACGTTTTAAATTACGAGAATTGGCCTTCTGTTTATTTGTGAAACGGGTGTTTACATAAATAGGTGCGCTATGTTTTGTCATATTATTAAGACATACAAAATAAGTGATACATTAGGTGTCATTACCTACATTATGTGACTTCTAATAAAAAATAAAATATTAAATTAATTAAATACATGAACAGAAAAGAGAAAAAGAAGACATCAAACACAATAAAATCAATAAATAGTCATTGTTGAGTTAGAATCCTTGTATGTGTGTAGTAGTTTTACAAGGACGTATGCATGTGTGTGTGCCATTATATTACTTAGACATAATTATTGTCCTTTAAACTAGTCGAAAATAAATCAGCATAGTGCAAACACGTATTTCTCTTACCCAAAAATCCCACAAGCAAAAGTGAACCTTATTCCTATAACATTATTACATTGTTGTAAAATACATTGTTCGTAGCAATACAAAATTTCATAAAAAAAAAAAGTAGTATATAGCTTTTGAATAAAGACAAGTGTACATACTTTTGCTCGTGACATATAGTACCCACATTTCACCAGTTATCTTGAGGTCCCATGTAACAGGACGCGAGGTTATTGCCATCAATCGGACACGAATTCAGACTGCAGGCGGCTTCAGAGAAATTCCTGATGGAAAAACCAATAACACTTTGTCTGACCTGGGAAACGATCCCAGGACCTCATGTTCAACAGCAGCACTTGCGACTGCTAAATCAACGAGGCTAATGTCATCATTAACCTCCAGAATTTAGTATCCATCAATAATATCCATCTTCTAGCAATAATATTGAAGTAATATATGTCCCATCACAGGCAAAAATTGCTTAAAGGGAGTCCCCAAACACAACCACCCATTGTTGTAACAAATTTCTTGAATAAAACATTTTGTATTTTTGTTTTTGTTTGTTGTAATATGAAAAACTGTGGTTTTCCTTACGCGTCCCGGTAGTAAGAGCTCGCAAAGCTCTGAGAGTACCCTGTTATATTCCGAGATTCAGCATCTGCCTAGCCTTTTCCCAGCTATGTTGGGGTCAGCAGTCTAACTAGATGCAGCTGAATACCGGTATTTTACATGGAGCGACTGCCTATCTGACCTCCATAACCCACTTATTGGGTAATACGATACCCCTTGGAAAGACTAGTTGTTAGACTTTCGGGCTTCTGACGACCCGTAACGACTGTCAAAGATATACGAATGACAGCCGGGACCAACGGCTTAACGTGCTTTCCGAGGCACGCAGGGACCTTGGTATGTGCAGATGGTCACCCATCCACGGACCAACCGCGGCAAGCGTAGCTTAACCTGATCGATTGAACCGTGCAGCTATTATTTCTTAGCCACAAGCCCCTCTATATTCCGAGATTATAACTAAATAACGACCTAATAATAACCTGGCACTGATTTTTCCTTTTAGGTACAAAATCTCCAAAACTAGCTTCGTTCAATTTGTCCTCGTCTCTGTTATTCCTTCCAGCCATTTGAGGGTAAGTCAAACAGTTTGGTGCTCACACAAACATCTTGATGGACATTTCTTATGTACGAAGTAGCGAGTGTATGACACCGTATAAATATGGATATTATGGTATATAAATTATCGAAAAAATATTAATAATAATTGCATAACACACTATAGTAGCCAACGGTTTCATTTTGACAGTTCAACAACAAACATTGCGTTATTTACATTTTTGAGCAGACACATTTTTTGAAGATATGTATTTTTTTTCGTGTGACGGCCTAAACCAAACAAATTTTACTTCTGCCAAACTGCAGAGCAGTTTGTTGGCAGATGTAGCTCCCATATACAATTTTACATTTTATAAACATTTACCGCTAAACATTACCTAAAACTAAACAAGCAATCAATTAAATCCTTTACACACACATATTTTACAGCAGTACAAAAGCTGACTTTTACGTAATGCTAATAATATTTTAAATTGCGTGATAGCATTCCAAATCACGTCGGCGATGCCACAGCCATAAGCTAGTGTGGCATAGTTTAGTCTATGCATCTCCATTTATGAGGCTTTGACAAAAGGTATTAAAAAGAAGCTTCCCCATTTTTATGGAGCAATGGATTAGCAATATCCTTCAAAATGATTCAGATGGCGAATGATAGTGTATTAGGTACAGACGCCAGCACATCAAGCTACTACAATATGCCAAATTTATTTAATAGATTTTCAACATTATCGCTAAAGCATTAAGGTTTACGGTTGATTGGCAAAATTTTACAGTTTCGGGTACCTGCTGGCGTCTGTACATAATTAGGGTGCTGGTATCAAACTTGCATGCATAATTTTACTTATGTACTTGAATTTTATATGGTGTACACATAGATATATCCGAGGTGTACATAATAAAGAGTATTCTATTCTTGCATGCGACGAACCGCATCTTGCGCTAATAATAAATAGCCAAGTGCGAGTAATAGCGACCAACTTGGAATTAGCGGTTGGTCACAATTCTAACCTAACCTAATACACTTGGGTTAAGTTAAGACCGAAGACCGACAAATCAGGGACTGTTCACAATTTTACTGGTGATAAAATCGGACAGATTGTGAACCCTGTCGGTAAGTGCAGGCTCGTTCACAATTTGATGGGTTTACATGGGCAGATTACACAGAACAGATAAAAGAGGTAGATTATGAGCTATCGATGGTACCGTCCACTATAGATTAACGATGAAAGTAACGGTTTTCATAATTGTAGCGGTATCTACACCGCCACGTGAAAACTACGCATCATACTGACGTCACGTAAAGTTCTGCATCTCGCAAGCAGAGTTTACCGCGCAACTAGGACGAGTATTATGTCACAGATGGATTGTAGAATCTGTTGTTTTACAAAACCGCTAGTTGTTTTACAAAACAGTTCCGTTATGAAAAACAACTCGACACTACGACGATCCATCTGCGACATATATACAAAGGCCCGACTTGAATCATTGGGCAGTTGCCCACCAGACACACACCCGTCTGGTCGAAGGATCCTCCCTTTTCTATGAAGGATGAGTGAACTTTGCACCCTGTTCCTCATACTTCTATATAATTATACTGTAACAAAGGTTCATAAACCCAATTAAATGGTACCAATTACAATTTACAAGCTAACACTAAAATAACAAAATTATATCCTAAATTAACTAAAACTATTTACAAACTAAATAAATAGGTACTTACCGTTTACTTTGAGTCAATTATTTCATCACCTCTCAAAACTGTCTCAAAACGCTCTCAAAACGGTGAAGGAAAACCATCGTGAGGAAACCGGTAGTTTATTATATTTTATTTATTAAATCCCATGCAATCGCCAAATAACAACTGGGAATTTCTTGAAATCTTAACCTGTGTACAGACGCCAGCACATCAAGCTACAATCTGTCAATTTTTAAAATATATTTTCAACTTTATCGCTAAAGCATTAGATTCAAGGTTGATTGGAAAAATTTAACAGTTTCGGGTAGTTTGATGTGCTGGCGTCTGTACCTTTATTTTTTAGACCGAAGAATGAAATGTAAAACACTTGGAACCTAACCTAAAGTTATAAGAAAGAAGGTATAAGAAGAAATTGCAAACATCTTACGGTCGCCGCCGGGTAGCTCAAATATTTATAGACAAGATTTTCTCTATCAACCATATTACAATAGAAGAAAAAGGGTCCTCCGAGCAAAGAACGAGAGTAATTTTATTTTCATAACTGCTTTACGGGCCCGATGGCTCATAATAGAATTTTATACTACCTACGAATTCGATTTTTATACAAAATTAAAGTACCTATTACGGTGTTATTATTTCCTTTTTTTACCTTTTTTATACTAAATCTAAGGGCACATATATAATATATACATCATGTCCCAAAACTAACGCACAGAACCAAACACCCCAATTGGAATACTATGTTCATACACACCGAATTTCGAAGCTTCCGGATTCTTTTGCTTTTTTGAGGAGCTTGTGGCTACGTAATAATAGCCTCACGGGTCGATTGATCAGGTTAAGCTACGCTTGCTGCGGTTGGTCCGTGGATGGGTGACCATCTTCACGTACCAAGACCCCTCCGTGTCTCGTAAAGCACGTTAAGCCGTTGGTCTCGGCTGCCATTCGTATATCTTTGACAGTCGTTACGGGTCGCCAGTAGCCCGAAAGTCTGACAACCAGTTTTACCAAGGGGTATCGTATTACCCAGTAACTGGGTTGTCAAGGTCAGATAGGCAGTCACTCCATGTAAAATACTGGTATTCAGCTGTATAGAGTGGGGCGCGCGTGCAGCGCGCGCACAGCTCATGCGCACATAGCTTCTTTCGCGTTTGAACTATGAACCTCAGTTGTGAATTTGCTTCCGAAGATGTCGGACCATATGACTGCCGCTGCAGCATCGGCTATTTTATTACTGACGTTGGTGGCAGATTCCGTTTTTTAAAATAAGACAGAATAGCGAGGGAAGTGCACCGCGGGCAGCACGCGCGCACCTTCTGCGCCACTCGAGTATGGCGCGTAGCTTGCGCGCGAGGGGCGCGTGGACGGCGCGGCGCAGGGGCTGCGTACGAACATGAAATGCACGCGCGCAGTTCGCAACCGGCTCACGAGCGGCGCAATCGCGGCGCATTCGCCAGGTCTGGACATACCTTTAAGTTTATACAAAACACCTATATGGTGTAACCAGTCTTATCAAGGGGTAAGGAGGAAACCATAAAATTATTATCGAGAATTCCGAAGAGTGAGGTATAATATACACATATTTATTAATATTTTTATGCTACCACAGCGTTTTTATCGTTCCGATAATAGGATAGAGTGTCTATTACAATCAAAGCCTAATTGGCATCGGTTTCATACACAAGAACCCAATATTTCAGCCAACTAATCTGATCTATCAAATTATACTGACAGACTAATGATTTTATGCTAATTATTGGAATAGAATTTCGATATTTACGCCAATCTGGCCGGATGACAATTACGAGGACGTCATATTAAATTCGCTGGCTATTAATTAATCGAACTCGACGTGTAATAAGCGAGGAAGTTGCATGCTTTTTGGTATTCACTACCACCGCGTGACGTGATATGAGATTAGCTGCGCCCCGCGGTTTCACCCGCATAGGTTTTGATCCCCGGGGAATATCGGGATAAAAATTGTCCTATGTGTTAATCCTAGTTATAAACTATCTGTGTGCCAAATTTCATCTAAATCCGTTCAGTACTTTTTGCGTGAAAGAGTAACAAACATCTATCCCTACAAACTTTCAAGTTTAAAATACGAGCATTAGTAGGACTTTGGTACCATAGCATAATTTATTTATTAACCGAATTCAAAAAAGGAGGATGTTCTTAATTCGACGGTATGTTTTTTCTTTAATTAAAACGGTTTAAAAACACAACATCCTGTCCACCGCCTCCACATCCAGTCTGTCTCAACCACCTTATTAAGGTCGTCGGTCCATCTAGCTGAAGGTCCCACACTACAAATATTGCTGTTCCATACATTTTGACCGCGTAGGTATTGCACTTTTCAATAAAACAGAAGATTTTTTTTTTATATCCTACGAAAAATTTCGACTCTATGGGGTCTAAACTCATGTGCTGAATCCATGGTTACAGTTTACGCGTCGATGTCCCTACCACCCTGTATAGTACACCAGCCATTAATCACCTACTTGGAGGTGACCCTATTGCCATCAACCGGGCACAATTCCGAATTCCGGGCTGCTACTGAGAAACTGGTGGAAAAACTCTGAACGACCTGAGAATCAAACCCAGGCCGGGCAAAATGAATAGGTAAGTAAGTGATAGTGAGTAAATGTAGTCGAGTTTTTGGTAAATTCTCTTCGATTTATGAACATCACTAGAGATTTCAGACAAATTGTACATTACCTGGCCAAAACCGTACCCTGTGTCGCCTTGTCGCGCGATATAAAAAAGAAAGTAAAAAAAAAGTTGAAGAAATTTCATAAATTCCTGATAAAAAGTCATGTTACTATGTACCCCTGCTACAACAAGCCTCTCGCTTCACTGTAGAAAAAAAAATGCATTTTGGCAACATGAAACACCATGTGACGTACTTGTGCCACTTCACTGTATAATTTTAACTTCAGTTTGCTGTAGCCAATAGAATTCAAGTTGTTTCTTGACTATCACAACTTTCTTAGTTGTTTTTGTACTAGTTCGTACTTGGGTCTCGCTTGTTCTCTACTTGTACTTAAATTAACAAGTTTTAATTCCTTGTAAAGGAAAGTTTGTGAACCTGGTTTGATTGGAAAGTTTTAGCAGACACGAGCGGTAAAAGACGTGTAGTGCCCTGGTAAAGGAGTAAAATCAATATACCAATAATAAAGCTCAAGAGTTTGTTTGTTTGAACGCGCTAATTTCTGGAACCACCAGTCGGATTTGAAAAAATATTTTTGCATTTGATAGCCCAATTCTTGAGGAAGGCTATAAGCACTTAACATCACGCTAGGACCCGAGCTGAGCAAAAACAAAAAATGTCAGAAGGGTTGCTGAGAGAAACCGAAGTAATAGCTCGGGCAGAGGATGCGATGCGATGGGGGAACAAGAAATAGTCCACCTTTTAGGAGGCCTTCCAACGTTATATCTTCCGATACGCGGTCGCTTTCACCCCCATCGGCCATGCTAGCCGGTTCATACAAACATAATTTGATAGAGTGTGGATAGAAAATATTTTTTTTTTTTTGGAATAACTTTGCCCCACACTAGGAATTACTCCTGTATCGTGGGTGCGTTTACAAACATTTAAACTCACAAACACAAACAGCCAGACCAGGGAACAACTACCTGTGGGCGATACAAATATTTGTTCCGTGCGGGAATTGAACCCGCGACACGCAGCGCAGCAGTCGATCGCTCAGTCGTCAACCGTGTCGTCATTCACTCGTTTGGTCTAGTTCGAAGATTTAGTTTACTGAATTCCGGACAAATCAGACACAACTTTGAAAGTCCCGACTTAAAGCTGGACATTTCCAAAGGTCGGGTCATTTTACTTTTAATCGTAGGTACCTACTAAATTATCCAAATAAATGCAATTATTAAAAAAAAATCCTCAGTAGGCCGAATAACGGACATGTCCTGACAAAACCAGACGGATGGTAAAATAAGACAACTCAAAATTAGCGAAGCTATTGCATATGGGACCCCAACACAGACTCGCATAAAATATTCTAGTGCCAATATTCCCACAAAGGTAATACATGTCCAACTTCCTCAGAGCATTGAAAAGACAGAGCAGGCAGCTATTTTTTATTTTTTTATGTATGGCATCTCGCAGAACCTATGAGATGCTGGCTGGATGCCTCAATAAATTAAGGTCTCCAGCCAGGACTTAAAAAATTTAAAAACAAGCGACTTCACGCTAAGGGCACCCCTGTGGGGTACGGACCTTGGCTTATGGCGTCGCTGGGAGACAGCAGCAAGGGTCAGGCTGGATCGGAATTAGTAGGTAGCCAATTTATGGGTTGGTACTTAAACATGAGAGGGTTGCTTGTGGCTGAATAATAACCGCCACACGTGTTGTTCGAAGGTTAGGCTACGCCTGTCGTTATTGGTTTGTGGATGGGTGACCGTCCGTTACAAATCGAAATCCCGAAGGTCAATAAGTTTTTAAAAGGTCAGTTAAATATTTCCTCTAGAACGACACATGGCAGGCCTTCTATCTGCGAGCCCAGTGCAGGTTGGTGAATGTCACACGTCTTCGAATTTTTCGAACAACCGGCTGCCCTGGCAGGCATCTGCCACAGTCAAGCCCGGTTAAGCAGACGACCCCACCTATGAGGTGATCGTCAAATTAAGACGCTCCATAGACAGTTTAGACGTGATTAAAAACATGGCTACTAAAAATACGTCAATTTACGTCTGTCGCTAACTAATTTGACAGGACTAAACTAATATTTTATCTTCTGTCCTTTTCTTAATGAAATAGAAAGAAAAAGATGCACTGAACTTAAATTTAGTTTAGTTTGTGAACAAGGGAATCGGCGCCAATGTGTGTGTGTGTGCGTTAGTGTGTTATTAGTTTAGTTTAGTATAATTAGTCTAGTTTTGTGTATATAGGTATAGTATATTAATTATTTTATGTATTGCGTAAGAATATGCAGGTAATTATTATGTTATATTTATGTATTCATATTTTCATGTCTAAATTCCATATTTATTATATACATTTTATAATGTTTGGTGTATACGAGATACTATATAGATAATTTTATTTTGCAACCGATTTGCATCTAAAACTCCTTTACTGAGTAGTATGACCTTGGATTCCAGAAATGATTTAAATCTATACTATAATATAATAATAATAATATAATAATAATAATAATATTATAAAGAGGAAAACTTTGTTTGTTTGTTTGTTTGTTTGTAATGAATAGGCTCAAAAACTACTAAACCGATTTAAAAAATTCTTTAATAATAATAATAATAATAATATTATAAAGAGGAAAACTTTGTTTGTTTGTTTGTTTGTTTGTAATGAATAGGCTCAAAAACTACTAAACCGATTTAAAAAATTCTTTCACCAATCGAAAGCTGCATTATCCACGAGTAACATAGGCTAAATTTTATTTTGGAAAAAAATAGGGTTCCGTAAGATATTTGGGTTTTTCGGACAGAAGGTGTAAAAAATCAACCAGAAACGTTACTTATTTTGCGTACGCTGCCTAAACTATAAAAGATAGAACCATAAAATTTTCAAATTAATTGTAGATCTTATAAATATCTACAAAAAAGTCCGCGATACACTATACCTATCTATGTCGAGTGAGGCACAACAACCATTTTTTAATTTAAAAACTCTTGATTTTTTTTGGGCTACATTTAAACGCATTTATTTTACTCATGATATTAACCCTTATCAAAATAAATTATTTCATCAGTAAGTACTGTTTATGTAGATAATATTTGGTCTTTAAATGATTAAAATTGGACGTTTGGTTTTGAAGTTATGGCGAAATTAAAATATTACGATTTCTGCTGCACGGCCCGTTGCGAAGTGGGCGTCACCAAGGCCGTGCACGTGCAGGAATAAGTTTACAAAATCAAAAATCAAGTCATAATATAACTATTTACATCACATCCATGATCTGTATAGTGTTATAAAGTTTTCAGAATTTTCGCAAAGTTTAAAAAATTCATCTTCTTACTTCTATTTATTTAAAAAAAAAATATTATGTATCTTTATGGGTTATTTTAATTTCCTTTTTCGCAAAGTTTAAAAAAATCATCTTCTTACTTCAATTTTATTTGTTTGGTTTACTTCTCTAATGAAATTTGGCAATATGTTATACACTAAGGGGCTGGTTGAGTGCATTTTGGGTCGGGATTGAGGTATGTTTATTTTGTTTTTTTTGTTTTGAAAGGTGTATCTTGTTTGTGTTTTTTCGGAAGTGGTGTAAAAATCTGGGTGTTTTCTGACAAATTTACATAATTCTAAGATATATAAACAGGCAAGTGTGAGTATTTTGTGTTTTGGAAGTGTGGTTTGCAGCTATCTGTTTGTTCTATGTTGGTTATTATTCGAATTAACTTCTTTTGTAAAATAAATATGGTTTGTGAATCTGTACTGCTATGGGGCCATAGCTGAGCCATGCCTGGGCAAATGCATAGTAAGTGACAAGTGCAGTTTGCAGGTTGGTAGTTTTATTAATTTCGCGTAGGGCATATGAAAATTTTGACAGCTTTGCTCTTATTTTCTGTATATGGGATTTCCAATTTATGTGGGTATCTATTGACAAACCGAGGAGAGTAAATTCGTTTACTTGTTCCAGTTTTACCTATCTATCTATCTTCTCTTCTATATATCTATCCGAAGGAAAGAAGTCCCGATCAAACCGGAAGGAAGAAGATCGATGGATCGGAAGTTCCGATCGACTGCACCAAATTAGATAAAAAAAAATTGTGTTTGTTATTGTCAGGACAAGGTTTGTATAGAAGAAAATTATGTACTAAATTCAAGAAAAAAAAAAATAGTTTGATAAACCCGCAGGAATGTCTATCAACTAGTCGCTCTGTGTTTCTGGACACATTGTAGTCTAGTTGACAGTATGTATACTCAAACCGCTACGACGCGACATTCAAACAAAGCATGAGTTTCAGGGTAACTTTATTGAATACAGGTTGAAAAAACAGTAGAAATGAGAAACATGGTGACACATGTCCAGCAAGCATAATGGGGGAGACCCCTACTATCAGTTTTTGAACGAATTTTCTCATCGCACTTTATGCACTGACACCTCAGATACGGGACATGTCCTAATTTCGGTACTTAACCTGATTTTTATACGGATCCCTATAAAAATTAGGCTAAGTACATGATCGATTTAAGTTAGGTATTTAAGTAAGTAATGGATTGTTGACCCTTTGTCTCTCCGTATCATGTATTAAGCTTATGAAATAAATTATCTTCTTTTATTTAAGCTGCTAATCTCGTCAACATTTTCTCATTGTCTCATTTTCCAATTTTTATAGAGGGTGACATGACAGATGTCACCTCCGGTTCGGCAGTTTTTGATGTAAGTTATGAGAGTTCATTGTAGGTAGGTACGTTTTAAAATTATATTTTGATTATTTCGTAATAAATTATGATAATTAGAGATCTTCCTATCTGATTTTAACAAGTTGACTGTCCGTGCATTATATGTAATGCATTTCCGACTCAGCCATGACGTTCGTGCATTACATATAATGCATTAGGTAGAGAAGGACGTTTGAACTAGAAAAAATATTTTTGGCAGACGTATAGACAATGATACATGGAAAATAAAATATCGAAAAAAATAATCCGGACGCGTCGTGGTACGTAGTAAATTTTACTTGGACAGTCAACGTGTGGTGTCTTGCAGTTGTACAGAAATTTTATATAAAAAATATGTTCCTCATCCGAAATCATGAAATACGCATAATCTAAACTTGGTTGTTATATCCGTAATGTTTGAATTATTATAAAGAAACTTTTTTTTATTTGTTATTTGTACAGAAAGAAGTATCATTTCATGAAAGTGAGACATAGCCCATTTTTCCGTGGCTGTCTTTTTTTTATAAAAATGCGAAGAAAAGGGTGTCTGTGGAATTATCCCGAGATTTTACATGTAGCGGAAAATTGGACGGCTCTCATTAGACACGAGCCATTTGTTTCGGCTCGCCCTTACAACTGCCTTGTACTCTACGTAATACTATTTTATTGTTGATGGATCTACACAATTAATGTACACCTGAAACTTTCCCCAAGGGTTTTTTTTTCAATGTTGAAATTTTTTACGTAATTAGTTAAACCAAAGTAATGATATTTATTTAACATTGCCATTAATCGGGCACCAAATAAGTTATTGCAAAATCAAAAAACAATTTTAAAACACAGCGGTTCTGCTATGTTGTTTGACGGGTTGTTTCAAAGGAAACAATCGTCGTTATGGGAAATAACAAAAAATAAATAACATAAATAAAAAAACGAAAAAAATAAAATAAATAACATTTTGGTCATTTGTTACTATGACAGCAAAGTCTAAAATTAATCCCCCGGATGCTATTTGAGTTTGTAAATGCCAAAAATCATATTTTTTATCACAAGCGTTATAAGCATAACATTAAAAAAATACCAACTTTTAATTGAATTTAACAACCTGAACATGTTCTAATTATGAACTTGTTATTAAATAAAATATGATTTTTGATATTTTTAATCTCAATAGGCAGCCGGGAGGTTAATGGCAGACTTTAGTTGTAATAGTAAAACATGCTCAAGAGGTCATTTCCCATAAGACAGCAAAACTTTTTTTCCGACTTTAATTTTTGGGTACGAAATGAATGATGTCCATTAAATTAAATCATAATCAATTATTTAATTAATTTACATTGACATTGTTCGTACTAACAGCAGTGGAAATAATTAGAAGGTAATTAATCGCTTAGGCAACGCGATCGGATGCCATAGGCACATAATATGCTAATGAATCGCGAACGCCGGTGAATATGCCAGCAACTTTATTAATAAGCATTGTCATAGTTAACAGACAGATGTAGGGAGTTGGGACTAATGAGCTCACGTTGTTATATAACCAGTGTTGCGAATCAGCATTCCAGTTTAATGCTATTGATATTTTTTAAGGCATAATCAGCCTTTAATATTCCCGCTGCGTGGATAGGTACAGGCTTCCTCTATGGTAGCGGGAGTGGGCCGTAATCCACCATGCGGGACCAGTGCGGGTAGGTAGATGTCACATGGGTTTGAAGGAGCGTTATGGTCAATTAGTGACAAAAACTGAAAAAAAAAACCTGATAAGTGCGTGTACGGAGTACGCAGAATGAAGGGTTCCGTAGTTGGGATGAATTTATCGTCAATTCACATTCGCATCACACATATTCACCCACACACACACACCCACACGCACACACAAACATATTTCAATTATATATTTTATTAAATTTCTTTTTTAATTATTTTTGTCATTCTGCCCTCAGTGCACCAAAACATGCGGTCAACGCAACCTCTGAGCTGCCACCGACCGACGATGCCGTGGAAGTGGCGACGATTTGGGCCAACTAAATTAGAAATAGTGTCGTGCCAGCGACATGAAGAAAATTGTTATGCCATATTTACTTTTACTTAAAGGGAGTCACCCCCATCACGAAGGGTAAAGAGGAGCTTGAGGCTAAGTAATAACAGCCGCACGCGCTTGTGTCGCGGCAGCGGCCGGCGAGTGCCAGAAACGACTAGATTGTATAGAAAAAAATATGGAAAAAAAGAGATTATTTTTGCAGGCTGCCGAGAACCGAGCTGATTTATTTGGAGTCATTTTGCTTAAATAGGAAAGCGAGATGTTAAAACTTTGGTTAAAAGTTTACATTAAAACGCGCGTTTAATTTTGGTGATCATTTACTATTTTTGTCTGTTATATGTTAGTAGTAAGTTAAACATAAGCCAATAATTAATCGTAAACGCACCTAGTGTTAGTAAAAACAGGCATTACAATGTTTGCAGATTGAATCGACTTTTCCAGGAGTTTCTATCGTATAGTCTAGACTTTAGACCGAACCAAAAAAGGTAAGTAGAAGTAAATCATCATCATCAACATCACTCTCCTGCCCCTATCACAATTTATTTGAGGTCGGCGCAACATGTACTCTTCTTCCATTATCATCTGAATAGCCCTTTCCCAACGTTGTTGGGGTCGGCTTCCAGTCTAACCAGATGCAGCTGAATAGCAGTATTTTACATGACCTTGACCATGACTATATCTGACCTCCACGACCCAGTTACTGGGTAATACAATACCCCTTGCTAAGACTGGTTGTCAGACTTTCGGGCTACCTACGACCCGTAACGACTGTCAAAGATCCACGAATGAGAGCCTGGACCAACGGCTTAACGTGCTTTCCGAGGCACGGAGGGGTATTGGCATGTGAAGATGGTCACTCATCCACGGAGCAACCGCGGCAAACGCAGCTTAACCTGATCAATCGACCCGTGCGGCTGTTATGATTTAGCCACAAGCTTCTCTTTATCCTTTGTGATGGTTCTGTAACCGCACGCAAGCAACACGCGCGCAGTTCGCAAACGGCTCGCGAGCGGCGCATTCGCCAGATCTGGACATACCTTTACCTAACATGAATATGGCACACGACTGATGCCAGCCTCAAAATATACCTACAAAAGAAAACATCTGTAATTTATGCCAAGGAGCCTAAAATTACTGTACCTACCTTGATTAATTATGCGTGTTGCTAATTATAAGAATGGTTAATTAAAGAATGGGAAGGTAAATTACTTATATACAGGATTCCTTTGCCAGGAATATTTAGCAAGTGGCCATATCAGCTTGGTTTCGAGGCGTTACTTCATTTCGAATTACCTTAAAAAAGCAAGAGAATCATCATCATCTGTCTGGCCTTTTCCCAACTAAGTTGGGGTCAGCTTCTAGTCTAACCGGATACAGCTGAATATCAGTATTTTACATGGAGTGACTGCCTATCTGACCTCTACAACCCAGTTACTGGGTAATACTACCTGGTTAGACTAATTGTCAGACTTTCCAAACAGCCGGGACCAACGGCTTAACGTGCTTTCCGAGGCACGGAGGGGTCTTGGTACTTGAAGATGATTACCCATCCACGGACCAACCGCGGCAAGCGTAGCTTAACCTGATCGATCGACCCGTGAGGCTGTTTTTACGTAGCCACAAGCCCCTCAAAAAAGCAAAAGAATCCGGAAGCTAAATAATGGTGAAAATTTGGTGTAGGCATATATGAACATACTATACTGTAGTAGTATTGAATTTCTGATTTTGATCATCTACTTTTGCTGTTGACTGTACTTTAATTTTGTATAAAAATCGAATTCGTAGGTAGTATAAAATTCTATTATGAGCCATCGGGCCCGTAAAGCAGTTATGAAAATAAAATTACTCTCGTTCTTTGCTCGGAGGACCCTTTTTCTTCTATTGTAATATGGTTGATAGAGAAAATCTTGTCTTTAAATATTTGAGCTACCCGGCGGCGACCGTAAGATGTTTGCAATTTCTTCTTATACCTTCTTTCTTATAACTTTAGGTTAGGTTCCAAGTGTTTTACATTTCATTCTTCGGTCTAAAAAATAAAGGTACAGAGCACATCAAACTACCCGAAACTGTTAAATTTTCCCAATCAACCTTGAACCTAATGCTGTAGCGATAAAGTTGAACATCTATTAAAAGAAATAGATAGATTTTAGTAGCTTGATGTGCTGGCGTACACAGGTTAAGATTTCAAGAAATTCCCAGTTGTTATTTGGCGATTGCATGGGACTTTCGTAGTCCGCTTCTTTAATACAATTTATTAAGAAAACCAGTAGAAATGAGCCTCTAAGGCGTCGTTCATTGTACCGCGCCACGCGACCGAACCGATTTTTTTTTTTTGAGGATGGGAAATCATCAAATAACCCCTCCCGCTCTGGGTGGTCGGAGGGAGTGTCAGACTCTTACTGACTAAAACCCACCCGTGTTCCTTCCTTAGCCCTTTATGTTCCAGGGCAGCGGTAACCCTTTCGGACGATCCCGCTACCCTGGCAGGCTTCGGCCCTATCGGGCCCCGTCAATCTTGCTGACATCGATGGAACATTTCTACGAAAACTTCATGGACATTGTTCTACCGGTGTCGCGTCGCGACGTCGTGTCGCGCCGATTTTTCGTAGTGTGTGGCAATTATAGTGACTGCGACTTGATAATAATTGACACATGAAAAACTTATGACATGAGTTTGTTAAAAGTTGAGATCCACTAAAGACTTCTACAGGGTCATAGGTTGTCCCCATTCATTTTTTACTATATTCTTTTGAAAAGTAAGCAAAAACGTTACAAAGTGGGTGATAACGCCCCCTGGGCGTTTGTGACTTTCAGGGGGCAGTAGAAGACCCATAGAAAATTATATATCCTATCTTACGACTATACTAGACTTTAAATTTTATTTTATTTATTTTATTTTACCATTTATGTACACACATATATAAACAGACAATGAAAAACAGAACAAAAAAAGTAGGTACAGAGGTGATGCTTATTTCATAAGAAATCTCTTCCAGCATATCTGAGATAGGATAATAGGTACAGAGATGTAGGCAGCGTGTGATAGAGCAAAGGAGACAAAACACATAATACATAGAATCAAAAACAATTCACTTAAAAGCTAAACAAATATTACGAGAATATACTAACATACACATACAAATAAACATACATAAATACTTCTAAAATAAATATTACTAGAATGATAATAATTATATCATACTCAAAATAATAAATACATACACAACTATGATGAGGTGGACAGATAGTGTTCTTTCACTCTTCTTTTAAAAACTGCAATAGTTTGGCAGTCCCTAATGTCAGGCGGTAGTGAATTCCACAATCGCACCGCGTGCACTGTGTAGGAGTAGGGGTAGAAGTCGGTGGAGTGGGGGGGGTGACTTGAGAAGGTTTTTAAGATGCGACCTGCAAGGTGCATCTGAAGGACGGGCGTAGGAAAAACATACATGTTTAAATATAATCGTGGCTATTTCAATAAACTGAACTATACGTTGTACATTATGTGCATATATAGACGAAATCGTCCAGTTGAGCTTTTTATTTGATCCAGAATAAAAAATTTGAACCGTTCCGGATCAGTTAGCAACGTTATAGACGAATGCGTCGGGTTCATCGTTGGACTTTAATTTATAAAATACTAGAACTGGGAGTGAATTCATATAAATTCTCTGAATTCAGATATGACCGAATTTTGTTGCAACATGGGCGAATTTTGTTGCATAAAACATTGCTTTGTTACGTAAATGTGTGGAAGACGAGCAGTTGATAATAAGATCACGATAAGGGCCAAACAATAACAGCGTCAAATTAAATAAGCTAGCGAAACTCTGCAGACGTGATAGATCGATATCTAAACACGATAAAATTCATTCTCCTGTCCTTATCCCAATTTATTTGGGTCGGCGCAACATGTCTTTTTCTTCCATACTTCTCCATTAGCCGCCATCTCGGTAGTCACCCCCTTTCTAACCATATCATCATTCACACAGTCCATCCATCGTTTCTTTGGTCTTCCCCTGCTCTTATAGCTATCGACATTCATACTCAAAACTTTCCTCATGACATTTTTCTCATTCCTCCGTAACACATGCCCATACCACGACAACCGATTTCCACGCAACTTTTCAGTTACCGGTGCCACTTTCAGACTTCCTCCTAAATACTCATTTCTTATTCTATCCATTCGTGTAACACCCTAAACACGATAAAATAAAAAGATTCGATGTTTTTTTCTTAGGTATCAATGACCGCTGGTAGTAGCTGTAACTTGAAGTATCAGTTGAGAATAAAAACTTTTTTGAAAAAAAAAACAACCGTCTTCCAAAAACGACACCACAAAGTGAAAAATAACTTTAATTTCGGAAGTCGGTGTCGTTGGGTTCGTATTTTCGTTGTTTGCCACCGACTTCCGAAATTAAAGTTATTTTTCACTTTGTAGTGTCGTTTTTGGAAGTCGGTTGTTTTTTTTTTTTTCAAAAAAGTTTTTATTTGTCACTTTTAAGTTGTAATTTTTACCAGTAATTTTGGTTTACAAACCAAACTACTGAACCGTTTTTGATGAAATTTCTATGGGGCCCTTTGGGAAGTATACCTTTTCAAACAAAAAAAGTGTTTATCAAATCGGTTGGGAAGCGACGGAGTTATGCGCGAACAAACACAAAAAAAAATACAGACTTCCGAATTGAGAACCTCCTCCTTTTTTAGAAGTCGGTTAAAAATGTGTTTTGACATTTTTAGATATCGACACTAATCACGTCTGTAAAGTTTACAAAAAAAAGTGCTTTTTTAAACTGTTATTTCAAGTACTTAAATACACTATCAGCGGTCGATGACCCCACAGCAACCATTATCATTTTTTATTTTTATTTTATTATGTTTAGAGCTCGATTCCCATCACGTATGCACAGTTTTGCTAGCTAATTTAATTTGACCCTGTGTATTGTAGCGAAATAAAAACAGGTCTACACTTGTACACGTTTAATTTAGTAAAATAAAAAATATTGTAAACAAAATTTAATGAAGGAAATTTAACAGCACGGTTCTTAATACACTCGAGAGCAATGAATCCGGGTCACTTGAAGAATCCTAAAAATTTCGGAAACTAAAAATGCTAGGTTAATGCAATAAATTGTATTTAATAGACAATGTAATACTCCTTAAATGAAGGTATTAAAACTTCTTAGTTATTGTAAAGTTATATCATAAAAAAATCAAATTTGAAAAAGGGCCACTTTCGAAGATGGAACTACGAAATTACAGCATTTGGTTTTGCTTTTGTTTGTAATCTGTCATTTATGTGGGTACATAAACCATGTTGATAGTGCTCTATATTCATTATTCCAGCTGAAATTATGTCGCTTACGCCTGAAGAATGCACCAGAATACTTACAATGCTGGAAACCGGCCGGAGTCAGCGCGATACAGCCAGGACTGTCGGTGTGTCGCTGTCAACAGTACAAAGAGTTCTCCGACGTTACGAAGAAACTGGTTCTAACCTACGCAGACCAGGAACGGGCAGAACCAGGTGTACCACAGCACGAGAAGACCGATACTTGGTGAACACCATGCTTCGAAATCGCTTTCTCACAGGAACTGAACTCACAAATCAGTTTCGACGCCTCGGAGGAAGTAACCCAAGTGCATGGACAGTAAGACGTCGGCTTGCTGAATCTAACTTAAAACCCCTTAGACCTGCAAACGGCCCTAAACTGGAGCGTGGGCATCGTATTTCAAGACTAAGATATGCCCAGAGCCATGTAAATTGGAGTATTGAAGATTGGTCAAAAGTTATGTTCTCCGACGAATCAAAATTTATGCTCTACAAGCACGATGGAAGACACAGAGTGTATCGAAGACCAGGGGAAAGATTCAAGCAAGCATGCATCGAAGAAAAAGTAGCCTACGGTGGTGGGTCTGTACTTGTGTGGGCCGGAATTTCTTCTGAAAGTCGCACAGAGCTGGTGATCATAGAAAACGGCTCTTTAACTAGCGTAAGATATGTGGAAGAAATCCTCAATGATCACGTTGGTCCATTTATGGTCAATTTAGGTGAGGATGCTATATTTATGCATGACAATGCCCGACCTCATACAGGTAGGATTGTGAATGACTACCTTCAAGAGATGAACATTACTCGTATGGAGTGGCCAGCGCGCAGCCCGGATATCAACCCGATCGAGCATGCTTGGGACGAGCTAGGCAGATGCGTAAAACAACGAAACCCTCCCCCAATCACGCTTCGTGAGCTCAAAATTGCTCTCACAGAGGAATGGGAGAATATTCCCCAAAATCGTATAAGGAACTTGGTGTACAGCATGCCAAACCGCGTAAACGCAGTAATGGAAGCACGAGGAGGCAATACGAAGTATTAAAATTCAAGAAAATCGTAATAAAGTACAAAAATTTCATGTTTCCTATTTTTGTTTTAAGGAGAGATCAGCAGTTTTTTTCTTTATGTAATTTTGTGTTAATAAAATGTATGGTGACTCATATTTTTTTTACTTTCATTTAAGGAGTATTACATTGTCTATTAAATACAATTTATTGCATTAACCTATCATTTTTAGTTTCCGAGATTTTTAACATTCTTTAAGTGACCCGGATTCATTGCTCTCGAGTGTATTTCAAAAGATATAACATAAAAAAAAGATATATATAGATATATTTCATAAGTTATAACTCTGAGGCGACGTTCCTGGTATTAGAACCCTATAAATTCGAGGCAACAATTTATATGACCGTTTTAAATAAAATAAGACAATATTAACTACTAACAATTAAAAAAACTACGAAATATATACAAATCCGGTCTTAGACTCCAGGCTGGCAGTCGGAAGGCTCCTGGCTGGTATCAGAATCCACCAGCGTTGGGTTCGAATCCCAACAGGAAGCATGCAGTTGCCTGGTCCCAGGCTAGCGGTGGGGCAAATTCAAGATCCGCCTACAGTCTTCGGACAAATCTACAGAAAATAACGAAAAATGATAATCCGAGACGCAGGCAGAATCTTTTATAACAAAAGAGCTGAAGACAAGTTAAATTACATACAAAGTCTGAATGAAGTAACCTGACTCGCCTCGAGACAAGTCTTTGATGCTGTTCGTTTATTTCGGGAACATTGCCTATTACAAAGAAAAGAATGGAATAAAATTTAGGAAACGATAAGAACTTTTGAATAATCAATAGGAACGCAAACATACCCTTGGATTTAGTCGAACAACAAACGAACTCGGCCGTTCAAACCTTTCTTTAATATCGTGGTAAATTATTACATGGTCAAGCGGAAAAAAATAATATTATGGACTTCCGTCCTGTGTCCAAAAAAAAACTTCAAATGAAAAATCTCCTTATGAGAAAAGACATTTAGAAACTTTTAGATTCAAAATTCAAAAACCGCATGAAGAAAATAACCTTTCTGATTAAAAATAAGGTTGGACTTGTTATAAAAGAAGGTGGTTCGTGATAAAATTACAATGTAGCATTCGCCAATGCTGCAGTATGTAAAATCTTAAAAAATAACGAAACTGGGAGCGCAAGATTTTTAAAATATTTTAGAAAATAGGTAGGTATATTTTTTTAATTTGACTAAACTAATTGGGACTACGAATCACTCATGCCTGTATTTCAGTTCCGACGCGGCGCTACGAGGTACGGTGCTACGTCGCTACGAGTCACGGTGCTACATCGCTACGCGTCACGGAGCTACGTCGCTACGCGTCACGGTGCTACGTCGCTACGCTGCTACGGACGTTTCAGAAAGGTAATAAACACAGTTCTGATTAGTTCTATTCCTTGACGTCTTGTTTCTTACCATAAATGTTAGATTTAGCTCCCGAATTGGGAAATCAACTCGTACGTATATTTATATTTAATCTATATTACACGCATAAGTAACTAGAACAAGACTAGCCAGGCTAAAGCAGCGCTACAAAAATGTTACGTCCTGCGGGGTAATTGCATAGTAACAATTGGTTTCATTTTGACAGTTCAACAACATTCATTGCATGATTTACTTTGTTGAGCAGACAAGTTTTTCGAACATTTGAAGCAATGGTTTACCAATATCCTTCAAGATGATTCAGATTGAGATGGATAATGTATTACGCAATTAGGGTGCTGTAAATCAATGAACGCATAAAAATAAATAAATAATTTTACCTCTATTAGAAAAACTAGTTTTAGAAATCATTTTCAACTAATTTTAGCAACTTTTTCGTATTTTGTTGTGAATGCCTAACCGAACTACAAGATAAAACAATATGACTATTTATCCAGATTCTTCCGGGACGATCGTTCTAACTGCAGTTTCAGCTGTTTAATGTAAGATAACCATTAGGTAACCCAGGAATCAACATATCCGTCAGAAGTTGATCGTAACATCCCAGCGCTGATTTGCTGGCTCCTTTTTCTCCTCTACAGATCATTATTTCTTCTGACAGTTCATTTTGTTTGTATGTAGGTATGTGTATTAGTATTATTTTGTTCTTGTATTTTATAGTCATTTCCGAGCTTTTATCCCGTATGTTACACCTGCCATGTTTTGTCCTTGCACCCTAAGGATGACTGGTAGAAAATGCTTCAGGCATTAAGTCCGCCTTTGCACAGTATTTTTTTTTACTTCAGCATAAAGTTTTAATAAACAAAATGAACTGTCAGGAGAAAAAATGATCGATAGAGGAGAAAACGAATCCAGCAAATCAGCGCTGGGATGTTACGGCCACCTTCTGACGGATATGTTCACGAGCCTTCAGTTTAAAAGATAACCGACTGGTTGCCGTTCTGATGTTCAGAGGGATCGCATTCCAAAGAAAGACATTTGCGTGTTGCTTGCTTTATTCTCTACAAACGTGAGCCTTCTGCTTCTATTCCTGCGATGTTATTGTAAATATAAATTCTATTGAAAATCCTCAAGTTTCTGTAATAAGCGTTAGGAGGGAGTTAATTGATTGGCTGCATTTTGTTTGCCTATCTGATACCCAATTCATCATCCCCTTCTTTCGAAGTATAGCCCGACTTTGGCTGTGTTATATTTTTTGTTGTGAACGTTATCCATCATAATGTAAGCGGAAATTCATCATTGCGAATTTATGGATCGATTTTTCTTCTTGATTTCGGGTTTTATAACACGTTGGTTAACAGTTCGGTTACGGAATTTGTGCTTTTAGGTTGAGATTGGCCAAATTGTACTTTAGAAGTGCTTAACCATGCGCCTAGCTCATAAATCGACAAATAAATATCTCCGACGAATAGGACCCTATTCGTCGTAGATAATTATTTGCCGATTGCAATGCAATAAAAAACGACAAACGAATTTAGGCTTTCAGTCGTATAACGTCGACGGAGGCGGCACGGGCACGAAAACATTTATTTATTATTATTTATTTATTTATATACTTACAGTTACCATTACAGGACTGATAAGCGATGGATAAGCGCATTTACCGCATTATAACCCAATGCGGTAAATGCGCTTATCCTAACTTACACTATACTAACACCTATAACTTATTATAAATAATGCATTCCTTGTAAATTCACTCAGAGAACAACAGAATAAGTCGGTCCCACTCGCTATGCTCGCTAAAATTTGTCGTATTAATCCGACTGGGGCGGTCAATACACAGAAGTGTTTTTGGGAGCCTCTCATATTGTCCAGTTGGACTTTTTTGTGAAATCCAGACTTTGGTAAATACAGGAACCGTTCCGGAACATGGGGTCTACTCCCTTAGCACGAAGTCCGTAGTTTCCCCTTTAGTTACGGGCGATTCCTACTCCGTATCAGTTACGGACACAAGGTTAGTACGAGGCACGGACTTAGAATAAATGACAACAGTCAACACGATTTGACAGTTGTCCCTACTCTGATGTGATTTTGCTCGTCCATAAAATTTAATTTGACACTTGATGACAAAATTATAGACTCCGGGTTGCTACTAAGATATTACAAATGGAAACACTCAATAAAATTTCATTTACTAGAAGAAGAACAAGCCACTAAGTCAAATATAACGCACGGCATAGCGCGGCATCAACTACAAATATCATAAATAAGTATCACGCAGAAGCTGTAACATGTCAATACAGCAAACAAGTAGGATTTCTAGTTAAAGTTATGATTAACTCGACTCGACGTAAAAGCTAGCAAATATTATTAAACTTGCGTCGTGAGCTCGAGAACTCCTTGCCTATAAATATGTCGGGCTCCTGAAGTAAGCACGTTAACATGATTGCAATGTTTTACTTGGCGTAAAATTCCGATGCAACTTTGTACGCAGGTACTTTGAGAAATGATAATGTCTATAAGAGCTGCCTAGCCTTTTTTTAGCTATGTTGGAGTCGGCTTCCAGTCTAACTGGATGCAGCCGAACACCAGTATGTTGGGTAACGAGGGATCGACCACAGTTGATGATGGGGCCGGCTAGCCATGGCGGGCTGATACCAGTCGGGGGTGTGGTGAATGTACTATTAGTATCTCTCGGGCCCCCGACAGGTATAATGATGAATGAAAACACAGAACAGCACACTCTCTTGACAACTGCACCCTAATTGCGTAACACACAATCAATCTCAATTTGAATCATTTTGAAGGATATTGCTAATCCATTGCTTCATATGTTCGAAAGATTTGTCTGCCCAACAACGTAAGTAACGCAATGAATGTTGTTGAACTGTCAAGATGAAAGCCATTTCTACTGAGTATGTTACGCAATTACCCCGCCTGACATAAACGTGATGATTATTTCCGTGTTCGGCCGCGCGCAGATTTATTTCGCGCGTGCTCGAAAAGTATGTGGGCTGTCAAAGATCTATGAATGACAGCCGGGACTTCGTTAAACCCCAGGAACATTTGCTTCTCGGCCGTGATCTGCAGTGGCCTATATGGAAAGCTCTCATTCGATTGCGTACCCGTCGGTAGGGCGCTGCAGACACAACTTGTCGAAATGGGGTATTACTGACCCATCCAATACCCAGTGCAAGTGCGGTGTCTCTAATCAGACCATGCCCCACTTGCTGGAGCGCCCTAAGTGCCCGTCCACCTGCACCTTGGATGATTTAATGAATGTCACTGATGCCGCAATTAACGTCGCCACGTACTGGGCTCAAACAATATAAAATATCGAAGAAGAGTACCATCATCATCATCATCTGCCTAGCCTTTCCCCAATAAGAGTACCATCAACACGAAAAGAAGTAGAAGACAGCCAGGACCAACAGCCACGAAACCAAAAGTGTCTAAATGAGACAGATTATTTAATTTTCAAGTAACATCTGTGTGATAATTTCACCAGACTGCTACTTTATGTAGCGACACATGATTTATTTGCTAATTAATCACATTCTCATTCTGAGCAATAATTATTTACATTTCATTTCAAATGTAACATCTACCTACTCGCTTTATACAGCCAAATGCTGCATAGTCAGCCTATAATGTTCCCACTGCTGGGACACAGGCCTCCTCTGTCTGTGAGAGGGGGCCGTAATCCACTACGTGGACCCAGTGCGGGTTGATAGATGTCACATGTCTTAGAATTTTTGATTCTAGGACATGCCGGTTTCCTTTCGATGTTTTCCTTCACAGTTTTAAGAGTAGTGGTAATGAAATAATTTGCATAAAGTAAAGCGCCTGTTGAACCTGCGACCTACAGCAGGCGAGGACCACTGGGCTGCCACTACTCTCAAGCCTAGTGCTGTGTCGATGCTTAATTATAATTTAATTGTTTATTCCAAGAAAGTGTCTGTGACATATCTCGGGACCCTGGGGTCCCGGAGTTTTGGAAGGCGTTCGAGGGGCCGAAAACAACTCCCAGAGGCCCATTAGACGTTTTCAATTAAATGAGGCACCAACGGACTATTATCCCTGTTCGCATTATGCAAGTGTACCCATCCCGGGACAAGCCCCGGTTAGTGTAGGACTATTGCAGGATATGGCAACAAAGATATTGGATTATGGGTTTGGGTGGCTAAAGTGAACTGGTTATCTAGGACTATGGAAAGACTATAGCCTCTGCCTGACCAATATTTTATATAAATATAGGATTACTATAAAGCATACTTTGTAATATTTATTAGTAAGTACTATCATAATTAGTTTCGTTTATACAAATACTTATTAATGTTGTTAAAACAAACAACATTATGTTAATTTTATTAAGGGTGTAAACATTTACTTCGTTGTACAAACGTACAATCGAGGTAGAGTCAGTTCCAAAACTTCCTGATGATAATGTAAACAAATGGATCATTAAAACGTGGCTGTGGATGCCAGTTTGTAGTGCCTCTTACAAAGTGAGTGCTTTGATTTGATTATTTGAACACTAACCCCGGTACTCAGAGTTGTAACTTAAAATGAATCAACCATTAACTTTAATTGACAACTACAAACAGGAACGCCTTCAGTCGAACATATGTCAGATTGAACACATTTCAATCTTGTTGACATTTGTTCCAAGATACCTATAAAAGCTAATGATTGATTCATTTCAAAAAACGTCTCTGAGAGCGGCAGTTAAACCCGAAATTCTAATTTTAAAACAGCTTGAAAATGTTTTTCATTTCAGAATTGAGTTTAATTTGAAAACCTCATATTTTTTGCTATGATTTATGTAGGTACGCAATTAAAAAGAGAATAACATTATTTGTTAAAAACTGGTGAGATATTTTGAAGTTGAACTTTCTTAATGCAGATGAATGTGTGAAAACCTAATAACACTTTGTTCGACCTGGGAATCGAGCCCAGGACCCCACGCTCCGCAGTAGCCCTTGCAACCACAAGATCAACGAGGCAGTAAAACAATAAACGTTTGAAAGCAGAATTCATAATAATTCAACACTAAACTAGGTACTCAAAAGTTGAACGTATGAAAACTCAACACAACTCCACATTCGTGTCCAACAAACTAAAATATTTGTTTATGAAAATCAACAGAACATTATGCTGTCTCAAACGGAAACTAATTTGTTAAAGCGTATCGTTTTGTTGTATTCGAACATACAATGCAACTGTGCCGTATGTCTTGGACTGTAGTTTTTTTTTTTTTTGAGGATGGGAAATCATCAAATGACTCCTCCCGCTCTGGGTGGAGCAGGAGGGAGTGTCAGACTCTTACTGACTAAAACCCACCCGTGTTCCTTCCTTAGCCCTTTATGTTCCAGGGCAACGGTAACCCTTTCGGACGATCCCGCTACCCGCTTGGACTCTAGTTGAGTGGAGTTTTAAACGAGGCGAAAACTAATTTTTCTACTACTACTTTTGGATGGACAATACGAATGGCTGGAATGGCTGATGTGGCTTAGAGGTATAAATGTGTAGTTCTATATAAGTGTGTAGTACTATGTATTAAATGTTACTAGGTTATATAATAGTTGTTCTGTGTTGTTGTTCTGTGTTATTGTTATATATAAGATTTATATCATTTAGGATAGGTAGTATGATATAGAAGTTCCTTATTAGGTTAATTTAATATTGTAAGTATATAAATACCACACCATCGCATTAGGTTAATCCTGTTATGATAGTTGTAGAGTTAATTAAAAATAAATAAATTATAATAAATCTGTAGAAGTGAAAATTCTGTACATTGAAAATATAAAAAAAATAAATAGCAGGGGGTGTTACTAGACCGACACCGAACCCAAAAATGTGATTAAAAAAATTTTTGTCTGTCTGTCTGTCTGTCTGTTTGTTCAGGCATCACGCAAAAACTACCGGTTCGATTACAATGAAACTTGGTATAATTATTCTTTAATATCCTGGGCACAACACTGGGTACTTTTTATCCCGGAAAAGTATATATACAATAAAAAACAAACTTAATTTTGCGGTTCGATCCCTAGACCCGATTACTGTACCAACCGCAAATAATAAGTTTGTCGTAGGTTACGTCACAGTATCTTAGCCGTGTGCAGTGTCCCTAAGTTATGCTCTAAATGTAGTGCTGAAGGTTGAATTTGGCTTGCACCGTTCGCAGCACACGCGTGGCGCGCGGCCGCCACGGATCGCTACCGTATATAAGGATATTTTTTGAACTTTGATTTGAACGGACGTGTTGAGTGGCGAGCGTTCGTTCTTATTTTAACTGCTACTTGCAATTCTAAACCGTGTTTTTCAGTGCGACCTTTTTTATTTCTATTAGTTTTTAGAGTTATTTAGGTTTATTTTTATAAGTCGTAGGTATAGATTTTAATTTTAAAGTATAGGTAGTATATTTGATAGTGTACGTAGTGACCGTAGATTATTTTATAATACTGTTAGGTAAGATTAGTCATTCGTATAGATATTAGTTTTTAGGGATTTTGCTTATTTATTGAGTTTAGTTATCATCAGAAATAGGTTTATTTAGGTAGGTAGGTATTTTATTTTCTGTTATTGAGTTTTTTTATTTTTTATTATGTAGGTAATTAGGTAAGGATATCATATAGGTACCCTCTTAATCACCACTAATGAGACACAATTGGTTTACTATTGTAATTAGCCACAAAGGGCCCGCGAGATAGATGGCATCCTGGGGAAGCACATACATTTTATCCTGTTAGCACGTTCCCGTGGGATAATTTCCGACATCCACGCGGGCGAAGCCGCGGGCAGAAGCTAGTAAATAAATAAATAGGTTCTGGAGTGGCGACCGCGTACCAGAAGGCACTGCAGTCGACAAGGACCGATGACTAGCACTCCAATTGCGTAACATACTTTCAATTACAATCTTTTCTGAAGGATATTGCTAATGCATGGCTTCATATGTTCGAAAAATTTGTCTGCTCAACAACGGAAATGACGCAATGAATGTTGTTGAACTTGCCATTAGGGTAATTGTGTAACACACTAACAGTAGGATTGGCTTTCTTTTTGACAGTTTAACAACATTCATTGCGTTATTAACGTTGTTGAGCAGACAAATTTTTCGAACATTATGAAGCAATAAATTAGCAATATCCTTCAAAATGATTAATATTATGATTGGTAGTGTGTTACACAATTAGGGTGCAGTAGTGCGATTCTGTAACCATCTCACCGTGAAAACTTTGGTGAAGTGAGCGTGGAGTGAGCTGTCATTCCAACTAATGATAGGGATGACACTATTGACAGCTCACTCTAAGCTCACTTCACCTAACTTTTCACGGTGAGATTTTTACAGAATCAATCGGCTGTATATAAAATTCAAATAACAAAATCGACAAGCGATGTCAACTTTTCCAGCTAACAGAATGCTTTCTACGTACCTTTCGTAACCCACTTCAATTTAAAAACGTTTAAAGTTGAGTAGGTAAGTAAGTTGTTGCAGGGTGAATAATAGATTGGTAGGTTACCTACCCGTAAGTGCGCCTGCCAGTACTGAAACGGAGACTCCGTTTCAGTACTAGGTACTGTGTAACGTTTTATAGTATTTAGAGAGCAATTAAATAGTTTTCTGTACGCTTTCGACGAATGCAACTTTGTTAATAGATAAGGTACATACTCATATTTATTAACAAAGTTGCAATTATTGCAGTATAAAATTTTAAATAACCACTCAGGTAGGATAGTAGGTGTCCCATATATCAAGGAACCTAAGTACGTACCCATCTTAATTTTGTTTTTCTTTCAAAAACGTTGCACCACACTAGGAATTTCTCCTGTATCGTGGGTGCGTTTACAAACATTTAAACTCACATACACAAACAGCCAGACCCGAATCAACTACTTGTAGGTCATACAAATATTTGTTCCGTGCGGGAATCGAACCCGTGACACGCAGCGCAGCAGTCAATCGCTTAACCACTGCGCCACACGTGCCGTCAAATTCATTGAATTCGTACCGACATTCAGTCATCTGGTTATCTAGGACTATAGGAAGACTATGGGCCCTGCCTGACCAATGCTTTATATAAAATAGGTACCTACACAAATAAAATGGCAGGGGGTGACTTGCACACTCAATAATGGGCCCCCGGAAACTCGCTAGCACATAGAGACGTAACGACAAGGGGGCAACATGTCCTGAGGTGCTTGAGGAGTGGAGAGGTATTCCACGGCTTTCAAAAGAATCCCAGTGCCCGGAAGATGGTCAAGATTAGGGATCTTGACCATCTTAGACATTTTCAATGAAATGAGGCACCAACCGACAATTAACCCTGTTCGCACTATACAAATGCACCCAAGGACAACCCCGATTGGTGTAGGACTATTACAAGATATGGAAACAAAGATAATGGGTTATGGGTTTGGGTGGTTAAAGTGAACTGGTTATCTAGGACAATGGAAAAACTATAGCCCCTGCCTGACCAATATTCTATGAATATAACTTACATAGATATAATGGCAGGGGGTGACTTGCACACTCAATAATGGGTCCCCGAAAAAAGTCGATAATATATTATAGTGTCATACCGACAAGGGGGCACATGTCCTGAGGTGCTTATGAGGAGTGGAGAGGTATTCCACGGCTATCAGGTCAATCGCGGAAGTACGATCAAGATCTCTTCCAGAATCTTACTGGAATACTTCCTGCATCCGAGCACGTTTGCTCTTGCGAATCTCCACTCAAGCCGGCCAATACAGGCAAGCCAGAGGAGAGGAACAAGACTTCTCCCGAAAGATAGGGTTTGTGAGGTCGCTACTGCCCAACAGCTGAAACAACTTAGACCCGCCACATGCGGGCAGCACGTGGCGAGTTTATGTATCTCTCTTGATCTGGCTCCTCACCCTAGACCTGTTTCGGCAAAGTAAACTCTACCGGCACAGAGCCAGAGTTCAGGAGCGCGCAAGCCCTACCACGACGTCAACGTATAAAATACGGCGGTGCGGTTATTTTAATATTAGGTTTATATTTATAAATGTACTGTAATGATTGAACGTATATACCATATTTTTTGGACATTTATACGTCTCTTAGCTTTAAGCAAGGTTTAGGTATAATTAAGTCGCTAAGGCCCGTGTTACAGAACCTCACTCAAGACTCAAGAGCCATTTGATTGGTTGAAACTACATAGTTTTAACTATAGCTTGGAGTCTTTTTGTTTTTTTTTTTCAGAATGGGTAATCATCAAATGACCCCTCCCGCTCTGGGTGGAGCAGAAGGGAGTGTCAGACTTTTACTGACTAACACTCGTGTTCCTTCCTTAGCCCTTTATGTTCCAGGGCAGCGGTAACTCTTTCGGACGATCCCGCTACCCGGGCAGGCTTCAGCCCTATCGGGCCCCGTCACATGTGCTGACATCTCTTTGAGGCGCGCGTGGAACACAAACACGCCGTCCGGCACTAGCCTGGTCCTGATCGGACGGTGAGTTACCCATTACCTACTCTCCACCCGCAGGCCCGATAGCTTGAGTCTTGAGTGAGCTTCTGTAAATAGGACTACGAGTTTTGCTAGTTTTGGTGTAGATATAACGCATGATGGAATGGCGATTGGCAGGTGGTAGGTAGGTACTTGCAAGATAAATCTTGCATAATCCTGTACCTAAGTAGGTAGGTCAATATTTATTTGCAAAATCCTCATTGAACCTAAAGAATTCTGCAGAAATGATGTTGCACAGTATTGACAGAAATATTAAACTACCCGTAAATGTAATTTCCAGCTGTAGCAGGTAATGGCTCCTTCAAAGCGTCAAAGAGGTAGATTAATGAGAGGGCCATAAGGCAAAGCTGCGTGAAACGACTGGAACGGTGAAACAAATTAACTTGTGAACTAATTTCAGTGCTGGTGGGAGGGAGGTATCTGTGCCTTTAATAAACCTGCTGATAATCTTGCGTTATTTACTAAGGTACTGCGTCAGTTTTACATACATTTTTTTTCCATGCTTACGAGCTTTGCTTTCTTACTACTAATTTCTTCTTTCTGACTGACCGACTCCTGTGACAATTCAATATAAGGCTGCGGTCTATCTGACAACACGCCGACCGCGACCAGCGACGTGTAGCCGTCCGTCACCGACGATGGCCGAATGCTATGTTCGTAAATATACACACACAGTATCAGTGGCGTAACTATACTCTTTGTGGCCCGTGGCAAATTCATGGGATTGGTAGGGCCCTCCCTCAATGTAAAGAAGCTCAACCAACATACCTAATTTTTTTTTTTACTGGCACTTCCCTCGCGATTTCGTCAAGGTATCTTGACGAAATCGCGTAATTTCCCTACAAAACTGAATACCTGACCGCTTACTTGGTCTAGTGGTCGAAAAAATTTCTATTCTTAGGTATGTTAGGATCAACTTGCGACCCACGGATGCCCCTGAAGTTAAAGGGGAAAATTTGTAAGTCCGTGATAAGGCCTGTCGTACTTTATGGGTCTGAATGCTGGGCTGTGAAGAAGACGGATGAAAAAAGATTGCATGCAGCGGAGATGAGAATGTTGAGATGGATGTGTGGAGTGACGAGAATGGATAAAGCAAGAAATGAGTATACAAGAGGAAGTTTGAAAGTGGCGCCAGTGACAGAAAAGTTGAAAGGAAATCGTTTGGCTTGGTATGGGCATGTGATGAGAAGGGACGAAACGCATGTGACTAAAAGAGTGATGAATATACATGTTGATGGATGGAGAGGGAGAGGAAGGCCGAAGAAAAGATGGATGGATTGTGTGAGGAATGATATGAAAGAGAAAGGAGTGAATGATAGTGTGACGGTTGACAGAGGAGAATGGAAGAAGAAAACGTGTTCCGCCGACCCCAAGCACAGATTACTGAATAGTTACCCCAAGTAACATGGGATAAGGGCAGGAAGATGATGATGTTAGGATCCTCCTGGGCTCATGGCCCTCTCGGGCCGGGGGCCCCCTCCGGCTGGGGGCCCGTGTCATTTTGCCACTCCTGCCACCCTATTGTTACGCCACTGCACAGTATACCTATTATGTTGCTTTCAGTTCTTCCACATTTTATTTCTTTTAATTCTCTTAAGGCTTATAAGTTATAAGCATTTCAAGAACTTCACCTTACTCTTTTTCTTCCAACAACTAAAGTGCTAGTTTAGTTTTATTTAGGGCGAGAATAATTCAACTTAGTCCACTTAGTGTAGTTTAAATGTTGCAAGCGGACGAGACAGACCGTGAATCCGCAAAACGGATTTGTTGCGGTTACGGTTGCCAAAATGTTCGTTGCCGCCGGCTCGCACCTGGTGATCGCGGGTGGCGTCATGGCGTGCAAGAGAAACCGCGTCCGTGTATTTACGAACACAGCATTCGGCCATCGTTGGTGACTGACGGCTACGTCGCAGGTCGCGGTCGGGGTGTGGTCAAATAGACCGCACCGCAGCCTAAATGATTTAATTGAAATAAATGCTTTGAGTTTCCGTTTGCATAACCCTATAGATACCTTATAGATACCCTATAGATACCCTGTATATACCTTACCAAGGGGTATCGTATTACCCAGTAACTGGGTTATGGAGGTCAGACAGGCAGTCGCTCCATGTAAAATACTGGTATTTAGCTGCATCTGGTTAGGCTGGAAGTCGACCCCAACATAGTTGGGAAAAGGCTACGCAGATGATGATGACATAACCCTATAGTTAAGATTAATGAATCAATAAAAAAAACCGGTCAAGTGCGAGTCGGACATAAAACTTTTGACTGCGTTGACTGTTGACTGAGTTTGATTTTTTTCACTGCGTCAAGGAATTGTAGCCCTGAGTATTTCAACTTAATACCTCCACACGTTCCTGAGAAAAAGGGTCTCTTGACAGACGGACGGACAACGAAGTGATCCTAAAGGGTTCAGTTTTTGGTAAGGAGTCCGGAATCCTGAAAATACAAGTTTTAACTAAAAACCTAAGTTTCTTCCAAAATTTCTTCTAGCCTTTAGGTATAAATGGCAATAAATAAATAAAAAACTCTTACTTTAATAATTTATTAAATAAATTACACATCTATAAGTGTAGATATAATAAAATACATAACACTGTCGAACGTCGGGCGTAAAGGCTCAAGAAATGTTGTCATACAACGTAGGCACATTTAGAGAGATCTAGAGCACCAATCAACCAAAGCTTTAGGCACCAAACTGACGCAATGCTTTCAAAATACAAAATACTATTTAACCAAGTCTGTTTCAATAAAGTTTCAATGCACACAAAACGGCAGCCATAGTCTGTGACGTCATTTGTATAATTCTAATTTCGAAGCCAACATGATTTTCCGCGCACAGGGTTAAAAGGTGGATACTCCAAGGTAGCACGCGAAATTCAAATTTTCTTACGTTTTTTGCAATTAGCTAGTCAGTACTAAGTTGTACGTTGATTAAAATATGATTCGCGGCCGTAACAAATATGTATTTACAGAATTATAATCATGAAAGTCATCAAGATTAACTCTCTAAGATCAAGTAATCCTACTGAATGGCTATTTGAGTATTCTATTCTATTTCATGAAATCTTGACATTTTAGGATTATGCTAACTTAACAAGTTGTATTACTGATTCTAATTCTGTAAATACATATTTGTTACGGCCGCGATATGGTTATGAGGTGACATTTTGTTTTTACATTTATTAAATAAAGCTATTGCTTAGTTTATGCCGGTGAGGTGGGAGAGGTAGAAAACGTAACGTTATTATTCTTATTATTATTTTCATTTGTAGGTACAGTCGTAAAGTAGCTTATTCGTAATAATGTGTGGATTATTTTTTCAAATAGTACTTACTTAATAAAAAAAAAATAAATAGAATGTACATACAAAGAGAAGCTTCAGAGATTATTAAATAAAATGTTTATAATATTGCCGTTAGTGTTTATTCAATAATAAAAAAAATAAAAATCACACTTTTAACTATTTTTATAACATTTGATAAAATACAGGCACTGTCTTTTAATTTTATTATATTTAAAAGTAAATGCAGACAAACATGAAATATAATATAATATTAATCAAAAAACCTATAAATAATTATTAACTAATTATGTCAGATCTTAGTTAAAGTGAATAAATAATAATACTTCTATAGATACATCTATAAAAGTTTTATGAAAAAACTTAAAACCAAATATGGAAAGAACTATTTTATTACAAACATTCAAAATCCTATATTCTCTTGTAAATTATTTTTAGCGGGAATATTATTTATGTTTTATCCCTTATTTAAAAAGATTTGACAGGTGTGAATTACCCCGTATTTATATAACCTGTAGGGTGTCCCATTTAATAATATTTACGAGAAGAAATTACGTACTTTTAAAACTGTGGGGCATTATTTTTTGAACATTGACCATTTAGGTACATTTACTTTACAGGCACAATATAAGTCAAAGGAACGACTTAATATCGAGTAAAAAAATAAATAATATAATTGTATATCAGACCATTTGAGTTACTAATGGCTGATTTTTCCAGCGCCAGATAAATTTTATTCGAGGAATAAAATTGACGTTTGACAATTTTTGTATGAAATAACTGCCAACATTTCAAAATTATTAATTTAAGAATAAAGTTATCAGATGTTTGAAAAATCAGCCCTAAAATTAATATAAATTTTTAATATTTCCGATAAATTATTTTTATGAATACTAGGTATGTATTTACTGAGATTTTTGTTATCAGATCACGCGGACGACAAACTTAAGCCAATGAAATAGAATTTATAATAAGATTTACAATAATGACTGTATGTTACAGTACGAAAAAAAAATTAAGAAAAAAAGAATAAGCTTATTTAACAAGGCTAGGTTACAAGTATCAATGTCTTGTTACCCTATTCAGGTATTTTTAAACGATGCGTTACATCTTACAACCGATATTAACTATTCATCCAATATTGAAATATTGTGTAATAATTTTGTATAACGCTCGAACGGCAATAAAAATCATAACGTGTAAAGTATTTAGTAACGAGAATCTGCGATAGATGTCGCTATTCTATGCTGGTACAACGCCATCTATTGACAATAATCTAATACTCGAGAATTTCTGAAAAAGCTATTATTCCTTTTTATTGGTTTCTATATGATCGACACGAGTGCCCTTTACCTTTACCGAAGTTTTCTTTTTTGGGAACTTGATTTTTAACTCGTACCTGGGTAAATCCCATACTTCGAGATTCACTTTAAAAAGTTCCCATTTCTAATTCAATAATCAAAGATAACTGATGCACCGAAGTCAATCTTATTACAACCAATAAAAACTCGAAAAAAGTACACATACACATTCAAAAAATTGTAGAAAACTTACATTAAAACATTGAGATGCTTCAGACGATCTTAACAATTAATGTGAATGACATCTAAAAACCAATGAGATTAAAATAAAATAAACGAAACTTAAATATTGATGTACAGACGCCAGCACATTAGGCTACTACAATCTGTCAACTTTCTTTAATAGATTTTCAACTTTACCGCTAAAGCCTTAAGGTTCAAGGTTGATTGGGAAAACTTGACAGTTTCGGGTAGCTTGACTTGCTGGCGTCTGTACTTTAGACGTAGATGGAGTGAGAGCCTTGTTCAACTTAGTAGAGGCCCAGGAGACCTAGCAGACACTTCTTGTAGTGGCCGGAGCAGTCACCCTGAAAAGGATAAAAAAATAATTTAAATCGTATGACATTGTACAGATCAGCAGCAGTAGTGTTAGTAACGGAAGTTCTACCAACATCATGCAGGGTGGCATAGACATCGACAAACTGTAACCAACCATATCACTTGGTTTTAATAGGTTTTTATATCATATTTTTATTTGGGAAAACAAACAATGACACATTACATTTTATACGAAGAAATACTAAAAGATACGGGCGAACATTTTCCACGGAATACATATAAAAAGGGACACCCGGATGGAACGAAGTTCCTTTCGATTAATAAAATTAGTGAAGGAATTGTAATAAAATTTTATTTTTTTTTAAGTTAAAAAAAAAAGTGTCGTTACAACTTTTGGTCTTAATTTTTTCCGTCTAGCCCGCTTACTCAACGCGCGATAAGTAACTTTGTTCCAAAAATCTTTACAAACCATGCTATTTAAACTAAAACCTACAAACTACAACAATTCAAGTTAAGAAAACATTTGTTAATTAATAAAACACAAGTAAATTTAGCAAACAAAGCAAAAACTCAGAAGGCATGCAAATCTTAATCAATATTAAAATGACTATTGACCAAGTGTTTTGAGTACAATATTTTTGAAACTACCAGCAGAAAGAGCAAACATATCGACATGATGGAATTGTTTGGTGTTATTATTAGTAAGTCGCCGCAGGGGTGCATACCTGCGTTAATTAATTATTTTTTGTTTATCCTTCTGATAAATTCTTATATTTTGTAAATGTGAGGACTTCGTGTGCCTTATAGATTTTAACAATACAAAGTGAAAAATAACTTTAATTTCGGAAGTCGGTGTCTTTGGTTTTGTATTTTCGTTTTTTGCCACCGACTTTAGAATTCGTATATTTTCACAAATTCGCAGGATACCTTACAGCCGAATAGAGAACCACCTCATTGTTTGAAGTCGGTTCAAAATCAGCTGATACATACAAAAAACCAGTTGCGCGTTGATGTCCCTGCCACCCTGTGTTTATTACTGCCGCTAAAAAGCGTATCCACTAACCAGCACTAGGCTCATGGTGGCCTTAGTGTGCATACACACGAGCGGCACGCGTCAACGGCAGAGGCAACGTGCCGCTCGTGTGTATCTATGTAATATCGCCAAAATCTATAATTATCTGACCACTGTAAGGACTATTCCTGCTTGCAGCGCATATTATTAGTCGACCTAAAAAGGAACCTCTTTTGTTTTACTTACAGACGCAGCTGTGGTCATCATGTGCACGGGATTTTGTTTTCAAAATGGTCAGATACAGGTTTTGGCGATAGTACACTTAAGATATTGTAATTACTGGAAGTATGATTTTCGAAAATAACCTTTTTGAAACCCATCACGTCTGTCGGGTTTTGCTAGCTAATTTCATCTGACCCTGTGGTTGTACGAGGATCTTTTACCGCGTGGCCAAAATCAGAATAAACCCTGCCATCTTGTTTTTCAATACAATTTCACAAATGTTTACTAACAGCGCCTTCTTGTCAACGTAATTTAAGTGCCAAAAGATTCTAGTAGTACCTTGCTGCGCGTCAAAACCAAAGTCACTGACGTAACCCACAAAGCTGCTAAGCTTCAGCTCAAGTAAGATTGGGCCACCCAATAACAAAGAAGAAGTAAAATAATCGTACCTCAATCCAGCTCTGCAGCGACTCCCCGTACTTCTGCTGGAACGCATCAGAGATGTCGCCCAGGTCGATCTCGCTACGGGTGACCATCAGACGGATGAGTTGGCGGTCGTTGGTGCCGAGACCCTTCATCGACTTGTGCAGACGTTCCGCGAAGAATAGTGGCTTGTTGCGCACGCTTTTTACTGGAAGAAGAAAAGAGGAAACATTAGCATTGTAGTGTATAACGTCCCGCTACTTCTTCTTAGCGTATCATGGTGAATTATTTTATTTCTATACTAGCTGCGCCCCGCTGTTTCACCCGCATAAGTTTCGATCCCGTGGGAATATCGGGATAAAACGTATCATATATGTTAATCCTGGTTATAAACCATCTGTGTGCCAAACATCCAAATCCGTTCAGTAGTTTTTGCGTGAAAGAGTAACAAACATTCATCCATCTATCCATCCATCCATACAAACTTTACGTTTATAATATTAGTAGGAAGTAGGTTTAAACAAACACGTATTTCCCGTTGATTTTACATATTGTTCATGAGTAGGATACAGGAGCAACTGATATTTGCCTTTTTGGATACAGAATATTTATTTATTATTTAATTTTATTCTCTCTTCACAATAATGGTTTCCTTTATAATTAACAATGTTTTTGAATAATGTAATATGCCACCATTGAAAGAGACTGGTACCTGAAGTAGGTTTTTGGAGAAGCCTGTGTTACAGGTCACCCCCACAGCAACACAATACAGTAAAAGGTTTAAAGCCGATTTTGTCACTCATGTTACCAAGATCACAAAGAGACAATCAGTTTAAAGTTCAAAATACTAACAAGTAGTAAAATAAAGCAAAAATTTAAAAAAAAGAAAAAAAAAGGACAACTAATACTGTATTTGATGAATTCATAGGTCTTCTAGGGTCTAAACTCATAAATCAGTGTGATCGCTACGATCACTGGCCAAATGAAGGTGTACTACCTCTGCATACCCTTTTCGGGGAATGTAAGCGTTATGTTACGTGGTGTACTTACCAATGGCTCTCAAAGCCTTCTCAAGATCACCAGAGAACTCTGCCTTGATAGCATCATCGATGTCATGTCCCGTCAGGAACTGGTACTCCTCGAAGATGGCCTTCAGTTGTGGGAAGGAGCGAGAGCACAGCACAGCGTTGAACACCGATTCGTCGGTACCGAGGCGCAGCTCACCTGGAAAAGAAATAAAAGTTATAAATGAATCGTTGGGCTAGTGAAGGTGGAGTCTTGGGATTCGTTTTCCAGGTTTTTTTTTCTCACTTACTGCTCGGTTTGGATTTGATCCCGATTTGTGTCTACAAGGGGATTCTGAACCGACTGGCTAACTAACTGGTGGGTGTACAGACGCCAGCACATCAAGCTACTACAATCTGTCAAATTTATTTAATAGATTTTCAACTTTATCGCTAAAGCATTCGGTTCAAGGTTGATTGGGAAAATTTGACAGTTTCGGGTAGCTTGATGTGCTGGCGTCTGTACTTACTATACACCTGCCTACGCTTTCGCGGAATTGAAGCGTGATGTTTCTCATATCAGCTCGCGTTACTAGCGAATCTAATTATAACTTTCCTTAGAACATGAATCGGTCAGTGCACTCCAAATGACACATTGAAACTTAAAATATAAACAAGAATTAAATGACGTATCAACGTACATCACTGATAGTCGTCGTCTGCCTAGCCTTTTCCCAACTATGTTGGGGTCGGCTTCCAGTCTAACCGGATGCAGCTGAATACCAGTATTTTACATGGAGCGACTGCCTATCTGACCTCCACAACCCAGTTACTGGGTAATACGATACCCCCTGGTAAGACTGGTTGTCAGACTTTAACGTACATCACTGATAGTAATCGATTTTATTTGTTTTAAAGTAGATACACATTTAAGTGCGTCATCATGAGTCATGGGTGATCCGGCAGAGAACCAAATTTTTAACATAGCTCACAGAATAAGGAACCTAAAGTGGCAATGGGCTGGCCATATTAGCTGGAGAACCGATGACCGTTGAGGTAACGTGTTCTTGAGTGGGTGAAACCGCAAATCGGAAAACGTAATGTAGCATGCCCTCTGGGCCCCAAGTCTTATATTACAATAGTGTCAGAATGGTCTATCATTGATTTCATAATTGTTAATTTTGACAAGTTTGGTAATCTACTAACATAATGGCGTCATTATGACTTTCCAGTGGTCAACCACTGACACTCCATTGAAAGAAATGGCATAGAATGGTAATCTCGTACATAATGATAAATGAATGACTGACTTACATAAAACACTTGACTTGTATAAAACACTAATAAATAATATTTAAAAATATATATAAATGAAATCTGGCATAAATAAAGTAGTGGTAGTTTTTCGAAAATCATTTCTACTAACGGGTTTTACAATAATGACAATACGACAATGTCAATATGACACAATTCTATTAGACCATTGACCGGCCAATGATCGCCATTAAGAATTTAGCAGATTACGAAATGACAATGGGATGGGAATGGGATCGTGTTGGAATGACGAATTTATAAAAATAGCAGACTTGGGGCCCTGTCTAGGTGGAACGACGATCTTTGCAGGATGGCTGGTAGAGATGAGAATTGCCGAGAATCGAGCTGAATGGCATGCAATAGGAGAGGCCTAAGTATTTTTTTTTTTTTTTAATGATATAAACTAGTTCTTGACTGTGATCCCGCCTGATGGAAAGCAGTGATGCAATCGTTGATGGTAAAGCGCACTAATTTATTATGAGCCTATTCACTCTAGCCAAGTCCAGCAGTGGACTGCTGTCGGCTGATGATGATGATGACTCGAGGGTTATTGTCACGTCATGTATGCATTTGCTTAACTGCCCCGTCGGTCTCGGTGGTAGCAAGCGCGACTGCTCGATTCCCAGGGTACTGGGTTCGATTCCCAACTCAGGCAAAGTGTTAATAAGTTTATTTATTTCCATTAGACATTTCTTAGTAGCAGACCGGAGTTTGGAGGTTAGTGGTCGGATACCCCCGTGTCTCGGAAAGCACGTAAAGCTGTTGGTCTTGCATCTGATTTCTCCCCGGTCGTGTCGGATTGCCGTTCCATCGGACTTTGAGTGTAAAGGAACCTGTGTTTGCGCACACACTTGTGCACTATAATATCTCCTGCGTACCTGGCTAATCTCCGTTGAGATTGGTCACCGTGACCGAAATCGGTCATGAGGATATTATTATTATGCACGTTTCCGAATGACAGCGATGCCAGACGAGTACTTCAAAGCCTAAATATCCTTTTGTTTTTGTATTTATTTATATTTTTTTTTGTATTTTTTTTTTATTTAGTCTTTTAATTTAGTACCTAGTATAAATAGATACTCAATACTCAATATCTTTATTGCTTTACCATAATGTGTACTTAGGTCGTAACTATATAATTTATATCATTATGGACCCTGTAGAGCGTTAAGAGATTATGTTAGTTAGTTAGTTAAGAGATTATGAAACTATACATTATTATTTGCTTGTAGCACATAGTAGGATCTGTAGTTATTCTGACTATGACGCGCTGGAATACGCAATACTAGTATGAATCCAACTTTATTTCACAACAAAAACAAAGGCATCTGCATCATCACTAAACACATTTGGCAAGACTTAGTCATTCGGAGGACTTCCCCATAGATTGACGTCCACAGTGACTCATGAACTACATTTATTATGCTAACTAAGTAGTTCGTCAGAATCATGATAGTCACTAAACAGAATTATATAGTGTAAGAAAAATATTAGTTCAAGGTTTAATTTCTGGTTCATTTTGATCATCGAGCAAGGAAACGTATTGGCATTAAAAAAAAATGCTGAAATACACTTAAAATCCAAAATAATTACCAATAAATATGAAAGGAACTCTGTCGGTCTGTTTGTTATGAACGGATCGTTATGAAATTTGACAGATAGAGGTAGCCTGATCTACGGGTAGTGCTAACAGTAGCAATGGCTTTCATTGTGACAGGACATTAACATTCATTGCGTTATTTACGTTTGTTGAGCATACCACGTTTTTTATTTTATTTTTTTATTTGTTTTTTTAATGATACAAACTAGTGCTCGACTGCGATCCCGCCTGATGGAAAGCAGTGATGCAATCGTTGGTGGTAAAGCGCACTAATTTATTATGAGCCTATTTACTCTAGCCTTGAAAACACCCAAATTATAATCGGACAGGAAGACCGCTGCAGGAAAATTGTTCCAGTCCTTCGATGTACGCGGTATAAACGACGAGGCAAAACGCTTCGTCCGGATCGCGGCGGTGTCAACAACGTAAGGGTGGACACTCGCCGTACGACGGGTTGTCCGATGATGTTGTTTTTTCGAAAATAAAAAGCAATGGATTAGCAGTAGCCTTCAAAATGATTCAGATTATGGTTGATACTCGTAGTGTGTTACGCAATTAGGGTGCTGGAGGACATAGTCTACTTTTCATGCTGTATAATACTTGGATAGAAACACAAAATACACGCTAACGAGCTAGTTATGTACTGATATAAGAAAAACATACCTACACTATATACTCAACACACAACCATTTAGTACATACCATACCATCTACACACACCACAGACACACACACCACAAAATGTTTGTTAGTTATAAGAAGAAAAGTAAAAGAAAAAAAAAAGAAGAAGATTGTAACGTTCATCTAAACCTATCCTTTCTTTGTTTTAAGTAAATTCTTTTTTTATTTTGATTTTTTTTTTTTGACATAATATAGCAACAAAACTAGGCGAAGACACTGGTCCCTATGATACAGTTAACACTAGTTTAGGGGCCAGAGGATTCATATTATTTTGATGTAACCTTTTTATGTCAATAAAATTTATTATTATTATTACATACACAGCACTGGGCCCGCGCGTGGTGGATTATGGCTCACTCTCTCTCTCAGAGAGGCCTGTGCCCCAGCAATAGGAGCATAATAGGCTGATTATGCTACTACGCTAGGCCAGTTCAAGGTGAGGGTTACCACTAATGTGAGACTTACTGTACCCACATATGTAGCCTTGACAAATTGAACGCTCTTGAACTTTAGTTGGTTGTTAATTTCACGAGCGCGCATCAATCATTGTAATTTAAACTTTACGACTATGATGATACGAGTAAAAGTCACATTGGCTACACTTGATTCTATTTGTATGTGATGTTTTCGTTTTATTCAAGATCATGTGAGAGGCCGGAGCTCGTCAGTTGTTTCATCAAGGTCATCAGTAACCGAGGTTCTTGTTTGATTGATAAATAAATGAATCAAGTAGTTTTGTATGAAATTGTGCGGTAAAGAGCAAAAATGTATAGTTTGTTAACTATATTTGTATTGTTTCAAATATATTTTTAGAAACAGGACATTATCTAACCGATAACGAATTTGCAACCACAACACATTACTTATCTCTTCCTGCCAAATATACAACAGTAGGTATATGATATTATTTGCGTCTACTTATACAAATAAATAAAATGGAAGTGCCTGTTTGTAATGTCAAAATAACAGCTGTTTACTACATGCATAATAATATGAAAGTATACATGGTACTTAAAACAAAAAAAAGTACTTATAAAATTTTTGTTTGTCCGTTTGTTACGGCTAATCTCCGAAGCGGCTGGACCGATTTTGATGAGATTTGGTATGAGCAACCTCGGATAGGCTTCTTTTATAGTACATATCACGCGGGCGGAAGCTAGTTACTAATTTATATAATCGCAAGTTAATACCTACATCTACTTACGAACAACAGAAGTAGTTAGTATATGTTAGTATACGAGTATACAGGATAATTTTTTATTCAGTGCGTAAATTTTTACAGGGTGTTCTTCCCATGAATATGAACAACATTCACTATGGGACCATCTCCGAAATCACGAAAAAAAAATCAGCAGATTCATACATTTTGGTCGAGTAGGTATTGAACTTTTATAAGAAACAGCTGATTTTTTTTTGTGATTTCAGAGATGGTCCCATAGTGAAAGTTGTTCATATTCATGGGTAGAACACCCTGTGAAAATTTACGCACTGAATAAAAATTTATCCTGTATAACGAAGTATAGAAGTAGGTAGTAGTAGGTAAGTAGTTACCTACATCTCGTAAAATTAACACCTTTTAGCGCCTCCGTATATGTCACAGACATGATTGAGTGTGATAATTTAAAAGTAAACAATTGCGTTATAATAAGTAAGATACTAGATATTACTTCCTTTTACAGTTTCCTTTAGAATTTGCTTGAAAAAACGGATTAGTAAGTCCAATTTTTGGCTTCAGAGAGTTTTTTGTCAGCTGCTTTTGTCTTTTGCCAGTACAATTCAATACCTTATCACAACAACTTACGGTTCAATTTGATTAGAACATACCATGCAATTTAGAAATGTATGGCACTGAAGTAAGAAAACATGCATGCTAACTTTTGTCCGTATTTCTAGTAATATAAGGTTCAATATCTTACCAGCTTGGAGCAAGCTCCTGGCGTCTTCCCTGGCCTTATTCCGGTCGACCTGGAAGGTCTCATCTCTATTACCCTGGAAACCACAACAGATAAAAGTTAATATCATGTAAAGCATTAAAAAAAAAGGTTCGTGAAGATGTTTGTAATTCAGTCCCTCGTAAACGGTTGAAAGGATTTGTACGATATTTTAATGAAAAAAATGAGGAAAATTTACAGCTAGTGTAATAACAATTATTATTATTTGTTTAGACACTAGCAGCTAATTAGCTGATGCGTGAGTATCAAATAGCTTGGAGATATTTAATCTGTCCAGTCGATTTTTGAAGTAGTTCAGTGTGGGAGCCGTCACAACATTTTCCGGGAGCCTATTCCATGTTGTTACAACTCGGTTGCTCCACCTCCTATCCTGCCCTCTGTTTCCCAAAACATGCTGTCAAAGTGACCTTCGAGCTGCCACTGACGACGCCGTGGAATTGGCAGTTTTAGGGGGAACCAGATGTAAAATTCAGTCGAGCCAGTTACACGAAGAAAAAGACAACTCAGCTAGACAAGAATAATTCGGTTATAGTTTGACCGAAACTGCTGCACCGCGCCTTAGGAATGCGCGGCGAGGCGGGAGGAATGCGCGGCGAGGCGGGGGGCGGGGGGCGGGACGCCGTGAGCGATGACGAATGAGCGGCCTGCACTGCCCCCCCCCCCCCACCCGTCTCACCGCGCACATACCGAAGGCGCGGTACAGGGGTTTTGGTCAAACTATAACAATATTTACGGCGTTTTAAAAATTTTCGTTGATAAACACGTAATTAAAACCGAAAAGGTCATAAATATGGGTCTACACGAATAGTTCCCTTAGGATGCTAATGGAACCATGAACCGGTACAGATTATGATAATTTTCCTATGCTATATTATAATGGAGCACAAATAAAACAACACGATGACGGTGACTTTCCTTGAAGTGTCTACGACAAATACATTAAAAGACAAAAAATACACGAAGCAATTTCTATTCTTTGTCAATGTCATATCTAACCGTGAAAACTGAAACCATTTTATTGTTTGATGCTCTATTTACACTCCTACAAGGATCTTTTGGCACTCGTGTGATGTTGCAGTAATAAACATTTCGTGCAATTGTTGTTGTACAATGTATTGAAAAAACAAGATGGCGGCGTTAGTTCCGATTTTGGCCACACGCCTGAAGGTCCTAGTTAAGTTATAGTTACATAATCAGCCTATAATGTTCCCACTGCTGGGACACAGATCTCCTCTCGGTGAGAGGGAATGCGCCGTAATTCTACACGCGGGCCCAATGCGGGTTGATAATAATAATAGATGTCACATGTCTTCGAATTTTTGGTTCTAGTATATGCCGGTTTCCTCACGATGTTTCCCTTCAAGTTACAGTTAAAACAAATATAATATTTACCACACAGAGTGACGTCATTAGCCGTTTGAAGTTTCCGGATGTGTCACCACGTAGATCGTCTTCGAGGAGATTTCCGTACACTGTGGAAAGAAAATATGATTGAATTAAGTAATAATGTTAATAAATATTTACATTCTCAACTGACGTTCGAACAACAAAAGTACGTATGTCTGCGAAAACGAAACAAAAGGAGTAAGGATCGCAGTAGGTGGCGTTCTGTAGTTTCTGCCTACGGGAAGAAGGCGTAGGTACAGAATCACAGATGAACCAATAAATAGACTCAGTGGCGCCTGGTGCAAAAATAATCTCTACCCACATAACTTTATGTTAAAACGTAGTATTGGATCATTGCCAAAAAGCCTTCACGGGCGGCAATACTTTGTAAGTAAGTTGGGCACACCCAGGGAACAATGTTACTTAGCACGTACATACTTAGGTTACTCCTGTCACTTTTGCACAACTGTCAAAGTACAAGCGCAAGATAGAGACGGCAACATGTTTGAGTCACAGCACGAGCTAAATAACGTTTATTGATCTCGGGCTGTTGGTTAATGTTTTTAACACGACTCGAGATTTTGTCGTGTAACTAAAGAAGAAAAAGATTCTGAAAAACAGTTCAGAAAGGTCAGTAGTTTTATTCAACCTTCAGAAATTGAAGAAGAAAGCTTGCATTGCATAATGATTAACAATGAATGAGTACATTTTTGTTTATCTTATCACGTTTATTCCCCAACACCACGTCAATATTTGGAGTTTTGCCCATAACGTCATAATACGGGGAATTTTAAATATGTTCTACTAAGAATCTGGGGCTTTCGCGTCATGGGATTTATTCGTCTCACTGTTTTCCCAGTAGTCATACTTTCTATAGATAATGGCGCCGAATGCCTTGTTCACAAACTAAACTAAATTTAAGTTCAATGCATCTTTTTCTTTCTATTTAATTTAGAAAAGGACAGAAGATAAATATTAGTTTAGTCCTGTCAAACTAGCGCCTGACGTAAATTGACGTATTTTTAGCAGCCATGTTTTTAATCACATATAATCTGTCTATGGAGTATCTTAATTTGACAGGAGTAAACTAATATTTTATCTTCTGTCCTTTTCTTAATGAAATAGAAAGAAAAAGATGCACAGAACTTAAATTTACTTTAGTTTGTTAACAAGGGAATCAGGGCCAATGGCGCCGATTCCCTTGTTCACAAACTAAATTAAAGTTCAGTGCATCTTTTTACGCAAAATCCACACCGCGCGTCCGCACGTTTTGCGTTTGCGTTTTAACGTGCGTCTTATTTTATTTTGTTCAACTTTTATTACTTCAACCGGCTGGTTGCTTGTGTTTAATCAGCGGAAAAATAATGTTTCCTCCTGAGAAATAAAGTATTAAAATAAAAACATAGGTTTTAAATATGTATTTAATTAACATCAGAGAAAGCTCATTAGTGAGATAGGGCACAAGCTCCATGACAAAACGGGTGACTCCCGCTCCGGCTCGTTCTTGGTGCAAAGGTTAGCCATTGCCATCCAACGTGGCAATGCAGCAAGCGTTTTGGGCACCTTTGCGCCGGGAACAGTTAGGGGCGGGTTATTTGACTAGGCGGACGTGTTGTTCTTGTCCTTATATTATATATTATTTTATGTTGTATTTTACTGTGTAATTTTATTTGTCTCTTCTAAAATAAATATGAAGTACTAGTATGATAAATAATTATATCATACTCAAAATAATAAATACATACCCAACTATTAACATCGTATAGATGTTAATTAAATATATATTTAAATCCTATCCTATTTTATCAGTGAGAACCGCTACTATAGTGCATGTTCAGACGCCAGCACATCAAGCTACTACAATTTGTCAAATTTCTTTAATAGATTTTCAACTTTATCCCTAAAGCATTAAGGTTCAAGAGTAAGTAATCTGTGGTTCAAGGTTCATTGGGAAAATTTGGCGGGTAGCTTGACGTTCTATCTTGACTGTTCTATTATGGAGCAATTAGGCGTTTCTGTTGTCCGAGACTATTACACAAGAATTAGTTTTGTATACATTAGCCCCCACCCACCTCCCTTTTCGGCGATAATAGGACAACAACCGATCCTCATTTGTTTTACCATGATTGGTATTGACGCGGAACTCGCAAGCCAGGCTACTTTTGACAGCCCATTAAGCAAGGGAAAAAAAACTGTTGAATCATATTATTCAAAAGCCACGATCTTCTCTGACGTCATGAGTGACTTTAGCATCGATATTTGGCTGCGATCCAAATTTTGTTCCGGCTTGTAATTTTTGCCATGTAATCGGCGATATAGCGGAACTGTGTGAGCCTACCTACTTACAAATTGTGCAAACATTGTAGTTTGTACTATAATGACCCCGGATAACCTTGAGAAACCTACGTAACTATAACTACTATAATAGTAGATCTAGATAGAAATAACGGAAACGGTAAGTTAGAAAGAGAAAAATACAATCATTCTGTTCGTATTATACAATTATCTATACAAGGACTATTAAGAGATTAAAGCAACGTTATTCAACTGTTTATTTTATAGGAACGGTAGCTTAGAATGAACCTCTATAACAGAGTATAGATTTTATGTCAATAGACTTAATAATACAGATGATTTGGAACTGTGCCCAGCACAATTCGACCGCACACCACGATTGAAACAAATGGTTATTCCGAATTATCTTCGTTACATGAATAACAGTGTGAATGTCTTATAAAGGACATTTAAAAACGTAGTGGCAGATTAAAAAAGTATATTATGAAGATATCTGCACAGGGTTACTATTATTTAGTATATAATACAGAACCTCCTGCGCTGAAGTTTGTCGTCAGTTGCAAAAAAAAAAAAAAAATTGATGTTCCATGTCATAGAGAAACTGACAAAAGGGACCAAGACATACCCACACTGTTTTTTCATCTCATACTGATGAATTTAATTTTGTTTTGTTTCATCTCACGCTGATGGTAATGTATATTTTATGTGTTTTATTTTTCACTCTGTACTATCCTGTATGTCCTTTCTTTGGTATTGTTCGTCGAATCGTTGAGCTCCTTAAGTTTTGAGTTGAGCTGCACGATTTCTGACATATGCGTGCACTGACTGGACAGGTCCTCTCAATCTGTGTGGTTCTTTCCTCAAAAGACAATCTCAGACCTACACGGTCTTCATATGATCTGACCAAGATTATGTCTGGACTTTAAAAGAGACTGTGACGTCTGAGTTTGTTTCGGCCTGTCTTCTCAGACTAGTCAGATAGGAATCGCCGACCTCATCTAGTTTTAAAATATGATTGACGTGTAAAAGTGTTTGTACAAACCTACTTACAAAATAAAATCATTTATCATTTATCCTTAACTCTGAAAATGTCGCGATTCCGACCGCCAAGATACGGGTAAATGGCTAGTTTGGGACACCCCGTCCAATCTGTTCGAGCACAATCAGCTATCATTATTAAATCAATTTGAAAGGGGATTCAAGATGGAGCCTGGCATCCCTGCTGTCGCGCCATTTTGTTTTTTTTTTTTCAAAATGGCGGCTACCTTTAAAGCCTATATAATTCGATAGCTAACAATGCAAACGGAAAATATGATAAGACCAAAAACCTTCAAAGCCCTTTGAAATACTTATGTATTTGAAGAGATGATTTCTAGCAAGTAAAGTACAGACGACTCATTCTGACTATCAGAGTAAAGTACAATTGCACTGAATCGGAACAGTAAGAACGGTGTTATTTTAGGCGCGTTCGAAGGAAACTGTTCATTACATACAACATCACACGTCCAAGGACTCGTGTGCTAAGAAACTTCAAGTTTTACACCAATTTACGCAATTTTATACCAATCTTGGAGCGTTAAATGAGATTGGTTGTATCCTCTGTTTGATTATAATACTAGGTTTCTTGTGAATTGGCTGTTATTGAAATGTACCTACTGGTATTTTCTGTTTTACTCTGTGCATTATAGCTCGTAAGCGTGCATGACATTGTTTTATTGGTCACAGCTTGTTAATTCGGTAGAGACCGGATTTTATGCATATGCATGTTCACAAATGCATATTTTAACAATAAAAAAAAATATGTTGCATAATTTGTCACTTTATGGCCATTTCGAGCATTTTATGATGCACATTTCGAATAGTTGCATCTAATCCGGTCTCTAATGAAAATGTTCTATTTTTGCCCGTTAAAATTTCTCTTATATTCTAACTTGCATGTTTTCCTTAGTAGTATCGAACCGGTGCTGTTGGCAATGCCAGTATACATGTCACGTAATTATTAAAAACAAGAACCAACTGAACTCATACGGCTAGGTTTCGACTGTCGTAACAACCGACAACAAACGTTATAAACCTCATTCGCTGTTTACACGATCGAGCGAGATGCGAGGTTGTACGCGACCATAGATAGGAAAATTTACGTAGTCTGAACGCCTAGTTGTAAGTGCTTGTAACTAACGCTCTGTTGTCATGTTATTCAATTCAATCAACATACATCCATACAAATATACATCTATACACACTGCATACAAATCCTACTAATATTATAAACGCGAAAGTTTGTATGGATGGATGTTTGTTACTCTTTCACGCAAAAACTACTGAACGGATTTGGATGAAATTTGGCACTCAGATAGTTTATAACCAGGCTCAACACATACGATACTTTTTATCCCGATATTCCCACTGGATCGGAACTTATGCGGATCAAAGCGCGGGGTGCAGCCAGTACTTAAATAAAATTGAAGTGTCTGTTTGTAATATCAAAATAACAGTTTTTTACCACATGCATATGAAAGTACACTTATACGGTAGGTACTTGTATAAAAAAAAAACAATTACTAACATTTTTGTGTCTTTCTGTTTGTTTTGTCCAAATGTTCAAAATGGCTGGACCTATTTTGACAGGACTTTCACTGGCAGATATCTGATATTACCTAAATGTATTTTTTATTTTTTTATTGCTGTATGGGCCTGCTGTTGCCCTCGATCACGCCTGATGGAAAGCTATGGATGAGGTCTATGATGGAACGAGCGTGCCCAGAAGATGCCTGTTCACTCTTGCTTTGAAGACAGACGAGTGAAATGGGGAAGGGAACACAGACGCCACATATTTTACAAAAAAGAAAAAGAATTTGTAATGAGACACATTATTATCAATTCTCAATTCTTTTTTGCGTACCATAATGTGTATAATTGGTAGGGAATTAATTATATTAGTCACAATTATGGACCCTGTCGGGCACAGCATAGAGCAAGTAGGAGAGAGGAGGAAGAACACTGGGTGTTAAATGTACTTAAGTGTGTATTTTGCGAACGAACTCGCAGGCACAGCTAGTGCACAATAATTATTATCATTGAATACATTCAGTGCAAGTTCTTTGTCAATAGTTACACACCCGCTGAGAATGCGCATGTAGGTCCTACTTGGAAATAACAAGCAGCAGAAGTGACTCGTATAGCGAATTATTTGTGCATTGTCACATTGTATACAACGAGGCCCTTTTTCTCGACGTAACATGTCTTAGATTAATTACAAGGTTACGTACAGACGCCAGCACATCAAGCTACTACAATCTGTCAAATTTCTTTAATATATTTTCAACTTTATCACTAAAGCATTAAGGTTCTTTATCACTAAATTTGACAGTTTCGGGTAGCTTGACCTGCTGGCGTCTGTACAGTGAAGGAAGGAGGTTTTTCGTTTTAAGCTATTTCATACGACTGACAAAAAATTACAGTTGTGATTTGAATTCCCAGAAAATTTAAGTTGCATTTTCCTTAACTTTACAACAATGGGAATTCACTTCTACATTAACCGACTACAATAATACCAAAATATTGCACACAGCACACATAGCTACATGCAGCATTTTTCCTCTAGGCAACCATGCTAATAATTATTATAAATGCGAAGTTAGCTGTATCTGTCAGTCAACGTATTTTGATGAGTAAGGGCCGGCGTCCACTGGCGGCATGGCACGGCAGTGGATTTTTATGCGACGATTAGAAACATAAGTTAAATAGGTATGTATGACAACAAAATTAAAATTTTAATGATGGTGCCAAAGGACGTCGCGGCATGCATAAGGATACCGCGGCATCGTTGCCGTTGAAATTTAAATTTTAATGTCATACTTGTAGCGGTCACGCAAATCCTGCATCTCACAAGCAGAGTTTACCGCGCAATTAGCATACATAAAAACTTCCCGACATCAGTCGTTGGGCAGTTGCCCGCCAGACACAACACCCAACTGGTCGGAGGATCCTCCCTTTTCTATGGAGTATGAGTGAACTTTCCACGCTGTTCCTCATACCTCTATATACTTTTAAATTATATTTAGGATACTTCTTATCTCGGTAGGTAAATTCCCGAGGGATAATTTCCGACTTCAACGCAGGCGAAACCGCGGGAAATACTAGTGACAACATGTAACAATACTTACTAGCAGTGTAAGTCTGTTTGATGACGTTGATCTCATGGTTGGACATGGTGCACATGACCTCAATGAGCACATCCTCGTCAGTACCGATGCCGGCGATGGCATCATGGAGTTCCTTGCTGTAGAACTGTGGTAGAGGAGTCATGAGGGCCACCAGGAGATCCTCAAACTTGCCAGTGGTTTCACTCTTCAAGTCTGCCACGAGGTCCTGGTGAAAGAAATTGATATTAAGAATTTATGATTCTTGTCCTAATTCCTCGTTGGTATAGTGGTAGGGTAAACGACTATTCTGCTTATGTCAAAAGTGAATTGGAAAAGCAAGTGTGCATTACTTTAAATTAAAAAGATACAACGATAAAAATCTTCGACGATACAATTAGGAACTTTCCCATTTTTGGACTTTATGTATAATTTCAGGTGACGGTTTTTTTTTTAAAGGCTGCTTAATCCACCAACACGCCGAGATTCCGCATCTGGCCTAAAGTAGTACAATAACAGGGCAATTTTTTTAAGGTTATTTTTTTTCGGCGTTCTGTTACCTACCTATCTGAGGGGCAATTCCCGTATTTTTAAAGAAGTTAATCTTAGTCTCAATCTGTCAAAAATACAATCAATTTACATACATTATTGACACATTTTTGACATTGATTGTGACTGAAATGAGATTGCGGCCTGAGTTTGAACGTTATTTATGTACGAAAATTAGCCTTCTGTGAAATACTATTTCCTTTCGGGTGACGTAACCTACGCCAAAACAGCAACGCAGCCCAATTACCTCTGGGGTTAAGAACCTAAGGCTGGTTAACATTCGCTAAATTTTTCGCCTTGAGTACTTCCCATGAGGAAAAGCTACCTACTAATGACAAATGAAATTACATTGCAGTGTGTTACAGGAAAAGTCTATTAGCTAAAAGATAAACTACTTAATATACATAGGTGTTCTTTCCAGGAATAGCGAACATGCTTACATACGACTTTCTAAGAAAAACGATCAATACAATGAACAGCAGTGTGTATAATCTTAGATAATTTACATTCCACCGCCACTTAATCAGCTATTTACTTTAGTGCAATGTATTCTAAGTTGAGAGTTTTTGGTTACAATTGAATTTGAACTTTGTTAAGTATGACATTCAGTTTGTTTTCCATAACTTGAAAATTATCTAAATTTTTAATTCAAAGATAGTACAATCGTTTCTGTATCGATTGTGGTCAGCTGACCCGAATGTGGGGTGGCCCTGGCCGTCCCTTTTATACTGATGTTTACATGGGTGTTTGTAACTAACGTCAAACAGGATCGATAGTATGGCGACGTCATGTCTCGAAAACAAATTCCAACGCGCGATTTCCTCAAACACCCGTTTGAGGAAGTTCTGGGAACGGAGTATTCTGGGTACTAAACTTGTAGAACGGGTTAGGAATACAACAATCCGTTCCATCACTAAAATAACTGATGTCACTCGGAAAGTTGCCACGCTTAAATGGAATTGGGCTGGACACATCTGCCGCATGTCAGACGATCAGTGGGCCAAACGGCCAAGTGCCGTTAAGCGGGACCCACTGGGTCGTAAGACCTAGTGGGTCCCGCTTAGCGGCAAACGACATCCCGACAAGCCCAGACGGAGATGGCAGGATGAGCTGGACTCCTTTGATAAAGTTTGGTCCTTGGCAGCTCTGAACAGAAAGTTGGAGAGTAAGGAGGCCTTTGCCAAGCAGCGCGACATTAACGGCAGATATATATACATATATATAGAATAGGGTCCCACAAAATCTATCGACAGCTTATTATTATTAGAAGTAATTACCTACTTCTGAAATAGCAATAGCTGATCATGGTTCTTTAGAGACCAGCAGAGAAATTGCGTAACAAACTATCAGTAGCAATGGATTTCATTTTGACAATTCAACAACATTCATTACGTTATTTACGTTGGTGAGAAGACACATTTTTCGAACATATGAAGCAATGGATTAGCAATATCCTTCAAAATGATTCAGGTTGATAGTGTGTTACGCAATTAGGGTGTTGGTCGTAGTTTTAATTCCGGTCGAATGCGGGTAGCCATTTAACTAGCCTATAACCATAACACGGAACTTTAGAGAAGAAAGTTTTGCATGTTTCTATAATAAACCACAATGTTCTAGTTGGAAACTTGGAATAGCACATATCGCGTTAACTAGGCCACGAATGCATAATTATACTTATAACGAGGCCATTGTTACAACAGTGGATAAATACAAACTACAATAGCTAACTAGAAACTAGTTTAGTCTTGAATTTCATCCTTCACGCTTCCTAGCGAATCCTGGGTAAGCCTTAGCATAATCAACCTATAATGTTCCCACTGCTGGAACACAGGCCTTCTTCCGGTGAGAGGGAGTGGGCCGTAATCCACCACGCGGGCCCAGTGCAGGTTGGTTGATGTCACGTCTTCGATTTTTTCATTCTAGAACATGATGATCCCACGATGTTTTCCTTCACCGTTTTGAGAGTGTTTAAACGGTGAAGGAAAACATCGTGAGGACTTTGTGTAAATATATACTTCTTACCCAGGAAAGCAGTATAATCTGGGCCCAGGAAGAAACAGCGATCTAATCCCAATTTTCTTCAAAGAAGTTAGGTACTTAGAATGGTTTGTTAAGACATCAGGGGCTGCAGTCTCGACATTCAAAGCCATCGCTTTACAACCGAATTCGGTCGCAAAGTCCTGTCATTGCATACATTACACCTGTCAATCCGGGACTTTGCGATCGAATTCGGTCGTAAAGCGATCGCTATGAATGTCAAGACTGCAGCCCCTGTTTGAACAGCCGGGTAATTGTGTTACACACTAAAAGTAGCAATAGCTTTTATTTTGACAGTTCAACAACATTCATTGCGTTATTTACGTTGTTGACCAGACAATTTTTTCGAACATATGAAGTAATGGATTAGCTATATCCTTCAAAATGATTCAGATTGTGATTAATAGCGTGTTACGCAATTAGGGTGCATAACATCAAAACATTTTTTATTCCAAAAATAAAATATATTTTTTTCTTTTTTCCTCCTCCATCAACGAACATACGAATTCATTTTTATTAATTAAATACAAAATTGATAGCAACATGCTACTAATAGATTAATGGGCGCTCCGCCATTTAGTTAATTGGTAAGCTATTAAGCCCCAAGGACATTTTAAATAAGCCTGTAAAAGCTTCCATATATATAACCGTACATTTGTGGCAAAAGCAGCTTTATTTCATAGCCATAAAGGCGGTTTTAACAGTGCCAGTTTTACGACTGATACGTGTTTGACTGTACTAAGTATTTATGTAGTACGGTTCAAATGTAAGTACTTAATTAGTGAAACGTAATTTATAAGTTATCATCTGACCAGCCCTTTCCCAACTATGTTGGGGTCGGCTTCCAGTCTAACTGGATGCAGCTGAATACCAGTATTTAATATGGAGCGACTGTCTATCCGACCTCCACAACCCAGTAACTGGGTAACACGATACCCCTGGTAAGACTGATTGTCGTTACGGGTCGTCAGAAGCCCGAAACGACAGTCAAAGATCCAAGAATGACAAAGTCAAAGTCATTTATTTCAAAACAATATACATTGTGTAGAAATTTTACTAAAGATGTCATTTAATAATCTATATGAGGAATAAATACAATAATAAATACAAAAAGACATAATAAAAAATAAAAATAAACAATATGAAGTGTAAACATTTCAGAATAATAATAGTCAACCATGCCATTTAAAATTAATTCCATTCAATAAATTAATATCCAGAACGATAATATTACGATTGTCGCCTATCATCTAGGTACTCATCGACACTGTAATAGCCCTTCCTCAATAAATATGTCTTTAATTTGTTTTTACATAAGTTTGCGCTATTTATGCTTTTAAATTCTACGGGAAGCTTGTTGTATAAAAATACAAACAGCAGTTTTGTTAGTTGTAATATAAAAAACTGTGGTTTTCCTTACGCGTCCCGGTAGTAAGAGCTCGTAAAGCTCTGAGAGTACCCTGTTATATTCCGAGATTCATCATCTGCCTAGCCTTTTCCCAGCTATGTTGAGGTCGGCAGTCTAACTAGATGCAGCTGAATACCAGTATTTTACATGGAGCGACTGCCTATCTGACCTCCACAACCCACTTATTGGGTAATACGATACCCCTTGGTAAGACTAGTTGTTAGACTTTCGGGCTTCTGACTACCCGTAACGACTGTCAAAGATATACGAATGACAGCCGGGACCAACGGCTTAACGTGCTTTATATCAACTGTCATTCGTGGATCTTTGATAGTCGTTACGGGTCGTCAGAAGCCCGAAAGTCTGACAACCAGTCTTTCCAAGGGGTATCGTATTACCCAGTAAATGGGTTGTGGAGGTCAGATAGGCAGTCGCTCCATGTAAAATATTGGTATTCAGCTGTATCTGTTAGATTGGAAGCCGACCCTAACACAGATGACCTTTCTTCAACAGAAAATCTCGAATTCATGACTAATACAGTCATGAATTCGTACAAGAAACCTACTTTTCTCCAATGATGTTAAGTTACAGCCTCCTTAAAACAAGGTGACGCGAGCGATATTCACATTACATTCCAGTACAAGTACATTTTTAGTTTTCCGTACCCCAAGGGTACCAACGGAATCCTATTACAAAGCTTCCGCTGAACGTCCGTCCGTCTCTCTATTAGCGGGCTGTACCTCATGAACTGTAACAGGTAGACCGCTGAAATTTTCAGTGTGTCTTTTATCGCTATAATAACAAATAATAAAAATCTCCATACAAGAAACGTGTTTTTTTTCGGCGTTTTTAGCCTTGTGGTTCGACTCGCACTTGGCCTGTTTTTAGAATTTGCACGCGACTCTACACAAAGACACGGGTACACAAGGGTATCCAGCCAGACTCGCAACGCGACACAACGGACGTTGGATCGCGCCTGTGTGATCCCGTCATAAAAGGGGGCGAACCTATCCTTTATCATTTATGTTTCAAACTCAAAATATTTATTTCAATTAAACCATTTACAGGCACTTTTGAATTGTCAAAGAGTCGGTCAGTTAGTGAGAAAGTTGCAGAAGAACGGGCAAAACTCCAAGGACACTCTTTTAAATCAAGGTATTACAAAATCCTGGGAGTTGCCTCTATAATGTGGGAACAATTCAAAATATAAAATTAAAGATGAGCCCAGGCAGTTAATGAGATGACCAGTCTCAACTGACGACGTTTACGAACATGACGCGTCGATCAGCAAAATCCAGCTCAACCATTTTGAAGGGGACTGAATGATCTAACACACGGGCCACCATCAGCGAGACATTTGAGTGAGCATGACACTGTGTTTGTTCGCTCTCTCTGTGTGTCTGCGTTTGTTTGCTCTTCAACATACCTTTCCATATAAAGTCTTGAACTCAAAGGCGATCCGGAGACGCTGTTCATTGGTGCGTCTCGTTAGGACATGGATAATGGCTTTCTCGTCTGTTCCGAAGCCTTTCATGGCCTTGCGAAGGATGGCGGCGTCATCCCGAGGGTCGAAGGGATTCGCCGGCATAACGGTGGGTTTCGTCTGCAAAAGGACGCAGGTATTAATACTTAGGCGGTAGATGGAAATAGACAAATAAATTAGTTAAAGATATTTTTGTTAGTTGTTACTCTTATGAGATGGCAATGGCATCCATTCAACCTGAAATGAAACTTTAGTGTTTATTTGAGCAAGTGCAAGTGCTATTTGCCAGAACACCGACCAAGCACATAGAACCGTGATTGTCATTACACACAGATAAAACAAAGTCGACTCGTTGTGAAGCATAACGAGCCTATAATGTTCCCACTGCTGGGACACAGGCCTCCTCTCTGTGAGAGGGAGTGGGCCGTAATCCACCACGAGGGCCCAGTGCGGATTGTTAGATATCAAATGTCTTCGACTTTTTGATATAGGACATGCCGGCTTCCTCACGATGTTTTCCTTCACCGTTTTGAAAGCAGTGGTGATGAAATGTAAGTGAGTAAAAAGTGGTCATGCAGATTTCCAGGTAGCAGTAGTGATGAAATGAAGTACGTAGATATTTGCTAAGCAGAGCGATGAAAAATTACATGAAAATATCCAGTAATCGATGATGCTCACAATGGGAAGAATTAAATCAAAATGTTATAGTCAATTTACAAGTTTATAAATACAATGAAAGTCAATTTTCTATTGTAACTGAATTAATCTGATTAGAACTGGGGGCTTACCACCAGCTCTCTTACTCGTAGAACAAAAAAGCACTGCAGTTCAACTTCTGCCCTGCTATAAGAACTGGTGGTAAGCCCCCTGAGTGAACTGACTTCTTCTTGAATCATTCGCCTGAAGGACTGTTGAGAACTTATGATTCGTCTGATAAACAGCTAAGAACGTATGATTCATCACGTGTGATCTCATAATTAACGTTAAATACATAATAGACTTTGGCTGAGCTATCCGTTTCGTGGGATAACTTGTACGAAGGTACATGATAGGTCAGTTACAAGGATAAACGATGAGCAGTTTTATTGGGTTAACTAATAAAATAATGGTATTGATATTATGATAGCAATCAGTCTAATTAAGTATTACAAAATGACCTAATACTGCCCTTAGGCATATTGATCCAACTCCAGACTATGATAAGTATCCCTAACATGCGTAAACAAGTACCGAGCAATTTAACTTGTTAACTCCAGTTATGCATGCCACACGATTGTCTTCTAAGTGCATTACACAATTGAGACGAATTCGTCATTGAAACACATAAAAGAAAATAAATACCGTATAACGAAACGATTTAAATCCTCTCCGTATACCAATTGAAGCTCTGTACGCACTGCGCATACTTGAATTCGATGTTACAGAGGACATATTAATTAATCGATACTTTTTTCGAACGAACGGAAATGTTAATCACATCACTATTTAACACCATTACACAAGTAGATTATTGATTTGGTTTAGAGGTGAGACCAAAGGTGTATTTAGAGATATCCACATCCATTGTAGCGGGGACCAATGCCAAGACTGAATGGTTGGTGGGTTTGATAAATGTACTGAGAGACGAAGTGAGCATAACAATGTAATTGCGGCAAACTGTTCCTTGAATAGAGTCACAGTACGAGTAGGTACGTCGCCAGCCAGTGTTACTCTCAATAATGTTCCTCACGAATTTAAACTGCGTGCTTTTTTTTAAATATAAACTGTTAGATCTATGAAAAAAGGTCGCATTTCGAATTTAAACCCTACGTACTCACATACACAATCAGCCTATAAAGTTCCCACTGCTGGGACACAGGCCTCCTCTCAGTGATAGGCCGCAGGGCAGTGGGCCGTAATGCACCACACGGGCCCAGTGCGAGTTGGTAGATGTCACATACATGTCTTCGAATTTTTGGTTCTAGGACATGCTGATATCCTCACAATGTTTTCCTTCACCGTTTTGAGAGCAGTGGTGATGGAATAGTTTACACAAAGTATAGCGCCTGTCTGGGTTCTAACCTACGACCTACAACTCGTAAGTCGCGGCCGATACCACTGAGCCACCACTGCTCAGACCATAACCAACGTAAATGCTCAATAGGAAATATGTTGTCTGTTTCCTTGTGCCATTTTGACGATTATCCGTTAACGCTCTTGACCATTGAACGCGTTGATTTGAAAGAGTGTGTCATAGCTTAGGGGGGCATTGTCAAGTGTTTATAATAGCTACCTAACATGGATTTCTTTAAATTTATAACTATGTTAATCATAGGGGTTTGTGGATAAGTAATGGCAGTCACACGGTCGATCAGGTTAACCTGCGCTTGCCGCGGTTGTTCCATGGATGGGATGATCTTTACATACCAAGACCCCTCCGTGCCTCGGAAAGCACGTTAAGCCGTTGGTCCCGGCTGTCATTCGTGGATCTTTGACAGTCGTTACGGGTCGTTAGAAGCCCGAAATTGTGACAACCAGTCTTACCAAGGGGAATCGTATTACCCAGTAACTGGGTCATGGAGGTCAGATAGGCAGTCGCTCCATGTAAAATACTGATATTCAGCTGTATCCGGTTAGCCTGGCGAAAAGGCCAGGCAGATGGTGATCAAAGGCTACGTATTATGTGTGTATGGCTGTGTTGTGTGTTCCCTAGTAACGTTTGAGCACAATATTTGTTGGTGTAGTGGTAGCAAGCTCTACTGCTAAGCTTGAGGTCTTGGGTTCGAATCCCGGGCAAAGTGGGTTTTTTCCATATGGAATTTCTCAGTACCAGCCTGGAGTCTGGAGTCCCCCTATTCCATGGGACTTAGACATAACTGGCGAAATGTGGGTATTACAGGTACACCTCTGCCTCACCCTTCGGGGATTACCGGCGTTATGTTATTTTTATGTTAAGTACGCAAGGCTACACATCAAGTTGTACATAACCAATATAAGCTGACTTCTGATTGTAAGAAAAACCTATACAATGCGAGGTCAGCTAAAACTGGAAATGTATAGCTTGATGTGTAGCCGTGTGTACCTAACAGGCACAGCTAGGTTTAGGATAAAGTTTCACATTATCCTATTTATTATTAAATGCTAATCGACCATATCATTACTGCATTTTTGTGGTTATGGTAGATATTGTGAGTTTAATAATAATAATAATAAAAGGAATCAGCCCGGAAAGATAAATACTAAATAAATATGACTGATAAATAGTCTATTGTCCAATTTGACAGTACATTGTTAAATTGGTTGGCCTTAATTAACAAACGACCACATTTTGGGTAATTAGCATGAGGTTTGCATTTTGATTATTGTACCACCAAACATTCGGTACCTATAAATATTATGATAATATCACAACTTCTGTGCAAATAAATACATGATGCGTCCATACCTAAAAAGTCTATTCACATTTACGTTTCCAATTGATGTTATTTCAAGTTAAACAAATATCAACTTTATGTCAGTAGTAATTAAGTTTATTTCAGAGTGACTAGCATTATTTAAAATGTCTTAAAAACGTTAGAAGTTCTATCGTAATAAATGTGTTGGAATTAAAGTTATTTTTCCAATAACTCATATTTATTTAAATGTTTGGCAAATGTAATTGGCGAAAGCAGTTTACTCATATAAGGGAAATATTTATCTGAACCTTTAAAAGCTTATTGACCTTTTAATCACGGACATTTTTTGAATTAATGAATCTCTTAAAAACTTTTTGCGCTTCTAATGATGCATAGTTTTTTTAATGATTGAGCCTCTTTTTAACTTTCTGTCCTATTCTCGCATTTGGTCGCAGGTCTAAGCTCCCTGCGGCGGTATGACCCGTCATGGAGGTGTGGGTCGAGAGGCGGCATGGCGCCCTCAGCTTCCGGCTGACGCAGGTAGTCTCTGAGCACGGCTGCTTTGGGAAGTACCTGTGTCGTATAGGTAGGGAGCAGACACCGGTGTGTCACCACTGTGGAACACCACTACCTGGAGGATACGGCGCAGCACACGTTGAAGGAGTGCCCAGCTTGGGCAGGGCTGCACCGACCTGCTGCTCATGGCTGCTGACCTCATCGTGGCAATAGCCGGGAGCGATCTCTCGCTCCCGGCCGTCGTTCAATCGATGGTCGAGAGCGGGAGCGCATCGGACGGGGTTGCCTCCTATTGCGAGGATGTTATGTCTGCAAAGGAGGCAGCCGAGCGGGAGACAGAAGCCGCCTCCTCTCTCCCCTCCCGCAGGAGACGCACCGGGCGCCCGAGAAGGGTGCAAAACGATCTGTGACCTCCATGAGAGGTGGCCTGCGGGCGGCGGACTAGGGGCGTCCGTCGTCCGACCAGACAGGCCCAAGTTGGCGCCGCAGTGTTCGACGCGCGCCACTCGAGAGTGGGTGCGCCCATTGTGGGAATGGTCGCACGGGGAGGTGGGACCCGCTGGGGAACCGCGGGTCAAGGCCTGTCGGGGAAGCGGTATATGCTTATGCGAATCCCGCACCCCCGGCCATAGGCAGAGGTGGAACACCGCGGTGGTTTTATCCGGTAAGAGTCCCTGAGATGATACCCCTCCGTGACCCCCACGATGGAGGAAGTCCATGACTTCCACCGCGAAACCAAAAAAAACAAAAGGTCCTCCCCTCTCAGAGCCATCCGCTCAACAATGAGTTGCTTGACTGTATGTCAGATAAGTGTATAGTTTGAAAGTCAAAGCTACCAAACACAGAAAAATGAAATTAATGATGTTTTGTAGACAAATCAAAGTTACCTACCTACTTAATGTAGATAGGTTTTAATTTGTGACACTGTGATTTTTTTTAATTTAGATGTCACTTATTTGAAAATGCTTCATTTATAGTCCGCAAATAAACATATTCAACCATTTGACAGTTCAAAGAAAAGTTATGTTACTGTAATACAACAGTATAACGATTTATCTTTTTTAAATAAATTGCCAAGACTTGCTCTTTAATTTATTGACTTCGCGAAAACATAAAATTTGTCACACAGGTTTATAGTTAAAGTAAATAATTCAATCAAAATAAGCATATAAGTACAGACGCCAGCACAACAAGCTACTACAATCTGTCAAATTTCTTTAATAGATTTTCAAATTTATCGCTGAAGTATTAAGGGTTCAAGGTTGATTGGGAAAATTTGATAGTTTCGGGTAGCTTGTCCTGCTGGCGTCTGTACATTATACTTAGTAAGGGTCATTTCATTTCACTCATTCTTTTTTCACATCACTACAGTTTAGCTGTCTAGAGAATGCCTACCTGACAGCTGTCAGTGCGACAATTCAAGTAACTAATAAAGATCAAATTCGCAAAACACGTATTTGTTTATATGAAACTCATGGTTGTCATGAAAGCATTCTCTTATCGACCCGACTGTACCTTTAGTCTGATTTAGAATCCAACTGTCTAGTTATTGAATATGATTATTATTTTGTTCTACCAATGAACTATATACCTACCGTGTTCCAGACAATGACATAAACTTCGACCAGATGTTCAGACCATGGAAATAAGCATTTTTCATTATAGACACATTAATGAATTATTATCTCTTATTTTTTGTTAATTTTCAGACAAACTAAATACCTTGCTGTAAATCACCCGATATGCATGCCTCTTTATCCGAAGCATTTGATAGATTTATCGTTTTAATTGCACTAAGTGGCAACGTAAGTCAAATTAAGACCCTTTCTTACTGCATAGCTCAATTAAATTTCATTAAATGAAATTACAAATATCTTTGTAATGAAGCCTTTTTAACTACTAGTTCCTTTGTTAGATTTGATTTTTAAAAGCTATAGAAGCGTTTGCCAAAGTTTATGGATAACGTGAAGAACACTGTGTATAGTGTGCACTGTGAGAAGATGTAGGTGAGTTTAAAACTAAATGTGATCAAGCCTTTTACTAAAGCAACATTACAAAGCATGCAAACTACAAAACAGTCATGCAAATAACTGACAATGTTTTGCTTATCACAAGAAGTAGCTCATAAATTAGTACAATTATAACACAAACGAAGTTGAATAAATAACCTGACAACTTCTTAAATACATACATAACATACTTAATATTAAGGGCTGGTTTTTCCATCGCCAGATAACTTTTATTCGAGCAATAAAATTGATGCTTGACAGTGATCACACGAAATAACTGTTGAAATGTCATTATTCCTTGAATAAAGTTATCAGATGATTGAAAAATCAGCCCCAATAATGAAAAAATTATTAAAATATATTTTTCTATGGAATGTAAGTGGCCAGGTTATAAAAGCAGATCAACATACCTTTAGCTCTTCAGGCACTGAAGATAAATATTGCGAAGCTGTTTGACTATGTGCATAAGACTCTCTATGATGCTCCTGGTGTTGGTTAGTTTGAGGGTAACCTGGACTAGATTGTGGGTAACCGGGCTGGGCTGGGGCACCTTGCCCTGGGTACCCACTTTGAGCAGGTCGGGGGTAACCCGTTTGAGCCGGCTGCGGGCGACCCTGGGGTGGGTACCCTTGAGCATAATTTGGCTGAGCATAACCCTGATTTGGTTGTTGGGGTGGATATCCAGAGCCTGGTTGAGGATAACCCTGATTTGGTTGTTGGGGTGGATATCCAGAGCCTGGTTGAGGATAACCCTGCGGTGGTGCTGGGTACCCCATGGCTGGGAATCCCGGCATTGGCATTGGATTTCCAAAAGACTGAGGGGCAGCGTTGTTGTATCCAATGTTATGATAGTATTGTTGTTGTTGCGGGTTTCCTGCTTGACCCTTGAAGGAAATGAAAATGAATATAAATTCATTGTCTACCTAGCACTTTAATTGTATTGTATTCAAAAACAAAATGAAGTGTTATTTGCACTACTAACAATGTTACAGAAGAAAATATATTACTAATACTTTAATAAGCCTACTAATCAAATAAAATTATTTTACATAAGACACTTGGATTGGATAAGGTTTAAAAAGTACCCATTTGTGCTTACAACATTTAAAATATAAAACATTGAATTCGTGTATACTTCATTTTAAACATATTTAGAAACTAGATAAATTCCAAACATTTTTCATCCTTTCTAATATTGTTGAAAAAGCAAAAGATGAGATGTAACTTTCACTTTTAAATATTGTCTCAACCTTAGTTTCTAACTAAGGTTGAGATTTAATCACAGCATTAAACATTTCAGACTGTTCATTATTATTATGCCTAACTTTTGGATCCCAATAAGAACTAAAATTTTGTGATAAACAAAACAGTTGCCTCGCAAAAGGCGCCCGTTTCACATAACCAAACTTTTTTTCTAACTGAGGCTATTCATTCACAACGTGCATTATGAAACACCCAAACCAAGCTACATCTAACAACTAAAAACAAAAAATACACTTACTTGTTGCCACGGATTCATTTTAATACAACTTTATCGATACGTTACTCGTTATACACTGACTGAGCAAGCGGCAATCGCAACCAGGCTTGGTTCTCGTGATGACGAACTACGCACGCACCGATGACTAACTATTGCACCATGAAAACAAGTAACAACACAAGAGCGTCTGATGACGTGGCTATTTTCTTCCTGTATTTCGGTGGGGAAAACTACTTTCTGTGAGAACTAAATGCAATGACCGATGACGAATATCTACTAAATAACATTGACATTTCGTTTCGACAACTGACACGGCTTGCGCTGTGACAGCTGTACCTGTGCTGCCAGATCAAACTTTTATTAAACTACTATGATGCATTTCTGTTTTTTGAGCTTAAAATAAACATTAAATAATATTTGATTCGTATTGTACGAACCTATACTCCATTCGGAATAAGATTAGACATTTAACCCGGCGCCAATGATGCTGGGTCATACTGACCCGAGGTGACTTAAATCTGTCATTATTCTTTTTTACGATACTTAGATGACCTCCTTGCAACTGAACCGCACGTATGCTAAGTGCAATGCCGCATACACAGCGAGATGTACAGACGCCAGCAGGTCAAGCTACCCGAAACTGTCAAATTTTCCCAATCAACCTTGAACCTTAATGCTTTGGCGATAAAGTTGAAAATCTATTAAAGAAATCTGACAGATTGTAGTAGCTTGATGTGCTGGCGTCTGTACTTACGAGCATCAACTCAAAACGGGTAGATATGACCAAGCGTCATCGCTGGCGTAGTATTTTTGTGACATACTTTTATTAGGTCATTTAGTATTATTTGTTGTCAATTCACCTTTTTCTTTTTTAGGTTGTTGTTAAATATGGCACTGTTATACCCCCCTGAGAGAATATTTGCGGTGTTAGAAGTTGCGCGAAAGAATCGCAGGTTTCGTGAGTGACCTATGAACCTTCGGGAGAGGTCCCTCGAAGGTTCCACGAACTCACAGAAGATGTCAAATATGACCGTCTCAAAGGGATTTGATTCCGTACTGCAATAATAGCAGTAGTTCTATGTCTCTGAATGAGGAAGTAGAAGACTGATTTGTTAGGTACAGACGCCAGCACATCAAGCTACTACAATCTGTCAAATTTCTTTAATAGATTTTCAACTTAATCGCTAAAGCATTAAGGTTCAAGGTTGATTGGGAAAATTTGACATTTTCGGGTAGCTTGACCTGCTGGCGTCTGTACTATTATTATGATAGGAAGTTTGTTTGTTCTCTATATTTTTTTTTACATCAAAAACTCTTGCAATAAATAATTATTAAAATTTAGAAAACTTCTTTTTCATGACAATTACTCGATAAAATCTGGGTCATAATGACCCGGTGTCATCGTCGGCGTAATTATGTTCACGTCAGTTGACTCGGGTTAAATAAACTTTTCTTACAGCCCGTTCAACCGATTTTGACTTCTATTGCATTGGTAGCATAACAAATGGCAGCTGCAGGAAATAGTTGGTATTGTAACCACTTTTTTGCTTGGCCATCCTTATGCCTACGGAATAAAAGATATAATCTGTTGTCGGAATTTTAATAATTAAAAGTCAGAATTTGTTTTTCATGCCATGCCTTTAATTAATCAATTTTTTTTTTGGGCTTTGCAACCATAAAAGTTACTATTTTGTTTCTATATAAACTTTCATGATCAAATTTGATAGCGAATCGAACGGTTGTGCAGGTTAAAGCTGTGCACGTATCGTACAGACGCCAGCACATCAAGCTACTACAATCTGTCAAATTTCTTTAATAGATTTTGAACTTTATCGCCACAACACTAAGGTTCAAGGTTGATTGGGAATCTTGAAAATAGCGATAAAATTGAAAATTTATTAAATAAAATTAGCAGATTGTAGTAGCTTGATGTGCTGGCGTCTGTACCATACCGATTTTTTTTAAATATTTTAGTTAGGTCTGATGGTTTGGTAGGTACGTGTGATTATGAAAACTTCCCGTCGAAATCTTAATCTCTTCTTACAAATCTGCTACTTGCATCTATTAAAATATTCTACCAAAAAACCTGAACATATTCAAAGTAGGTAAGTAACCCAATATTACCAAACTTTTAACCGTAGGTATTCGAACATTGCAAAGCGTGCTCTCTGTGAGAGCGACTTGCCTACACTAATTTGTAGGACAAGCACATTGACAATGGATTATACATACGCGCTTTGACCGAATTTTCGCCTTTGTACCTCTAAGCAGCTGTGGTACCGTGCTTGTCATGTCACTGCAGTTTTCGTTTGGTTTTAGTGAACGTCACGAATTCCCGATAGACCGCCTTTGTATGTACCTTTATTGTGCACAGAGATGAATAATTAAATAGATAAACAGGTCTGAAAGAATGTCTAACACTTCTTATCATAAATTATTTTGAACACACCGCAATGTTGCCGTACTGATATTATTAATCTTAAAAAAATTTACAGCTTACAACAAGATACCCAGCCGAGGGAAGATAAATGCTTTGTATCGCAACTATACCTCTCTGATAAAATCTGAAGTAAAGGCACCTTCACACTATAAACAAATAAATAAAATTGAAGTGTCTGTTTTACGAGTTAGTGGCGCCGATTCCCTTGTTCACAAACTAAACTAAATTTAAGTTCAATGCATCTTTTTTTTTTCTATTTCATTTAGAAAAGGACAGAAGATAAATATTAGTTTAGTCCTGTCAAACTAATCAGCGCCTGACGTAAATTGACGTATTTTTAGCAGCCATGTTTTTAATCACGTCTAGTGTGTCTATGAGGTATCTTAATTTGACAGAGGTAAACTAATATTTTATCTTCTGTCCTTTTCTTAATGAAATAGAAAGAAAAAGATGCACAGAACTTAAATTTAGTTTAGTTTGTGAACAAGGGAATCGGGGCCAGTGTCAAAATAACAGCTTTTTACTAAATGCATATTTTTTGAAAGTATAAACGGTAGTTATAAACAAAAACTATTACTTATGTCTGTTTCGGGTAGGTAATCTCCGAAAAGGCTAGACCGATTTTGATGAAATTTGGTATGGGGATACTTTGAACCCTAGGGTCGGAGTCCTACCCCAGGGTTCAAAGTATCCCCATACAAAATCTCTATGAAAATTTCCCAATTTCTAAAAAGTAGCTTGTCCTACCGTAGGACATAGGCTACTTTTTATCGATATATCACGCGGGCGAAGAAGCGGGTGGAAGCTAGTTTTTACGAGTATCATAAAACTTTTAATGGTGCGAATTTTAACCCATCAAGAGTTTCGTTATATGAGTTAGGTACAAGACAACAGTGTGTTAGGCTAAACTGTAACAAGAGAATCTAATATTCACGAAAATTTACATCTTCTATTAGGGGACCAACCCTGATTTATACTTAATTAATACTGGCCAGATTAACGAAGTTTTTGTGGCAGCTAAATTAAGACTGGGAACTTTGATTGCAGCTATTATGCCTTAAATATTGGCATAGGTAGAATTATTCTATCACATATGAGGAAGCTGGAGTTATACACACCCAGTAGAGCAGTGGTGGCCCAGTGGTATCATGGACCGCGACTTACGAGTTGTAAGTAGTAGGTTCGAACCCAGACAAGTGCTTTAGTTTGTGTAAATTCCACTCCATCACCACTGCTCTCAAAACGGTGAAGGAAAACATCGTGAGGAAACCGGCACATCCTAGAACCAAAAATTCGATGACATGTGACATCTACCAACCCGCACTGTGCCCGCGGCTGGCGCGGGTAGCGGTGCGTTTCAGTGCATAGATTTATATGGAACTGGCCTCGAAGGCGTCTAGCGGTGCCCGCGCGTCTACATTGACGTAGTAGATTTATTAGATAGACATTGGCGCCGATTCCCTTGTTCACGAACTAAAATAAATTTAAGTTCAGTGCATGTAATTAATCAGTTATGGGAAGAAATAAAAAACACTACGCTCCGCGCGATCTGCCCGCTGGCTTCGAGACCGGGTCTGCCTTACCGCGCCGAAAACGTCAGGGTGTCACCACTGTGTGGATCGCCCGGAGGACACAGTGGAGCGTACGGTGGAGGTCCACCGAGGCGGCGATCGGCGGCGGCGATCTCTCGCGTCCGGCACTGGTCCAGGCCATGGTACGGAGCGAGAATGCATGGGAAGCCGTCACGTCCTTCTGCGAAGCAGTAATGCTCGCAAAGGAGGAGGCGGAGCGCGTGAGGGAGAGGCAATCTCTGCGCCCTGACGCCCCTAGTCGCCGCAAGAGATGCTCTGGACCTCGGGAGTCAACAGCCGACTCCCGGCCGCCGTAGGCGCGGGCTTGCGGGCGGCCAGCAATGAGCAGCTCGCCGCCCGGCAAGGACCAGGCCCGGGTCGACGGCGCATTGTGTTCCACGCGCGCCTTAAAGAGATGTCAGTACGAGTACCTGACGGGTTCCGCTAGGGCTGGTGCCTGCCAGGGCCGCGGGTTGTTCGAAAGAGATACCGTGGCCCCTGGCATAGGCTACTGAAGGAACACGGGTGGGGTTTAGTCAGTAAAAGTCTGACACGCCCTCCCGCTCCGCCCAGAGCGGTAGAAGTCATATGAAGACGTCCAACGCAAAAAAAAAAATCCTGAACGGGTCGTAGTTACAGTGTCGCTCGTACGACCAGTCAAAAATATCATAATTTTATCGGATATCAGCTGCGTACAAACTTCCATTAAACATTAAATTTTAAGTAAAAATAAAATAGTATTGTACCTAAGTAGATATGGATGTTGCTGTAGATAAGACTTTAGGCTACATAGAGATATGCAGATAGCGTAGGTAGATATTTTAGTATCATTATCAAGCCAACCTCAGGGCAGCTATCATGTACGATTTGACAGGTAAAGTTGTTTTGGTGACCGGCGGATCAAAAGGAATCGGTGCAAATTTTGTTAGACAAGTACTGGAGGAAGGCGTTCAGGTAATATAAACATTTTTCTTAATTATCCATGAACCTTACGATAAATAGATATATGGGACTATAGTTTGACCGAAACTGCTGTACCTACCGTGCCTTAGAAATGCGCGGCGAGGCGGGAGGAATGCGCGGCGAGGCAGGACGGAGGAGGCGGGACGCCGCCGTGAGCGATGACGAATGAGCGGCCTGCACTGCCCCCCGTCTCGCCGTACACATAACGAAGGCGCGGTGCAGAGGTTTTGGTCAAACTATAATCACACTTATTGAGAAAATAACGATTTTGTATGTAATGCGTACGCACCCGTCCAGCTTTTCGGCCTCGTACGCATTCCATACAAAATAGTGATTTTCTATGGATAAAAGCTAAACAGAGCTGAATAAGCGTGGTAAGTCCCTATATCGTAAGGTTTATGGGCCTTCGGGGTAGGTAATTGTGTAACACACTAACAGTAGGAATGGCTTACATTTTGACAGTTCAACAACATTCAATGCAGTATTTACGTTGCTGAGCAGACAAATTTTTCGAACATTTGAAGCAATGGATTAGCAATATCCTTCAAAATGAGTCAGATTGTCATTGATAGTGTGTTACACAATCAGGTGGTTTGCCGTCTACAGATATGCAGTATTTGTCAGAATCATTTAAAAATTAAACATAATTTTTATGAAATTTCCTAACAGCAGTGCGATTCTGTAACCATCTCACCGTGAAAACTCAGGTGAAGTGAGCGTGGAGTGAGCTGTCATTCCAACTAATGCTAGGGATTGACACTATTGACAGCTCACTCTAAGCTCACTTCACCTAACTTTTTACGGTGAGATTTTTACAGAATCGATCGGCTGGAAAAGATAACCAGAGTGTATCCAAGGGAGGAATTGAATTGGCCTGGAGTATCCAGGCCAACAATTACTTCACATTTACAGTCCGGCCGACGAGAGAATGCATTCTTGACACCTGTCAGAAAACAAACGAATGCGAGTAGGTTAGGTGCACACGGCTACACATCAAGCTATGCAAAACCAATATTGGCTGACCTTTCATTGTGAGAAAATATCATACAAAGTGAGACCAAGACAAACTGGTTTTGTATAGCTTGACGTGTAGCCGTGTGTACATGTGTTGCGAATTTGATCTTTAAACTGTCGCACTGTCACGTGTCAGGAACGCATTCTCTCGACGACCGGATTGTAAAATGTATTACCTTGCCATGAGCCTTTCAATAATATCAGTTTATTTTTATTTATCACTATTATTTTCAATCTCAATCTGAATTATTTTAAAAGTTATTGCTAATCCATTGCATTATATGTTCGAAAAATTTGTCTGCTAAACAACGTAAATCACGCAATGTATGTTGTTGAACTGTCAAAATGAAAGCTTTTGCTACTGTCAGTGTGTTACGCAATTAACCCGCTGGATATATGATGTTAAAAGTAATGTGGCATGCTTTGTTCGGCTGCATATTATTCTAGTTTACAACAACCTCACGGCTTCATTTTTCACGTACAGACGCCAGCAGGTCAAGCTACCCGAAACTGTCAAATTTTCCCAAACAACTTTGAACCTTAACGCTAGAACGATAAAGTTGAAAATCTATTAAAGAAATTTGACAGATTGTAGTAGCTTGATGTACTGGCGTCTGTACAAACCCCAGCACATCAAGCTACCCGATTCTGTCAAATTTTCCCAGTCAACCTTGAACCTAATGATTAAGCATTAAAGTTGAAATTCTATTAAAGAAATTTGACAGATTGTAGTTGCTTGAAGTGCTGGCGTCCGTACTATTCCAAGCTTTAAAACACTATTGACTAGACATTCATTAACATTTGAATGATAATGTTGCTAATTATGGGCGACTACTAGGATTAGGGGCGACTAGAATCAATTTTATTTTTGACGTTCAAAAGTGCCTTTTATGTGCCTGTTTGAAATAAATTATTTGACTTTGACTTTATGAATACATTGGTAGAACTAGCAGGTCTATCTACAATCGTCGTCGTAATCGTAATCACATCTAAATACTATCTTATTACCAAAATCTCATATTGCGATAGCAGAATTCCAAAAAGATAACAGTTTCGTTCTACAGGTATGCAATGTGTTAGTTTCTGCACGTAGCGATCTTGACACTTTGATCTTGTACAGACGCCAGCACATCAAGCTACTATAATCTGTCATTGTCGACTTTATCGCTAAAGCATTAAGGTTCAAGGTTGATTGGGAAAATTTGACATTTTCGGGTAGCTTGACCTGCTGGCGTCTGTACAATCATTTTCATGACATGACTTCTGCAATGAATGGTGATCTACCCTCATAATTATTATACTTAATTTATATACTCACGCCAGAATTTAATATGTAAGCATTGACGTTTCCAATAAACAGTGTTAAAAATATAAACTCGAATACTTAAACAATAATTCTTTTTATTGGAACTCTACACAGTAAAATAGTAATTTAACTCGAGAACACTTTTATCATCTTTAGCTAACAGGAAAAACCATTCAACCTTTCCCGCCGTTTTTCATCAAAACTCATCTATGGGTTGCCACAACTCCAAAAGCATCAAATGTTAAAAATGACGATGTTGCAACCCACAAATAATATTAATTAAATAGTCGATTATTGTGTATGCTAACAACAGGATACCAAATCTATCAATCCGCAGTGAGTCCGCGTAGTAAATCCCGGCCCACTCTCTCTCACAGAGAGGAGACCAGCCGGGTAATTACATAACACACATAAAATGAGAGCTGATCGCAATGGGTTTTATTTTGACTTCACCCAAGTTCATTGCTCTATTTACAATGTTGAGCAGACGAATTTTTCAAACCAATGAAGCAATAGATTAGCAATAATCCTTCAAAACTCTGGGATTGTGAAGTGTGTTACGCAATCACGGTGCTGGGTCCCAGCATCAGCAATGGGGACTTTATAGGCTAGTTATGCTGTTTTATATAATTTTTAGCTAATCAGTACTATTAATATATCTTTTGCAGGAAGTAAGGATCCTGGACGTTGACGTCGGATCAGGTGAATTACTTCAAAATGAGTTGAACGAAAAATATGGCGAGGACAAAGTGAAGTTTGTAAAATGTGACGTCACTAATGATACTCAGTTCTTCAAGGCTTTAGAAGATGCCAAAGAAGATAATGGTTATATTGATCTTCTGGTTAACAACGCTGGAGTGGCGGATGAGAGTAAAATATCATTGATTCGGAGACTTATTGAAATTAATTATGTGAGTATTTAATTTGTATCGCCGACCTCGTAAGTAACTACTTTACCACCAGGGCTGCGTTTTCACTAGAGATGAGCAGGATATGTAAGAGACGGATGTGTGACTGAGCAGTGGTGGCCAAGTGATAACGGCCGCGACTTATGACTTGTGGGTCGTGGGTTTGAACCCAAGCAGGCACTTAACTTCGTGTAAATTATTTCATCACCGCTGCTCTCAAAACGGTGAAGGAATGTTCTAGAACCAAAAATTCGAAAACATGTAACATCCGCCAATCCGCACTGGATCCGCGTGGTGGATTATGGCTCACTCCCTTTCACACAGAGGAGTCCTGTGTCCCAGCAGTGGGAGCATTATAGGCTGGTTATGATGGATGTGGATGAACTAACCAATAACATACGTTTCAGTCGTCGATGTGACTCACGTATCTTATCGATCATTATTTTCGCGAAGATCGAGAAGAGACTATTTTAAAGGATACAATTAATTTTTTGTCAAGCACTAAGACATTATTTTTAAGTTCTCATAAAATCCAACGTCCAGATTCCAGACACTGCCATATAGTCCAACTCAAAGCATTTGTTTTAATTATTAAACCAATTTCAAGCAATTTCGAACTTCAAAGTGCCGGTTTATCAGAAAGATGAAGCGAGTGGCCCATTTATAAGCGTAGTAGGTCCCTATGGAGAAGAATGGACAAGAAACTCCACGGACACTCTTTTAAATCAAAATATTCGTTATACAAGTCTTTGTTTCCAGATAGCACTGGTCAACGGCACCCTGAAAGCCATTGAACTGATGCGCAAGGATAACGGAGGCAGAGGAGGTACCGTCATAAACATCTCCTCAATTGGAGGACTTATTCAGGTGTCACCGATGTTTACATACTCATCTACCAAGCGTGCTGCTATGCAGTTCAGCCATTGCGTTGGTGTAAGTACCTTTTTTTTTTTTTAAGAGAAAACTTCTTTTGCGACGTTGTGCACTTTTGTTGTGATAGGTAAAAAAGGTTAAACTCGCGTGACACGTGACCTGATCGAAAATTCGTAAGACGGAGGGAGAGTAGACCGCATTCCAAAATATCAAAAATGTACAACGTTAATATTATTCAAGTTTTCACTTTTACCGGCACTCCCGGAGTGCAACCCGTTGATTTTTTTTTTGATTGGGAAATCATCAAATGACTTCTCCCCTGGTGTAAGTACCTGCATCACGGTTTCTAGACGTGACTTATTTTATAATAGGAATATTTATAACAAAATAACTGTTTACGAACTGTCAACGATTGTGATTTCACCACCATATCCTACATTGTGCATGTGCACTTAGTGGGCGAAGATGTCAACTAGACGCGATCTTCTCCTGGTGGATATTTCGTCAAAATACGTCATAGTCACACATCAGAGCGTACTGCTTCTTCTTTTCCTGCATTATTTTGCCCATTGCATTATAGAAACCGCAACGGGCACTGGACCCACGTGTTGGTTTATAGCCCATTCTTTCTCAGAGAGGACGTGTGTCCCAGCAGTATAGGCCGATTATGCTATAGCAACTCTTCATCATCATCATCACTTCAGCCGAAAAATGTCCACTGTTGGACATAGGCCAATTCAAGTCGAAATCACGGTGCTTGCCCAAGCACCGCGATTTCAACCGGTTCTTCTATAGAAACTGCATCAATGTTACAAAAGGTGATGATAGTATTTGTTCGACTTCGCACGAACTCGCGGATCTTGTGTATGTTATTTAATCTCCTTCACAATGCTAAAACACCATTCTATCTGCGGGAGCGTTTTTTCTCCGCCCGTCCTTCAGATGCACCATGCAGGTCACATCTTAAAAATCTTCTCAAGTCCTCTCCCCACTCCACCGACTTTTACTCCTACTCCTTCACAGTGCACGCGATGCGGTAGTGGAATTCACTACCGCCTGACATTATTAGGGACTGCCAAACTGTTACAGTTTTTAAAAGAAGAGTAAAAGAACACTATCTGTCCACTTCATCATAGTTGTGTGTGTATTTATTATTTTGAGTACGTTATAATTATTATCATTCTAGTGATATTTATTTTAGAAGTATGTATGTATGTTTATTTGTATGTATGTGTTAGTTTAGTCTCGTAATTTTTATTTAGTTTTTTACGTGAATTGTTTTTGATTGTATTGTATTGTTTTGTCTCGTTTACTATTTCACACGCTGTCTACATCTCTGTATCTATTGTCCTGTCTCGGGTGTGCTGGAAGAGATTTCTTGTGAAATAAGCATCACCTCTGTACCTATTTTTTCTGTTCTGTTTTTCTTATCTGTTTATATATGTATGTGTGATTGGTGTGCATGGTAAAATAAAAATAAAATAGTAGAAGGCATGTAGGGACGCGTACAGCAAGGATAAAGGTATCTTCTCTAGACAATACACTGCAGACACCAGCTGCCTGTCATCTTCATTTGTCTAAACATGCTAAATAAACTAAAAACATTTTTTTATGTTTCAGCAAGCTCCTTGCGCGCATACCGGCGTAAGAGTATTGACAATATGCATTGGAGTCACTGACACTACTATATTGGGCAGAATAAAATGCATTGAAAAAAGATTAGACCTGGAAGCACAAAATGTTTTGGGATCACATCCAGTTCAAAGGTGAGTTAATGGCGCCGATTCCCTTGTTCACAAACTAAACTAAATTTATGTTCAGTGCATCTTTTTCTTTCTATTTCTTTAAGAAAAGGACAAAAGATAAAATATTAGTTTAGTCCTGTCAAATTAAGATACTCCATAGACGGACGACTAAAAATACATCAATTTATGTCAGGCGCTGACTAATTTGACAGGACTAAACTAATATTTATCTTCTGTCCTTTTCTTAATGAAATAGAAAGAAAAAGATGCCCTGAACTTAAATTTAGTTTAGTTTGTGAACAAGGGAATCGGCGCCAATGTCTTGCCACATGATGATTAAGGAGTTTTAAAGGTAGTGTAGTCCTATGTTTTAAGTCCGTTCCTAGAAAATATAAGACGGTCAAGGAATTTATAATTCAGCAGCATTCTACTGGCAACTAGAAATAGCAAGAGCCTGAAGTCTGCCTGTATATCAACGTTCAAAATTATGTACATCAATATACATAATACTTAGATACTATTTTATAATGCAGCAGTGTCCATACGACAGTTGGAAATAACGAGAGACTGAGGTTTGACTGAAAAACTGACGAACAGTACTGTCCTCTGAACATCGATACTATAATATTATTGCCTATTACCTAAGGAGCCCAGTATGATGACGCCTAAAAATGTATTGACATTCTGCCGATTCTGATTATACTCAAAGTTAATCAGGTTACGACTGAACTGATGGTACCTTACTTCTTTTTTCTAGCGCTAAATCAGCAGCACGTGGAATGATAGACATGTTTAAGCAAGGAAAAAGTGCCAGCATCTGGTTGGTTCGAGCCGACGAACCTGCAGAAGACATTACTTCGCATATATTGAAGGCAGATGCGGATATTGCTGAAGTCATCGCAGGATCATCGGAATAGTTTTGCAAAGAATAATTTCAGATAAACTTGCACTGCCATTTGCTCTTCTGAATTTGTGTGAGATGATTTTTGATTTTATCAATCGCTAACTTGTCTTGGTCATCTTTAAAGCAAATATTGTAATGCTGTTGTACCTATTACCTTGGTATTCCTCAGTTCAGTTTTATTTATTTACATCCCTCTGTTAACTAGGTACAAAGTAGGTATCAACATAGAGTTAAAAACATCATAAAGTTAAGTAAATCAAATAGAAAACTATAATAAACAATGTTATTAAAAACTACTGCGTAAGTAATATTATTAGAAATAAAATGATAAAAATAAATGCAAAGAAAACCGTGTTCATTTCTTTATTCATTGACAGTAATTCTATCGTGTTCCACCTAATGATGAATATGTTTGAGCCGTTTGGGGTTGAAATATTAGGGCCTTGAGGTCCGAGTGCTCATCGAAAATTTCGGGACATCACCGAGCGGTTGGTTGACTCTTCACGTGACAGAGGGCTGGCCTATTTTTAACCGACGAAAAAAAAATCGGAGGAAGTTCTCAAGTCGACGGCGCGTATATACATACATATATTTTTTATGTATGACCGCGCATAACTTTTTATAGAGTAGTCCGATTTTGATAATTTTTTTTATTGGAAAGTTGGTCCCATATAAATTTGGAAAATTCCAACCCTAAGGGTGGGAAAATAGGGGTGATTTATTGTTCACTCACAGATTTGAATGCTGAGTTGTGTATACTCTACTCAGCGCCACATATGCCTGCCCTTTAGCAAACAATTAGTACTTAGATTATAGCCACAAAAATTATAAAATAAAATCTTTTAACAAAAAAATTAAACCGCCAAAAAAACTGAAAAGCAAAAAATAATAATAGTTATTTGTTATACAAGAGTGCAAAGTTGCTTTTTAACCGCGTGTTCAATTTTGATGACCGAGCAAGCGAAGGATTCTAAAATTGAATCACGAGCGCAGCGAGTGATTCAAAATTAGAATCCTGAGCGTTAGCGAGGGAATCAAAAGAGCACGAGGTGAAAAATCTTTGCACTCGAGTGCAACACATAACTTTTCATTCCACCTCAGCGAGGAAATGACTAAATACTGGTGTTAGTCACTTGTGTACTGTTTTTCGGTAAACTATCTGTCATACTTAATAGTTGTACCGATTCATCGGATTCCCTTGGCGTGAATGTTGGAGAGAGAGGGAGATGGTTAGGTGTTTCATAACGGCTTATTTTTGATGTAGAAGGGCCAGTCCAAGGATCCGATTGAGGCTCTTTCAGTGTAATGGCTCCTACGATGCCTTCACATATTTTAGACTTATTTTGGATGGAATCTTCTATGTATCCCTCTACAACTGCATTGGACTTCCAGCCTCCGTGGCGCTTAAGGGACAGGAGATCAGCTCCGGAATCAGCCAAAAGTGTGGCTGAAGTTCGTCGGAAACAATGACCCGTGTACAACAGGGGTTCTGGAAGTTCAAGAAATGTTGCTATTTCTCGTGGGATACTGCCAATTTTATTAGTACCCATAGGCTGTCTAACACACTTTCCATTGCGATACTGTAGAAAAAATCGATTGTATCGTTACGTATTCCTTGCGAATGACGAAGTTGCGGTCTCTTTTTGTCTTTGTATTAGGTAAATTATTTAATAGTAAGTCAACTGAATGTTTCTCAATGTTTTTGACATTAAGTTGTGTTAGTTCATTAGTTCGACATGCTCCGTTTATTCCAATACTATGAACAACCTGTAACGTAAAGAGTATTGTAGTAGATAAATGAATAAAATTGATATGAACGCATAATTATGCCTATCAACATCTACTAAGTATACTATTTAATTGAGATTAATATACTTAAGTAGATACTGAATGTGCAACTGACTTACTTTTGGCGCCAAATATACGGAATCGGGTGCTTCGTTAAGAAACTTTTCAATATCAGATACTGTGAAAACCTTCGATTTTTTTGGTTGATGACCAGATGAGGCTCTTTTTAAAAATGCCACTAATTTAGGATAGGTATCGATATATTTGTCTTTTTTCATCTTTATTGTTGCTTTTAGCATCGAATACGTACTCCATAGGGTGCTTGCTTTCTTGTTCTCGGATAATTCTATAAAATATGCCAGCAAAATGTTTTCTGAGAAAGTTTTGGCTCCTTTTGCTAGTCGCCACGTGTTGAACATATCGTACTGTTTTAAATACTTCTCGTGATTGTTGAGGGAGAAAGCTCATTTGCGCATTATTAACAGTTTCAGTCAATTCTGTTGGCGTCAAGCAAACTTCCTCGTCGCTAGAATCACTCATTTTAGTTTTTTCACTTGTTTTCAAGTTTCTTGTTTTTAATATAAGGTTTAACAATGACGTGAAAAAATGCCGCGTAAAGAGCCGCGTACAAAGCAAATTGAAAAAACCGGCCAAGTGCGAGTCGGACTCGCCCATGAAGGGTTCCGTTACGTTACGATTTATGACGTATTAAAAAAAAACTACTCACTAGATCTCGTTCAAACCAATTTTCGGTGGAAGTTTATATGGTAATGTACATCATATATTTTTTTAGTTTTATCATTCTCTTATTTTAGAAGTTACAGGGGGGGGGACACACATTTTACCACTTTGGAAGTGTCTCTCGCGCAAACTATTCAGTTTAGAAAAAAATGATATTAGAAACCTCAATATCATTTTTGAAGACCTATCCATAGATACCCCACACGTATGGGTTTGATGAAAAAAAAAATTTTGAGTTTCAGTTCTAAGTATGGGGACCCCCAAAATTTATTGTTTTTTTTCTATTTTTGTGTGAAAATCTTAATGCGGTTCACAGAATACATCTACTTACCAAGTTTCAACAGTATAGCTCTTATAGTTTCGGAAAAAAGCGGCTGTGACATACGGACGGACAGACAGACAGACAGACAGACAGACAGACAGACAGACAGACAGACATGGCGAATCCATAAGGGTTCCGTTGCCATTTGGCTACGGAACCCTAAAAAGAACACCAAGAAGGTTCCGAGTCTGAGTTTTTAACAAATTAAAAAAAAGTTGTATGATATATTCGGCACCATAGAGGTAGCAGTGCACACGATGACACAAACTTAGTGCACACGATGTTCTAAATTCAATTTACTATAATTATCCTCTAGAGAATAAAAACGGCTTTTCCACTCAGATATTGAAGATTAAAAATACTCTTTCCGAGATGGTGGGATGAAAACCTTTTTTATTAGGGTTCCGTAGCCAAATGGCAACGGAACCCTTATGGATTCGTCATGTCTGTCTGTCTGTCTGTCTGTCTGTCTGTCTGTCTGTCCGTCCGTATGTCACAGCCGCTTTTTTCCGAAACTATAAGAGCTATACTGTTGAAACTTGGTAAGTAGAAGTATTCTGTGAACCGCATTAAGATTTTCACACAAAAATAGAAAAAAAACAATAAATTTTGGGGGTCCCCATACTTAGAACTGAAACTCAAAATTTTTTTTTTCATCAAACCCATACGTGTGGGGTATCTATGGATAGGTCTTCAAAAATGATATTGAGGTTTCTTATATCATTTTTTTCTAAACTGAATAGTTTGCGCGAGAGACACTTCCAAAGTGGTAAAATGTGTGTGTCCCCCCCCTGTAACTTCTAAAATAAGAGAATGATAAAACTAAAAAAAATATATGATGTACATTACCATATAAACTTCCACCAAAAATTGGTTTGAACGAGATCTAGTGAGTAGTTTTTTTTTAATACGTCATAAATCGTAACGTAACGGAACCCTTCATGGGCGAGTCCGACTCGCACTTGGCCGGTTTTTTGCCACAGAGTGACAAGTACTATGGCCGCCCAAATGGCCCCCGAACGGTTCCTTGCCTCCAGGAGGCAAGCTCGGTCCCGCCTATTTCAAACGTTAATTTAACGGTTTGGTGTTCATTATCCCTTTCTAACTTTATACAAACACTATCTAGGCGTTTCTGTCTCTCCTTAATCACCAGAGACAAACGCCAAACTTCCTAAGCGTTCCATTTCCAACAACTTGAAAACATCACTTTGAATTCGAACGTGTGGTCGTTAAACATTTTGATCGTTTTAATTTGTGTTTTGGTGAAGAATTGAAGGAAATTGCTGATTATATATACTATATGATTCTACAAATAAAACACAAATACTACTAAATCCACTGATTAATTTATCAAATTATAAACACATTTTATTCCAACATTATGTTTAAAAATCTGATGTAAGGAGTTGAAACGCTTGTATATTTTTATATTTTTAAATAAATGGAAAGTAATTGATATCAAAAGATGGGAAATATAAATAAGCATTCTAGATATATAATTTTTTTTACGGAGAGTCTTGCCAATACAGAGAAATAATAATTTTAATACGAGTGGTTGCGGCCGTGCGGAACGCCGAACCGTTAACCCCGGATTCGGTTTTCGCGCGCGAAATGCGTTGAGTGGTTAATAAACAAGTTGTAACTTCAGTGCCATTGTTATCAAGGCTTGAAGCTGCAAATACGCGTTGATCAAAGTGATAACAGTCCAAGTGTGTATTTCACTTAACAACACAACTACACCATAAAAACAGGTTTGGCTGTAAACTATTTAAAACGATAAGTCTACGCATGTAATACTGGGTCATACTAACAACAATCATTAACAAGAAAAAGTCATAGATAAACATAAACAAAGAACCGATGACTCAGACCATTAACTGTGCATTTAAATGAAATGGCAGACTATTGACCAATCACACAATTTTTTTTCCTTCCCCTTTCCTGTATTATTTTTCTTTATGTACGCTGTACCAGTACAGCGTCATAATAACTGTTTACATAAAAATAATAGCTTTATACTTGTTTATGAATAATTGTTTGCTGCACCGGACGACGTCATTACGTCGGCGCCGGCTGTCGCTGAAAACCAGCGCTGGGGCTCTGTCTTGCATAGGGTCGCAGCATAATGCTGAGCGATAGCCGTTTTGCGTGGATGTGACGCATATCAACCATTACTTATTGTTTTTTTTCTTTATTTTGTTTTTATGTCCTTTTTTGCGTCATGTTTACCGCAAATAAACGTCTTTTCTTTCTTCTTTCTTTCTTACTCGCACACTCGCCCCACCAATCACATAAAGTTGACTGTGACTTGTCATAAGAATCTTCGTTCGGAAACCTGACTTTACTGTACTGAATACCAGCTTTTTGAGACGACGTTCTATTACAAGAAGATTTATAAAATTGAAAAGAATATTGTTAATACTTCCATTTTATAACACGATAATAATATCACATATCGTAAAATTTTTCTTAGCAGTAACTTATTGACACCAGAACTATTTATTATTGACATTATCGTATTTCATTAAAGCTTGACATTACCTAATGCATTTTATTAAAATTGATATTGATATTACTAATTAAACTTTTACCTTTTTATAATACTAGTACCTATATAACTAATTTGTTCACTTGATTGGCAAAAGCCTCCTTTAAATGTATATTTGTACGCCAAATGGCAAAACATGGAGAAACTATAATATGTATAAAATTTACTGTAACATCTTGCACACTGTTGAAACCTATGTTTACAAATAAAGACGATTGATTGAACATTTCTACCACTATTCTCATGTTTAAACTATTAATTCTATCTGTGTGTGTGTGTGTGTGTTCTGTTTATTCTATTCTATTCTTTTTTATTCTATTTATTCTTCTTCTTATTTTTTCTCTTCTTCTTTTTTTCTTTTGTTTCAATTTTTTTTTGTTTGTTTTGTTTTTTACCAGCCGTTTGTTTTCATGTCAGTCAGTCATGTTTAAAGATAAAGAAAGAGACAAAAACTGAATATAATTAGCAAGTCGAGCCTGTTCTCAGCATTAAACTGCCTAAAACTAGTTTAGTCAGTATGTACGAGTTAAAGGACATAGTTGTTTTGATAACCGGTGCTGCCAAGGGTATTGGAGCGGCATTCGTTAAAGTACTGGTGGAACAAGGAGCTAAGGTAAGAAAATGAATTCAAGAATGTTTTTTGACAATATTTTATAGATATTAGCACAATCAGCCATTAATGTTCCCACTGCTAGGACACTGGCCTCCTCTCTGTGAGAGGAAGTGGGCTGTAATCCACAACACGGGCCCAGTGCGGGTTGGTAGATATCACATGTCTTTGATTTTTTGGTTTTAGGACATGCCGGTTTCCTCACGATGTTTTCCTTCACCGTTTCTAGAGCAGTGGCGTTGAAATAATTTACTCAAAGTAAAGCACCTGTCTGGGTTCGAACCTGTGACCTACAACTCACACCACACATTTATGTGACATTTTAAGTACTTAATTATAATTACATAGTTCTTAAGAAGAATATAAGAATTTGTTTATACTATGGTATGAAGAGTAAAGCGCTACAATTAAATTAATTTCAAAAATAATGCTTTAAATTTTATGCTAAATACTCGTAAAAGTAATAAAATGAGTCTGATCAAATCATTCTTTTAAAGTTAATTAAGTTTATTTTTATAGCATGTTACAATACTGGATATTGACGAAGCTGCAGGAGTATTACTACAAAATGAACTAAACGAAAAACACGGAGCTGACATAGTAACATTCACTAAATGTGACATCACCAATGACGAGGAGCTCTTCGGGGTCTTTAAGGATACCACAGAACAGTATGGCTACATAGATTTGGTAGTCAACAATGCCGGTGTGGCGAATGAGAGTAATAGTGATTACATTCGCAAAGAAATTGAAGTCAATGTTGTAAGTAAATAATCTCTCTCTGAGGCCCTTTCCTCCATGTGTTAAGATAATTGAAGATGATTTTAAGTTTTATTTTATTTTATTTATTAGGGACAAAAAACAGTTACATGCCAAGCTTAGCTAAAAATTCTTAAATTAGCATAATACTTAGAATACAGTTATACATAATCTATTCTGTTTGTGTTACTACAAATGTAACCCACTCCATTATCCACGAATTCACAAAAAAACAGTTAAAAGAAAACAGACACACAGTGTTCATCATAAAAGACTGTTAAGAAGAGAAATAAAAAATAATTAAAATTAAAAAAAAAAAGTTAAATAGAAAGATTAGATTAGAAGAGACACTTAGGAAATTAGTAACTCTATTGCTCTCGCCTTGAAACAATGTTTGGAAAGAGCAAAGATGTCGAGCTCCATAAAGTGAGCGTTATACGCATCAACGAGGCGACGAAAAGGCACGCGCACGCCAGCGTTAGTCCTGCACGAGTTTGTGTGGAATAGTCGAGTTAAGATCCAAGATTTCCTTTAAAAAGATACCGATTTTTTTTTAAACTAGCTTTTCCTTTCCCACTGCTCCCTAAGTCCGTCCAGGTTTCCGATAGGATTGCCAATAAATATGAATTACCGATAAGATATTGTGATAAAAATAAAAGGTATAATCAGAGAAAAAGGTTGAAATCAGTAGGAATATCGTAATTGATTTTGTCTTGCAAAAACCAGCTGATCTATTCTGAAAAAATCTCACCGTGAAAACTTAGGTGAAGTGAGCATGAAGTGAGCTATCAATAGTATCAATTCATAGCATCAGCTGGTGGGAAGCCAGCTCACTTTATCTGAGTTTTCACGATGAGATTTTTACAGAATAGCAGCGGTGCTATTCTGTATCTTATCAATCATTTTTGTATTACAGACAGCTTTAGTTAACGGCACAGTAAAAGCTATAGACCTGATGCGTAAGGACAAAAGTGGAAGAGGAGGAACAGTCATAAACATCTCTTCAGTAGCAGCGCTCATCAAGCACAGTCCGTTACTCTTTGTGTATGCTGCCACCAAAAGTGCTGTTCTGCACTTCAGTAACTGTATTGGTGTAAGTTATGATTTTTTTGTTATGAATAAGCAAGCTGAAGTGGCAATGGGCTGGCCATATTAGCCGTAGAACCGATGACAGGGTTGACGTGTTCTTGAATGGAGTCCGCAAATCGGTAAAAGTAAGGTGGGACGCCTTTAGGCTAGGTGACGCGACGATCTTCGCAGGATAACTGGTAGCAGCTAGATGAGAGTTGCCGAAAATTGAGTTGAATTGCGTGCAAAAGGAGAGGCCTGTGTCCAGCTGTGGACTGCTATAGGCTGATGTCCTGATGATGATGATGACTTTTTGTTAGGGTGGTACGGATCATAATAAACAGTGGAACTCCTTACTCCGGCAAGTAGTTCCTATAGCCTGGGAGTCTTCTAGTTTCGGTCGAATAGGTTACTAGGCAAGCGTACACCTGATTTACCTTCAGTGGTATTATAGTTGCCAGGGTAGCGGGATCGTTGCCAGGGTAGCGGGATCGTCCGAAAGGGTTACCGCTGCCCTGGAACATAAAGGGCTAAGGAAGGAACACGGGTGGGTTTTAGTCAGTAAGAGTCTGACACACAAATGACGCTGCCGCTCTGGGTGGGGACCCAGAGCGGTAGCGTCATTCGATGATTTCCTACCCTCAAAAAAAAAAAAAAAAATGTTATTACAGTCGTCAAACTTATCGAGTAAATATAAGTTAGACCAGTCAAGGCAACATGGTAGCTAAGGCTCCTTAAATCCATCCAAAGGTTGTCTTTAAAATATCGCTTTTAGCGATAGGACCGCTTACTGTGTGGCCCTAGTATGTATTTTTTCTACATTTATGTCTGTGCCTAGTTCGTGGATTTTTGACAGTCGTTAGAGGTAGTCAGAAGCCCGAAAGTCTGACAACCAGTCTTGCCAAGGGGCATCGTATTACTCAGTAACTTAAAGAAAGAAAGAAAAAACATTTATGACATACATTTAACTGGGTTATGGAGGTCAGATAGGCGGTCGCTTCATGTAAAATACTGGTATTCAGCTGCATCCGGTTAGACTGGAGGCCGACCCAAACAAAGATGGAAAAAGGCTCGGCAGATGATAATTAGGTATGTCTGTAATTTATATGGTGTTGACTGTAGGTAAATAGAACTGAGTAGGTAAACTATCTACCTTTTTGATGAATACTAAGAAAATGAAAGGATATAGTTGTGAACGTGATTAGGATTGAGCTGGTGTTAAGTTTTCGATCCATAATAAGGAAAGCAATTAACGATTTTCCAGGAAATTGGAATTTCAATTTTAACTGATCTTTATTTAGATTTTAATTTATTGACTAATGAGTTGATGATGCTAAAAATTCACAATTTTTAGAAAGAACCATATCATTCCAAGACTGGTGTTCGAGTGATCACAATATGTTATGGTCCAACGAAGACTGGTATTATAGAGCTAATGGCTAGTTTCGACAAGGACATTCAAATGCAAGAGCTAGCGGCGTTGTACCCAATGCAAAGGTTTGTACTAGCTATAATCTAGTAGGTATCCTATTGCAAGACCTGAAGTTTCTGTGGTTTAGCGGTCTTGACTGTTAATAAAGTAATAATTAAGTAGCGCATAGTTTGAGTACAGACCTATATCAACAAATGGACTGAAATAACCTAAATTGATTCATTCAATTGAAGATTAGAGGTATGAGGAACAGGGTATATAGTTCACTCATCCTCCATAAAAAAGGGAGGATCCTATTACTAGATGGGTGTTGTATCTGGTGGGCTACTGTCCGACGATTAATGTCGGGACTTTGTATATATGCTAGTCGCGCGGTAAGCTCTGCTTACGCGATGCAGGATTTTGCGTCAGTGTGACGCATGTGGCGATGTAGATGCCGCCACAAAGAGATTACCAGAACTTGAGAAAAGGGAAGCAGAGCGTTGGACGGCCCTAAACAGGTGGATAGACTGACTAATCAAGGTCGCTGGTGTCAACGAATGCGAGCGGTACAAAACAGATTGTTGTGGAAATCTTTGAAGAAGTCGCTCATCGGTATTAGACGTCATAATATGTGTGATATGATGAATAAGAAAATATTGGATTCTTATAAATATTTCTTGTCGAAATATTTTTATGCATATAAGCCGGTGTTGGTTTTAAATTGTTTTGCTTTGTACAGTACGGAGTCAGCAGTTCAAGGAACTCTTGAGGCATATAGGAGAGGAGAAAGTGGAAGCACCTGGTTGATCAACAACGGCAAACCGGCGAAAGACATAACTACAATAATTAATAAGGCGTATGATGAGTTTGCTCAACTTCTTAGAGACGACTGAATATAGATTGTACTGAAAATAATTAAGATGTAAAAAAAATATTCTATGGGGTTTCAAAGATTCCTTCTGATTTTCCAAAACTTCATAAACGACAACTGACAGGCCATTGTGAATTAAGAATTAAAAATAGAAGGTCTAAGAGTGTATTATTTTATTAATAAAATCGACCTAACTAAATATATGTACACATGATGAAACATCATCATTAACATTTTAGCCGAAAGACGTCCACTGCTTAGCGGGATCGTCCGAAAGGGTTACCGCTGCCCTGGGACATAAAGGGCTAAGGAACGAACACGGGTGGGTTAAAAGACGTCCACTGCTGGACATATGCCTCTCCCAAGCACCTCCACTTCGACCGGTAATTACATGATGAATAGTGAAGATTTATTGAAAATATGAAGAAGCAGCATTTAAATGGTTAATGGATGACCTCCTTACCTTAATAACCTGAGCAATCGATGTAGATAATGAGATGAGAGTAGTTCAAAATGATGTCTCGGACCAAAAAAATGTTAGTGTTCAACAAATTATTCAACAAAATGTAAATAAAAACGTTAGTATAGAAGTTCAATACAATTTAGGTGAAGGCCGTCGAGATCGGCCTTCTTTAACCTCGCGGTGCACAGTAAGATTATATACTTACTTTGTATATTATCGCTTTACTAGTGATGCACCCACAAGTAGTGGAACAAATTGGTTGAAATGATTTTGAATATGGATGAATGGTGGACCAAATCGAAATTAACCGAGATATATCGAAATTAATCGGCTGTCGCTGAAAACCAGCGCTGGGGCTCTGTCTTGCATAGGGTCGCGGCATAATGCTGAGCGACAGCCGTTTTGCGTGGAAGTGACGCATGTCAACCATTTCTCATTTTTTTTTTTTTTTTAATTTGTTTTTATGTTCTTTATGCGTCATGTTTACCGCAAATAAACGTTTTTTTCTTTCTTCTTTCTTTCTTTCTTTCATATAGGTTTTGTCAAAAATATTTTGTAAAGAATCTTGTTTAGAGGTAATGTTAGTAAAAAGAGTATCTATTATTTTATTAGTACAGCTGAAGGTTTTGCTCCGCTATACACGCCTCTTATAGCTTCGTCTAGATTGCCATCTTTATTTGCACGTTTAGAGTTGCTACCTTGAAATTAAACAGCGATATGTAAAGGTATCCCCACATTGAATTCAACGACGGATCCGATCTCCATCACCTACCTACTTTTTACCTATGATGTAAAAATCCGGCCATTGATAAAAATGTCGTAATAGCTATATACAGGGTTATTTGTAAAACACCAGAAACCTCTTAAGAGGTCATTGTACTCATCATTATGAACAACTTTTACTATAGGACCAAACCTGAAATCGCGAAAAAAATCAGCTGCGCCCTACATTTTGACGAGTTATGCGATCATAAATGTAGGGAACAGCTGATTTTTTTTTCGCTTATTTCAGTTTTGGTCCCATAGAAAAAGTTGTTCATAATGATGAGTACAATGACCTCATACGAGGTTTCTGGTGTTTTACAAGTAACCCTGTATAATAGTCTATGGTAATAGCAATCAGCCCTCATGCACTTGATGAAGTACGAGTATGTAATACCTATACCTATGCTCCATTCGGAATAATATTAGAAATTTAAACAAACCTTTTTTACAGTCCGTTCAACCGATCTTAACTTCTATTCCGTAGGAATAAGGATGGCATTAAAAGCAAAGAAGTGGTTACAATACCAGCTATTTACTGCAGCTGTCATTTGTCATGCCACCAACGCAATAGAAGTTAAATTCGGATGAACGGACTGTAAAATAGGTTTATTTACATGTCTAATCTTATTCCGAATGGAGCATAGTCTTATAAAAAGTAGCACGGACATCGACGCGCAAACTTAAACCATGGATAATATCAGCACAGACCTCCTAACGTAGAAATTTTTCGTTGGTAATACTGCTTTTTCATAGACAATTGCAATACCTACGCGGTCAAAATGTATGGCAGAGCAATTTTTTTTTTAAAACCTACGAGCACATGAAACTAGTGAACCTTTGAACAATAGTGTTCAGAGTCGTGTGCCAGCAGATCAAGCTAGTACAATCTGTCAAATTTCTTTAGTAGATTTTCAACTTTATCGCTTAAACATAAGGTTCAAAGTTGATTGGGAAAATTTGACAGTTTCGGGTAGCTTGATGTGCTGGCGTCTGTACTAAATTCATAGTAATAGGTTGTGCGTCGATGTTATAATAATTTTAACTTACCTTAACTTTCTTCCATCACACGTTTACCTGATGGAGATTGATATCTTTCCTTGCAGGCACTTTGGACAGTAGCCGCGGACGGAATCTCCGAAAACATACAAAAGCGCTGCAGCATAGTGTCCAGTGTGAACCATCTTTAAGTCCTAAATAATTATATTCTGTATGTATGAGACAGCTCGTATTAGGTAACACTTAGTGTTGTTAAAGTTGCTAATAAGTACGTTTTCCCAAAGTTTTTATTTCGACTCAGAATCGCTTGTGACTCGGTGGGATGTGGGTGTTTTTCGTGCACTAGAGTGTCATCTGGGACCAATATTTTTTCATTATCTGCCGTTTCGAGCAGTGAATATTGTTTGGTGCTTGTGATAAAATAATTTAAATTAGTCATTTGACATCAAAAGTAAGTGAAGATTATCCTACTATATTATAATATTATAAACGTGAAAGTTTGTATGGATGGATGGATGTTTGTTACTATTTCACTCAAAAAACTACTGAACGGATTTGGTTGAAATTTGGCACACAGATTGTTTATAACATATAGGATACTTTTTATCCCGTTATTCCCACGGGATCTAAACTTATGCGGGTGAAACCGCGGGGCGCAGCTAGTATTTGAATAAACCGAAATATTAAATTGGATTTATCAATTTTATGGGAGCAGTTGTTTATTTATTTATTAATAACCAACTTAATTATATTAACAGGTTTTTTTTTATTTATTTTTTTTATTTATCATAAAACTGTCGTGTAGTGTTGTTGTGGCCCAGTGATAACGGCCCAGACTTACGAGTGGGTCATGGGTCTGAATCCAGACAGGCATACCCTTCACTGTGTCCAATTTAATTCATCAAAACGTAGAAAATGTTGAACAGTCCTGAAACCATAAATTCGAGGGCTCTGTCCCAGCAGTGGACATTATTAGGTATAGGCCGATTATGTTTTACAGTTTCATTGACACAACACACTATATCATATTTCTACATGCCCGGATCAACACAAAACATAGTCAGTAAAGAAACACAAGATGCTATCAACTCAAATATCTAAGTCATATAAAACAAAACGTAGGTATTGTTAATTTTATCGCAATTCAAACACTAGAGTAGGTACTTCAAACCTACTTAGTCTAAGATCATGGCAGGCTTAATGACTTGTATATTACTTGCAGATTTACTGCGGTTAAGATCAGTCGTGATCGCGGATCCGAGCTGTCATCGTGAACTTTGAAAATTCCTGAACATGTTCGAAATAAGTGGTAAAGTGTTTTTTGTGACCGGGGCGGCTGCGGGCATCGGAGCCGGGATTGTCAGGGCATTTTTGCATGAAGGAGCGAAAGTGAGTAGCTATTTTCTTTATTTTTTATGATGTTTTCGTGCAACCTAGCGAGATTCGTCGAAGATTTTCTCGGAGATAAAAGTTCGTCAATTTAACGGTGGTTTATAAAATATTGAGTTTATATTTTTATTTTTAACTGTTAGATACCTAACAGCTAGTGATCGAGGTCTCCTTTTAAGTATATGATGTTTTAAGTATTTGGAGACTCCTAAAATAGATTTTTTTGTGATGGATATAGGAAACATCTAGACAGTTCTATGCTGCTCTTAGATTAATTAAAGCCTTTAAATCGAAATAGTGTAATAGAACCGATTCTCAGATTTCTTATCTACGTTACTGTGTTGGGAGAGTGCTAACTCAATTCAAATAATATTGCCATCTAAACTAATAGTATAAAGAGAAAATATTTGATTTTTTGTATGTTTTATTTGTTACGGTTTCACGCTAAAACGGCGAAACGGATTTGGATGAAATTTGACACATGGGTAGACCATGACTTGGATTAGGTTTAGGACATAGGATAGTTTATATTACGATATTCTCTCGGGGCGCAGGTAATTAACAATAAACATAGTTGAATTGATTCACTAACGTAGGAAATCTGGTTCCTATAAGTATATAAGTACCTTCTCATACTACTTGAGCTTGACTTTGAACCAAGATCATAATTAAGGAAGTCGCGATAGTTTGGTACGACTAAAATGGTAGTTTTCATAGAAAATTGCTAGACAAAAAACTCAGTTAGGAACCTAAGTATTTATGTATTCATCTATTTATTGTTTTTGTTTCGCATGAAGGTCAAATCTATCATATCAATCATTTTTGTAATGTATGGAAGCATAAATGTTACCATGTCATTGCAAAATGAACGTAATTTTAATTGATATGCAATGTTGCATAAGTCATACATGTTCGTAATATTAATGTCGATTTAAGCAGGTGTTGTTTTATGTAATTTTATTTACCTAATCATGCAAATAATAACAATCAATGTCAAAGTAAAACATGCATTATTAATTAATAATGAATTCTCCGCTATACGGGCCCTTGGGTTACATTTATCCCTGAAAAATATGGTCAGAAGGTGCAGTCATTGTTATTGGACTTATTCATCTATATGCAATGCATGTATGAAAAAGTACAGTCCAGCACATCAAGCTACTACAATCTGTAAAACATCTTTAATAGTTCAAGGTTGATTAATCTGCTAGCGTCTGTACTTTAAGCCCTTCCGATCTATTCTGTAAAAATCTCACCGTGTAAACTTAGGGGAGCTTGAAGTGAGCCATCACTCCAGGTTAACACTATTGACAGCTCATGCGCAGTTCACCCAAGTTTTCACGGTGATTTTTTACAGAATAGATCAGCTGTCGTTAAAGCAGCTAAAGGATTATGAACACCAACGATGATCTGTCAACTATCGAAAAAAAATTTGATACTTATACAGATCGTGTACCTAATACAGACCCTTAACGTACTCATACAGTCATCTACGTAAAGAATTTGAAAAATATTTGATCATCTATATCTGTATAATAATCAATCATCTTTATTTGGATGCACGATTCATTATTTTTCCTTTTTCTCTTCTCTTCTTGATCGCGTACTTCATTACTGAAGATTGTGTCCCTGAAAGGCCTTCGTGACTTATAAATGACTAGCTGCGCCCCGCGGTTTCACCCGCATAAGTTTCGATGCCGTGGGAATATCGGGATAAAAAGTATTATATATGTTAATCCTGGTTATAAACCATCTGTGTGCCAAATTTCATCCAAATCCGTTCAGTAGTTTTTGCGTGAAAGAATAACAAACATCCATCGATCCATCCATACAAACTTTCACGTTTATAATATTAGTAGGATGTTCTTGAGTGAGGTTACTTGATCTGACCAGCGGTGAGATGACCAGTTGTGAGATTGTCTTCTTTCCTTCCCACCTTTCTTAACTCACCATAAAATCCTTTTTTTCCAGCACGTAGCAGCACTAGACATAGACATCAACAGCGGCAAAGCTTTAGAACAGGAACTGATGGCTAAATATGGAAACGACAAAGTGAGGTTCCATAAATGTGACGTCACATCGAACGAGCTGGACGCGGTATACGACAATGTTGTCAATGACTTCGGGTACATAGATGTTGTGATCAACTGCGCCGGGATCATGAACGATAGACCCAATGCTTATTTAAAAGAGATTGATATCAACGTTGTAAGTAATATTTTCTTTCATAATACCTATCACTCTAATTTTGTTAAACTTGCAAATCTGCAAACGTTCACTGGTTTTTGGATGTCCTCGTATATTTTAGAAGGTAACCTTTTCGTTCGCAGAAAGTATACGTTTGCCAATCTAATAGTTTACCCTTGATGAATGTTTCATTTTAAAGTTTTAAAACCAGTTCATACCTATGTATTTTGAAAATAACCTTTGGATGAGTCATTTCTTGTGCCAGCAGGTCAAGCTACCCGAAACTGTCATGTTTTCCCAATCAACCTTGAACCTTAATGCTTTAGCGATAAAGTGGAAAATCTATTAAAGAAATTTGACAGATTGTAGTACTTAGCTTTATGTGCTGGCGTCTGTACCTAATGTTCTATTGTCAATCTTGTATTTTTCAGACTGCGTTGATAAAAAGTTCATTCAAAGCGTTTGATTTGATGAGGAAAGACCAGGGTGGGAGAGGAGGCACGATTATAAACATTTCATCCATTGTGGGGCTGTTCCAAGCTCATCTGCTGCCAGTGTATACTGCCACGAAGAGCGCTGTGTTGCAGTTCAGCAATTGTCTTGGGGTAAGTAAAGCATGCAATTTCACGAGTTACCTTTACCCGTGTTTTTTTTTTTTTTCTCGTTCGCGCGGATACTGTTGTCGCGTTCATATGCCACTTATTGTTCGAAAAACTCCTCTGTAGCCGCGACCACGCGTTCTGCACCATAATTGCGTATTACATTATCAATCTCAATCATTTTGAAGGATATGGCTAGTCCATTGCTTCATATGTTCCAAAAATTTGTCTGCTCAGCAACGTAAATAACGCAATGAATGTTGTTCAACTGTCAGAATGAAAGCCATTGCCAACCGCCACACACTATCTACTGATAGTGTGTTACGCAATTTATCTGGCTATTATTATTTTATTATTTAGTATGTTAAAAAGTGTCATATGCACGCGACAATTGCCTACTTGCGCGACGATAGCTTTTGTTTAGAACGCTGTCCATAAGTAAGTGATCCAAGTATAAACAAAAAAGTAATCATATATTATTTGACTACATTCATCATTAAATTCAGGGAGGCATCTCCATCAACGCGCAAACTGTTACCATGGATTCGGCAAAAAAAGATTTGTTGTTCCATACATTTTGACCACATAGGTATTGTACTTTTCTATAAACTTTTACATAACACTTTAACTTTTATATAACAGCAGATTTTTTTTATAACCGACGAAAAATTTCTTTCCAAGGGGTACAATTATGTGCTGAATTCATGGTTACTTATTGAAAGAAAGAAAGAAGGAAAGAAAAAAGAAAGAAAGAAAGAGAGAAAATGCATTGATTTGCCGCAAACATGACGCATAAAAAAGGACAATAAACACACAAAAAAAAAACAAGTTGGGGGTAAACATGCGTCACATTGACGCATTTATTGCTACATTTGCTTTAATTATCGATATGTTATATAACTGTAGAGGCTAGTTATTAGCAACTTGATTATGTGTTGTTGTTACATATTATTTGTAATTATTCTGTAAGCATTCTTAAAAGTAATAAATAAATATACAGTATACAATTTATCTTGTTACTTAGCACAGTTAGAAGGCTATTATAGTTTTATTACTTTAGTCTCATATCGCTAATGTTGATTTACACTCAAAAATCATGTCACACCTCGTATAAACACTTTATTGTTTTATAATATTGTTATCTTCTAGTTACACAGTGGTAGTATTTTGATTGGTACGTTATCATTCTGTTAAGATTGTAGTCTGTAGTGTTTATTGTGAGTTAATATTGAAACTCTCAGTTGATGTCAATTGTATTTTGTAACGTGCACTCGTTGATCCAGTGGTCGCAAGCGATACTTACTGCTGAGTATGAGGTCCCGGGTTCGATTCCTAGGTCTGGCAAAATGTTACTAAACCCAGTAACACTTCCATCAGGAATTTCTCAGTAACAGCTCCGAGTCTGGAGTTGTGCCGGGTTGCTGGCAATAGAGTCCCCCCTATTTACATGGTACTTAAACATAACTGGTGAAATGTGAGCCGTGGCGTAACAATAGGGTGACAGGAGTGGCAAAATGCCACGGACTCCTAACCAGAGGAGGCCCCCGGCCCGAGAGGGCCATGGGCACAGGAGAATCCTTACATACCTAAATACAGAAATATAAACTTTTTTCGACCACCAGAGCAAAGAAGCAGTCAGGTATTCCATTTTGTAGGGAAAATTACGAAATCTGCGCGGACGAAATCGCGGGAAAAGTGACAGCAAAAAAAAAAAAATTAACGTTGGTTGAGCTTCTTTACATTGAGGGAGGGCCCTACCAATCCCATGAATTTGCCACGGGCCCCAAAGGGTACAGTTACGCCACTGAATGTGGGTGCACTATAGGTACCTACACTTCTCTCTATTCCTTCAGTGATTACAGGCGTAATGATATGTTTGTTCAATATGTTGATGTCAGTTTGATTTCGAGTTTTTTTTTTTTAAGTTAGCCTTTACTGTCCCACTGCTGAGCAAAGGCCTGCCCTAAATCCTTCATGACATCCTTTTCTAGAGCCACTTCGATCGAACCCTTGCGGTACGCGTTTAGGTCATCTCGACACTCTCTTGAGTTCGTATAATATAAATATAAAAATAACTTACAATATAATGCTGTTAGATCGAATTTTTACCATAATCAGGTTTAGATATTAGGATTTTGGATACAAAGAATCCATCAACAACAACAACAACACGACCCATCATTGACTATTCCTCCTAATGCCTCTAATCAGCTTGTAATATTTGACCACTGCTGGACATGAGTCTTGTTACTGACAAATGCGTGCACTGACTGGACAGGTCCTCTCAATCTGTGTGGTTCTTTTCTCAAAAGACCATTGCAGACATCAATCTACAATCATGGTCTTCACATGATCTGACCAAGATTATGTCTGGATTTTAAAAGAGACTGTGGCCTTTGAGTTTATTTCGGCCTTTCTTCTCAGAGTACACAGATAGGAAACGCCGACCTCATCTAGTTTTAAAAATATGTTTGACATGTAAACCCTTAATTTTCTTTCCAGAAAGAGCCACATTCCACACGTTCAGGAGTCCGTGTACTAACACTATGCTTTGGCTGCACCGACACAAGTTTGTTCAGCACTTCCAAAATGGGAGCCTTTGATAAAGAAACTGAAGAACTCCTCATGAGTAGCATGGGACACCTGCCAATGCAAAAGTAAGTTTCTTATTCAGCAGTTTCTATGGAATCAAGTCAAGGTCAAAGGTGCGTAGCGGGATCGTCCGAAAGAGTTACCGCTGCCCTGGAACATAAAGGGCTAAGGAAGGAACACGGGTGGGTTTTAGTCAGCAAGAGTCTGACACTCCCTTCCGCTCCACCCAGAGCGGGAGGGGGTCATTTAATGATTTCCCATCAGCAAAAAAAAAAAAAACAAAAAAAGATATCATCAGATTGCAATGGCTGCAAGTCATCTGCCTAGCTTTTTCTCAACTATGTTGGGGTCACCCATCCACAGACTAACCGCGTCAAGCGTAGCTTAACCTGATCGATCGACCCGTACGGGCTGCTATTACTTAGCCACAAGCCCTATAAGGGCTATAAATATGTCAAGCTAAGAAGTTTCTTTTCCGGTAACATTTGTTTGAAAATAAGCGGATTAAGTACCTAACACTTAAGTACAAAGAAATTGTGGATGATGTTTTGCATCATTATCAGCCTACAGCAGTCCACTGCTGGACATAGGCCTCTCCTATTGCACCTAGCCATTCCTACCTTACGTTTGCCGATTCGCGACCTCCACTCAAGAACACGTCTACCCCAACGGTCATCGGTTCTACGGCTAATATGGTCGGCCCATTGCCACTTCAGCTTGCTTATTCTGTGAGCTATGTCGACAACTTTGGTTGTCTGCCGGATCACCTCTCCTCTGTTCTACATCGGTGACTTTTTATATTTTTAAGGTCAAATCTAAACCAATTACAAAATAATTTTTTCAGGATTGAATCAGCAGTGGAAGGCCTCATTCATGCATACAAACACGGTGAATCCGCAAGTACTTGGCTAGTGACGTCAGACAGACCTGCCGAGGATATCACCGGGAACGTCTCTAAGGCATACGAAATCATGAGTCAGGGAGTGTTTAGTTAAGCACCCCCGCATAAGTCGGTCCCGCGGCAGTATCGGCATAAAAAGTATTCTATGTGTTACTCTGATATATAGGTAGTACTGTAGTTTCAACAAAATCCGTTCAGTAGTTTTTGCGTGAAAGAGTAACAAACATCCATCCATCCTCACAAACTTTCACGTTTATAATTATACTCGTAATATTAGTAGGACTAGCAGTGCCCCTCCGTTTCATTCGCATAAGTGTCGGTACCGCGGGAATATCGGGATAAAAAGTATCCTGCGAGTATGTGTTATTCTGATGTATAAGTTTCATCCAATTCCGTTGAGTAGTTTTGGCGTCAAAGAGTAACAAACATCCATCATCATCCTCACAAACTTTCGCGTTTATAATATTCGTAGGATGCAGGATAGGATAGTAAGATAAGATGTTACGGCTAAAATTACTTAATGGCTATAAGCCAAATATAAAGTAACTACGTGTAAAATAATTTTGATGTTAGGAGTTTTACCAAGTTATAAAATTTACATTGAATAACGAATTGTGTAAATAAGCAGTTTACCAAATAAAGTAATTTTTAACGAAACATTGCTTATTTTCCTACCATTTTCATTAAAGAGCCCAACAGCTGTTTAGGTGATAATTAGATAGGTTAAAAACTACGTAAAAAAATAATTTGACCTTATAGGGTCAAATAAATGTTATCCTTCAATTACGACACTAAAAGCGGTCGGTGACACAAAAATTATCATCGAATCTTTTTTATTTTGGCGTGTTTGGATATTTGAACCCATCACGTCTATGGAGTTTCGCTAGCTAATTTAATTTGACCCTGTATATCTAGGAATTGACAGTATGTTCAAGAATGACACTGCAACTGTGCATAAAGTGCATAAAGTCGAAATTGTGTACATATCAAACTCATTATTTGTAATTTATGCAAATAGACAAAATTAACTTTATAATGACCCTGATTTGTCAAATGTCTAGGTCTTTGCATAATTGACCTCTAAAGCCTTGGTCAAGGTTTATTGAAATAGAAGGAGCGCCATGTTTGGTATGTGAGGAATTTTGAGTTTGATGATGTTGTAAGATTCGTCAACAACAACTTGAAACAAAAGACGACGTGCGCTTTTAGTAGTTGTTACCTGAGGTGCAATTCTCGTAATTTTAAGAACGTTCACAGTCTGATCTCAGTCTCAATATGTCAAAAAAACCTCTAATTTCTCTACATTTTGACAAGTTTTTGACATTTGTTTGTCGCTGAGATGAGACTAGAGACTGCGACTAGATTTTGAACGTTTTAAATTACGAGAATTGGCCTTCTGTGAGTTTTGTTTTGATTTTTGACAATGAAATGAACGGGTTTAAGTAGATAATAAAGCAATTAATGCTAATTAGAGTTACAGCGTTCAAAGACTTGATAGTACCCTAATGTATGATGATTATCATGAATTGTGTGCTTAAGTAAAGTCTATTTCTTTGTTTAAAATTGATGTTATTTCAAGTTAAGCAAATATCAATTTTATTTCAATGGTAATTAAGTTGATTTCAAAGTGGTTAGCACTATTGAAAAAGTTATAAAAATGTTTGAAGTTGTACTTAGCGTAAACTGAACTTTATTGCGTAGGAATTAAATTTATTTTTCCATAAACTCATATGTGTTTACATTTTTGGGAAATAAATTGCGAATGCAGATTAGGTATCTACACATTTTCTGGCTGGCAAAATGAAACACACACCTCATGCATTAAATACTTTTATTTTTAAAAACTTCTTATTATCATCATAACTCTTCGTAATCATTGTTTTGAACGTGAAATTATGTACCTCTGCTTATTACAGCTATTATCCATCATTATTGTCTTCCAGGATAACACCTGATTCTGTTTAATTAGTATCCGTATTCAATTATCGTATCTGATATGGCGTAACGAATTGGAGGAAAAGAAATCCGGAGTTCTCATTTACAATATGGAAGACGATACAAACGTTCTACTCCATTTTTTGACTAATAATCCTTATAATTACAATTACCTAAATATAAATTATTAAACGTATTATAAAAACAATTATAATGACAGCGATATTTTACTAATTTCTAACAAAATTGGCGCGCACTTGCCGCCATTTTATTAAACGTCATATAAAGGCGCGAAATTTTACAGATAATAATTTATTATTGAGCTGCCATATTTATTTACCTACTATATTAATAAAAACTAATGTAACAAAGTAATCAATTAAAAAGCGTAATAGCATTAAGAAAATCAATACATTTCTTCATATATAAAAAAAAAAAATATAATTATGTATTTTCAACAAAATATTAAACAACATCTTATTCAAAAAAATAATATTAATAAAACTGTTATAATAAATCATTGTTGTTGTTTTCATTAAGACCAAATTATTAACCAGATTTTCACTAATATTTAACGCGATATAATAGACTTTAATAATTTCCTTGGGAAACAAACATATTATATCACTTCAATACGTTTCTAAGATATGAATAGTTTTTTTTTTTTTTAGTTTTTATTTACATCGCATTTTATTCGATAGGATAAATACCATTATTCTTGATGTTCCTACAATATGAAAATTCTTCGAATGTTTTAATAGGAATATTTATAGAATATCTCCGTTATTTCATAAAGCTTGCGATATAGATTTAGTTTATTGTAAGTTTAATGTCATCTGTTGGGCGGTAAACGCAACAAGAGTGCCAAAAGTGGTCCAAAATAAATAAAATTGAAGAATCATCCATCAATACATATAACAATTTGCTAATATCGTTAATTGAACATGAATATTCTTATAAAAATGGCAGTTTTATATCACGTATACGAATTTAGAGTAACATTTAGAACACAGGTCAACGTTTATTCGATTCCTTCAATTAATAAATTAATAGAAATTATTGCCGCGAATTTATTTAACACGATCTTTACCACGAAAGTGAGACACGAACATATTAATATCTTTCAATTAATTATTTCTACATAACTAATTTTATACACCCACAAATATACACCACAGAGTGTCAATAAATTTGAGATGTCTAGGTACCTACTGCGTTCGCCCTCACAACGCAACACATCAAAATTTCATAGCATGTCTTCACAACATAGAAAGAAAGAAAATACGTTTATTTGCGGTAAACATGACGCAACAAAAGAACACAAAAAATAACAAGTTCTGGGAAAATATGCGTCACATCCACGAAAATCGGCCATCGCTCAGCATAATGCTACAATTTACTTAATGTAAACTCGTCCGATTACGCGTGACTGTTCGAGCTTTGTGAGTTTACAATATTATATAATAGTGTCCCGTTACTCGCAAAAACATGCTCAAAGACATCTCTATTTTTTTAAACGTTCTGCGATATTCTCCTTACACAAGCATACTAACCACGAATAATGTTCGTGTATCACTATTTCGCAGTAGACTCCAATATACCTATATAACGATTAACAAACCTTGACTAAGAGACACTACAAATATTTACACCTTGTCAATCGATCTCATAACTCAAATTGTGCCTCGTCCAATCGGTCAATTATACAAATTGCTTGTGCGTATATCTGTGAGTAACCATTATATCTTGACATCTCACGGGGGCGCTGCTTGCCACGGCAAACGTCAACTATACGTCAAACTCAGTACATTTTCTAATTTAGTTCCCTATTTTCGCGTGTGTCAAGATTTACTGGCGACACAGTTTATTTCAGGCTTCTTCGCATTTTTTTTTTGTCTTATTTTTTCGAATGAACACATTATTAGCAACCTTGCATTCTTGATGCTTTCAATATTCCGATACATTATTCAGCATAGGTCACGCGATAAGTGAAAAGGAAATACAGAAATTCATAATTTAAATTTATGTAATCATAATCATCGTTAAACCGTTAAATAAATAATTGTTAAATAAAAATCGATATCGCGAAACACTATGCTGCATTATAATAACACATTTCCGCAAAGTATTTATTATCTCGGTAGTTTGGCAATGCCTCTTTGCCAATGCATCGACAAAGGCAACAAACAATATCAATTTCATCGTTTGCAATTTAATATCTTCGTCTCATCAATTACCAAGGTAATAGATACCTACTACTAACTGTACTGACGTTTATTACGGTATTTTTAAATCACCGAAATTCTTTATGCCAATTTGACGAACGGAAGCCCCTAATGATCAATTAACTCATTCCTAAATTAACACTCCTTGTCAATTTCATCATTTGAAACAAAACCATCCAACAACTCATTTATATCAACGACCCGTGTCTGGGTCAATCCAAGTCTTGGCCACCGATCGACAGCACTTGGTCCAAAATTTATATCCGCACTAACATTATCTACTTTATTATTAATCACATTTATTTACATTATATTCTCATAGACATCCTTCTCGAACAATTTATCGTGCAATTTTCTATGAGGACTTAACAATTTTGTGTATCCACAAAACTTCAATTCATATTCATTATGCTATACCCTCAATCAACCAACAATTGACCCACTACTTAGAGGAATCGGTCAAACATATCTGACTACATGGCTACCTTTGAAAGTGGTTGTCCACTGTCTCGAAACTTGTATAAAGTATTGTTTGGACTCTGCGCTGGAGAGCGGTCACACAGTGGTGACGCGATCTATTTCCACATATCGCACAGAGTCCTCGCTTGGTCAGCAAATCACTTCTTTTTCATCAAAGATGGCGGTGTCGGAGGAGAGACTCTTGAGCCGCTGTTGGAGAGCGGAGCGACGCCGCCGGCAGGAGCGAGCTGCCGCTATCTGCAAAATTGAAATATTTTATAAGCAAAAGCATTATTACATAGTAAAAATACTCATTCAACGGGTAGGAGAAGTTGGGAAATAATTCTGAATGTTATTCATAATATATAATAATAATAATATCCCTGGACATTTCACACAGCGCCATCTAGTCCCAAGCTAAGCAACCTAATGCTTGTGTTATGGTAACAAGATGGCTGATAAACTACTTATATACATTTTTTTTTTGTAAATACATACATATTATAGATAGAAAAACACCCAGACTCGGAACAAATACATGTAGGACTTACAAATATTTGTTCTGTGCGGGAATCGAACCCGTGACACGCAGCGCAGCAGTCCGATCGCTCAGCCACTGCGCTAACCGCATATTAAACTACGCTTTGAGCAAGCAAGTATACATTTATGTATATCCGCAAAAGGAGCTCCTATAAATTGACTGCTTCCATGCTTTAACCAGACGAGGCTTTGCAGTAACCAACATTTAGCGTATTGTGACTGTTTGGGGACATGGTACTCGTACCTGCTAGAAAGATAGGCCTATGTTCAGCAATGGAACGTTGTCACTTACCACAGCAAAAGCCGCGAGCATAGTCAGCGCGAGAAACATGACCGCATAATGTGCTGGTACTCGCAGAAGCGCAGAACAATGCGCGAGACGTTCATCTTCCCCGCGCGGGCAGTGCGGCACGCCGTCGCACCACAGCGCGGCCGCGATGCAGGCGTCCAGCGACGCGCATCTGTACTCGCACTCTCCCGACAGCGCGAACACGCCGCCGTGGGAACTTGCATGTCTGAAAAAATTGAATACAAAGAAATTATTATGGTTTAAGACATTTATTTCTCAAAAACAAAATTCACTTAGAATGAGAAACACTGGTTGCATACATATAAACGTTCCTTGGAACGGGTATCCGAACGGTATGTTTAAAGTTAGACGTAGGTATAATTATTGTTATAGTTTGACCGAAACTGCTGTACCGCGCCTTAGGAATGCGCGGCGAGGCGGGGGGCGGGACGCCGTGAGCGATGACGAATGAGCGGCCTGCACTGCCTCCCCTTCTCGCCGCGCACATACCGAAGGCGCGGTACAGCGGTTTTGGTCAAACTATAGTCATTAACTTATCAAAATAAACTATGCTAAAAAAGATCGAGTTTAGAAGGTTTTAAATATTTTTCTTGATGTGGGTGATTTGCAAAAATATTGAGACTATGACTCCATACTACATATTATAAATAATTATTGTATATACTTGTCTACAATTTTGCTATCTATATGATGAGATGCGATGAAATGAATGTGCCTAAAAGAGAGATAAATGTAAGGGGGGAGGAAAACAACAGATAGATGGATTCTTTGAACGGTGATTTTATTGAAATGGAGGTGAATGATATCGTTTCAATTAACAGGAAAAAAGCTATAGTCTGAGTATTTTATTCCTTTTTGTCTGAAAATATACTTATAACAACACAAAAATCAAAGCTTACCTTCTAGAAAGTTCCAACCAAGTGACAAAGTAAGAAGCGGGTTCTACAGCAACGAGTTCAACACTCAGTGCCCTCGGCCAATCCAAGTCGAAATGATCTGATGCCGAGGGTGACGCGAACACGTGACGAGCTAGGGGATCCACTTCTCTGGACCAGCCGTCGGAGAACACTTCTACCATATCTTCTATCTAAAAATAACAAAGTTAAAGATGTTCAATAAAGTCTTAATAATCTGAATGTGTATATTTGAAAATTGCGGTGTATAAGATGGTCAAGGAGCTGGTCCCACAGACCATATAACCTAAAGACCCCGCTTAGCCAAATTTTTACTTACAAACAAAGCTGCCAAACTTGAGGAGCGCGGGGGACGTCTAGTGCGCTGTGATTGGTGCATTCAAGGTCGCGCGTAACAAGTGCCGTGCTCAGACTGAAGTTAGCAACGGGGGCGTGGCTCAAATATAGAGTGAATTCACCGTATGAAAGGCAGAGGGGTTTGCTCGACTATGAGACGTCTTTAGGATATATGGTCTGTGTCTGGTCCTCAACAGAGAGAGATGGAGTATTTCTGCACTAACAAGAGTGGTAGTATTAATATAAAAAATAGCGGGGTAATTGCGTAAGACGCTATCAGTAGCAATGAGTTTGATTTTGACAGTTCAACAACATTCATTGCGTTATTTACTTTATTGAGCAGACAAATTTTTGAGAGGGGCCCGTGGCTAAATAATAACAGCCACACAGGTCGATCGGTCAGGTTAAGCTACGCTTGCCACGATTGGTCTGTGGATGGGTGACCATCTTTACTTACCGAGACCCCTCCGTGCCTCGGAAAGCACGTTAAGCCCGTTGGCCCGGCTGTCATTCGTGGATCTTTGACAGTCGTTACAGATAGTCAGAAGCCCGAAAGTCTGACAACCAGTCTTACCAAGGGGTATCGTATTACCCAGTAACTGGGTTGTGGAGGTCAGATAGGCAGTCGCTCCATGTTAAATACTGGTATTCAGCTGCATCCGGTTAGACTGGAAGCCGACCCCAACATAGTTGGGAAAAGGCTAGGCAGATGATGATGAGCAGACAAATTTTTCGAACATATGAACCAATGGATTAGCAATATCTATCAAAATGATTCAGATTGTGATTGATAGTGTGATAAGTGTGATAGGCACTGGTTCTTTCGGCTTATTGGTCTTAAACGACGCAATGAGCATAAAAAATGCCTTAATTTTTATTAACAGCTTTTAGTCCGAAGAAATCAATAAAAATATAGTAGGTACCAACTGACAGTTGTTATGTTCCCAGCCTCAATTATATGTATAAAAAAGTCGATTGCTCACCGATAATATGTATGTAGTAACGATACAGTACTGATTGTTTTACTAAGTGCTGTTATTATGCTTGTGGGAACTATATAACTATCCAACAGTGGTCTATCCAAGATTTGCATTTATCAAATATACAAACTTAACTTGGTCCTTTTATACACTATCTGGTACAACACTGATTCTTCCTTACTTAAACGAGTAGATTACAAATATAATTTTAATTACCTGTTCTTCTGGCGGTTCTGGACAAATAAAAGTAGGTATAAGTCCTCCAGTGTACACTGCTATTCTATTCGGTGTCCTGCATAGATGTCTCATGTCTGGAGCTACTGTGATGTTGTTCAAGAGAGTAAAGTTGTCCAGTTCTGGTTCCCTGATGATGCTACCCCGGATTTGGAGGTAGAGGTACCGGCCGGGAGAGGGATCGATCAGCCATGGACGACGCTCACAGCGTTCCTGGAAATACAATAAGTAAGTCAGGCAAGCAAGAAGTTTCATCTTTTAATAGAAAAAAAATATATTTAATCGGTGGCTCATTTCATAAAATACTTCAATTTGGCGAGTAGATACGTGAATAAATATTAATATTATAAAATGCCTGTCTGTTAAGAGAGGATAGATGTACCTTGGAAATGATTATAGGTTTTTGTAAACCATTTTTTTTAAACTGTACTTTATTTAATTATTTACATATTAAGTACTTTACTGTACACCACAAAAATACATAACAAAAAATAGATCGGCATATCGGCACATCCACTACAAAATATACAATGGGCGGCCTTATCGCTTTCTGCGATCTCTCTATACTGCTTTGGAATATATCGTAGTAAATGAGATATTAAAACATCTTGTAAAAGATCTTGCAATTTGTGGTATACTCGTATATAACCTGATCTGTAAAAACACTTACCGATTCAGACATCGGATTAGTAGACGCAAGTCTCATTTCACCACTGGCGCCATACACACGGTGTGAGGTTTCGCATCCAGACTCCAATCTGACAAACTCCACTGAAGCTTCGAAGCCGAAAGACCGAAAGTCGTCAGAAGCAGACATGTTGACCACGTCGAATCTTAGTTCAGCAACCGTAGCGAGGGATGTGAATTCATAGTCGCCAACGTCACTGGAATGATAAAAAATGAATTTTCGATATAAAATGATCGTAAAACATATATACTATGAGTGTAGTCATAGTCTGCAGTTTTTCCACTGACTTCAAGAATGGTTACATAATTTATTTATATAAAACTTTTTTGCAAAAAAAAAACAACCGACTTCCAAAAACGACACTACAAAGTGAAAAATAACTTTAATTTCGGAAGTCGGTGTCGTCGGGTTCGCATTTTCGTTGTTTGCCACCGACTTCCGAAATTAAAGTTATTTTTCACTTTGTAGTGTCGTTTTTGGAAGTTGGTTGTTTTTTTTTTTTGCAAAAAAGTTTTTATTTTTCACTTTTAAGTTGTAATTTTTACCAGTAATTTAGGTTTAAAAACCAAACTCCTGAACCGTTTTTGATGAAATTTCTATGGGACCACTTCAGAAGTATCTCCTTTCAAACAAAAAAAGAATTTTGAAAATCGGTCCACAATTGGCGGAGATATCGCGTAACAAACACAGAAAAAAAAAAAAAACATACCGTCGAATTGAGAACCTCCCCCTTTTTTAGAAGTCGGTTAAAAATAGGTACACCAACAGCATATGCATTGAATTAATAATACCTACATATAATCTGCTTATATAATGTTTATGCAATCGTTGAGACACAGGCCTCCTCTCTGGGAGAGGGAGAGGGCCATAATTAACCACGCTGGCCCAGCGCGGGTTAGTAATAAGGGTTGACTGATGACGAATTATTTCGTGTAACTAAAAATATTTTGTAAAGGGGAAAAAACAGCACGATTTTGATAAGTTTCCTTAACAAATCAAATGGACAGTTATCATTTTCGTAAGTATTACCTGCACAAACAATCCCTAGGAATCCTCGAGCCACCGTCCTTCCAGGGTTTGTCGAAGATCCTGACAGCAGCAGTAATGTCACCAGCACAGCGGTACCACGGCGAATGAGCTGAGTGAACGGAACGGCACAATCGACCACCGCTACGAATGCCCCATACTCTGACTCTGACGACTTCACCAGGGTTGGCTTCGAAACGGTAGGTGCAACTGAAAATATTGGGGATTGTTGCTGACATTATTTCGTTGAACATGAATGAGTCTAGCATTTAAAACAAAGCCCGGAGACTGGCACAAGCAAAGACAGGCTGTAGGTAAAGTGGAGCTGTGGTTTATGATAGAATAGAATAGAACACTCTTCATTAAGTAGGTACATCATATAAATGATGCTACCATTTTAAGAATCGTTCGTGCGGGTTATTTTGTTGGAGATCCTCAGCAGTTCTGTTTTGTGCTCACGCACGCTCATATATATTATAATCATAATCAGCCTATAATGTTCCCACTGCTGGGACAGGGAGTGGGCCGTAATCCACCACGCGGGCCCAGTGCGGGTTGGTGGATGTCACATGTCTTCGAATTTTAGTTACTAAGACATGCCGATTTTCTCAAGATGTTTTCCTTCACCGTTTCGAGAGCAGCGGTGATGAAATAATTTACACAAACGCTCATGTATGCTATGACACAAAATAATTTTTCGAAATTTATCGAAAGTCACGATATCCGGATTCATATTGTTGTTATTTTTGGAGCTTAACGATTTACAAGCATATATAAAATATCATAACGTTTTGTTTGATTTCCTCGAAGAGTTAGGTAGTGATGTACGGTGTGTGAGGTAGAGCTTACCTAATATTTCGATTTCCTCCTCTCCCATACAAAAACACATCCCTAGGCGAAGAAAAAGTTATCGGAGGATCTGGAGGTGCCTCTGGAAATGATCGTGAAGCAAACCGTCTCGAACATAATCCTCGACCCCAAGGTTCACCATCTTGGTGCAAGTCAACAAATTCGTAAAGAGCCTTGAAGTATACTGGTCTGAAAACAAAAGAACGTGTGATGAACCTTTTTTGATTAGGAAGCAAGTAATTGAAAACCAAAGACTATCGGCCAAACGAAATTGTAAAAAGACGGCTATTTTCAATATCGGGAAATCGCATTCCTATAAAATCGCTTTCAAGAATGTACGCCTTTTCTAGCAGCACAAAAATTGTGTAAATTTTATCAGGAATTCCTAGAATCTTTTCATACATTGAGTTTATACTATACATATCTACGTTAGTAATCGAATATTTATACGAACGGATAGCTTCCGAATCATGTGCATTATAAATCTCAACTTACTTCAATGCGGTTCCCTGCGTCAGTTTTAGTTCCAAAGTCAAGGAATCTCCTTTCGAGAGGAAGCTTTCGGTTTTTGCACAAGCCCTGGATCTTCGCAAGAGTGCATGTTCACAGGTCCTCGGGGCACGTTCACGACAGAATCTGGCGACTAATGTGGCGTTTGTTGGAGGACGACCCACGATCACTGACTGAGGGGATGTGGCTCGAGACATTTGAACCGACCGTTCTTTGTCGCTGAAGAGACAAAAAAAATATTATTACCTTTTTGTGTTAGTAATCCTTTTTTTTCCGGGGTGGAAAATCCTCATGGATGTCCGCCGCAATGGCGGACGGCGGGGTCTGTCAGACTCTTACTGATTAAAAACCACCCCGGTGTTCCATCTCACACCTACGCCGGGGGTCGCGGGAACGTACGATCCTTACGCAACTCCCGACTGATGCCGGCCCGCCACCGCAGACCTCCTCGGGTCAGGAGTGAGGTGTTTGACTACCCCCGGGACGCTTAAGAGGGGCGCGCGTAGAACACTACGCGCCGCCACCTCGGGCCCTGATGTGTGAGGGGCGACGGACGTCTCCGAGTCCGTCACCCCTGGACCCATTTAGGGGTTCTGGGGCTGAACCGATTTGGATGAAATTTGGCGCCCAGATAGACCAAGACCTAGGTAAGGCCATAGGCTATTAATGCCGGGATTACAGACGAATATAACATGAAAACTCATTTACTTTAGATTGCCATCAAAACTATCTCCATTTTATTTTTCTTACTACAAGTTAATCCCGCAATCGCGATTTTTCATAACAATATTTAAAACATTTGATTCATTTACATCATAAAATCAACCAATTGCGCCAACGTAAAAAATGACTTACCAAAATATATCGCTGCAACCGGGCGATATTCTCATCGGACCGTCCCATATATTCAAATGGCTTCCACAGTACTCATCCTCAGGCAAGTTAGGATTCAGAGCGTTTGTCACATAAAATTTCAATACTGAAAACCACACTCTGAAACGGGGAGCTGAAAACGACGGTCTCCTGTAAATTATGTTCCGCCCCGACGGCCCCGAGGTGTCTATGCCTTGCATGTGATAAAGACATGTGGTATTCGGGGGTAAGGAATGTTGTGGGTGTTCCAGAATCCCGCGGCCTGTCCCTCTGATCCAAAACTCGCAAGCCCTTTTGTTCTTTGCGTATGTTGGTGACTGTTGATCCACGAACCTGACCTAAAATTGATTAATTATGTGATAACCGCGACATACATCCCTAACGGTCCTTTATCATTACTAATGAAAGGTTTAATAACGGAAGATTAATTATTTATAGCTTAATTTGCGTACGCGAATACGTTTTTAAGGTAGCTTTCAACGAAATAATAACCTATTAAGTTTTGCAAGGCGCTAGAATAATGTAAAATTTTCTAGATTATTTTGACCAGAGCAAAATTATAATTTAAAGTGGTTTACCCTCGTCCGTATAAAAAGAACATCAAAAAGCGTAATAAAAAAAAGTTATATTGAAAAGTGAAAGATGGGGGTCGTCCTAAATTCATAAGTTTAAACAATGTGGGTTGGTGTAGAGTTCGCTCGCTTCATTATTGTGACCGGCCGTGCGAGCCTACGTTACTAATTACACTTTGGCAGGGACCCAAGCGCAGCCCCCCGGGCACTACTTGATTTATTATTGTTCACTGAGAACGAAACACTTTAAATAACACTCCATGATGATATATTAGTCCATTAACCCAATTTTAGGATCATATGTGGAACGATTAGATTTAGTTTTAGATCCCGTAATTGTCGGGAAGTGCCAAATTCCAATTCAAATGCCTCTTCTCTACGTTGCAGATGGTAAATCAAATATTCTTTGTTCACTTCTATTTTATTGGTGAGAGAAGAAAATTGCATTGAAATAATCCGCCACTAGTCAGTAATTGAGTTGTAGGAAAGGGATTTCCACATTCAGTCGAGATAAAAGCCGAACTAATCGGATATATTAAAGATAGTCTTAGTTGAGAACAAAAGCCAAGCGTGGAAGAAAAGAAAATTATAGTTTCCAATTTTCATAATCTGTGGCACAGGACCGATTATCACGAAAAAGTTCCGACCGTTTTCCTGTTATTCCAATTTGGCCGGTGTCCAAATATGAACTGGTTTTTTTTTTGGGAAACTCGTATTAAATGTGGAAAATGGACCCATTACCGAGAAGGGTGAATATAATATATACCTTTGAGTTTCTAAATTAGGAACAAAATGAGGAAAATGTATGACTTATTAATGTGGTTTTACGTAACATGGCTGATGGGGCAGCACTAATTAAGATAAATTGTTCCAGTAATTATATATTTAGGTACGTCTGCAATTATATAAATATATCTCTGTTACTATATTATTTTGCAATTTAATGTTACAGGAACTCTGTTAAACCTACAGTGATGCAATTATTAAAATATAATAATGTAGTTCTCAATTTTGTACGCAAGGATTATTTTCAAGCTTCGAGAGAGTATTTTCGCCATAACTTTATGATAATGACTCGCAAAATATAAGTTGGATTCCAAAAGTTTTTCCATCTCTTGGCAAGATATAGAGGTGCATAAATTCTGTGTTTTCCACGTAATATTTTATGAAAATTACAATATTTTGGAACTGGGAAAATGATAAAGGTATACTACCTCGACTTCCAGCTGAAATCCATGTAGGGATTGCGATGTAACTGGTTGTAAAAATGTACCAAAAGGTGATGTCGTGAATTCCACTAACAATTCAGGACCACTCGATATAGCTTCGGGAACCGACACGCCTCCTCCACAAAATCTCAAAATGACTGGGTCTCTTGTTGTATAGCCATCGTAAACTGTGACATAGTCCTGAACTTCGTCACATTGTTGCCAAAATTTCAGCTCCCGTCCATTGTTCCCTCTTTCTTGCTGTGCCGCCGCATACATTGCCTTCTGGCTCCTAATTGAAACTAGTTGGCCGTTCGGCTGTTTGACAACGATCAGGGCGTGTTTTCCTTGTGGCACTTCGTGTTGTCGCACGGCGTAGTAACATGTCAAGTTTCTAGGGTATACGCCTGGAAAATTGGGTGACTGTAACCTACAGTTTTTACGATCGCAGTCGCTGAATATCCGCGAGCAATAAGTTCCGGAGATCAAATCCCCGAGGTAATACTCTGGAGTTTTTGCCGTCTTCACTACATTCGTATCCTCGCGTGATATGTTTACGGGATAAGGCATTGGTCTCAGTTTGAAAAAAGGCCGTTCTGAAATGAGATACTGATATTAGATAGAGACATTGATCTTCGAATTTTATTATGTAAGACACGAGGGAAGGTGGCGAGGTGAGATCTTATTTTATTTAGGCTTTTCGATACCTTCTGCTTCACACATTCAGTTAGTCATTAGTAAGTTATCTTTAATATTAACCCACGTATGCGGATCTAGATAAACGACATGAATTTGGCAAAATTACCAATTTAATATGTTCATTTCATCACAATTTCGTAATGCGTCTGCTATCAGTAAAAATTATCAAACATTTTTATCGGGGACTTCTGGTGCCGCTCAAAACACACGTTTTATCCGAATGTGTATGCAGAACAACACCCAAAAATATCTTTAGCAATAAAATACAAAGCTGGCCATTTGTCAGTATGAAGATGATTTACGTACCCGGAGGAGGGGACCCTCCATATCGCACCGTGGCATATTCCCTTCTCAAAACCTTGTAAGCCATTCTGAAGTCGAAGTTATAGTTATTCTGTTCCTTGGAAAGATGTAGGAGTCGTATGATAAGGGTAATGGATTTGGTTTCACTGTAGTATATTGAAGGGCCCCAAGATGTGCCACACCAGGAGCCTCCGACTTGTGGTCTGCTTGCCTCTTGGATCTGCATGTAGCCATCTGGACAGCCGTCTTCTGTGAAGGACGTGAAGCGGCCGAGGGTGAAGCTGTCGAAGAGGACCTGGAAAGAGTAGAAGATATTCATTGAAGGTACTGTGAAGGAAAGCAGAACAGGTCACGTCCCTAACGTTAAATGGATATCGCAAGAAGATAATGTTATTGCATCAGTTTCATAGATAGTAAGTAGATATAACTGTATATTAATGACCTACCCAAAAGTATTGCCGACGACAGTACCATAACAATCGCTTGCAAAAATAGAGACACATATGAAACTGATATTAACAATTCTATAGAATCAATGGTAACATGGTCGGAAAATAATAATCTTAAGATAAACCTTGGGAAAACTAATATTCTGCATTTTGCCCAAAGATCAGCCATACCAAATGTAAATGTCCATTATTGTAACAACAATATAGACAAAGTGAACCTAATCAAATTTCTTGGAGTAAGTATTACTGAGAGTTGCAAACCATTTTTTAAAGCTATTAACCGTTCCGTCAATGTCCATTTTAGGGACCATTATGTTTGTCAAATCGAATCCACACCTATTCCCTTTAGTGTCAGATAAAGTAGTTCGAAATAGACGCGACAATAATAAGCTATGTATGCCGAGATCCAGGACAACTCTAATGCGTAAAAGTATATTCTGTATGGCGCCAATTCTTTATAACAGATTCCCAAACATAGGAGGGAATTAACTACTGGAAAATTAATAAATATATTAAAAGGCCTTCTGTTAGAGAAAGTCTATTATAGCACTGACGAATTTCTAACTGACAACTTAATTTGACTTGTATAATGACATCCTAATTTTATTAATTATTGCTTTTGACATTTGATTTTATTTTATTTGTATTATTTACTACGATGAGCTTATGACACTATTTGATTGTATTTTATTGTACCTTTCAAAACTTCAAACTCAAATCATTTAATTCAACTAAACCAATTACAGGTACTTTTGAATTGTCAAAGGGTCGGTCAGTCAGAAAAATGAAGCTAGTTGCCCATTCCAAAGCGTAGGTACCTATGGAGAAGAACGGGCAAGAAACTCCATGGACACTCTTTTAAATCATAAAATTGTTACAAAATATTTTATTACATCATTCGTGTTGAAATTAACCATGTGAGAACGATGTAGAAATACGTGCAAGTTAATAGCGTCCGTTATAAAAAAACAAAAACAATTCAGAAATTAAAAATTAAAATAAGCCGAGGCAGCTAAGAGATGACCAGTCCCTACTGGCGGCGCCCGTTCACGAACATGACGTATGGATCAGCACCATTCAGCTCAACCATTTTGGAGGGAACCTAATGATCCAACACACACGCCACCACCAGCGAGACATTTGAGTGAGCATGACATACTCACAGCTGCCAGGGCACATTCAAGTCAATGAAAGTCGTACCCAGTAAATGGTAGCTTTATAGAAAGTACATAGTGCTCACACGTGTGCTATGCAATTATACAATTCTAAGCAATTGAGTTTATACAATGCAATGATAGTTTTTCTTTTCCAATGTTCAGCAGCTCCAACATTGTTTCCGAATGCTAATTAGTTTATGCGCCTCTGTGGAGCAGGACCAGTATTGAGCCAAGCATTTTTGTCAGCGATGTAATCTCCTAACTTATAGTATGCTTGGCTACATAGTGTGCGTTTAATACAAGATTTAAATTTCGTTTCATTCAGTTTGAGTATGTGGGGAGGAATTTTATTGTAACATTTTAAACAGTACCCCATGAAGGATGAGTCTACTTTAGCCAGTCTGAAACCTGTTTGAACTAATTGGTCCCTATTTCTAGTCCTATAGTTGTGTCTTTCACCTCTTTTATTGAAAAGATTTAAATTTTTTCTTACGTACATGATGTTTTCATAGATGTATTGACAAGGTACCGTCATGATGTTAATATCTTTAAACAGTTCCCTTAAAGAATCGCGCCTGCGGAGGCCATATATTGCTCTGATGGCTCTTTTCTGCAGAATAAAAATGGACTCGATATCTGCAGCCCGTCCCCATAGTAAAATACCGTAAGACATGATACTATGAAAGTAACTGAAATAGACTAGCCTCGCGGTATCTACATTAGTAAATTGACGGATTTTTCTTACAGCATAAGCTGCTGAACTTAGCCGTCCTGCAAGAGATGTTAAATGAGGACCCCATTGCAGCTTTGAGTCGAGCGTGATCCCCAAGAAAACAGTTTTATCGACGAATTCTAGTTTCTCTTTGTTCAATACTATGTCACAATCACTACTTTTAACATTTGGTAAAGCAAATCTTATGCATTTAGTTTTTTTCCCATTTAATACCAAATTATTAGCAGTGAACCAATTTTGTACCTGCAGTAGGGCGTTATTTACGTCGTCAAGATTTGATGCACGCCTATTTATCTTAAAAATTAAGGAAGTATCGTCAGCAAATAACACCATTTGTGGTTGGTTCTTTAATAAATGGGGTAGATCATTAATATATACTAAAAAGAGGAAAGGACCTAAAATCGAGCCTTGTGGAACACCCATTTTTACTTTTAAAGCAAGAGAATTGACACCATTTATTTGAACTTTTTGTTGTCTATCATATAAATAAGATTTTACTAATCTGAGCGCAAGTTGACCTAGTCCGTAATGCTCGAGTTTAAAAAGTAAGGTTTCGTGATTGACGCAATCAAATGCCTTGGAGAGGTCACAAAAGATTCCTATGGCATCTTGGGCCTCCTCCCACGCTGTAAAGATGTGCTTTAATAAGGTTACACCGGCGTCAGTCGTACAACGTCCTTTGGTGAAACCATATTGCTGATCATGTAAGATTTTGTTGCTGTTAAAATGATTAAGCATTTGATTGAGCATTACCTTTTCGTACACCTTGCTGAATACGGGCAACACGGATACTGGTCTATAATTGTTGGTGTCTTTGCTGTCCCCGGATTTAAAAAGCGGTATAACCTTACTGTATTTCATTAAATCCGGGAAGACTCCTTGATCTACACACAAATTAAATATCAAAGCTAAGTATGGCGCTATAGTTTCGATTATGGATGTACAAACTTTGATAGACATTCCCCATAAGTCTTCGGTCAATTTGATTTTGATTTGCCGAAAAGCTTTTATAACAATCATAGGGTTTATATGTTTAAATTGAAATTCAACCGAGCAGCCTGGAACGTTAGCTCTTAATAGATCAATTGAGACAACGGGTGAGGAATTTAAAACTTCCGTCGTTTTACATGGTATATTAGTAAAGAAATTTACAAATTCCTGAGCTACTTCTAAGTTAGACCTTATGGCCCCACGTGAAGTCTCCAATGCGTAATCATTGTTTCGTATTTTATTCGCACTAGTTTCGTTGTGTATAACTTTCCAAACAGTTTTTATTTTGTTTTCCGCCGTTTTGATCTTGTTACTAATGAACAGGGCTTTAGCTATCTTGCAGGTATTTCTAAAAGTTTTGGAATACATAGCAACATACTTGTTGAAAGTTTCAGTGTTGATATAAGGCTTAAGGCCGTACAGCTCGAACAGTCTTTCCCTACTAATCCTAATACCTCTAGTTGCCCAGTCACTAAATATAAAATTAGGGCAGATATTTTTTATTTTCTTTTCAAAAGTTTTATTGAATTCAGTGTGCACTATTGAAAAGAAATCCTCATACAATTTATTTGCATCGTTCATATTATGATCCAGAACATTTAACTTATTATTTACGGTACTATTAAATCTATTTAATTTGCCAGTCGTTATTGGTCTAAATTGTATTTGCACTTTTTGCAAAGGTGTTTTAAACTTAAAAGTTACCGTTTGTCCACTATGATCGGACGGCAGATAATTTACGATGGCTTTATCCAAATAATCACAATCGCAGAAGACATTATCGATACAAGTAGCAGAAGATGGGGTTACTCTAGTCGGTTCTGTAAAAACATTAAATAAATTGAACGATTTAAAAAGGTTTAATAATCTACTGCTATTTGAATTATTTTCCAAAATATTAATATTAAAATCACCACAAATAATTGTGGTTTTGTTACTGGATGCAAGTTTTGCTAGGACATCTTCCATTATTGACTCAAATAAATAAAAGTTCTGATAATTAGGGGGTCTGTAAACGCACACTACAACATGCTTATCTAGCTCAACACAGGACAGTTCGATACAATGTTCAACTGATAAATCCACTATGTCGTTTCGTTGCTTGGATTTTAAACAATTTTTTATTAAGATTAGAGAACCTCCACGTAGCATAGATTTACGATTAAAACAACTGCAAACACTATAGTTCTCATAATTGATCAGCATTTGGTAATCCTTTAACCAATGTTCAGTTAAACAAACAATGTCAAACTTTGTTTTTTCTAAAAAGATTTCAATTTCTAATAATTTGGAAGAAATACCTTGAATATTTTGATGAAATAATTTCAAGGCATTCTGCTGATCTCCTTTTATTAATTTGTCGCAAGAAGATACCTTGTTGTTGTTAGTTATAAGGATATTCTTACTGGTACCTTCTGTTGTCTTACAAACTAGTTTAAAAGATTATCCGGAGTTAACCCCAAGACTTCAATGTCATCACCGGACGGTGAGCTCACATTGAGTGAGGGACATGGAACCCCCTTCGTACAATTTGTATAAGTATTTATAGCATTTGAGCTACATTTATTCAGGCTCACCACCTTATTATTAGTATTATTACTAACCAATGTGGTGTTAATAATACACGACTTCGACATACTAGTTATGTCTGAGTTTATATAAGAAGCTAATAGCCTTGCTATTATGTGTCTAAAACTAACAGGCAGATACACAGTATCCCTAGTCGACTTTAAAGTTTCCACAAAACTGTTGGTGTCAAAATATACAAGTTTGTCACTGTGATGACTAACTAAAAAGTGCATATGTTTATTAAGCATATGAATATACTTGTTTTGTCTATCTGTCAATTTTTCAAAATATGGGAAAGCACACAATATTATTTTTCTACAATTTAACTTTAACAACTCAGTTACACAGTCAGTGATTTCATGTTTTTTGACATTAGAACTGTTACCTACAAATACAGTAATGTTAGTTTTAGGATTAAATAAATTTCCTGTTACTGATGCCATTATTTGTTTGTAGGTTGACCCTGGCATACAATAATTTTGAGTAGAATAACTCAGGTTGTCACTAATTAATTTACCTAAACCTCTTCCTATACTATCTGAGAATATAACTGAATCATGACTACTGAAAGATGAACAAATACCAGATTACAAGATTATGTCTGGACTTTAAAAGAGACTGTGACGTCTGAGTTTGTTTCGGCCTTTCTTCTCAGGCTAGTCAGATAGGAAACGCCGGCCTCATCTAGTTTTAAAATATGATTGACGTGTAAAAGTGTTTGTACAAACCTACTTACAAAATAAAATCATTTATCATTTATCATTTATCATTTATTTACCAGTCTCAGGCTGTACCACTTGAGATAGATCTTGTACTATATCAGGTATGTCTTGGTTAAGGTTACAGTCTTGAGACAAACTCTCAGTCTGGGACGGGTCCTCCGTTGCCTCAGGCTGGACAGCAACAGGGTTTGAAACCTGACAAGTACACTGACACATAACTAACTCACTAGCAGCAAGAATATGCTCTTTAATTTGGTTCTGAGAACCCACATATTTTATGTAAAGGGAACTAAGTGTGCCCTCAAGTACCTGTATGTCAGACTGTAAGCGCTGTGTATCAATTTCATAGATTTTTCTGCTGTCTTCTAATTTAATTTGCTGATTGTTTAATTTATTTATTAGATCAACACGTTCTTTCCTCAGAGGAATATTTTTGGAAAAGTGTTTCTGTTGTTTCCTAAATTGATTACATTTTTTAATTATTCTATTCATTCTTGCATATTTTTTCATTTTGTTGTGACTAATTTTATAACTACAATTATAATTCTGTTTCAGTAGGGAATCTTCAGTAAGGTCAATAGTTGTTATAAAATGAGGGTTACAATTACTATTTAACAATTCATTATATAAGTGGTTTTTTTCTTTAACCTGGTTACATTCTATTTCTTTTTCTAACTGGTTAATCCGACTATTAGAATGAAATAATTCATCTTCTAGGTCCCTAACTTTGCTTAAAGCCTCCTCATACAAATGACTACAGTTGTTGAAACCATCCGTGACCACCTTCAATTGGTCGCGTTCATTAACAACATTCAAATATTGGTGATGGAGGTCTACTAGCTCCCGTTTAAGGCTTGAGTTTTTGTCAACTATTTTCTTGAATTCCTCCTCACTTTCATCATTCTCCAGTAGCAATTGGTCATATTGGAGTTTCTTTGCTTCAAGTTTTTGGAGGGCCGTTCTCAATTTCAGGTCCATCTCCTGAGCAGTAGCCTTACGGGTCATCACAGGCATGGTTTCAGGATTAGTTACTGAAAGTATAATAGAGAAACGGTGAGAAAAAGTAGGACAGACAAATTAAATAAAGTTGGAAATGAAAGGGAAAATGAAAGATGTTAGCGTAGGTCAGTGGAGAAATTAGATGAAAAAGATGAAACTAGAAATTAGGATGGCTACTGAGTTGGCTTGAAGAGCTGTTTTCAAGGCTATATTATCAAATTTGGAAATATGTTTTTATTGCCTTACGAATTTTACTTTTTTTTTTTTAATGTGGGTAGGTTGCCTAGATTTTAAAGTTACTTTTTTCTTTTAAATATTACAGTAGGTCTAACGGCTATGCAAAAATAACGATCATGAACCTTTTTATTGTTGTGTATTATATTAAGGATCAGAATGAGAATAACAAAATCTTCGCCAAGTTTCGTTTTCTATGATGTAAACAATGCGATCTAGACCCAAAGCAGAGACTAAATCAGAGATTTACACTAAGACTTTACGACTCACGAGGATGTGTAACAGAAACAGAGTTACAATAACGATTGTGTGCTATATTATTATAGTATATATAGTAAAAGTAAACAAATACTCCCCGTTATAATCCGCAGTACGATAGTCAGCTGTTGGTTTTAGGTTACCGGTACCGATGTGTAACAAACACTGTGTATTACTATTTCTATTTACAGGAAAACAATAATCCTGGGTATTTATGCAATTACATTACGTTTACACATTAAATTACACATTAATTTTACTTAATTACTAATTAAATTAAATTTTAAAATACGGAACAAAAATTTGACAAGTCACTCGGGCAGTGTTGCCACTTTTTTTCTTTTTTTTTTTTCTTTTACTTTTTAGTTATGGTTTAAATTGGATTCTTCATTGCTATATTTGACGTGTGTAATGGACGAATTTAAAATCACTTGATGCTAGGTAGTGGCCTACGTTTTATATTTGTATGCCGTTCAGGCATAACATTACTGTCAGATAATTTGATGTTACATCTTGCATGCCATGTGTCTGCATACTCATATTTTGGACAAATAAAAATTATCTTATCTTATCTTATTACAAGTACGATGATACATTCAACATTATTGTTTTCGATAATATTATGCAACTCTCAAGCTAACTTTAGGTTCACAATTTTGGAAAAATTACCGAGTCTTTCTGTTTAGTAAGTAGGTAATTATACAAGGTGTCGCTTTGCATCCTCGTCAAATTCAAGGGGGTAACTATGCTACTGATTCTCGACACAATCAATAATAAAATAAGAAGGATTTTTTTTTTTCTAATTTTCGGAAATGTTTGGGACACGCATTTTAAAACGCGGCTTGTGTGAGACCGCACTGTAACTGCCCTTTTACACATACATAAAAACTCGGCCGCTTATACGATACCATAACGCGATTCTGTTCTTTGAAAGTGGTGTATTCTGAAATACTGTCAAACTTAAATAACTAAAAAAACAAGTATGTATTTATTATTTACCAGGGATCGTAATTTTATTTGATTATTTATGTCTTTCATAACAGCCTCCTGAAACTTGACGAGGATGCAAAACAACAGCTTGTAGATGAATAACTACTTCGGAAGATGGCGGGATGAGCTGAAACGACTAGTGAACCGCTTTAGGCCTGGATCGAAATAGCTGGCAGTCATGGGGATACAACAGACTTTAATTTAAAAATAACGTAATATAGACGATTTGCTCATTTTGGCCATTTTTTTTTGCAAGAGATCTAGGTATCCACTATCTTAATCTCTACCTATACATTAAAATTATCTATAAATTAAAGTCGCTTCTCGTGTCTGTCTATGTCACCACATTGTTTTTCTAAACTACAGAACGGATTTTTTATTATAATTTATTTCGGAAGGTTTATGTGTAGACAGACTTTAATTTTAAAATAACGTCATATAGAAATCTCGATGTTTCTTAAAGTCATAAATCCGTGCGCAGCAGGGCGGTTCGGTAGCAAAATACAGCCATTAGGCGCGACAGAGAATTTTGATCAAAAAAGTTTTATTTGAAAAAATGTCTTGCTGACTGTAAAATGTTTGAGAAACAACAAGGACAGTCTCCTATGACCGTTTTCCTGTAGGTACTCGTATAACGAGTAACTCTTACTGCCCCAAAATTGTATTTTTTACTTCAGTCCATATTGTCATTACTTGAATGACACAAGCATTGTCTAATTATCACGTAGTCGCCAGCATATTAACTTATCCTGATATTGTTTGTTTGTTTGTTTTGTGGCTGAGCGATCGACTGCTGCGCTGCGTGTCGCGTGTTCGATTCCCGCACGGAAGAAATATTTGTATTGCCTACAGGTAGTTGTTCCGGGTCTGGCTGTTTGTGTACGTGAGTTTTAATGTTTGTAAACGCACCCATGATACAGGAGTAATTCCTAGTGTGGAGCAACGTTATTAAAAAAAAAAAACAAAAACAAACAAAACATTGTTTGGCAGAAATCTGTGGGTACGGGAAACCCCGTATGTAATCGTTTAGATCGCTATCGACATGCTTAGAAGAAGAAGATCGTTTTAGGTGCATCATTTAACAAAGTTTCGGTACCTAATCAAAGTCTGTGAGTATGAAGATGTTTGTAGTACCTCTACTTGATAATATTCAAACTTGATCAAGCGACCCAGTTCGGAAATTCAAAATATATACTATAATAACAGAACCCAATACTTACCGTTTAACTGTACTATTAGAAGCAGCATTGAAGTTCCCAAATTGCTCTTTACTGGTCCATATAAAGCGGCCTGCAATTTAATTGAGCCTTCTCCGAGTGGCTGGTGGCCTTGTTCTAATATCGGACGAAACTAAGTTCTTAATGTGTGTATTTAGAGAATTTCTATGTTTTGTACAGACGCCAGCACATCAAGCTACTAAAATCTGTAAATTGTTTTTAATAGATTTTCAACTTTATCGCTAAAGCATTAGGTTCAAAGTTGACTAGGAAAATTTGACATATTCGGGTAGCTTGACGTGCTGGAGTCTGTACCTACTGCATAATAAAGTAATTATTACTATTTAAATACTTCTACTGTTAGCCTGCATCATCTGCCTGCATCATCTGCCTGCATCAGCTGGGCATAGGTCCTTGTTGTTTCTCAAATATTTTACAATCAGCAAGACATTTTTCAAATAAAACTTTTTTGATCAAAATTCTCTATCGCTCAATGGCTGTATTTTGCTACCGACCCACCCTGCTGCACTCGGTTTTATGACTTGACAAAACATCGAGATTTCTATATGACGTTATTTTAAAATTAAAGTCTGTCTACACATAAACCTTCCGAAATAAATTATAATAAAAAATCCGTTCCGTAGTTTAGAAAAACAATGTGGTGACATAGACAGACACGAGAAGCGACTTTAATTTATAGATAATTTTAATGTATGGATAGACATAAAGATAGTGGATACTTAGATCTCTTGCAAAAAAATGGCCAAACTGAGCAAATCGTAACCTTCTTCATGCCGTTGGAATACTACAAGATTAGCTTCAAGTTCCCAGCACTAGGCATCTACCAATCCCTTACATAAGGAAGAAATCTGCCTATTACGTCATCATTCATCTCATTTAATGATAAGTGTACGAATTTCACAAAATATACTCGGTTCCACGAAATGGTGTTGAGGACTTTGGCAGCGAAAAGCTGGGATTGGAAAAGCAATGGAATAGCATTTTGCACGAGTTTCATTTCCGTTACCTATAATGTTCGTCGGATTGACATGTATGTCTTTATTACATTTTATGATATTTTTACGGTTTAAGACATTTATTTCTCGAAAAGAATATAATTCACTTAATATGAGAAATACAAGATAGTCTTAAAACTAAATATAAGAATTACTCATGAAGAAGGTAGGTACTCGTAAATATTAAAGTTAGTAGACACACAATTTTTACAGTGTTATGGGTAAAAGGAAAAAGTGAGTGTGCAATTATATATCGATTCTTGAAGGCAAGTCAATAGCAATTACACGTTGAACTATTTATATGTACTATTAGCAAATTAATAAATAATGACAATTGATATACATACATCTAAATTAAATTGGTGTGGTGGGGAATACTTATTTAAAATCTAGAGAAATCTTTCAAGATGTACCTATGTGATATTTTTATCAGTTCTTATGAGTTTTTAACAAACATACCAGATTGGCCATTTGCAAAAGAAAACTAAATGAGAACACTAGTACTTCCCGGTGTGTTTGAATTAAAAAGGCAAAATATTTGTAACTGCCAAATCTTTCACAGACATGTGGCTACAAAATCGTTTTAAATATGCCTCACACGCAACTTTATTTTTAATATAAACCTGTTAACATACCACCACCCGTTCCGTAACAATTTTATTAAAAAACTGCGAAACTGGTATTTGCGTACTCCAAATTATGATTCACTTTCGCTGCGCTGAAAAATCCCGGGCAACTGACCGAAATGAGAGTAGGCAACGCGGCAAACGTAATTTGAGGTTGCAAATTGCATCTGTGTGTCTACGGGATAAAGTGTCGATAAGGATTCAGCTCCATTGAGAATTTATGCTTTGCTGCAACAAAGAAATCCCGGGTTTTATCTCATTGAGCTCTGGTGCAGCACTATTGCTCTCTGGCCGTTTTATTGGGTATATTTCGTGGACGTGTCTCGTCGGTAATTTTCTTGTTCAGAGTCTGACTTGAATCGAGATTTTATTTCCAGGCTTTGGAAATATATGATTGGGAAATTGATACAGTAGGAATTGGGTTAAACATTTATTAATATGTTGGTCTTTGGGAGACCGTAAGTGTAATGACGTGTGACGTGAGTGTGTGTGTGTGGTGTAAGTGCATGTGACGCATGTTTACCCCCAACTTGTTATTTTTTGTGTGTTTATGTCCTTTTTTTTATGCGTCATGTTTTCCGCAAATAAATGCTTTTCTTTCTTCTTTTTTTTTTAATCAAGCTACAATGTTCCCACGGCTGGGATACAGACCTTCTCTCTGTCAGAGGGATGGAGCACGTACCTATGCATCATCCATCATGCAGGCCCAGTGCTGATTGGTAGATGTCGCAGTTTTTGTACATGTTGTATGTCTTCGAATTTTTGCCACACGATATTCTCTTTTACCGCTTTGAGAGAGTTACTCGTGTTAAGCACTGATTATGATTGTAAAACTGTAGATACCCACTCAGAAATTCTAGGAAAACTAACAACAAAACCACGTAACAAAAAATAATACCGAGAACCAAATAATCCAGAGAGATCACTAACAAAACGAAATCTGATATGTAGAAAATGAAAAACGAATCGACGCCGAGGACTCGAAATGCGAAAGACATGTCCCTTCATATTCGCTCCTCTCAAGCAGAAAATACAATTTTGCACCGCTAGGGATGCTCTCGTGGGTCTCTTGATGAAATTTAAATGTGTTTCTGGCGTCGGAAACACGTTGTGGCGTTTCAATTTATGTTGGCAGAATGTGTGAAGAAAAAAATCATATTCCTGTCTAGACTTCGGAGTCGAAATGCAGCTTGGAATTCTAGTATAGTATTGTGTTAAGAAGATTTTTAAGTATAATTTAATTAAAGTAGTAATAGTATTTTTTTTAATTAGCCAGTTTTTTGGGAACCTGTCGTATCGTAAGTAGGTATCAAAATCAAATCAAAATCAATAGTCATTCATTCAAATTAGGCTGACAAACAGCACTTTTCGAACGTCAAAATTACAAGAGACAGTCCCCCAAAACGCCCGCCCTTCATCACTTCCTAGTGCATCATAATTATAAATACATATAAATTTCTTTATTGCCACATAAATAGGTTGCAGAAAATGTGAGATCCTGGTTCCAGAGCTAGATTAGAGTACCTTTATTTCAGGAGTCACTTGTGGTAATGGGTTTAAAGTTACAATAATTATAGGCTTATATTACTGGATTTACGTTATAGTGCATGTCACCATACCACTGTAACCTACAAGTAAAGGAAAAGCAACCAATTACATTCTGGCCATAAAAATAAAAAGCTATAAAATAATTTTGGTAGCTGTATGAACTTCCTATGAAAATATGAGTATTTCGACGTACGTAAAAGTCTACAGGACTTGACTTTTAGAAATAATTGAATTTTATGTCGCTCCATATCATTTCATTTCGTTCTCAGACACAAACGCTAAACATTCAAAGCATTTCGCTTTCACGATCCCTATTTATTCAAATACTTAGGAATTCGTTCTGTATTCTGCATTCACGACAATTCTCAAGATTTTCAATTTAGCTTTGTATTGTTACGCTAATATTAAAGTGCACACAAATTCTTAACTTTGACGCAACGTTCCTTATTTCAAAGGAACTAGACAATATAGCACTGTAATATTGTGACTTTTGTTGCCTTCTTTTTATTAGAAATATTGAGAAAATATTATACTTCCTCCAAGTAATAGTCAAGACCTTGACCTCCAGGTTTGATTCAGTCGAAGATTTTGGTATCAACTATAACTATTTTTCAGAAAAAATTAAAACGCTTTAAAAATAAGTAATGTCCGTTATTATATTAAACTTAAACAATAGAAATCATCCTCATCTGCCGGTGTCAAGAAACACATTGAAATCATTTAAAAAAAAATCAATCAATTCGTATTTGCTTTGAAAAGAATTAAAATTATTACATCTTTGCGCACCGCCGTAATGATGTATCATGCATACGTCTGCTCATTAATACGATACGGTATAGTTGTGTGGGGAAACTCTTCCAAAATAACGAAGATCTTTATCGCCCAAAAAAGTGTATTCGGGCAATATTCAAAATACAGTGGTCTGATTCATGCGAGCCTATGTTCAGGTCGCACAATCTACTGACGATCTCATGCATTAATATTTACGAAGCAGAAAGGTTTGTGAGGTCCAATCTTGAACTGTTTGAACGGAAAGATAACACAAATAAAAGGAAACCTAAACATTTAGATTTTGAAATGCCCGTTCCAAAGCTAGAACTTTTTCGGCGGAGCTGCATTTATATGGCTCCCCTAATTTACAATGCTTTGCCTAGGTCAATTACTCAACTACCCTTCAATAAGTTTTGTGTTGCGTTGCGGAAGAGGTCATAAACAGTGTTTTTATTCGATAGATGAGTTATTTCAAAAGTGTCCCTGTAAATTTCATACTTTAAAGCACAGACATATTTAACTGTTAAGTAGACATAAATTGACAAAATGTAGTTACTTAGTAATTAATATATTAACTGTAAAAACATGCTTGCATGCTATATATTGGCCAAATGTGTATTACTAAATATTTTATTTAAGAACTTCATGTACCTACCATATTTGATGCAATAAATGAATTGAATTGAATTGCCTAGACTTTGCCCAACATGTTACCTCCACAACCCAATTACTGGGTAATACGATACCCCTTGGTAAGACTGGTTGTCAGACTTTCGGGCTTCTGACTTCTCGACTGTCAAAGATCACGACAGCCGAGACCAACGGCTTAACGTGCTTTCCGAGGCACGGCGGTGTCTTGGTATGTGAAGATACCCATCCACGCACCAACCGCGGCAAGCGTAGCTTAACCTGATCCATCGACCCGTGCGGCTGTTATTACTTAAATATAAATAGAATTATTTTTTCCAGGTAGAAGATACAATAACATGACACAGGTACATGGATAAATAACATTACAGAATAAATATAATTTACATTGTAATAATTATACAAGAAACCAACTTGATAAGGGCAATAATAAAACAAAAACAAATGAATGTGATTAGTTGAGTGTAACATTGTTATTAAACGAAAGAGGAACCAAACGATCAGTGCAAAACAATTTATAGTGAAAACAAAAATATTTTTCATATTACGAAGTTCGAATTATTGCTCCAGATGAAACAAAATATACCCAGATACGAATGTAATAAACGTAATACTGGTGCAGTGGAGCCTGAAAGTAATTACTAGGAATAGCTGAATCCAGAATTCATATTAAATCCCCCGATTGTTTTAGACCAGCGCTATTGGATACCACTTCTGGGAATATTGCTGGTGAATTTGTGAGCTGAACAGAATCGCTTTACATAGGGAATTGTGTGAAAAATCAGCACCAGTAAATTAATTTAAATGGAAAGTGATTGATTACTAACAGTCGTCAGGTTTTTTATAGCTTCCTCTTAACCTAACAAGGGCCAAGACTGGTTATGTTTGGATAACAATTATACATTTCGTTGGTAGAGATGATTTGATGATGCAAATAGTCCTTGCAAGAGGGAATTCTGATAGAGGTACAGTCAACAGCAAAAGTAGATGATCAAAATCAGAAATTCAATACTAATGAACGGAGTTCGCGTCAGAACTGTGTGGCGTCGAAGTGATTCAAAAGTATGTGATTGTAAATTATATCAAACATTTACTACTAGTACAGCTGCCATATAGCTGCGAACTCCGTTCATTAGTATTGAATTTCTGATTTTGATCATCTACTTTTGCTGTTGACTGTACCTACCGTCTTAAAAAAAAATGTTAAGATTGGATACCTATACGTGATAATGATGATCGTATTTTAATTAATAATACTATTATTGATTAAACAGGGTGACGGGACATCACCGCGCAGCCTGTTGCATATGGATTCAGTACATGATTCTGAACCCGCCTACGTTGAAATAAATCACCGGTTAATAAAATAAAATTGCTGTTCCATTTCATCGTCAACAGCCTACAGCAGTCCACTGCTGAACATAGGCCTCTCCTATTGCATGCCATCCAGCCCGATTCTCAGCAACTCTCATCCAGCTGCTATCAGTCACCCTACGAAGATCGTCCACCGCCTAGCCTGAGGACCCTAATAGGACCTAGCAGATTTTTTTTTTATAATCGGCGAAAAATTTCTACACCAGGGTTTACGGCGGCGTAGAAATTTGCGTCGCAGCCCAGCTGCCACCTGTATAAAGTTCTCTGATTGAAGATCATCAAGCAGAGCAATAGTCATTAGTTTGGTACCCATATGGTTTCATTATAAAGTTTTCGAGTAAAGAAGAATCGTCTATTTACAGTAAAATGCTTAAACGAGATTAGAATTCTCGGGTGTACCATTCAGTGCAGTGCACAAATGAGTCTGAATTGTTTCAAAGTTCATTCTTTTCTATTTGGCTTAAGATAACTCGGGGTAGAGGATCCTTTGGTCAGAAAGATAAGAAAGTAGAAAATGCAACTTTTTTATTTTGGTAGATAGTCCTTGTGGATTACGAACGAGCTATTTACAAGCCAAGGAGATGGGCAGACGACATTGTTGCCATCGTGGGTAAAACTGGATGAGGCTGGCACAGGAGCGTGGGGATTGGCACAAGGAAAGAGAGCTATGCCCGACAGTGGGTGAAGTGGTTAAGCGATTGACTGCTGCGCTGCGTGTCGCGGGTTCGATTCCCGCACGGAACAAATATTTGTATGACCTACATGTATTTGTTCCGAGTCTGGGTGTTTTTCTATCTATAATATGTATGTATTTACAAAAAAAAATGTATATAAGTAGTTTATCAGCCATCTTGTTACCATAACACAAGCATTAGGTTGCTTAGCTTGGGACTAGATGGCGCTGTGTGAAATGTCCAGGGATATTATTATTATTATAAGTCGGGTTTAGGATGATGACTTACAAGGAAATAACATTTATTTTTAACTAATTTTCATGTTTGGAAGAACCATTCACAAGTGTAGAATTCGTCCAAACTTTTATCTCTAAAATTATTTTTGACTGATTTTCATGCCGAAGCATACCATCGTCATCTGCCTAGCCTTTTCCCAACTATTTTGGGGTCAACCTTCAGTCTAACTGGATGCAGCTGAATACCAGTATTTTACATGGAGCGACTTCCTATCTGACCTCCACAACCCAGTTACTGGGTAATACGATATGCCTTGGTAAGCGGGTTGTCAGACTTTCAAGCTTTTGATTACCCGTAATAACTCAAAGATCCACAAATGACAGCCGGGACCGACCCCTTAACGTGCTTTCTGAGTCACGGAGGGGTCTCGGTATGTAAAGATGGTCACCCATCCACAGACCAACTGCTGTACCAAAGGACCTGTGCGGCTGTCATTATTTAGCCACGGGCCCCTCCGTGTATATACGAGTACCTACCCACTCTAACTGATTAATTTTAAAGGAGAATCCTGGGTTAGTTTTGAAACTTCAGAACCGAAATTCCGGTTCTGCGACAGAGCTTGCATTAGAAACGCGTCAACAACTCGCTAAAACTTTACCTATCTGGGTAAGTTCGGCCATACAGCGCTTTAATCACTGTTTATTTGTTAGCGCAAAATTCGATTCGAGAAACTTGTAACCTCTGTATGTTGAGGTGTCTTTACTAGCGGTAAGCTGGGTAAAGTTTGCGGTAAGTGTAGGTACCTGCAGGTATTGGTTTACGCTATGAACTTACGTTGCAAAACTCACGCGTAAGGCGCAGATTTGGTTATGGTTTCTCCAGACATTCTCTTTACAGCTTTACATTTGAAAATAACAGTAGCTAATAAACAATTTATGATGAAACAAACTGAGATTTGCGTTTTAGTTTATTTTGTTGGAGATTTAAAAATGAAGAAAATATAGTCAAAATAAAGGATGGATTTTTATTTGTGAAACCAAAACCAACAGAAGGCCAATTCTCGTATAAACAACGTTCAAATTCTAGTCACAATATCATCTCAGCGACAATCAATGCCAAAAATGTAGGGAAATTGACGTATCTTTAACAGATTGAGACTGACACCAGACTGTGAACGTTCTTAAATTTACGGGAATTGCCCCTCTAGAATAAATAACCAATTTACTGACAAGAAATTTACTGAAAGTTTACTGAAATACAGTAAACTTTCTATAAATTTTAAATCTGTTATGAATTAAACCCTAAATACAGTTTTAACCCTTCAAAAATATAACCCTTTAGTTGCGGTACTGGTACCGATAGTAAAATATTCACCATGTTTAAAATTTCGGTACTAGTGTTGGAGTGCTCTCAGTGCAGTGTGTGCACACAGCGCCGTCTGTTGAGTGTTAAGCACTTCAAGTGAATTATTTACGGGGTGGTGTAAGCTCAGCATTACTAGTAAGCGCTGTATCGCTTAATTTACATTTTGCATTATATTTTCAATTTCCTCGGGGAATTTATCTAAGTAAGAGAATATTATGATAGAAACCCTTCTCTCTTTATATTCCAATGCAAAAGGATTAACGTCACAGCTGTCGCAAACAAAGTTTTTGTGTGTTTTTGTTTTATCTATACAAATAAATAAAATTGAACTGTATGTTTGTAATATCAAAATAACAGCTTTTTACTAAACGCATAAATGTAAGTTTATACGCTAAGTATAACGAAAAAACATTTTTTTAAAATTTTTGTCTGTCTGTTTGTTTGTTTCGGCTAATCTTTGAAACAGCTGTATCGATTTTGAAGGGGCTTTCACTGGCAGATAAGTGAAGGCCAATTCTCTTAATTTAAAACGTTCAAAATCTAGTCGCAGTCTCATCTCGGCGACAAACAAAATGTCAAAAATTTGTCAAAATGTATGGACGTTAGACGCATTTTTGACAGATTGACACTGAGATCAGACTGTGAACGTTCTTAAAATTACGAGAATTGCCCTCTGAATTGCGTGGGATAATTTCCGACATCCACGCAGACGTAGCCGCCGGCAGAAGCAACTTTTGAATATTTTCGATTCCATTTCTGCTCAAAGGGAATAAATAAATACCTATTCATACAAAACCAAGTCATCACTTGGTTTTGTATGAATAGGTATTTATTTATTTATTATTCACAAAATCCACAGCTCTGAAATTTTATCTTAAAATATATAAAAGCCAATTACGGATTGACCATCAGTGTGTGTTTTTTCGGTATTGTGACCATCAGTTCGTTCCAAGAATTGACGACGGAAAATACAGGAGATATTTTTTTTAGTAATTACCCTTCCTTTAGGAGACCAGTAATGGCTCAGTGGTAACGGCCCCGACTTACGAGTTGTCGGTTCGAACCCAGGCAGGCGCTTTACTTTGTGTAAATAATTTCATCACAGTGGTGATGAAATTATTTACACAAAGTAAAGCGCAGAGCGCAGCGCAGAGCGCAGAGCGCAGAGCGCAGAGCTGCCGTTTTGAGAGCAGTGGCTCTCAAAACGGTGAAGGAAAACATCGTGAGGAAACCGGCATGTCCTAGAACCAAATATTAGAAGTCATGTGACATCTACCAACCCGCACTGGGCCCGCGTGGTTATCGAGAAAATCTCTTTTGAATTTTGCGTAACAGTATGGTAGGTATACATAGATGTATGTTCGTGACTGTACAGACGTCAGCAGGTCAAGCTACTCGAAACTGTCAAATTTTCCCAATCAACCTTGAACCTTAATTCTTTAGCGATGAAGTTGAAAATCTATTAAAGAAATTTGACAGATTGTAGTGCTGGCGTCTGTACCTTACCTACTACGCTTTGGCGGTTACTTTGAGAATACTGCATCCATTGCGTAGCACACTTTCACTCACAATCCGAGAGTTTTGAAGGATATTGCTAATCCAAAGCTTCATAGGTTTGAAAAATTGTCTACTCAACAACGTAAACAACGCAATGTACGTGAGTAAACTGTCAAAATGAAACCCACTGTGGTTAATTGTCATTTTATGTGTGTACGGAATTACCACGCAGTATTTCAATTTAAATTGCTGTGGCAAAACAGCAATATGAGGTCAAACTAGAAATTTTAGAAACTTGATTATTAACACTTATTCCTCTGAGAGCTCAACAGAAACCTGCTGTTAATATTTAAACTAAAATAAACTAACCATGTTTAAGACCCTGGCTCCTCTTGGTATTTTAACGTCCACAGGGAAACTGGAGTGCGAAGTGTAAATTACATGCAGCGGCGCCACCCAGTTGCACTGGTGTACCCGAGGTAACAGAGTAAATAATACTGTTCCGGGAGCTATTGAATAAATGCAGTAGGGAAAACTTGTAAGAATAAGTATGGATTGTTTAGTTAGAAGACGACGTTGATTTTTGTCAATGTTGGTGTCGAAATGCAAAAATTATTTCAAGCGACATGTGAATTTTATAAAACTAAGGCAAGTTATGGCAGATGCAAACACCTAGTGGTCCACTTTAGCCCTGGATTGAAAGAGCTGGAAGTCATGGAGAGAGACCTTTGCCCAACAGTGGGATGATGCAGGCTAACAATTATACAACATTCAAAACTGTGTGCAGGTTATTTCAATATTTTTAGAATTTTGAGCACTAACCTTAGCCTGAATATAAGGCATGAGTATGAATTTCATAATATCTTGTCATTCTTTACGAAGAATCTGTGAAACCGCATCTTGTTTAGGAACTAGATGTGGTTTTCTAACAATACTATAAATACGAATAGTAAATACGACATTTTCTCGAGAAATACTCTAAAACATTTGCATTCCTTTGAACATCTTCGAGCATTTTTATCCAAGCACCAAACGCTCCCACAAACCGCAGATGTTGCAGACTTCCAGAGGTATTCACAATTCAGCAAGGCATTATAGTACAGCACAAGGTATCCCGGAATTCTTGTAGCTAAAGTTTATTTTCTAAAGCTTTTCTCCCGAAATCTCCTTCGGTGTATTTGTTTTCTGTGCACACGTAAAAGTCGGGAGCCCAAGGCATTTCACGGAGTGTTGCGTTTTTGTATTTGCGTATTTCACTTCGGCAAGGACAAAGACGGCACCTCACCTCAAATAGGGTTGGAAAGTTTAAAGGAACTTTTTGATCTAAACCTTACAGGGAATTATTTAATAGAATTGATCCGTAGAGTATCATGAATAGCTCTTCTAGAGAAGTACTAAGAAGTTTCTTCTCTATGTGCAGACGCCAGCACATCAAGCTACTACAATCTGTCAAACTTCTTTAATAGATTTTCAACTTAACGCTAAAGCATTAGGCTCAAGGTTGATTGGGAAAATTTGATAGTTTCGGTTAGCTTGGTGTGCTGGCGTCTGTACAAACAAGCAGTGTTGCTATGTTTTAATTTTATGCGTAGATAAATGGAACTTTATAATGTTATCTCTAAAGTTTAAAGCTGGAAATTAATCAGCCATCTTTCCCGATTTTTCAATTATTTATAAGCGACGGTTCTCAACGTAGCTCGTTTGTTTACATATCACACTAACGTAACTTACGCTGTTTTCAGCTGCCTTTTTGTAAGCAATAATAGGTACCTACTGAAACTAAATAAAAATATGTAGTATAGTTCATTTGCTAAAGTTTAAACAGTAAGAACGTTCGCAGATGGCATGCAATCGGTGGCCATTTTTTTGTGGGAGCTAAATGCAACAAGAGAAACAAATCTGACCGATTGTAGGACCTACAAAAAGTATGCCGTGTGCGGACACGCTTATGCTACCTAGGACGTCCAGGTTCACTATTATTTCAGCCTAAAAACTTTTTTCATCTAGTGATGTGATTATCTCGGCCGAGCGGATGGATAAAAATAAAATCCTATTTTTTCCATTGTCAACCCTACGTTTCCAGCTATGAGATTTGTTTGTTGGGACACCCACAGACCTCGCCACCACTAGCGTTGTTTGACTTGTGCCTCGTTCAAACGCTTTTTCACAAACTGTACTTTGTTTTTTTATTTGTAAGTTCTTTCTTTAGCACTTTGTTTTAAAGGATTATGGACAGCTGACAGCGTGAGTAGTTTGTGGTGGATAGGAGCTTAGATGAAAACGTTGTCGGTGGAGCTTGAGTTATGAGTTTAGACCGCTAAACTTTGTTGCAGTTTTATGTGGAACGATATTTTGCTACAGGCAAGGAAACGCACTGTTGTTACTTATGAGATTTTTTAAAAATATATTTGTCCGTTTGAATAACACTGGGTGGCTGGGTGGCAAAAGCACGCACGGTTGGATTTTTAACTTTCGGCGCTGAGTCGAGCGATGAAAATGTAACAGCCTGCTTTTATTTAGACATTCGTTTAGATAGAAATAGAAAATATTTATTGTCCGGGTAATACAGTAAGCAGTTTCATTAGTTTATAGCAAGTTAAGACGACATGAGTGGCTTAAAATACTACCTACAGCTAGGTTACAATACTCGTTTAGTATGTGCTAGTGATCCTCAAACTACATAATTATGTCTCCTAGTGTTACTGAAAGGGGGCGATAGTCTCCGATACGCTGGACCATTTAGTTACAGTAGTGAACTAACGTCGTCAAATACTCATTACGAACAGAACGTGCTTACTAACGAAGGTCACTTACATAATCATTTAGGCTAAGGAATATTGTACCGAAGGTTTTGCGCATAACTCCACAAAGATAAGTATCAGAACCTACTCTTAAGGGATTTGCTCTAAAGATTTACGATTCGTAATCCATGCGGTGGGTCCTAAAAATGTGCGATTTATGACCGACTGCCAGTGGCACTATAAGTTGGATTTATTATATCCCTAGTTCTGAGCCGTAACTTTAGCACTGTGTGTGTGCAATGATTTTTTCACTAGCATAAAAATATTTATTGCTGTGTCCTTTTTTTACGCCGTGACCCGCGGGAGCAGTTCTAAATTGAGTAAAAATAATTATCTTCCAATGTCCAAGATGGACAGAAGTTGAGTTCAAGATGTTATATTCATAAGGCTATTTTATCATTTAATCTGTTTCCAACTATGTTGGGGTCGGCTTCCAGTCTAACAGGATGCAGCTGAATCCCAGTATTTTACTTGGAGCTACTGCCTGTATGACCTCCACAACCCAGTTACTTGGTAAGACGAAACCCCTTGGTAAGACTGGTTGTCAGACTTTTGGGCTTCTGACTATCCGTAACGACTGTCAAAGATCGACGAATGCAGAAAGAAAGAAAGAAAATACGTTTATTGGCGGTACACATGACGCAAAAAAGAACATAAATAAACAAGTAAAGAAAAAAAAAACAATAAGAAATGACAACCGGGACCAACGTATGAGGGTCTCGATATATAATGGATGATCACCCATCCACGAACCGACCGAGCCAAGCGTAGCTTTACCTTCGATCGACCAGTGCGGCTGTTATTATTTAGCCACGAGCCCCTCTCATACGGCTACTTAATATCGTTATAAAATAAACCAGTTTAGGCCACCTATATCTATTTCTATTAGATTATTTTAACACTAAGTTATTATGTAATAAGCGTTACTGTCATCCATCATTTTCCACACCATACCTTACCCGAAAACCGTCAAACACGTCACATTCCTTTTCACCCCCATCCTTACAAGCCAGTCACGCAGAACGAACATTTTTATTTCAACGCGATAGTAAAGTATGCGTACCCAACTTCTGTAAAGGCAGTACTGGCTCGTGTGAATCAACTCTAGTAACTACTCTCGCACCATACGCAAAATACGTACTTGGACGTGAAGTAGCAGACATCAGCCCGTTATACTATACTACTTCCTTCGCAGTGATGACGTAGATATCCATCTACGCCAGTACTGGCTTCGAAATATGCACTTGAAAGTGTAGTGGCGCACACCAGCTCGTTGTACTTATACTACTACCCTTGCAATGATGATTCGTTCGCATTCCCTGAAAGTCAGGCATAATGAACATTCTTCTTACAACGCGCTAGTAAAAATATGCGTACTGGAAGCCAGTAGGTACTGGTTCGTGTGAAGCAACACTAGTACTCGCCGTGATGACGTAAGTAACTTTATATCTATCTATCTATTGTAAGTCAGTACTGGCTCCCAAAATTGCACTTGGGCGTTGAGTTGCGGATACCAGACCGTTATAAGTACTATACCACTACCCTTGCGGTGATGACGTAGGTACCTATCTATCTATTTACGGTAAGCCAGTACTGGCTCCCAAATACGCACTTGGACGTGGAGTTGCGGACGGGAAATCGTTATACTATATATACTATTACCCTCGCAGTGATGACTCGGTCACATTCCCTGAAAGTCAAGCAGAATGAACATTTTCTTCGTGCTAGCAAAATATGCGAACTACTGGAAGCCAGTACTGGCTCGTGTAAAGCAGCACTTTAGTAGGCACTACCATCGCGCGTCGTAGTGATGACTGGGTTGCATTCCCTGAAGTGCTGCGCTTTGTTTACATAGTATTTTTCACGAGTTTTGCCTCACATGTTAATAAAGAGGGAATGTGTACGAGACAGAAATAATTAAAATAAAAAGTGGAATGTAAGGCTAGGGAAATGTCTGGGAATGAAAATGTTATGTTGTTTGACTGTGAACGTCACACGCTATGCCGTGGAATTTGATGCGGAACGTAAAAATAGTTTCCGTAATTTGAGGAACATTATAGGTATGTTGTGCCAGATTACAAAAATATTTTGTGAATTTTATGAATGAGTGTTTTTTTTATTACTTTTTTTTTAGATTTTCAGCATGTTCATGTTTTTATGGTTTAATTATATTTACATAATTTAAAAAGCTAACAGTTTTAAAATAATAATAATATGTACAGTCACGAGCACCAATATGTCAACACTTGGCAACTTTCAATTAGGATTTTTTCTTGAAATAACGAATGCGACGTTGAAATACGACACATTACATAAACCTATGGGTTCCAAAATGCTATGTTCGTAACAACATAAAATTTCATTAAAAAATAAAGGAGATTCGCTTTTGAATTAAGCCGAGTGTATACATACTTTTGTTCGTGATTGTACACGTATATAAAAAGGAAGGGAAATAATCAAGCGATATCAAAAAATTCGTCCGCATCGCTGTCAATAGGAAAAGTGCCCAAAAGGCTGGCAGCATTGCCACGTTGAATGGCAATGCTCGATACGTTCCAAAGAGATTAGATGTATTTGCGCCATTGTTCATGTTCTGCTGTAAAAGGTCTGCCTATTTGGTTGTACTAAATCGGATCAATGACTATTTGTCTTACAATATATCTAGTGATGACTTGGCTGTCAGTCTCACATACTATTTTTTATTCTGTTTGTTTTAGCTGTAAGTCATCCATAGGTAATACATAAATATTGCCTAGATAGTAATCAAATGAAGTCATGATGTTTTTTCCATACGCAATATTACGTGATTTCTACCATCGATTATTATGTATACTCGGCCATTTTCCTAAATAGAGATTCCACCAAAACTTTTTAATCTTAATTCTTAATCTCACATCAAGGCCCGAATAATCCGGAAAGCAATCAAGATTACAAAAAACTTCACCAAAAATCCTTACCTACTTATAACCCCTATACAATTTTTCCGGCTGAAAAAAGCATCGTTAAAGCTAGCCTGCTATTAGACGTTATTGTTGCGTAGTCAATGGCTGCAGCACTTCACAGCGCTTTAGCCGCTTCGCCACGTCAACCCCTCAACTCGAAATGAGCCGCCACAGGGAGGATGCTGAAGTACCAACGTGAGATTGATATAGCCTTTGAGGAGTTTCCAAGAGAACATTCGGAAAAGTTACGGATTAAAGATAAAAAGCATTCGGAAAAAGAACGCAAAAAAAACTGACAATCAATCTCGGTACCATTTTATCGGCAAATTGAATTATTATGATAATTTTTATCGATGTAATAAAACAAGCATAAATCGAGACCGGACCGATATCATAAATCGCCTTCTTCCTATGGGGGTAGGCAGAATTACCAGTAGCCACGATCCTTAGGTACATACTTACTCCTTTTGTTTCGTTTATGTTAATTATACAAATTTTTAATCATACTTTGACGCCATGAAGACCATGCTGCTTACCAAAGTAGACAAATTAAACTAAACGAAAAAAACTATCAACAATCAATCAACTTAGCCTATCGCAGTCCACGGCTGGACATAGGCCTTTCCCATGCTACGCCACAACACCCTATTTTCCGCCTTCCGCATCCAGTCTGTCCAAGCCACCTTTTTGAGGTCGTCTGTCCATCTAGCTGGGGGGCGTCCCACACTACGCTTGCCAATACGCGGTTTCCATTCCAGGAATCGTCTGCTCCAGCGGCCATCGGACATTCGATAAATGGCTAGCCAACTGCCGCTTCAAATTGGTTACTCTGCAAGCTATGTCGGTAACTCCGGTTTTTATTTATTTATGTATACTAAAGTATTTATTATTTTTATTTAGTAGTTTTTAGTATTTTTATTAACCTTAGAATGGACAGTGGTCCGGTTCTTTTCCGGATAACTTTTTAGGGTTCTGTAGCCAAATGGCAAAAAAGCGGAACCCTTATGGATTCGTCATGTCTGGGTGTCTGTCCGTCCGTATGCCACAGCCACTTTTTTCCGAAACTTTAAGAAGTATACCTACTGTGAAACTTGGTAAGTAGATCTAGATAGATAGTATTCTGTGAATCGCATTGAGATTTTCACACAAAAATAGAAAAAAACAATACATTTTCGGGGTTCGCCATACTTAGAACTGAACTCTACTCAGAATGTTTTTTACATCAAACCTATACGTGTGGGGTATCTATGGATAGGTCTTCAAAAATGATATTGAGGTTTTATAATTTTTTTCTAAACTGAATAGTTTGGGTGAGAGACACTTCCAAAGTGGTAAAATGTGCCCCCCCCCCCCCCGTACCTTCTAAAATAAGAGAATGATAAAACTAAAAAAAATATATGATGTACATTACCATGTAAACTTCCACTGAAAATTGGTTTGAACGAGATCTAGTAAGTAGTTTTTTTTTAATACGTCTTTGCTCGATATCAATAATGGCAACAGGTAGGCACTTGAAATATTCACAAAATACTTAGTTATATTTTTACTTTAATAATAAATCATAAAATTAATATAAAATAAATATTTAAGGGGGGCTCCCATACACCAGACGTGTTTTTTATAGATAAGGGTACGGAACCCTTCGTGCGCGAGTCCAACTCGCACTTGGCCGGGTTTTTCGCCTCACGAAACTATTATAAAAACTGAAGAAGAACCACAGATCCAAAGATTAAAATACCTACTTAAAGCAATAAAAACCGTTTCCAATTCCTTCTTATCATACAGATAAATTCGATATCAGCTTAGAGAACACACATTATTTTGATCAGTCGTACCGTTACGTTTAGCGTTCCACGGTGACTTTTATGTATTAAGTGATGAAATAGAATTATTCTTAATGTAAAATGGCTGCTAAGATGGTGAAACGTGTGTTGTGTGTCGAGGATAAAGTGTTTTTGGTGACGGGAGGCGCAGCCGGTGTGGGTGCGGGTATCGTGAGGGCTTTGCTCCGGGAAAATGCTAGGGTAAATATTATTTGAGGTTTTAAAATAGCCGGCACGTATGTAGCGTAAAATGCTAGTGGGCGTGATAAATTATAGTAGGGCCTGTTATTTTAATGAAAAGGTTGGTAAACAGGCACACCATGAAGACACAAACACAATTATTGGGTCGAGGATAGTTTACTATCTACAGAAAAGAAATCTATTATCTAAAAAAGCACAAATGTCTGATTTGACCATTATTTTCCATATATCACATCGTTTCAAAAGGTCACTTCCAGCATATTATTTAATACCTACATGGCAACAGAAATAAGGAATAGGTGCTTAACTACGTTCTTGGACGAGCTCTTTCACAGGAGTTTTTGAAATGAACTCGTAGAAATCGTCACGAAACGAAAAAATGTTAAGCCCTCCATGCCAATTTCTCCATCTCTTTCAATTATATACATAAGAAAGTGACAAGGAGAGAAGTCTGGTATTCATGGTTTTCGAGGGGGCTAAGCCCGATAGTGAGGTCAAAATGTAAATCCAAGATGGCTGCTGCGAAAAATATTATTTATTTTTCTACCACTACCCATGTTTTGCTAATCACAATGATGTGTGGAAAAAGTCAGCATGCTTATCAACGAACACGCCTAATTAGTAATTACAACGAAAGATAAATATCTTGACATTGACCTAGCAATATGTAAGTCATTGAATCGTAAAGGAACACGCGTACTAAATTGTTTAGTTCAAGGATGTAATTCGCAATCAGAACCTTGGATTTATATCTTTGTAGTCAAACGTAAACAGTTTATCTACGATACCAACGCTACGGTTAAACAATAAGATAATTTGTTTATTATATAACAATAGTTTCTGTAACCAAACTGAACTGATAACTTTCATTGTGTAGCAAAACAGTAAAAGGATACAAAGTCAAAACGTGAAACTAAAATCGTAAACTTATTTCTAGTTTAACTAACATTTTAGTTTTGAAAGTTAACCCTTTCTGTTTAGAAACACAAGAACGGTTTACTGTAAAGTGTAAACCCTATTTAATTTACAAATGTTGCATTTTGTTTCGACACCCCAGCTGTTACTAAACGGTCCATTTTCCGGGACTGTGTGGTCGAAAAGTTAAAGCTTGTTGAAGTAAGTTCCTGTAAAAGTTGTAGAAGTAGGAACAAAATTTCAATATTGAGCGATAAGTGTGCCATCGGTCTACTTTCAAACAAACTTGGGTACGAAGCAGTTTCTGATGGAGTGTTTTTAGACTGTAAAGTATATGGAACCGCAAGCTTATAGGTATTTTCACTACCACTGCTCTCAAGAACGGTGAAGGAAAACATCGTGAGGAAACCAGCATGTCTCATAACCAATATTGGAAGACATATGACATGCACCAACCCGCACTAGGCCCGCGTGCTGGATTGTGGCCCACTGCCTCTTGAGAACTATAGCGATCTTGAGAAACAGGAAATATTAAAAAGTTATTATTTGTTCAATGAGGCAACGTCTATTTATACAGCAGTGACCTATGGGATACGATGCCGTTCGTAATTTTGTCTAGCAAGTGACTAAGGGTTGATTTTTCAATCATTTGTTAACTTTATTCGATGAATAATTTTAAAATTTTCACGGAACAGTTCTTCTATCCAAAAACTGTCAAACGTCAATTATATTCCTCGAATAAAAGTTATCTGGCGATGGAAAAATCAGCCCTTAATTACGTAAATATACTAAGGTATACGGGGTATATAGAATTTTGTTAATCCATCTATATATGACGGAGTTATGCCCGAACATACATAAAAAAATCTTCCTTTTTGAAGTTGGTTAAAAAGGCAACGGAGTGTAGGTACTATGTATGTTTGTTTAAATAAATCAACCTGTTCCTGACAAAACTATGATGCACTCTGCCGCTCTGCATAGTTAAAACACTGCATATTTGCTCTTCCCTGAATAAACAAGTAGTGTTAGCGGTGTTAAAAACTGTTTTACTACATACTAGGAACTGCTATATCTGCCTAGCCTTTTCCTAACTATGTTGGGGTCGACTTCCAGTCTAACTGGACGCAGCTGAATACCACTATTTTACATAAAGCGAATTCCTATCAACCAACCCGCACTGGGCTCGCGTGGTCGATTAAGGCCCACTCCCTCTCACAGAGAGGAAGCTTTTGCCCCAGCAGTGGGAACATTATAGGCTGATTATGTATGTATGACTGCCTATCTGACCTCCACAACCCAGTGTCTGAGTAATACGATTATCTCTTGGTAAGACTGGTTGTCAGACTTTCGACTACCCGTAACAACTGTCAAAGATTCACGAATGACAGCCGGAACCAAGGGCTTAACGTGTTTTCCGAGGCAGGGAGGGGTCTCAGTATGTAAAGATCCACGGACCAACCGCGGCATCGATTACTCATCATACTTACTACTCATCTTACTTGGACGGCACGGTTGGCGCAGTGGTTTACCGATTGACTGCTGCGCTGCGTGTCGCGGGTTCGATTCCGGCACGGAACAAATATTTGTATGACCTACATGTATTTGTTCCGAGTCTGGGTGTTTTTCTATCTATAATATGTATGTATTTACAAAAAAAATAATTATGTATATAAGTAGTTTATCAGCCATCTTGTTACCATAACACAAGCATTAGGTTGCTTAGCTTGGGTCTAGATGGCGCTGTGTGAAATGTCCAGGGATATTATTATTATTATTACTTAGCTACGGGCCCCTATATGCTAGGAACTGCTATAAAATATGTTACTTGATTAGAATTATTTTAAGTCATTATTCTTATGACATTGTTTAGTTAAAAAGTTTGTTTTCCCTCCTCATAACAAGGTCTAGTTAGCGGTGGCCGAAATTGCGATTTGAGTTTGAGTAGAGTTGAGTTTGCGGAAAATTAATCATGAATTTCAAAAAAATCTTAATAACAGCTCGGGTATTGGCATTAATTTTAACTGCTAATGGAACCAGCGGGGCAATTCCTTTCATATTGACAGTTCAACAACATTCATTGCGTTATTTATTCTTACGCGCAGACGAATTTTTTAAACATACGAAGCAATGGATTAGCTATTTCCTTAAAAAAAAAAAAACTGAAAAATCTGTCAGAATGTGATTGAAAGTGTGTTACACAATGAGGGTGCCTCGTATTACTTGATGATAGGAACACACGCAAAATAGTCCCATGGCCAACCAACCAATAAGTTTATCAAGAAATTGCAAATAATTTACTATGATTTGTATCTCAAAAACACCTTTAATTTTATTTCCAGCATGTCGCCTTCCTCGACGTGGCGGACAGAGAAGGTTCCGCTCTAGAATCGGAGCTTTTGAACACGTTTGGAGCTCTAAAAGCCAAGTTCATAAAGTGTGACATATCAGACGTAGCTCAACTAGCTGCGGCTTACAAACAAGTGCTGGACAAGTACAGAAGACTTGACGGGGTGATCAACAACGCAGCTGTGTTGTCTGTCGACGAAAGAAGTGTTAAAAAGATGGTGGATATCAATTTTGTAAGTATTACAAAATTATAATTATTATACAGGGTGAAATTATATTCATGGGCATCCTTTTAAGGGGTCGTTGTACTCATCATTATGAAGAACTTTTACTATGGGACCAAACCTGAAATTGCGAAAAAAAAAATCAGCTGTTCCCTACATTTATGTTCGCATAACTCGTCAAAATGTAGGGAACAGCTGATTTTTTTAAAAGTTACCAGATCTAATGCAATGCCAAAATGTACGGCTCTAATAAAAACCCCAATAAAATGCGATTAAACAGTAAGTATTTCTTCAATACTGACGAGTGGGCAAAGAAGTGTCTAGGGTAGGCATTGCCCACCCTTGCCCCCCCACCCTAGCTAAGCCCATGTTAACACTACAGACTAAGAGGTCATGAATGGACAACAAAATAAATTTCGCTCATTTTGTTATTTACATTTGTCACAGTAATTTACATTTGATCTAGCAATTCCTTAAAGGACAATGTCCAAATTGGCCCTGTGCAATAAAGAGTATCAGATTAAACGATAATTAATCGCCTATTTTATTATTTAAGTTGCAAATACTTCTGTATCACGGACTAGCTGTATTCCAAAATGTACTTTTAATAGAATTTAACGCGACTAATAACATTAGATCGCCATCTTCGCCTAATGTCATGTCGTGTCAGAAGTGAAATAGGGATGTCCAATCAATTATAATCGATTGATTGAATTATTATTCGATCGATTGTGTTTTCTTTTCTAAAGTGTATTTTTAAAAACCTAATAAGAATACTTTATGTATGCAGTCATACTCCAATTTAAATAGGTAGTAAGAATAATATTATACAGTAATCAAAACTTTTTATTTTGATTATCTAATTCACTTTTTACGACAATTAATACAAAAATAACATTTCTCTTTCGGCGTAAAATAAACCATTGTCATACATACTTGTAATGTTTATATGACAAAGGTGATGTAACAGACAGTTTGAAATAATTTAAGAACACAGTAAATCTTAATCGAAAAAATCGATTATTGGTGTGGTGTCGTACTACATCCCTAGTTTTGCTGTGAACGTCACATCGCGTCGTTAGTTTAAATGCATTTTAATTTTGCACTTGCATCCACTTTTTAGAAAAACAACTGCATAGGTACCTAATTATCTAGGTAGGTATTATGATATTACCTACTTTTCAGTTTCTTAAAAATCACTCAGAGCTATGAAAAATCGTAGGTACCTACATTTAATATTCGTTGTTATGGTTAGATTATAACCTCAAAATCTGATACTTTTTTTGAAATATACCTTTTTTGCAGCTAGTCCGCTACAAATACAAGATCTTTTAAGAATCTACTAATGATAGAGAATACAATACATAATTATCCGATGCTCTAGGCTCCAGGGCCAACAATGTATGGACGCAGAGCAATGTCCTTTTACGAATTAAGTTTAACTACATATTGGTATATTTCTTTCATCGTTCGTAAATAAATAAGGGAGGCTCAATAGATTTAGAAATCAGGTTACTATTAGAAGCTGAAATGTCACGTACACCACAATAAGCGAAATATCACTAAGTATAACACACGTTTGATCTAAAAATTCCTCAATTCTAGGAATAGAGTCAGACAAAATACAGTTATTTGTGTCATCGTTTGTAAGTAAATGTGAGGGACTCTTAGAAATCGGATTATAAATAGAAACTGAAAGGTCACAAAATTACAACACAATGAGCGAAATGTTTCTAACAATTTTATGTTTCTTCTGACACTTTAACTTTAACTTTTGCAGTTCTACGAACAAGGTAAAGTCACGAGCACTAATATGTCAACACTTGGAAACTTTCAATAGCGATTTTTGTGTGAAATAACGAAAACAACAATGAAATACGACACATTGCAAAAACCTGTGGGTTCGTGCAATACTATGTTCGTAGCAACATAAAATTTCATTAAAAAACAAAGGAGTAAATATCGCTTTAGAATAAAGCCAAGTGTATACATACTTGTGCTCATGACTGTACAGCTACATACATTGTAGATATATTTGTTTCATCATTTCGTAATAAATATGGACGGCTCGACGGATCAAAAATAGTCAATACAATAAGCTAAAGGTCACTCCATTCATGTTTGATTCTACGAATATGCCCAAACTACGAGTATTATTGTAGATATACTATTTTCATCGTTTGTAAGTAAACAAGTGGACTCGACAGAGCTTCAAGAGAGATTATTACTAGAGGCTCAAAGGTCACAAATAGGCAACCCAATAAGCGAAATATTGCTACATACATTGTAGATATATTTGTTTGATCGCTCGTAAGTAAATATTGGGAGCTCGACGGAGTAATAAACCTAGAGATTGACATGGCATAAACAGGCAAACAACATATAAGATCTAACTATTCATACACGAAATTTAAGAGAAACGTGTATAGGTGATAAAGACGCCATTGCAACGACTACTTTTAAAAAAATTTAATAATGTGGACGTCTAAGCAAAAAGGGTCCAGTTCTCGGCATTTAATTTCCGAGAAGAAGTTTTGTAAAGTTGGGTGAAAAAATTGCATTTCGCGATTTTAATTATTTAATTATTAATACATACTCAATTATCTACAATTTCACACAATAAAAATAATAAAGTTCTTTATTGAGAGTAACCATGAGACTCATAGAGTGTTAGTAACAATACAATAAACTTACAACTATGTTAGTGACACAATTACAGCAACAATTACACAAAAACACACAACAAAACAATCACTGCTTCCGCATTCTAGCTGAGATACTAGAGCAACGACTTACAATAGAACAGTCCAGCCTGTCCGCAATAACTCCCAGGATGCTGTTGGAACTGGCTCGCACCCTATGCAACAAGGACGCACATCTTTTACTCATTAATGCATAAAATCAATCAACACGCAATTCCGCAAACATCCCTGATGCGCTACAGAAGCGAGGCAGCCCCATCAACACCCTGAAGGCATTATTGTACCTACGGCACGCGAAGGCACTGTACGATCTCTGTGTAAAATTGGGTAAGTACATTTTACACAGAGATAGTACGTGCAGGCAGCGTACAGGCTGCAGGTGTAAAATGAGGAGCAGAAGGCTCTAAAACTGATTTTTTAACCTCCGTAGAAGCACGCTTAAACCTGCGGGCAATCATATTCGCTCTTCAACGCGAATTTCAAATTCACATGTCTGATAAAAAAATATGTGCCAGTTTTTGAATATTTTTTCAATCCTTACTATCAATCGACTGACTATTCTTGATACCGAATCTAGTCTTAACTCAATACCCCACTACTGGACCCTTTTTGCTTGGACGCCCACAATTGTTTTTTTTTTAAAGTAATTATTATAATTTTAAAATTTCTTGAGTCATTTTGCATAAAAACTTCACTCTGCTTCAATGACAGTAGCGTAAAGGATGTGAAAATATAAGGAGCCAGTATTTATTATGTGTGTCAAGTCATTTTTAATTATTTAAAATATTAAATAATATCATCATCATCAATTCATCCGAAAGACGTCCACTGCTGGACATAGGCCTCCCCCAAGCACCTCCACTTCGACTGGTTCTGTGCTTCTCGCATTCAACGGGTTCCTGCAGCCTTCACAAGGTCGTCGGTCCACCTTGTGCTACGTCTTCCGGTATGCGGTCGCCACTCCAGAACCTTTCGGTCCCATCGGCCATCTGTTCTGCGAGCAATGTGCCCTGCCCACTGCCACTTAAGTTTGGCAATTCTTTGGGCTTTTTAAATTCTTTAAATAATACACTTAAATAATATTTTGTTTCATTTCTATGGCTTCTTGACCACCCATAGATGTTTCTCTTAAAATATTTCGTGTATGAATAGATACACCGTATATTTTATTTCATGTTTCATGTGCGATTCTAAGAATTAAGTCAAACGAGTAAATTATTCTATATATGCTTTGCAAGTAAATATTGAAGACTCGCAGAGTAATAAACTACGCTGCGGTTTCGGCTGTCTACGTACGAACGCACAAGAGGATGGCCGATATTAATTCTGTGAGTTATGAGCTCTCGCGTGAGTTAGAATGAGTTATTTGATTTTGATTCGATTAGATTCGGAATGCTTTTCGTATTTCGAATTGTCGGATCCTTTTTGTTCTCTTTTGATAGAAGTTAACATGAGAAGACCTGCCGATCTATTCTTTAATAATCTCAACGTGAAAATTTAGATGAAGTGAGATGTAAACAGCGCCAATACATCAAGTGGACTGATAGCTCACTTCAATCTAGTTTACACGGTGAGATTTTTACAGATCGGCTGGAGCCTATTTGGCAAAACCGACAGGCGACAAATAATCAATTTAACAGGTTCCTTTCATAGATTTTCTGCTATGTTAGACAACACCTATCATAAATGTCGTGTTTTGTAATTTTTGACAAATATTTCGCATTGTCAGTTTTATTAAATAGTGCCCTGAAGATTCATTCGTAATTATAAATAAATAAATTTTATTCAAGTAAAAGTAAAGTAAAGTAAAAATAAGATTTACGTTAATTACAATCGAGAAAAGTTAAATTCTAACTGTAATGTAGACCTGCCTGATCTAGGTTTATGAAAAACCTGTGTTTCAGGCCATCAATTTACACCAAACATTTAAAAAGAAGACAACAATAAATGTAATATAAGCTAAATTGAAAAGAAGGTATACTGGCTAGATTATTTTAAAACTAGATTATGTAAAATATACAGTAATGTTTATTATAAAGGTAGTTTATTCTACTTTCCAAACTTTGTATCGAATATAATTATATTCGATACAAAAAGCGCTCTATGCACACAAAATGGCCAAAATGAGTTTTGAAACTCGTAAAACTAAACAATTGGTAAATTAAGGAAAAAGGGAAGGCTTGAATGCCTTGTAATTAATTAAATTATTTTTCGGGCTTTTGCTTAGCGCCGGAAATTGGTAAGCAGATTGATGTTATTACATAAACAATATAAAAGAAAGTAAACTAGTTGAGTAATCCAATTAATTTGAGTGAGTATTTCTAAAATTAGAAGCTTTGGTACCTACTTGATAAGTAAAAATATCGCCCTATTACGTATAAAATATAATATTGACCTAAAATTTTTTGTTACATGTGATTTCATTGAGATCTAATGATGACGTAATTTTCAACCATTTCATATTATTTATACATTTTATTTTGCACACAAGTGTGTGAAGGAAAAATAATGTCTAACGGCTGAAAATGGGTTTATCATTAAATCTCAATGATATCAGGTTAACTTTTACCGTGGCTTCGCTGACGGTCAGAGTAAATCCAACCAACTTTGACTGAAATATACCAACATGATAATAAAGATAATTTTTCTTTTGTTTCATAAAAGGTAGTCATCACTACCTTTCACCAATCGATACCACATAATATTTTAAGTATGTCATTTTGCAGTCATTACCCGTCTTCAGTAACATCATAACTTTTATAGTTCTCTATAAAAATTCCATCCACTTTAACAGCCACTAAATTACCCGAGACTTCTTTCAGACTGCAACGGTCAACAGTACTATGAAGGCTCTTGAAATTATGGGGGTCAACAGAGGAGGTGGTGGCGGCATTATCATTAATATATCATCGTTATTGGCATTTAACCTTAGCACCCATTTGCCTGTGTATGCTGCGACGAAGACTGCTGTGTTGCAGTTCAGTATTGCTATGGGGGTAAGGTTTTTTTTGCCTACTTTTATAATTTTATAGCATTTTTTTAAATTCTCGATCACCTGCGCTGCTTTCAAATGCCATCTTAAATGTCATTTCTTTCATTTGTCATTATCCCCATCTCAGTAATCCAATGATTATTGAGATGGGCAGATGGCGATGAATGAAAGATAACTGCATGAAGCAGAGATGAGAATGTGAGGCAAGTGTGAAATTTAGCGAATGGATAGAATTAGAAATGACTATGTAAGATGACTTTTGAAAGCAGCGCCGGTGACCGAGAAGTTATGTAAGCGATTTTCATGGTATGGGTATGACATGTGTAAGAATGAGGCACATTTTGTGAGGAAAGCATTGACTATGACGCTATAAGGATAGGGAAAGATCAAAAAAGGGAGTATATACTGATATGACATGATAATGGAGATGTATGGAGGTAGAAATAGACATGCTGGGCTGACCCTGCTTTGGGAGAATGGCAAGAACTTGATGAATTTTAAGATTAAAGACTAAAAATCGAGGTTAATTAAAAACTTATCTAAAAAATTTGTGCTGAGAAGATTTTAAAAGGAATTTTTAGGAACGAAATTAAATGCTCGCCTCTGAATTTCCTTTTTACGGAGGAATGTTAATTGCCTGACTAATTTAAGGTATTTTGTTTCTTCAAAAGAATCTGTGGCCAAATGTAAAATCTTTTCTTATATATATTTAAAAATATCAAAGATAGTAACTATTATTGTTTTGAATTCCTTTTTACGTTGAAAGAAAGAAAATGCATATGTTTAGCACAGACTAAAAGACCCACAGTACCTACACCAGAGACAAATATCAGATAAAAATCAAATAGAAAAGTGTAACGTCATTAGTAAGAAATTAGCAGGAAAGCGTGCGCCAAAAAGGCCCAGTTCAGCAAAAATGCCAGCCAACTAGTGCCTGACGCTGGTTTTCAACTGGACCTGAACCTCACCATATCAGTGTCACTGTCGGAGGAAATAAGGCTCATAATTATTCCCGGCTATTTTTTCCAGGCAGAGAGAGTATATGCAGAGAGCAAAGTACGAGTCATTACAGTGTGCCTCGGACCAACGGACACGGTTATCCTGAGCAGAAGCAACTTCGACAAAGATTCAGCTGAGCTAATTGCATCCCGCGTGCCTGTGAGACAGAGGTGAGGATAGCTGTTATAGGCTGCGGTTTATTGAGTAGCGGAGTGTGGAGCGAGCCACTTTAGAACGCAAGCCAAAGTGTGCCTTCTGTGGATGTAATCAATGATCCGGAATACGCTGGCGAGCTAAAATTTCTAGTCATTTGCATGCTATTAAGGTAGTTATGAAGTTTTGTAAATATTTCAGTCTGTATAAATTGTTTTAGGATCCCATAATTTACTAGTGAAGTGGATTTATTTTGGGGTGTTACTAATACCGTTCTATGAAAACTATGATGGTGCGTAGCGTACACATGATCACTCGCTACAAAACTGCTTAGTTTAACCAAATATTCTTAATCAAGATGATTTTACTCTCTCTCACAGAGAGAAGGCCTGAGTCCCAGCAGTAGGACATTAGGAATGGGTTGCTTATGATGTGATTACAGAATTAAGTTTACAAAGTGGGCTGTAGGGTGTGGTTGAATGTCAAACGGCGCAGCATTAAGTGAATGTTCTCAATGTCCATTGCTGCTGCATTTCTTGTCCGTGAATTTGAATTCAATGTGACTGCGCTCAAAGTTCAACCCACAAAACAATTCTGTTTTGCCATACGCCAAGAGGATCATAAATGCAGCATTCACGCTCTGAACATCGCAAAACGCTCCACTGTCTTGTATAAGCAACCTTACGTATACGTTCTAGATGAAGTTCGTGTTGATGAAGATAGTTTGGCAGCAACGAGTTTTGTGATAAAATTGAGTAGTGAAAGTTTCTCTTTGAGAATACGTGTATAGATCTTGAGATAAATGCCTGAAGAGATAAAAGAAATATAGCTTTTTAATTATAGTCTCGATTTTCGGCAACTCTGATCCAGCTGCTACCAGCCATCCTGCGAAGATCGTCGCTCCACCAAGCCCCTTACATTTATCGAGTTGAATGGCGTGCAATAGGAGAGGCCTATGTCCAGCAGTGGACTGCTGTAGGCCGATGATGATGATGAATTACAGTCTGTTGACCAAACACTTCTACTTCACTTATTGCAAAATGCCAAAACAATTCAACATTGGATGCGTACGCGGATACGTTAAATAATTAATATCAAAATCTATTAGTACCTATAAGTACAGCTACATCTGTAAACCTGTATCGCTAAAATACTTGCACAGACAATGGCAAAATTGAAAAATAAAGTCCTTTAGAATAAGTTGAGGTTTGTGGTTTGGTCCATTCCTGTTGCAGGAACTTTCCCAACAGTTTATTGAAAACGGACCATATCTACATAATTTCGTATTTGAGTTGGTTACAAATTTCCTCAGAACTTTGGAGTCAAACGAAACCTAACTGTTAAAATTGGAACGAAGATATTTCAAAATCTTTGTTTGCTTATACTGCAATATTCCTGCACCAACCAGGGCTTGACCTTGTGTGCACTTGCATAGTGTGAAGAGGGATAATCGTCGGCTTTGTGCCATTTAATTAAAAACATCTAACGGGCTTCTGCGAGTTAGCTTCGGCCCTCGTACAAGGGTCCGGTACCCAAAGGTCCGGGACCAGAGAAATGTCAAGTGATGTAAAAAAAAAAATAATTAAAATTTATTCTTCATAGAGAAACTTCTATCTAATCTAATGAGCTTGTGTTGTCCCACCACAGGGCAAAGTCCTCCCTCTCCCTCTCCCACACAATTCTGTCTTTTGCGAGTGCCGGCCAGTTAAGCTCGTCCCTCCATCTTCGTCTCGGCCTGCTGCGATGGCGTCGTGCGTTTAGTGGGACCCAATCGGTGGTTCTCTTAGCCCAATTGTCATCTGACATGCTTCAGACATATCCGGCGCAGTCCTATTTAAGTTTAACGGCTTTCTGGGTAACGTCTGTTATTTTGGTTTGGCGCGCAGTATTCTGTTCCTTATACGGTCAGAAATTCGAACCCCCAGGATACTGCGCTCCATGGCTCGCTGAATAGATAAACTTAAATGATAATATTTCCTTTCAGGGTCGAATCAGCAGTATCAGGCATATTAAACGTTATGGACCAAGGGAGAACTGGGTCCACATGGATTGTGAAGGATGACCAGAAAGCGTACGACCACACAGAAAACTGCAACAAAGCTTTTGCAGTTCTAGCAGAGACCTAAATTTCGAACCAGCATCTTTTAAATACTAGAATCTTTATACGAACTGAATTTTGAAATGAGAGATATTTTAATTAAATTGTTTTGTTTAAAAATCATTCTGTATTCTGTGAAAGACTATTGTAAAACCCACAATGATATTTATTTAAAAAATGCCTTTTCAGATTTTTCCATCACTTTTTACATTACTTTATCCTTTAATCCCATCTACCTTCAGTACACTGCCTCGTTGGTATAGTAGTAATCACAAGCGCAACTGCTGAACATGATGTCCTGGGTGCGATTATATTTATATACATATAATTATATATTTATTATAGCCTTCAGAAGTTAACGGAAATCACACCTCGAAAATAATTTTGAAAATGGTAAAATAATTCCTACTAGAAACGGCAATTCAAATATTCGGTAGTCAATATATAAATAAAAATGATATTCCCCCGAATTCTCGATATTTGGTTGCGTGAGCAGTGAGCGATCGGAGTCATCAATAAACCATCGGGTTACCACGTTCTACCATTCCATTTTTTATTTCGACCTGTCATGTTTTTGTATCTGTGTTTTGGATTTAAGTATTGATGGCCCTGGATTAAGGAATATTCAGGATCATTTAAAATCTATACAAATAATAAAGTTAAAGAGTTTGTTTGTTTAGCATAATCAGCCTATATGATAATGTTCCCACTGCTGGGACACAGGCCTCTTCTCGGTGAGAGGGAGTGCGGGTTGGTAGATGTCACATATATGTCGTCGAATTTTTGGTTCTCATGCCGGTTTCCTCACGATGTTTTCCTTCACTTCTGTTTGTTTGATTGCGCTAATCTCTTGAAATACAGGTCAGATTTGAAAAATTCTTTTTGCATTTGACAGGCCAATTTCTGAAAAAGGCTATAAGCTATAGGCATATTCAACATCACGCTAGCATTCTTAGGAGCTGAGCAATAAGAAAAAAAGGAAGAAAGACCGCTAAGCGAAACGAAGTAGTAGCGCGGGCAGGCGATGCGATGCGGTGATTTGGGGGAACATGAAACACGCGGACAAAGTCGCCGGCAGATGCTAGGTGATGATAATTTTCATGAAATGTAAGTAAAGTCCGCCTTTGTACCTTTTTGTGCGAAAAGTTTAAATAAATAATTAAAAATACCGGGTGGCAGGGACATTGACGCGCAAACTGTAACCATGGATTCAGCACATGAGTTTAGAGCCCAAAGTGTCGAAATTTTTCGTCGGTTATCAAAAAAAAACAAAACTTCTGTTTTATAGAAAAGTGCAATAACAGCAATTTTTTTTTAATAACCGACCAAAAATTTCGACGCTGTGGGGTCTAAACTCCTGTGCTGAATCCATGGTTACAGTTTGAGCGTCGATGTCCCTGCCACCCTGTATAACTTCAAATCTTTATTAAGATTGTTATGAGTAAGATGTTAGTAAAAATAACATTCTCAGCTGTGTGTATAGTAATAACTTTCTTGTAGCAACAGGAACTAATTTTACTTATGCATTTCTCAGGTTAAACCCTTGAAAATGGAGAAATATTTAATCATTTCTTTTTTAAATTGTCTGAGTAAAGTTACACGGAAAACCACTAGAATTGATTGACATGATGTTTGATCGGGGCGTCTTTCTATTTATGGAAACAATGGGACTACCGATTCTATTCAAAACAAACCGTCGGATTCGATTATTTTTGTAATACCAGCATTGTTTGATTTTGTTTTGTTACTAAATTCATTTCGGCATTCTCTTTATTCGAATAGCAGTTGCCTTCACCTGTACTACCTTACTTCGTCTTACATAAGTAGGTACTTACGTGGTTTCATTGTTTGTCATCTCACTTCACGAGCAACATCCCCTTGATCTACCTCCTCAAAGTATTGCCCAACTTTATCTTCCTCTCAAATCCCTCTCTCCTCAAGTCTCCCGTATTTGGGACGTACAAGAAACGCAATCATAGGACTAATTTACTATGGGTTCGTAGCACACCGCACAGTTGAAACTTGGCAGGCAAAATGCAACTGTGTCTGTCACTGCATTCTCCTCGGAGATTCGGCTAATTTATGCTCTAGATTTGTCGCTAATCCACACACCAGCAGTGCAGTGGTAGCCCAGTGGTAATGGCCGCAACTTACGAGTTGTAGGTCATAGGTTCGAACCCAGACCGGCGTTTTAATTCGTGTAAATTAATTCATCAGTACTGCTCTCAAAACGGTGAAGGAAAACATCATGAGGAAATCGGCATGTCCTAGAACTAAAAATTCGAAGACATGTGACATCTACTAACCCGCACTGGGCCCACGTGATGGATTACGGCCCACTCCCTTTCACCGAAAGGAGGTTTGTGTCCCAGCAGCGGAAACATTGTAGGCTGATAAAGACAGACTCCAACAGTTCCTATTTCGAACGCAGCCCTTTTTAAACTTGAATTATGAACGTTGGAGATGGATATTTTGAAACTTTACCTAAGCTTAGGTACAGTCTTCACAAATGATACGGTAGAGTCAGCGTTCGAAGTTTTTGTTCGCTTTTAAAGTTATCTTCATATAACTTGAGTTTGCTTAACATACAGTTCGTACGGAAAATGTTTCGCTTATGTTCAGAATAATACTGACCTAGATTTGTTTCTTGCTGTACGTATTTTTGCCATACCGGTAACAAATAAAACAGGTAATAGAGAAAATTGTCCAGATAAGTTTAACAGAAACTGGAAGTTATAACTTATAACAGCGTGCTGAAATTGGATGGCTTGCACAGTGCAGCTGTACCCAAAAAATGTTGGTGATAAATCCTATCCCACCCTTTTATAATATTATAAATGTGAAAATTTCTGTTTGAATGTTTGTTATTCCATCAAATAAAAATGGCTTAATGGATTTCATGAAATTGGGCACACGGATATATGTTTTGTTACCTTGATTAACATATTGCATATTTTTTTAACCCGGTAGTAAGTTCCCGTGGGATAATTTCCAACCTATGAAAAAGCTGGTATTCTATATAGCATTATATAAATAATTTATATAAGCCATGTCACATGCCATGCAGCTCAGGCGAAAATGTTCAGAGTTTTCGTTAGCATAGCTCTGGTTACACGCCGAAAGGTTGACGTTGAAATATTATCTGGGAAATATTTTGCACAAGGATTGAACTTCAGGTTGACTTTAGGGAAAAAACGAAAAGCTTTGATTTATTTTGTTGGATAATGGAAGGTGGAATTTAGTAAAATATTTAAAATAAAAAAAATACTAGATATCTAGCTATTATTAGGTTCTGTAGGCACCATCATGTGGGATAGTGGTCAATCGCAAGCCTAACAATAATAATAACAAAACGAAATCGAACCGTTTAAGAATAAAAAAAGTAAAAAACAAAGGTAAATAAATAAAGGTATCCGTTACTATTAAAAATCGGAACTAACGCCACCATATTGTTTAAGAAAATATTTCAATTTTTAAACAACGACAACGAAAAAAAAAAACAAATAAACAATACGAAATGAGCAAACCAAAGAATTAAACAACTTACACCTTAATAGTCACCCTGTTATATCAATTTATAACTAAACCTCAAGTATTCGAGACAAAGGACCATCAGAACTGGTAACGGGTTTCCGTAATTATAAAAAGTCGGAGCTAACGCCGCCATATTGCTTAACAAAAGTTTTCAATTTTTAAACAGCGACAACGAAAAAGAAAACAACTAAACAACACGAAATGAGCAAACCAAACAATTAAACAATTTACACCTTAATAGCCAACCTACAATTTATAACTAAACCACAAGTATCCAAGCCAAAGGACCATTAGAACTGGTAACGGGTATCCGTAATTATTAATTCATCGGCGTTAAGTCGAGGCACATCAAACGGGCACGGATCTCTACTGAATGTTTGCCAAATCCGAGCTCCGCAGTGTTTAACTATTCACTGGCATGTTTCAGCAGATCAGAATTAGAGCACTGATTCTGCATAAACGTGAGCTGCTTTATGTTTGGGTTGGTTACTTTCATTTGGTAATAGTTTTTAGTTAAAATGTTTGAATTGCTCTTTAGATCTTTCTTCGACTTTCTTTTCGTTTTCGGGGTTGGTTTTATTTGAAGTTTTTCTGAATTTTAATGAACATATTGCAACTTTTTCCGGAATTCAAATGAAAACATTGCACATTTTGTGACACAAATTCATGTCAGCTGACTATTGTTTATTCTTTTATTATTTGTTTTAACATATTAGTCGCGGACTCGGCTGTCCTTCGTAGATCTGAAAGTCGTTAGGGTAGTTAGAAGCCCAACAATCTGACAACCAGTCTTACCAAGGGGTATCGTATTACGCAGTAACCGGGTTGTGGACTGTGTAACTTCATATAAAATACTGATATTCAGCTGATTCCGGTTAGACTAGAAGGCGACCCCAACATAGTTGGGGAAAAGCCAGGTAGATCGATTGACTAGTCGCGTTCTAGTACGTATGTGTATGGGGCTACAAATAAATCCAAGCTAGAACAATTTCTAAAGTAAAAACGTGAACAGTCATAAACATTAATAACATTATTTCATTATTAAGTGCTTTCAATCAAATCAAAATAATTCCAGAATTCACTACGCTTAATATTAAAAATTACACCTCACGTAACACCAAAAAGCCTTGATACTTGAAAAATAAATTAAACATTCAATTTGCGTGTCGAACTTGAAGGACAGTTTCTATATTAAAAATGAATGTGTAAAATTGGGGAGAAACATTGATATTCTGTCCCAGGAGCCCACGGCCAATTTGCGTGCGCGACAGACCCGAAAATTTTGGGAAATTATGTCATGGGAACCCCTAGGTGACGCGGCATCGTATGGTGGATTAGTTCTAATTGTTTTCCTGTAGGTTGATGTGATATCAGTTTTTTTTATTTCATACTTTAGAGTTGCGTTATCTTAAAATGTTTTTTTTTTTTGTTTAGTAATTAACTGGCGACTCTCCCCCTGACTAGAAAGAAAGAAAGAAAAAATATTTATTGCGACTCGCACAGGAAGATCACAACCCAAACTAAACATAGTCAAAAATAAAAAAAATAAGTTATATAAAAAAAAACTAACAAAAATAAAAATAACACAGTCAAAAATAAAAAATTAAGCTAGGTAAAAAAAAAAACTAACAAAAAGGTGAAACAGAAAGTCCTATACGAGGCCAAAAGGCTCTTATCTCAGCATGATGCTGTGACATTTAAACACTCTTAGATCTTCACACTCACTCTTAGATCTTATCAATCTTAGATCTTAGAGATAGAATATGGATCACTGTTGTCTGAAATAAATGATTTATTATTTATTATATTATTTAATATTAGATCGAGGCCGTTACCACCTGGGCCACCACCGCTGTCGATGTTCAAGATACCGTCACTATTACGTGTGACAGACACATGAGTTCCCATAAGAATTGCTATTATTGCTATTAGGCAATAATGATTTATGAGGGGCTTGTGGCTAAGTAATAACAGCCGCACGGGTCGATCGATCAGAGGGGCAATTCTCGTAATTTTAAGACCGTTCACAGTCTGATCTCAGTCTCAATCTGTCAAAAAATACTTCTAATTTCCCTACATTTTGACAAGTTTTTGACATTTGTTTGTCGCTGAGATGAGACTGCGACTAGATTTTGAACGTTTTAAATTACGAGAATTGGTCTTCAGGTTAAGCTACGCTTGCCGCGGTTGGTCCGTGTATGGGTGACCATCTTTACATACCAATACCTCTCCGTGCCTTGGAAAGCACGTTAAGCCGTTGGTCGCGGCTGTCATTCGTAGATTTTTGACAGTCGTTACGGGTCGTCAGAAGTCCGAAAGTCTGACAACCAGTCTTACCAAGGGGTTTCTATTACCCAGTAATTGGGTTGTGGAGGTCAGATAGGCAGTCGCTCCATGTAAAATACTGGTATACAGCTACATCCGGTTCGACTGGAAGCCGACCCCAACATAGTTGGAAAAAGGCTAGGTAGATGATGATGAGGCAATAATGATTTATAACAAGCTTTTTAAACAGTACAAAATCAAAATCAAAAGTCATTTATTCAAATTAGGCTGAGAATCAGCACTTTTCGAACGTCAAAATTACAAAAGACAGTCCCCCAAAAACGCCCGCCCTTCACCACTTCCTAGTGCTATCGCTGGGAAGAAGAAGTGGCGGAACAAACTCCCCAGCAGCACAGCTGTCTGTTTAGTTAGAATATAGTTGCATGTATACAATACTAGGAACCTATGTTCAGTAATGAACATTACAAGAAGCTTAAATTATTTGCCATATTATGTCAGCTAGCCACGCCAATATACCAACAAATATAATAAAAACTATACGTACTCAAGCTAAAAAATTAATTAATTAAAATAAAAATTCACTACCTAAATAAAAGCCTCCAGGCATAAAGGGCGTGACAGCTTACACATTTATGCATTGCTGGGCTCGTCACATAGCTGTCACTTGCAGTCACAGATGATGAACTAGGACCATCGATGTGAAATAAATAAGTGAGTTAATACTAATAACAGTAACCTGTCAGTACCTAAGCTAATTCTGGAGAAAGAACATGAACATTGTCTTGAGTTAATTAGGGCGACCAACTATTCTTATCGTGTAAGTAGTCGTTGATGGAATAGTAAGCCTTTGAACAAAGGTTGGATTTTACTTGAGCTGTAAACGCATTAAAAGGCACTACGTACGATATAGATCCATTCCTAACTAGTGTGTCGTCAGCCAGGAAGTGCTTAAGCCGTAACTTTTTCATTTAGTTTATTTTGTTATGATTGTTAAGCAGTTCGAGCAACATAATATGCTGTAGTATATAGTAGTTGGTGTGAATGTCCTTAGAATTTACTTTTTCTTTTCTGTATTTTATAAGTGGAGACTTGTAATTAGCTTTCAGACTAATGTACTGTCCTTGTTCTGTTTGTTTTAGCTGTAAGTCTCCAGTCTGTTATTTAAATAAATAAATAACATTGTTTGGCATTTATGATGATTCTAATAAAAAACAGACAAGGTTTTAATTAGTTTGCGCATTTAGGGCTGATTTTTCCAACGTCTGATAATTTTATCGGAGGAATAATTTTGAATTTTTGACAGTTCTCCCATACAAAAACGTCAAACGTCAATTTTATTCCACGAGTAAAATTTATCTGTCGATTGTAAAATCAGCCCTTAATGAATAGGCTAGATGCCTAAAAATATCTAATTCAATTACTCAAGTCAATTATATAAAAAATGATGAAGATATCACCCGTTAAAGTTCCGCGTGACGTCACGCCTTGCTACACTTTTTAGCAAGGCGTGACGTCACGACCCACTCCCAATATTTCACGCGCTTTATCTTTATCATTTTTTGTTTGATTGACAAAAGAAAAAATACGTGTCCATTATTTTTCGATAACCTAACTGACGGACTAAATATAATAATCATTTTTTTACCCAGGCAACTAACAATGGTGCTAACCCAATGAATATTCCTACGATAGTGTGATATTTTATGCTACCAATAGATATCTAATTTTGTCTACTTTGCTGTTTAAAGTTTTCCAACTCCTCAAAGTCTTACTTTGTTGAGTTGAGAACAATTTTGCTTCGCCATGCTTGATAAAAATAAATAAGTCGGTTAGGGAATTTTCTCCAAAAAATATTTCCCCTTGCTTACTTCAATAAGGACAAGGTACTTAAGCGCCTATACAAAGTTTCTCCTCGGGAACTTCCGCCAATCACACGAAACTTTTGACTGCTTTCAAAAGGAGAAGGAAAAAAAGCGAGTAATGAGCGACTCTTGAAACCCGTTTTTGTTTTTACGTCAGAATTATTTTGTAAAGAGTTGAATTACTTGAATAATAAAGCATGCCTTTTTGTGGTCGTACAAAGTGAAAATGTTCTTTTTTAGCGTTTTCCTTTTTTAGAAATATTTTTAAGGAATGTTGTATTTATGGAGGGACATTTGACTTTTACGAATGACTCTTTGAGATAAAAAGTGAACCTCCAGAATTCTATTAATTTCAAGCTTTTTAGCAATTTTACTGTATATTCTGAAGTTGTCGTTCAATGTGTTGGCCCTTCGCCTACGAATACTAGGCACAGATCCAAACACTTAGAAGTATTTATTTGTATCTAAACTTTTACATTTTTAAATGTCGCAAAGACATTTTAAGGTTTGGATGACGTCATTGTTTTTGTCCTAGGTAATGTTTCAGTCCAGTCTACTCAGTTGGTCTACTGCATACAGGTTGATATGATAGCGAGAAATTTACCCACATAAGTTTCGATCCCGTGGGAATATCGGGATAAAAAGTATCCTATATGTCAATCCTGGTTATAAACCATCTGTGTACTAAATTTCATCCAAATCCGTTTAGTAGTTTTTGCGTGAAAGAGTAACAAACATTCATCCACCCATGCTCAAAAACTTTCGCGTTAATAATATAAGTATATAAGTAGGATGTAGGATAATAATCGCGTTTGGCTAAAATGACCCACGATTATTTTTCAAAAACTACTGTTCATACACATAATTCAACTACAAACTACAATCAATAACGAATACAAACTCTGGTTTTAAATCAAAAATTCTACTATCATCGGCATCTAAGTAATATTTATCGCGTGAAGGGTACAGACACAATTTCCGGTCACTGCGTGGACACAGCAAGTGACCCACTTTCTGAGGCGACTTCGCGTAGCCAAGTCTCGTGTATTGTTCAGGACACGACATTTTTTTAAGTTCCCGTATGGTGTAGAGATATAAATAAACTAATGAACGAGTGTTTTGTTAATCTATCAACATCTGCCTAGCTTTTTCCTAACTATGTTGGGGTCGGCTTCCAGTCTAACCGGATTCAGCTGAATACCAGTATTTTACATAGAGTGACTACCTATCGGACCTTCACAATCCTGTAACTGGGTAATATGAAACGTAACGAAGGTATTATACAAATAGACCTTCCAAAATAAGTTTGTACTGAAAACCGAATCATAATCTGTTATGTTGTTTAGAAGAATAATGTGGTTGTAATAACAGACAGACACGAAAAACGAATTCAATTTATAATTATGTATAGATTTGTCATTTCTCTTTTAACTAAATACCACGTGAACATTTTAAAAGCAACACGTGTAAACTTCGCCAAGTGCCACATAAAATGTATCGAATTGTATTTTAGTGTCCACTGCGAACTTTATGTCGATAAAATAAAACAATGAGGAAAGTATTTTCCAACAGGAAATACGTCACATTTTTATGATGACACCTTTATCTGACGCAATCGATTTATTTACGTCACTGCCCTTTTGTGAACCCTGCTCTAATTAATAAAGGAAAATGTCAAGTTCCTTTGTAGGCTTATTTTTTAACTGGAACGTGAAAAAAGGGTTAACTAGACAAGTAGATGATGTTCTTGGGATCAAAACGTGTTATATGAAAGTCATTGATGCATATTATAATCTAGAAAGGGTTACCGCAAGTGACCGTAACAGTATCTAATCTAATATCGCGACATATTTGCCAAAAATGTAAACAAATATGAGTTTGTGGAAAAATAACTTTAATCCTTACACAATACAGTTTAGTTTACGCTGCAGCTTCAAACATTTTTATAACTTTTTCAATAGTGTCACTCTGAAATCAACTTAATTACCATTAAAATAAAATTGATATTTGTTTAACTTGAAATAACGAGGGAACATCGGGATAGTGTTAATGCTGGTTATAAACTATCCGTGTGCCTTTAATCCAAATCCGTTCAGTCGTTTTTGCGTGAAAGAGTAACAAACATCCATTCATCCATCCTCACAAACTTTGGCTTTTATAATACACTCGCGAGCAATGAAAAAGTTCCAGTGACATAGCACCAAATTATTCCTAAACGGGAAAGGCTAGCTTACCCAAGCAGCACACAAGCGTTTTCAACATCAATATACCAACCTATTTAGAACTTAGAGTTCTTTTAGAGACGTACAAGAGTGTCATAAAATGCTTTTGTCTTTATAAGAGTGATTTATGAGTTATTATACAGCTCAAACTGTATAAAATCTTTATTGAGGGATCTGCGTAAGCTTGGGGTGCTTAAACAGAATATTAAAATTCTACTATACAGCTTTAAGTATTTTGTGACACTTCAATCTGGTTTCATCGTTAAAGCTGTATACAGGCTGTATTTTACATGTGATCACTTACTTATTACAACTCTAAGTGTTATTACAGTATCACTTGATACTTGTTTCTGTATAATGGTGTATGCAAACTCCGTTCTCAAACTTATTTTTATGGCGTAATTGTACACTATTGTAAATACAGTGGTTTTATGACTTCTGTCTATGAGGGTGTTTTAAAACTAAAAAAATAAATGACAGCTATAGTACAGCTTTAGTCTGTATTACTGACACAGTGACTTGATTGCATGACGAATAAAATTAATGTTTTCACTGTGAAGAAATGCAACATGTGGAAAAAAAGAAAAAGATCTGGTGCAGTCAAGAGGAGGATTGAAAGGGAATATTTGAATATTACAAATTATCAACCAAGTAAGAGTTATGATAGTGAACCATCATTTATTGAGGAAGCAAGAGAATCATTAATAAATCGGACAACCTACAGTCAAGCGTCAATTCCATCGACGTCCAACGAAGAAGGTTCCGTAGCAAAAGCATTAAACAGTGATAATAATGATCATAACAGTTATATCAAATGTGTAGATTTAGTACAACCTTCGGAACCTGATAATGAATTTTTTTCATTATGTGCGAAAATTAGTGTGATTTAAATAAAAAGGCAACAGGCACATGTAACGTGTATGAGTTTTTAATAACAAGTAAAAGTGACACATGAATGATGTGCGTACGAGCACATAACAAAAACATAATACATAGTATAGGTAGGACGGAACACTTAGAGCTATGATCAATGTCGTAGGCGCTCCAACATTCCCCCGAGCGTTGAAAGTCGAGCTTTCAACCAGACTTCGATTCTGGTAATGGGCATATCCTGTTGAAGGCCCTCCGGATGACTCCAGTAGAGGTCTTTATATCTGCTACCCGGACAATTCCATCAGTACCTGGATGTATGGCGATGACTCTTCCTAGTCTCCACTTCAGAGGTGGAAGATTCTCCTCTTTCATGACTAGGAAGGCTACAAAAACAACAATAGAATTTTTTGTCTCCGGGACAACCACAGCCACGAGATTACGTGTTTCTCTTAAATACTAACAAGCTCGTATAAACAAAATTTAATAACAAATAACATTTACATAAACGTTGTGACTTAAGGACAATGGACAATCAAATTAACATGATTATTAAGTGTTTCTCTATGAAAGGTTTAAAAAGTAAATTAACCACTTGAAAAGATCACCCTATAAAAGTTCATTATTGTAAAACTAACAAAGAGATTCCTCCTCCTCTTCTTCAATAATTTCTTTTTCGCCTGTAGCGTTTTTGTCGATTTTACCTTTTTCATCTGTATCCATTTTATTTTGATTCCTCTCGATTTCCCTGATCTAATTCATTTTCAGCTTAATTTTTTTTAAGCGCATCTTTTTTGGTTCTCGTCCTTTTAGTTGCTCTTTCATTCTTACTGAGTTTCCTCTTCACAGAATTTTTCAAGACGTTTCCATGATTTTAAACGGCATATTTTCCTGAAAATAAAATAAAACAGATATAATATACACAACACACTAATAATACTTTGCAATAAGTTTACTTAGGTATAATAATGTTCATACAAAACAATGTATTTTATATGAACGAGTTATAAACTCTACTTTTCACTTCGATTGCGAGTAAATCAAACAGTGATATAGCAAGTTAACATATATTTTAGTTTAAATTAACAATTTTTCAACTTTTTTACCTGAGTAAATAAACATTAGGCTTGTGTGTAGGCGAACTATACTGCCAAATCACAAGTGCGTTTTAATAAAATATTATTGATAAAGTGAGGAACGGATCAAAGTAATTTTGAGCTCAGGGTTTTTCATTTCTTTAAGTAACTCTAAAGAGCATTATAAGTTATGCATAGAGAACTAATATACAGCCTAAGTAATAAACATATTCTATTATAAAGCTGATTAAAAGCCAATATCTGTACAATGTAATCCATAACTTACTTAGTACAGCTATACAGACTATAATACTCTCCAAATATCGTGTAGGCTGCTTAGCTAATTGTCGCCATTTTCGAATGTTTAATAACAAAATTTAAAGTATAATTAAAGGATTTTTTTACAAAACCTTAAGCCGCATCATGATAATCAGCTTGAATAATGATCACTGTGCCCTTATATCTATTAATTTAAAATTATTTTTTTATTCTAACCTTAAAAACAAACATTTACTTACCGTATTTAGTATTTTTCTTTATGTCAGCTCGATTATTTTGCTGGCGCGTGAATATTTTGAAGGAAAACATACACAGGTTCACAATAAATTTAATTTGCACTTTCAATTCACCAAATAACAACATCAGATATACAAGTCTACGGTTATCTTTTACTTCTAGTAATAAATATTAAATAATAGTGTCGCCATTTCTACTACACGCATAATGTCATCGAAAATAGTTTTGTTTTATTTTTATTCTTTTGTAATCCTCTTCAAAAACCTATTTAGAACACTTTTCGTTACAAAAGAATTATAAGATAATATCTGTAGTATAATGGTTTCTTTGTACACCGAATAACAGCTTTAATACAGCTATTGTACAGCTTCTCTTTTGCTTGTACAGCTACTATACAGCTCTACTAACGACAAAAGCTGTATAATATGGGCCCTTTTTTTACTTACAGGGGCTGTTTAAGCGCTTAAACAGCCTATATACAGCCTGAATATGCAGCTTCTAGTATAAAAACCAACTTAAATACAGCTTGTATACAGCTTGCAATGCTACTTGGGTAATGACGCCGTCTGCAATATTGAAGTACATTTAACAGCGCATCAGAATATTACCAACTAAAAACGTAAATAATGGCCCTGATTCCCTTGTTGACAAACTAAACTAAATTTAAGTTCTGTGCATCTTTTTCTTTCTATTTCATTAAGAAAAGGACAGTAGATAAAATATTAGTTTACTCCTGTCAAATTAAGATACTCCATAGACAGATTAGACGTGATTAAAAACATGGCTGCTAAAAATACGTCAATTTACGTAGGCGCTGACTAGTTTGACAGAACTAAACTAATATTTAATTTAAATTTAGTTTAGTTTGTGAACAAGAGAATCGGCGCCATTGTGTTCAAAATTTAAATTATATGTCTTAGGAGATATTAAGGTGATTGTCGGCATTTTGTGGGTGGAACTTTTTTATTGCTCGGCAGTGTATAAAGTAAGAAGTAAGATTTAAGGCATGTTTAGGGACACAGAGGGCAGGGAGTGAGAGAGTATGTGGAGCTGTGTCGCAAACCATGCTGCAAGGGATGTGCAGCATGGTTTGCGACACAGATCCAGATACCTTTCTACCGTTTCGTCGAAGTAGCCTGACTTTACCAGGTTGGAGTTAGTGACTTATGCGCTGCCAATAACGACGACGTGGAAGTCACAAAGTTTTGGGCTAACAAGATTTGAAATACGTGCCATACGAATAACGTACGATGTCTTCCCAGCGACATGAAGAAGTAAGTGATAGTGTTTCTTACCAATTATGAATGATGTAACCCAGTAACTGGGTTGTGGAGGTCAGATAGGCAGTCGCTCCATGTAAAATACTGGTATTCAGCTGCATCCGGTTAGACTGGAAGCCGACCCCAACATAGTTGGGAAAAGGCTAGGCAGATGATGATGATGATATGAATGATGTAACCAATACTTTGTAACCATATTATTGCGATTTAAAAGAGTGTCCATGGAGTTTCTTGTCCGTTCTTCTCCATAGGTACCTACTACGCTTTGGAATGGGTAACTAGCTTCATCTTTTTGACGGACCGTCCCGTGACAATTCAAAAGTACCTGTTAGTTAAAGTAAATAGTTTGAGTTTTAAGTTCTCTAACTCTACGTTAGGCGCACATGTCAGTACTACTGTCTACTTTGCCGACGGGCAAATCTTTTCATTTCACCACGGCACGACCTAATAAAGTACAAGACAAGACAAGAGAAAAGAAACAACAATAATAATGTTTTACAACTATTTAGACACTATTACTGAAATCCTATTTAACACTGAATTCGAATATACTGAATATTAGTATTATACTGGCATACTGGCTACAGATATTAGGCCAGTCATATCGAACATTAAAATTGCAAACGAACGACTAGTTCTGATTTTTTAATATGTTGTTAGGACCATTGCCAGTAGCGTATATCCAAGTTTGCAGCTTCGCAAGATCTGTGCTAACTTTGCAGCACTTGAAATACACAACAAAACTAGCTGTAAATTTGTTAGTGTTAGATATGACTGGCCTAATATCTGTAACCAGTATGTGATATTACTAGGTATATAGGATATGTTAAACATTACATAATGAAGAATTAAACAACTCGAAGGAAACCTGAAAGACCATAAAAAAATTAACCAGTAACCCACAGTAAACTGTAATCATAAATTCACCATATGCGACGACACGGTTAGCGCAGTGGCTGAACGATCGACTGCTGCGCTTCGCATGGAACAAATATTTGTATTGCCTACAGGTAGTTGTTCCGGGTCTGGTGTGTATGTGAGTTTAAATGTTTGTAAACGCACCCACACGATATAGGAGTAATTCCTAGTGTGGGGCAACGTTTTCTTTAAAAAAAAAATGATTCTAGACCTTAGCGTAGAAATTTGTAGATTATCTTAAAAAAAATTGCTATTTCATAGAAAAATGCAAAAATACCTACGCGGTCAAAATGTATGAACAACTCATATTTTTTTATATCCGGCGAAAAATTTTTACGCTACAGTTTGCACACTGGCTATTTTTTTTTTCCTGTATGTTAATGGATGTGTTGGTTGCACAGTTATTTTTACCTCAAGTGTTAGCAACGAGCTACCAACATTTCCAGTAATTTCAGGTTTCGTAAACACGGATATTTCTCCTTCATTATGTTCGGAACGGCCCGTAAAATATGCGACACCAACTCAAGTTAGCACATGACTAACGACTCCAATTTGTTACTGCCAGCAATTTATTTGCATGCAAAATGTTTGCAGCCCCAGTAGCGTCCGGACTACATCCAGCTTTATGTGGGTTGCAGACGACCGACAAATCGGTGACCGAGCTAAAGTTGCATGATAGGGATGATGTGAGGGTCCGAACGCCAAATCACCGTTGTTTATATCGTGTTCATGAGATTTTAATAAATCACGAAAATCGGGACATAAAAACGGCGACCTCACCAAACTGAGGAGTTTGTTGCACCACTTCTTCTTCTCAGCTAAAGCAGTGGTGATGGAGACTATCTTATGTAATTTTGACATTCGAAAAGTGCTGATTCCAAGCCTATTTGAATAAATGACTTTTCATTTCGATTTTGAAATACCGACGAAGAAATATAAAATAGCAAAATGTGAAGTTTGTCGACGTCCTACTTTTTGTTGGAGGAGACTGCGAACTATAATCAGACTTTCAAAAACTGTCGTCTGTAATCATCCTTAATGACAGAGCACCACGAAAGGTAAGGAAAAACTTCGATGAGTAAACTCTTTTTAATTATATGCAAATTAAAGGGTGGGGACTCAGTGAAATGGAACAACGTGGAGTTTAAACAATACGCAATGGGCCGTAATGAGAGTGTACCTGCAGAGTAATTATGAAGGTTTTGTTACAAAAGTTTGTATAGCCGTGTCGCCGATTCAACGACAATTATTGTCAGGCTTACCAACGGGCTTACACCATGTGGGATGCTACAGGAATATAAATGCTCCTCTTAATTTTATTATGGTACGCATTGCAGATTAAAGTTGTACGTCTGATACATGTTTTGTTTTCCTGCCAAGTTATTATCTGCCCAGCCTTTTCCCAACTATGTTCGTGGGGTTGGCTGCCAGTCTAACCGGACGCAGCTGAGTACCAGTATCTTACATGGAGCGACTGCCTATCTGACCTCTACAACTCAGTTACTGGGTATTACGAAACCCCTTGGTAAGACTGGTTGTCAGACTTTCGGGCTTCTGAAGACCCGGAAAGACTGTCAAAGATCCACGAATGACAGGATCAACGGCTTAACGTGGTTTCCGAGACACGAAGGAGTCTTGATATGTAAAGATGGTCACCCATTCCCGGGCCAACCGCGGCAAGCGTAGCTTAACTTAATCGATCAAACCGCGCGGCTGCGTGCGGCTGTTATTACTTAGCCACAAGACCCTCTGTTTTCCTGCCAAGTATTACAAAGTAAATAGACTCGCATCTTACTAAATGGGACCTTAACATTACTGGCGACATGTGGGTGTTCAATAGATACCACCTCTGCCCAACCCTTCAGGGAAATTTGCAACCACGAGACCAAAGGGGCAGTAACTTGTAACACTATAAGAACATGTATCGTTATTCTATAGTTCTCTTACTGCCAACGAAAGAAAATAATCGTCCTTTACACAGACGTTCCTAGCCAAGAGACGCTTCAGTGAACCTATTCTGCAGTGTATTCCTGAATAGATTTACGTCATCCAACCTCAGAATTCAGTAATAATAGATACCTATTTAGTCTACACAATATAAGGAAAACTGTGTGGATTTGACCCTATGTATATTACTAGGTAAGCAGTCAATTTTGGTCTCTCATAGAGACGCTAACTAGTTGCAAACTTGCAAACATGAATGTCAAAATGATATTAACAATATTGCTTTGACCTTAGTTTGGCGGTTGCCCACCAGCCACGACACCCATCTGGTCGGGATGAGTAAACTTTACAACCTGTTTCTCATACCTCTGTAAGCTGCGCTTGCCGCTGTCTGTTCGTGGATGGGTGATCATCCCTTACCTATTGAGGCAGGGAGGCGCCTCAGCACGCACGTTAATCTGGTCCTGACAGTCATTTGTAGATCATTGACAGTCGTAACGGGTAATCGGAAGCCCAAAAGTCTGGGTAGCGGGATTGTCCGAAAGGGTTACCGCTGCCCTGGAACATAAAGGGCTAAGGAAGGAACACGGGTGGGTTTTAGTCAGTAAGAGTCTGACACTCCCTCCTGCTCCACCCAGAGCGGGAGGAGTCATTTGATGATTTCCCACCCTCAAAAAAAAAAGGCCAAAAGTCTGAGAGCCAGTCCTACCAAAGGGTATCATGTTATCTAGTAACTGGGTTGTGGAGGTCAGACAGGCAGTCGCTCCATGTAAAATACTGGTATTCAGCTGTATCTGGTTAGGCTGGAAGCCGATCCCAATAAAGTTGGCAAAAGGCTAGGCAGGTTTATTGATTTGATTTTTTTGCTTTGAATTTTCTTTCTTGGTGGAAAAAACTTTCAAGCACTCTGCTTCTCCATTTATTGCTCTTTCATCAATTCATTCTGGAAATTAAAGGAAATGCACATTGAAAAATTTACAGATATACTTAACTTTACGTCCGTAAACCTTTTAATGCCCTTGTGGCGGCCATCTACAACGCCACATACGAACTAAGTATCACACTGACGTTAACTCCATAGCGCAAGCAGAGTTTACCGTGCAACTGGCATATATGCAACGCCCCCACATCGATCGTCGGGCAGTTGCCCACCAGACACGACACCCGTCTGGTTAGAGGATCCTGCCTTTTTTATGGAAGATGAGTGACCTTTATACACACCTAGTTCCTCATGTCAGTTTAAACAGGTCATTTCTAGATTACTGTGACATAAATGCTTTATGTTATTCGCGGGTATATATTAACGGGAACATTAGTTATTAATGTGCGTACAAGTGGTTGTGGGAATAATGAAAGATGTCTCGCTATAAAGGTGTTAAACCTGAATTGATAGTAAATAATTTAGTGTTAGTTTACTATATAGGTATTTGTTATGACGGAATAAGTCGACTCTGTGACGTCGATTGTTTGAAAGAGAGAACTCACGTCACTAGTTTTGTGTCATACTAAATCAACCGAGCTTGACGCCTATAGACACGATTGCTCAATACTAGCTCAAGACAGAATGTAGTGGAAAGGAGAAGGGAGGTTGTTACCCCGAAGCGAACAGCTTAAAAAAAACCGGCTAAGTGCAAGTCGGACACGCACGAAGGGTTCCGTACCATTATCTATAAAAATCACGTCTGTTGTATGGGAGCCCCCCTTAAATATTTATTTTATTTTAATTTTATTATTTATTATTAAAGTAAAAATACAACTGAGTATTTTGTGAATATTTCAACTGCCTACCTGTTCCCATTATTGATATCGAGCAAAAAAAAAGGGAAAAAAAATCGCGTTTCTTGTATGGGAGCCCTTAAATATTTATTTTGTTTTGTTTTTAGTATTTGTTGTTATAGCTGCATAATTTGTGAAAATTTCAACTGTCTAGCTGTTGCGGTTCTTGAGATACAGCCTGGTAACAGACAGACAGACGGACAGACAGTGAAGTCTTAGTAATAGGGTCCCGTTTTCACCTTTTAGGTACGGAATCCTAAAAAACAACCGCACATACCTATTTACTGACTATATCTATTTTGAGCGATCTAATTTTCAGGGAATTTTATTTTTAAACTCCTAAGCTGCAATAATAAAAGCTCCTGAAAAATATATCCGCACTTAAATCTAGCCACAAGCCACATTCAGGAAAAATATTACACCATTTACAAAGACGCCTATAAAATAACCGTACCTTCGAGAAATTGTAACATTCTAGGCAATATTAACTTCGCTTTTGCTCAGTTTGATGGCACATCGTATGTGAGTTCGTAAACAAAGTGATAAAAACAATAGGAATGGAAACAAATGCCGAGCGGCATGTTCAATTTCAAATGTAATAAGCAGAACATGGAAGGAATTTAATCATGTGTTTCGATTTTGCGCAAACGACTCTTGTTTGATTCTAACTTTGCGCTGTGATTTCGAGGTTGATGTGAATAAGTAGTTTTGTAACGGATCTTTTTTGCAGAAAGTACACTGATAGATTTTGTCCACGGCTTCACCTGGGAGCTCGTTGATTATCATACGGAACCATAATAAAAATCCTATGTCCTAATTCAGGTCATGGTGTTAAATATTACAGATCTCCATTTAGCCAATAGATAGAGTTACTTTCACATTTATTGTATTAATATACATATATGGATGATTTTTTGTTTTTAAAATAATTATTATTATTATTTTGCTTTATTTTGTTTTATTTGAATTCACTTCGATCAACACCTACACCCTAATTGCGTAAAACCCTATCAATCACAATTTGAATCATTTTGAAGCATTGCTAATCCATTGCTTCCTATGTTCGAAAAATATGTCTGCTCAACAACGTAAATAACGCAATGAATGTTGTTGAACTGTCAAAATGAAAGCCATTGCTACTGTTATTGTTACGCAATTACCCCGCTGTTTGTTGTTTCTTATGTATAATATGCCATGTTCCATTCCCGGTTTCAAGAATAATCGGAATCTACATCGAAACAGTGACTGGCGTAGGCGAGATATCTTCGTAGCTGCTACGCCGTAGCAGTACGTAAGAGAACTTAACATGACGCCTGTATCCCCGAAGGGTTTAGCAGAGGTGTAGTTATGTCTAAGTCGCATGCAATAGAGGGCGTGCTTGCCCTCTATATGCCTCTATGTGTGTGTCTCTGTGCGCAGTGCAGTACGTAAGAGACTGACTGATTATATTTGACTAGCTGCGCCTCGCGATTTCACCCGCATACGTTTCGATCCCGTGGGAATATCGAGATAAAAAGTATCATACATGTTAATCCTGGTGATATACCATCTGTGTGCCAAATTTCATCCAAATCCGTTCCGTAGTTTTTGCTTGAAAGAGTAACAAACACCCATCCATCCATACAAACTTTCACGTTTATAATATTAGTAGGATTTATTTTTACTGTGTTACAAATATCAACACACCAACCCGGACACGAATCTGGCCTTGTGATTGAAATTAGGATAATTGCCATTCCCTTTGTCATTAAAAAAGGTTTTTAATATAATTAATTCTGGAAAAGATGTGGTTGAATCGTAATTAATGTCAACCATTTCATCCGCGAATTCTGTGTGGATGAATATACTTTTCTACCAGCCTCCTTCTATTTTTATTATGACTATGTGAGCTTTATTATTTGACCGAAGAATCAGCTGACAGCATTTTGGGATCTTTTTTTTTGACAGCGATGCGAAAGTCTTTTTTGATGCACTTTAGTTCTTCCACCCTTTTTTATATACGGTCACCAAAGGAGATAATAATTATTTATTTATTTTAAAAAACTGTGGTACAGTCTGTTAAAATAAATATAATTTTACAATTTAGGGATAAATCGTAGAGAGTAAGAATAAATAGAATAAAACCTGGCGTCCTAGATAGGTTACATGGTAACCTGTATTAAGGTTCACCAGCCTAGGTTCCCACAGAAGGAGTACAAAAATTAAATAGGACTTTATAGGTACTAAAAGTTAATTTACATAATCAGCGTATAATGTTCCCACTGCTGGGACACAGGCCTCCTCTCGGTGAGAGGAAGCGGGCCGTAATCCACCACGCGGGCCCAGTGCGGATTAGTAGATTCACATGTCTTCGAATTTTTGGTTCTACGACATGCCGGTTTCCTCAAGATGTTTTCCTTCACCGTTTTGAGAGCAGTGGTGATGAAATAATTTACACAAAGTAAAACGGCTGTCGGGTCTCGAATCTACGATCTACAACTCGTAAGTCGCGGTCGTTACCACTGGGCCGCCACTGCCCTCAGTTAAAACTTAATTTAATTAATAGAAAACAAACAGTTCATTTATCAAATTAAACATTCGAAAACATCGTCGGTTTGTTACTAAACTTCAACTATATCCGGCGACCCTGGTTACTTATCTCTTTGCTAAAATTATTGTTTTACGACTGTTATGTAGGTATATGTATTGTATTGGTATATGTACTGTAGCTTATATAGGTATTGTTGGAATTGAAAAGCAATTATTTGAAAGAAAATAACAATATCATTGAAATAAGATAGATCTATTGATACTATCGGTAGGCAACTATTCTATCAACTGCCTGTCATTGGCAGCCCAAGGGGCCAAGATGTATCGATTGCTGTGAACCAATCAACGTATTGCAGAGCTGTTTACTTCGAGAGAAAGAAAGCGTGACTTTTATTTACTTACTTACTTACAAGTTACCTATTTTGTTATTAGATATGTAGGTACGATGTTTGTTTGTTCTGAAGGCGTAAAACTTGGAATGTCGAAGTTCGCGATTGCGTCGAAGAGCAAGTTTGTGTCTTGGGGTTGTCGTGGGGTGTTACTTCAAAAAATATTAAGCGTATTTTGTTAGAAGTTTTAAGTTCAAAGTGTTTTGCAATGGAAAATTGTCAAGTTCCTTTTTAATAAATACCTATGGGAAAAGATTTACATACTGGAGTTTATTTATAAGCGATGATTAAAGTTAAGCGACGTTCAAACGTCCAAAATGTATAGTTAAACAGTCGCTAATCACTAATTAACTTTAAGCAATGTTTATGAATAAAGGGGGACAGGATATACATACATAATCTCAAGCCTTCTTCCCATGTGTGCAGGCAGAAACTGCAGAACGCCACCTGCCACGATCCTTACATACTCCTTTTGCTTTGTTTACATTCATACATCAAAGATATAATTCAACATTTTATTGTTTTCAGAGAAAGCATTAATTTTACATACTTAGCATTTTTAAGGAAATAATTGCCAGCCTCTATACAGATATTTAAAACAAACAATTCAAGAACTAGATACTGTGATATATTTATAATATTAATTTAATATAGGTGATATAATATTATATGATAAAAATTGAACTGCCTAGCCTTTTCATATATTAGAGTCGGCTTCCAGTCTATTATACTCCATGTAAATAGTATTTTACACGTAGCGACTGTCTATCTGACCTTCATAACACAGTTACTGGGTAACACAATACCCCTTGGTAAGACTATTTGACAGACATTTTGGGCCTTGACTACCCGTAACGATTGTCAAAGATCCCGGCATGACAGCCGGGATAAACAGTTAAATAAATAAAATAAAATTGTTTATGTCTCATCACAATACATTTTACAATTTCTAGAAATATCATTTCGGAATACTTTTACAAATCCAAACAACATTTTTATAAGTATGCAATAATATAACGTGGTGGCTCTGATGGTAGCCATGAAGTTTTGACCCTATCCCCTGAACTAGGTGGGAACCTGTATCTCAGGGGGTAGTGTTCAGCCATGGGTTATGCAAATTTTACCGAGTGCCACTACTATTATTATACTATTATAGTTTAACGTGCTGTCCGAGGCACGGATGGGATATGGTCACCTATCCACGAATCGACCGTGTACAAACGTAACAAAACCTTCGATCGACTCGCGTGGTTATTATCATTTAGCCACAAGCCCCTTTTTTTTGGGTTGGAAGTCATTAAATGACCTCTCCCGCTCAGCCTTGGCAACTGAAGGAACACGGGTGGGTTTTAGTCAGTAAAAGTCTGCATTTACAGACTAAAACCCACCCGTGTTCCTTCAGCTGCCTGTGCCAGGGGCCACGGTATTTCTTCCGAGCAACCCGCAGCCTTGGCAGGCATCGGCCCTAGCGGATCCCGTCAGTTCGTTCTGACATCTCTTTGAGGAGCCACAAGCGCCTCAGGTAAGCTCCGAAGTAAGTACTTAAGATAACATAATATTATTCCAGCCCTAAAATTGTTTAAAGCCTTACCTTAAATCCAGTTTATACAAAGGTTAGGGCTGCTAAAAATACGCACAGAAAATAACAAAGCGTCAGCTGAGGCACATGCTTACACCTCATAATTGTGAAGGTTTAAAGGGTCGGCCGCTTTATCGCGAGCTGGGAAGCGTCCAGTGAGAGCTAAGCGAAATAAAGTTCGCTCATTTCTAAATTACGCGTATTTTTTCATTAGCTGTGGGTAAAGTGTCTGGCTGTGTGAATGTGAAGCTAGCCAAAATGTGCGAGCAGTTTACGTAAGTAATGATTATTACGTAATATTTTTAGCCTATCGTAGGTATTGTGGAACATAGGGTGTCGTAACATAGTAATGTTTTCTTTACAAAAACTCACACCTGGAACTTACCACACACAATATTTAAATAATTTTATTTTGCTCTGTTTATTTTATTTTATCTTCATAGTTGGCTACCCTTATTAAATTAAAGTATTCTGTCCATTTTCAAACATTCTGAAATTTTAAGTTAATGCAAATATGTCTCGAATAAAAAATTAAGGTAACGCAACAACGCCCCTAAGATATAGACGCTGCCTAGTTTGGGGACTACTGTTCAAATAACTAGGTAGGTAATATATTCAAACACTAATATACAGCGTCAACTAAAATTAGCTAGCGAACTCTGCAGACGTGATCGGAATCGACATATTAAAAAACATAAAATATTTGATGTTTTTTTTTTGGGTCAACGATATCCTGGTATTGATTGTTACCTGAAGTATGAGTAGAGAAAATCTGTTTTCTTTTGTTTTGTTAAATTTAGATATCGATCAACATTACGTCTGTGAAGTTTACACACAAAAACTGATTTTTTTAAGTTCACATATCATCAAATTTTTTTTTTTTTTTTTTTGTTTTGTCGTATGTAGATATCGATACCTACCTATGACGTCTGAGAAGTTTCGCTAGCTAATTTAATTTGACTTTGATTACATCACAGTTATTTTGAAAATTTATATTTTAACAATGAACCATAATGATTCATGCCAAAACATGACGATACTATTATCGTCATGTTTTGACAAATGGTATACTTTGTCTATACAAAGTATATCATTTAATTGATGGTAGGTATAGTTTGTCTTTTGTCGTAAGTTCTATGAATTATTTCGACATTGAAAAACTGTACATTAAAACTGTTCAAAACCGATTTCGGAATTAACAACACGAGCATGTTTCAAAGGGTCTAACAGGCAAATGAGGTGGGAAATGTCAGTGTATTTCCAAAATCCCAAAGTATCGCTTCTCCTTTAATGGACTTGTGACCCAAATTTTATTGTAAATGAGACTAGAAATTAAAACACCCTCTGTGCCCTACCCGCCATTTTAACGATCTAAACCCCGATCCTGTAACGAAATTCAGAATAATAGGTTTTCCAGTGTCAGGGTACCTTTGAAAATAAAAGTATTTTTCTTTGAAATGAAACTCCATTTTTTTGGTAATGTCCAAATAATGTTTTGAGTGAAACAGAGTTTTTAAGTGATGAGTAAATTCAATCTTTTTCAACAGTGAATGGTACTTATGGCACTTCAAAATGTGTAAGAAGTTTAACATTTTTCAATTATTTTTTTCTTGTTTACAAACCAACTTTACTCAATTTTCCTTTCCATTTCAGTTCACAATACTTGACCTGATTTTTCTGAATAAGTAACGAGTTTTTGATGCCTCCGATTACTATTGAGTAAAAGTTAGGCATAATCTGCCTAGCCTTTTCTCAACTGTGTTAAGGTTGGCTTCCAGTCTAACCGGGTGCAGCTAATTACCAGAATTTTACATGAAGCGACTGCCTATCTGACCCCTCCGTGCCTCGGAAAACACGTTAACCTGTTGATCCCGGCTATCATTCGTGGATCTTTGGCAGTCGTTACGCGTTAGTTTTAAACTCCTGAACTTCAAGCTAATTTTAGAATCAGACGGACACTACGTTATTATTATGAAAGCATTGAAAAGAGTCTAGACTGGACGCCACGCCGTAGACTTTGAATGAAACCGGCTTACATACATAATCCAAATAAAAAATATTAGTATCTTTGGGCTTGTGGCTAAGGAATAACAGCCGCACGCGTCAATCGATCAGGTTAAGCTACGCTTGCCGCGGTTGGTCCGTAGGTGGGTAACTATCTTCACATACCAAGACCCCTCCGTGCCACGCAAAGCACGTTAAGCCGGTGGTCCCGATTTTCATTTGTGGATCTTTGACAGTCGTTACGGGTCGTCAGAAGCCCGAAAGTCTGACAACTAGTCTTACCAAGGGGTATCGTATTACCCAGGAACTGGGTTGTGGAGGTCAGATAGGCAGTGACTTCATGTAAAATATTGGTATTCAGCTGCATCCGGTAAGACTAGAAGCCGACCGAAAAGTCTAGGCAGATGATGTAAGTAAATATTATAATACAGCTTACATTTTTGTCTCTTAATTAGTAGGCGTGGGCGTTAAGGTAGTAACAGCATTCTTTCCTCATTAAAAATCCTGCTGGAGCGTTAATTAAGTAGGAAAATTTAATTGAAAATTATAGTCACTTCAGAGAATCAGGGAACAAAAACTGTTGGCTGAAGGCTGAAGTGAAGTTAACTAGCGTTTAATATTATGAAATAGCTCATTGATCAAGTTAGTTCTATTTTAAATAGATATGTAGTTTAACAAAGGAAATATTTTGCAATGAAAATTATAGGTAGGTACTTAAACATTTCGGCATTGTATTACTATCCAACGTAGGGGTGACCAAAAATTCGAAGACATGCAAAAAAAAAAAAAACAAAATCCTGCTCGGTGGAGCCCGCCTACCCCCAAATCTGAGTCAGCCTTAAAATAGCACGTTTCTACTTCACTTTCTACGTAACAAAATAACAGGAAAATACGACATCGAAAAGTCACTCATAAAACCCACTTCACATGATAGGCGTACGACGTAAAAAGCTGCAACATTTTAAAGTGTCACACCATAATATAAAAATATCGCTCTACGTCATGCCCTACACTGTACCCTGCCCTTACAGGGTGGATATAAGGGGGTGACTATATGTACCATAGCTAAAGGTATAAAACGACTTCCCTGACAGGACATTTTTCATACTCCGGCCATTCCATGGATCCCTGAAAAAACTCGAGTTTATTCCGCTTTATATTTTTGGTACAGTCGCGAGTATAACTGCCTTACATTTACGCAATATTCAAAAGTGATTTCCTTATAAAGTATTGATATACAGTGACAAAGTAAATTAGCTATCCAAACTCCGTAGACGTGATGATATTTATTTATAACTACCTTCTGCCAGCGGCTTCGCCCGCGTGGATGTCGGAAATTATCCCACGGGAACGTGCTACCCTAATAAAAAGTATGTTCTTGCCTAGGATGTCATCTACCTCTTTGCCAAATCAGAAGTTCAGTGGTTTACGTGTGAAAATGTAACATACAGTTTCAAGTTTAAATCCTCCCCTTAAAAACCGAATTACCCGTTTTTGCCCCATCAGGGGTCAATTTTCGACTACTTTACATCATCATCATCTGCCTAGCCTTTTCCCAACTATGTTGGGGTCGGCTTCCAGTCTAACCGGATGCAGCTGAATTTTCGACTACTTTACATAATTATTATTAATTATTTTCTGTCAAAACTATTAATACTGAGTTTCGTGTTAATTGGACCGCGCATTCAATTACTTCCACACAAACTTCAAGACCCCTATATCCCCCTTTGAGGGGTAGTTTTGAAAAACTTATAATAATAAACTTTATTACTTACTTAGGCGAGTATTCTTGCCAAGGTTCAAATTTATTAACCTAATAAAGACGATTTTTCATATAAACTGTATCCCTGCTTTTTAACCCCACAGGGGTGGAATTAAAAAAAAATCGTTTGGGATGTATTTATAACTTGACTTAAAGATTATTTATACTAATTTTCGAGCTAATCAAGCCATGCAGTAAAATCCTCCCCTGTAAAATTGACTACCCCTTTTCAGCCCGTCACTGGTAATTTTCGAAAAACAATATTCTTTCCTTTCGATCGTAGGTATAAATAGTGAGTTTCGAGATAATCGGACCGCGCGCTAAAATTCTTCCATACAAACTTTGAAACACCCCAATCCCTTTTTAGTTTAGAAAAACATAAAATGACAAACTTCATAATTTACTTAGATTAGTATTGGTGCCAAGTTTCAAGTTTATTAACTCAAGGAATAAGATTTTCCATGCAAACAAAATACCCCCATTTCACCCTCTTAGGGGTGGAATTTCGTAAAACCCTTTCTTAGTGGATACCTACTCTTCACTAAGAACACACCCTCCAAATTTCATGTCTCTAGGACCAGCGGCTTAGGCTGTGCGTTGATATAACAGTCAGTCAGTGAGTCAGGACTTTGAATTTCTGCCAGGGTAGCGGGATCGTCCGAAAGGGTTACCGCTGCCCTGAAACATAAAGGGCTAAGGAAAGAACACGGGTGGGTTTTAGTCAGTACGAGTCTGACACTCCCTTCCGCTCCACCCAGAGCGGGAGGGGTCATTTGATGATTTCCCATCCTCAAAAAAAAAGGACTGAATTTAATATATATATAGATTTTAAATCTAAAGTTACAGTCTTGAAACATATTCAAAAACCAATAAGGTAACATAGAACATATTAATCAGTCAGTAATTAAGCTAGGTAGTAGCTAGCAAGTAGGTATTAGAATGATCAGCATTGCCGATTAGTCGGCTAGTTGATTAGTCGGCTAGTCGGTTAGTCAGCAAATACTATATGTAGTCGGCCCATCTCTAATCTTATGATAAAATATTACAGTATCTTAGCCGTGTACAGAACTCCACTACGGGTGACATAACCTACGACAAACTTATTATTTGCGGTTGGTACAGTAAATGGGTCTAAGGATGGAACTGCAAAATTAAGTTTGTATTTTATTATGTATACTTTTCCGAGATAAAAAGTACCCAGTGTGGTGCCCAGGATATTAAAGAATAATTATACCAAGTTTCATCGTAATCGAACCGGTAGGCGTCGAGCGTGATTCAGTATTCACGCGCGATGGCTTATTATTAGTGTATTTCGTGTATAACTTTGATGTTTCTATACCGATTTCTATGATTCTTTTTTATGGAATAGTTAATTATGTTAACTTTTTTAATTAGGGATGACTGAGAGTGTTATAAACGTAAGAGTAGACAAATATAATCAGAATGCTTCGAACTGCTAAGCTATCGGGACACGTGTTATTGTGAGTCAACCATAAAAGGTAGACATATGCTGTCGTGGGATATTTTTTATATAATTTAAAGAAGAACATTTCCGTCATACATGATTTCTGTGTAGCTTTAACCATTAAGGTTGCACACGCGACGGAAGCTTAAAAAATGGAGTAACTTCTCCCGTTTTCCCAACATTTCCCTTCACTGCTCTGCTCCTATTGATAGTAGCGTGATGAAAAGTATACTATAACCAGCTCAGGAGTATGAAAAATAATTGTACCAAGTTTCGTTAAAATCCGTCGAGTAGTTTTTGTTTCTATAACGGTTATACAGACAGGCAGACAAAAATTTTACTGATTGCATTTTTGGCATCAGTATCGATCCCTAATCACCCCCTGATAGTTATTTTGGAAATATATTTCATGTACAGAATTGACCTCTCTACAGATTTATTATAAGTATAGATAATAAGCACACCAACAGCACAGTCACTTACAATTCAAATTAAATATCATTTAAAATTAGCACATCAGTAACCATGCAAATAACAGGTATGCATGACATTTAACTTAAAAAATATACCGACCACCGCAACAAAGAGCCATGAATACCAGCGTAATTTAATTTAATAGAAATTGAGTGATCAACGCGATCAAAGGCTTTTGCAAAATCTGTGTAAACAGCATCAGCCTGACTCCTCGCTTCTAAGGTGTTACTAATGAAAGTAGTATAAATAAGTAAGTTAGACAAAGTCGAATGGTTAGACACAAAATCGTGTTGCTTCAAACTAATAATATGACGAAGGTGGGAATAAACTACATTATAATGAGACCCTCAAACATCTTAGCAAATTGTGATATAATAGAAATTGGTCTATAGTTAGTTACGTCATTCATACTACCAGACTTATGTATGGGGATAATGTGTGAGATTTTCCATAAATCGGGAAATGTACCTTCCTTAAAGGATTTATTGTGTATTATCTGCAGTGGTATAATAGAAGCATTAATGCAAAAATGAATAAAAATAGGAGGAAGTCCATCCGGACCAGTATTGCTATTCTGTAATCATCTCACCGTGATAACTTAAGTGAAGTGATCTTAAAGTGAGCTGTCAATCCCTTAGTATCAGGAGGAATGACAGCTCACTCCACGTTCACTTCACCTCAGTTTTCACGGTGAGATGGTAACAGAATATATCGGCAGCTCCTTTATTAAGATCTAGCCTTTTGATGCTATCACTAACGTCTTTTTCAGTAATGCCAATGGAAGACACACTGTAATTAGACGAGGAGTAAACTAAAGGCAAGTTACTAGGCTGTTGACTAACACCGTACACAGATGCAAAATAGTCTGCAAATAACTATCGATATCTAAATAAGATAAAACAAAATATAAATTAACTACCTGCGCCCCGCGGTTTTACCCGCATAAGTTTTGATCCCGTGGGAATATCGGGATAAAAAGTATCCTATGTGTTAATCCTGGTTATAAACTATCTGTGTGCCAAATTTCATCCAAATCCATTCAGTAGCTTTTGCGTAAAAGAGTAACAAACATCCATCCATCCATCCATACAAACTTTCGCGTTTATAATATTAGTAGGATAGTAGGATTAGACGTTTTTTTAGGGTCATCGACCGCAGTTATTATAGTCACTTGAAACATCAGTTCAAAAATCAGCTTTTTACTCTGTTAACTTAACTGATTTTTACCTAGTACGACTGCAGAGTTTCGCTAGCTAATTTAATTTGACCCTGTATGTTTAATCGTTTTACGAACATAGTATTATCGAAACCATACTATTATGAAATAGGTCTTTTCTCAAAGTTGACATTTTTATTTCACGAGAAAGACGCTTTTAGTTTTGCGAAACTGTAAGGTTGTGACTGTACAGCCAACTTCAGTTTGTGAATAAAGGTAAACAAAACAAAAGGAGTGTAGTACATGCTATAATTTACGTCACATAAAGTATTACAGGAAAATATATTTTATTGTGTGGCTATTACAGTCATTTTGTTATTAAAATGGAGCGAATCAAACAAATTATTAAACCCACCATCGATTAAAAAAAATATGTTTACTAACACTTATGAAATGATAAGAAATGGCAAATTGATCGTCATTATGAAAATAAGTTCAGTGTATATAAAATCAATTTTAACCTGAAAATGTTCTCTCATTAATAAATTGAATACGAAATATGCGTGATTTGCTGTTTTCATTACTTAATAACCAGTGTAATCCCCTGGAAATTGCGTTTTACCACACACATTTTCCAGTGTTATAACGGCACTATAATGATAATAACCACAGACCACAAAACCGATATTATCTGTGAGAAATATTACAAACAAATCGTTACACACCAACACACACCCTTACACAAAACACACACACAGCGATTCTGCGAGTAAACGGATCTTATTGTTACTACAATGTGTGGCTGTAATATATTAATTATTATGATTATGACCTATATACTATAGAACAAAAAAAAAAAAATAACAAAAGAGTTACTATACCTAACTACTTGACAGGAAAACTTGCTTTTTTTCATACTTCGCCTTTTTTTTTTTTTTTCAGGATGGGAAATCATCAAATGACTCCTCCCGCTCTGGGTGGAGCAGAAGGGAGTGTCAGACTCTTACTGACTAAAACCCACCCGTGTTCCTTCCTTAGCCCTTTATGTTCCAGGGCAGCGGTAACCCTTTCGGACGATCCCGCTACCCTGGCAGGCGTCGGCCCTATCGGGCCCCGAAATTAAAAAATGCGCGCAGCTTTTAGAGCAAAAACATTAATAAACTTTTTAATATTGGCAGACGTTCAAGATACAAACAACAGAAACAGCCTACAATGACCCCACTGCTGGGATAAAGGCCTCCTCTCTATGCGTAGGAACGCGCAGTGCGGGTGGGTAGATGTCACATGTCTTCGAATTTTAGGTTCTAGGACATGCCGGTTTCCTCACGATAAAACATCGTTTTGAGAGCAGTGGTGATGAAATTAAATACACAAGGTAAAGTGCCTGCCTGGGTTCGAACTCACGATCTATAACTCGTAAGTTGGGGCCGATACCACTGGGCCACATTGCTCTCGATATTCAAGATAGCGTCACTCCTATTTACGAATGATAGACACAAGAGTTCCCATAAGAATTGCGGTTGCTCTTGAACAGAGTTCCCCCAAGTCTCCTGGGTATTTATGAAGGAATCGGTGCTATTTACCTTACAGACTTTCCCTTTTTGCTCCAGAATTTAAAGCGAGGAGTTACGATTTTGGAAGAGGTAAATGGAAATTTTAGATCAGACTTGTCGGAGTTACCCCAGGGGGATTCGTCAGTTGTCACCTTAATGTAGTTAATTTACCTTAGGTAGTTACAGTATGTTAGTGGTTGTAAACCTACACACTGTATACTTTGTGTGTGTGCATTATGTTGCTAAATCTGTGGCGGCATCTACATCGCCACATGCGAACTACGCGTCATACTGACGTCATCCAAAACCCTGCATCGCGCAACAGGATTTACCGCGCGACTAGCAAACATATAACGTCCCGATAACAATCGTCGGGTAGTAGCAAACTAGACACAACACCCATCTGGTCGAAGGATCCTCTCTTTTCTATAGAGGATGGGTGAACTTAACACCCTGGTCCTCATGTCTCTATAAAGCTAATATATTAAAAGAAATTATGATTAACACCACTCTGCCCAATGTTTAATCGTATCTTTTATGATGACTGTGTATAAGTATTTATAAATGATTTTATTTCTGTAACATGGACCGATGGTGTGAGGAATGATATGAAAGAGAAGGGAGTGAATGATAGCGTGACGGTTGACAGGGGAGAATGGAAGAAGAAAATGTGTTGCGCCGACCATAAATAACATGGACAAGGGCAGGAATATTATGATAAAGCAAGTAATATGTGTTGTGTACCGTGTGGCAGTGTTAGTTTCTGCTCTTTTATTCCAACAGCGTGTGAAACTTTAATATTAAAATAGTTAAAGTTCTAACACTAGATTACATTTCCATGCAACGTCACAAAAAGTTTGCATGAAAAGTGTAATAGATATTGCGAATATTTTCCAACATACTTTCTAGAAAGTTAGTCATGTTTAAGATAATATTCTAATAAAAAATTCCCTTACAATACCAGCCTGTTACTGTCGTACATACATACATAATGTTCCCACAGCTGAGACATACCTACATCCACCACGCGGGCCCAGTGCGGGTTGGCAGATGTTACATGTCTTCAAATTTTTGGTTTTAGGACATGCTACCGCCCTATTGTAGGGCAAACGCTTCTTCATAAACAGTAAATGCAAGAGCATTGATCACAAAGGTTGCTCAAGACAGTTTGGCGATTAACTGCTAGCTCGCCCCGTGGTTACATCCGCTTAGGACTCGATTCCGTGGGAATATGGGGACAAACAGTATCCTATGTCCTAATCCTGGATACTGTCTACCCATGTCTTTTCAAGAGAAAAGATTTGATTATAAAGATGTGTCGGATATACGTCAGTCGTTCGTTTGAAAGAGTCTAGCCTGAGTTCGTGAGGAGTCGTCGAGAGTGCAACAGCGAGGTGAAGCAGTCTCTTGGACATTGGACATCGTACGGACAACATGTGCTTAGGAACTGTCTCGCGTTCCGTATCTAGTTGTGTCGTGTACCTACAGTGTATGATTCGCTATTGTGATTAATTTGTTCGTGAAATTATAATTTAATTTGAACTGTAAACGGCTTTTGATATTGCGCAATAATAAATTATTTATTATTTAATAATACATTTTTTTGATTAAATGTTGTCCAGTCGGAGGACTGCTTTAATTATTAGCCTAACTTTCTGTTAAAGTTTAAAATAGCAGCGGTTCCCCGACGCGACAATATTTAATCAAAAAATTTCATACGTACTTACGTAGGGTCATAATTTCAAGGTTATTTTTTCTTTTTGTAGGATTTCACGTTTATACCTTTTTTGTTCTATTTGTGGCTATTTTTTCAATAGTTTTTTAAATTGTTTTAGGCTTTTTACATTCATACTATTTTTATTATTATTTTGTGTCGGGGGTTTTTTTAATTTTTTATTTCATGATTTTTGTAGGGACTTCTTATTATTTCATATCTTTTATTTTCTTGCCTTTTAAGATTCAGGTAATTTGGTGTTTATTCAGGTTTTTTGTAATTCGCCATTTTGTGGTGGCGGCCATCATGGATATGAAATTTATCATAGTGTATAGTATTCTACTAGTCAAGCCTTTTCATTTGATACCCATATTGAGGGAGTTGTGAAAAAATATGTAATCCGCCATTTTGTGGCGGCGGCCATCTTGGACCGATTTTCATCAAACATAGCTAAGAACACTCCCGACAAATTCATCTTTCAAACAAAAAAAAAACAAAATCAAAATCGGTTCATCCCTTCGGGAGCTACGATGCCACAGACAGACATACACACACACACACCCCCACACCCCAACACAGACACGTCAAACTTATAACAGTTTTTGCGTCGGGGGTTAAAAATATGGCTGATGACGAGAGACGTACCTTTTCCGTGAGATATAATATTATTAGTTTATACATATAGGTAAGTCCAGGTTTCCTCAAGTTATGTTTATTTTTCCTTTACCAAAGTCCAAGATAAACTTAGAAAGTACATAGTGAATAGAAAAAGTTACATTGGTACTTTCCTGGAATTGCACCCACAACCGCATACATGAGACGCGACGCCTTAACTACAGGGCCTTTACGACTTCGAAAAACTTCTCCTAACGTAAGAAAAAGTTCTGCAGCAAAAAATCCAATAGTGTTACCCGCCACTCACAATATAATTAATTAGAACAGCTTTCACGGGATGAAAGACTTCGTTACCGAAGTTAAAATGTTCTGAGTAAATATTAACAAGTACTCTTACGAGGCTTTTAATTTAATTTTACACCGAGTGAATAATATCCTGCTGATAGCAGCTGTTCATATTTTTAACAAGTTCAACTGAGTTCAGAAACTTATTGAAGTGGTGAATAACTTAGAGAGTATGATGAAAAGAATATGTAATTGGTTAATTCAAAACTATTTCTTTTTTTTTTGGATCGCCAATAAAGACTACACTATGAGGCTACCATTTTTGTGCTCACCAGTTGGTGCCACTGCTGCACTGTTGAGTAAGGTCCTGAGGTATCGCTCTCAAAGTCTGTTATTACGTGCGTCAAAACGTTTACATTTCAATCATATTTAAAAAAACAAAAATATGTTTGCAAACAGTAAACAAACTAACCTCTGAATTAGCTGTTCATTAAGCCCGCTTAATTTGGCACCTCTTTTTTTGAGCTCCACGTTTAAAGCACTGACATTAATTGACCCGTAACTCAAATTTGCCATAATTCATCTCAGGTATTGCAAAATATTCAGAACATTATTCTAATTAGAAATAAACCCGCATAGCCCACCCACAAACAGTGTTATTTGAAATTTTGGATACCTCACATTACACTAGCGCCTCTTGCGGCGAATACACGTTAACATACGCAGGAACAAATACAAGTGTGCGCTTCCAAATATCTAAGCATAATAATAATCTTAGTATCAATTAGAAAATTGGTTTTGCAGACAAAATAAGATGTTAGAGACGTAAGTAATTTACATTGTAACTAAGCATAATAATTCTGAAGTGTAAACCTCATTGATAAGCTGATACACAATGATGTTTCAAAGACTCTGGAGGTATACAGGGTGGCAGGGACATCGACGCGCAAACAGTAACCATGGATTCAGCATGAGTTTAGACCCCAAAGCGTCGAAATATTCCGCCGGTTATTAAAAAAAAAATATTGCTGTTCCATGCATTTTGACCGCGTAGGTATTGCACGTTTCTATGAAACAAGATTTTTTTTTTTATAACCGACGAAAAATTTCGACGCTATGGGGTCTAGTATCATGTGCTGAATCCATGGTTACAGTTTGCGAGTCGATGTGCCTGCCATGCTGTATAATTTATGTGTCCAGCCTTAATAATTGTCAGGTTGTTCATCACATCGTCGAGACAGAATGTATGAAGATCTGATTAATCGCGAAACGCAACATATGTTTAGGTATTTTCTTAGGGTGGCGAAACGGGAAGATACCAGTTTAACGCTTGCATTCAGCACTGAAAGCAGCTGGATTTACATCATTGCTCCTGAAGAGAAACCCTAATTGTACCCAAAATACGCTTGGACGCTTGGGCGTGGAGTTGCAAACACCAGCCCGTTAATTAAACAACAGAATACATATTAATCGTTAGTCAAATATTGTGTTACTAACCTGAACCAAGTCCCCATGGATCCCTCCAGCAGCCGTGATGGTGAGCAGACAGACGTAAGGCACGAGGTCTTCTCGAGGCCGATGCAGTTCCAGCTCGTAGGTACGACCGATGTCGCCATAGTATGTCTTGTTGCAGCCTGGAAACAAAGAAATATTGGTTCTTAAGTCTCTTATCTGCTTAGACTGATTGTAGGAACTTGAGAGGTGCTTAGGTCACCGCAGGCTTTAATAACCCAAGCTATTATTAATAAAGATGAGTTGTTCTTATTTAACACATAACATAACATCACGCAAGTACTTATTCCCCGAAGGGTTAGGCACAGGTGTAGGTAATAATGCAGCTAATTTTATTTTTAATTAATTATTTAAATATTTTTAATTAATTTAATCATGTTTAATTCCCGTGTAATGGGGGCGAGTCTATTGCCATCAACCGAGTTGAAATCCCGACTTTGGGTGGCGTATTTTTATTTAATAACATTATTATTATTTTCCTTGACTACGGTAACCGTTACGCCGTTTACATACACACTTCTGGCAATACTATAATGTTTCTTATTAGAAAATTATTTAGAAAACCTAAATACTGTATGTATCAAATACCTTGTGATTCTAAATATATCAAGAATAGCTGGCCTCACTGAGCCTATAATTATTACATAGTTTATTGCATCCTATAAAGTACCTATGTAGCTGATTGAATGTTTTTTTAAATCAAGGCTTCAGCTACTCTCGTTTAATTAAAAAATACAGAAATATAATTAAATATCACTAAAAACGAACATCGGAAACATTTTGTCAAGACAAATCCTTTTCGAAGGATATCCTGTGCCAGCGAAAACTCGCATTTTCATGATACAAAACGCGAGGTCAGGAGAGGTCATTTTTTTCTTTTGATTAAATTTGTAGCGAGTTATAAAACAATGCCCGAAGTCCCTCGTGTTCTCCTTCGTTGGCTGTCCAAGTGATCTTCAAAAGATTGGACACGAGAAATATTGTTAGCTACGATAGGAAATAAGATAGTGATGAGAATAAAGGTTATGAGAGTTGGCATTGACTCATAAATAAATTGGTTCGTGATAGAAATCATAGAATAGAAGTTAACATAATTACGCCTGTATACAACGAAAGGTTAGGCAGAGGTATGGCTATAGTAGGTACACCCACATTTCGCCAGTTATGTTTCAGTCCCATGTAAAATGGCGAGCCTACTGCCTGGGCAAGAATCCAGAACCGGGAAAAGCCCACGACACAATGGGCGGCCTTATAGGTAAAAGCATTCTTTAAAAGACAACCACTGGTTCTTTAATAGCGAATGATCTTTTATAATGGCTAAAAATTAATGAAGATAAATTAAAGAAATACATCCTGATATTTATAAACCTATAAGGTAGGTATCGGCAAGCAATTGGCAGACATGAGACATATCAATCTGCCTGAAGTTTCTTGGATCTAAATTGGACCTCATTTAGACTTATTCCTAATTTAGATCTGCCGTTAGAACAGAAAATAAAATTGCCTTTTATTTCTTGCTGTTTGAATTTTACAAAACATAATATAAATACTACATGCAGTCAACATTCCTAATTTATAATTATTACACTTCACTTGCCATCATCCAATCATGAGGGTAATGATCACCTTCATAGTCAGCCTATAATGTTCCCTCCCACTGCTCACTGCTGGGACACAGGCCTCCTCTTTTCGAGAGGGTGTGGGCTCAGTAACCCACACCCTCCATGAGCAGTTCTATGATCACCGTATTCACAACAAATTGTAAGATAAACTTTAACAACTCACTGATCGAACCTCTAACAAAGAACGTAATACATTAGACCTCATTCTCCTTCATAAAGGATTATAGGGCTATTTTACAACCCTTTTATAAAGACGATGGACATAAAAGTTATATCTGTAGCTCAACACTAGACATCTGTGAAGGACGGTACTTTCACGAAAGGTGTAATACGTTTAGGTGAAAAGTTTTCTAAAGCTTTGTTAGGTGTGGACATAGACACTTAAGTACCTAGTTGCTTTGTGTCTCCTGATAAAGTTTAAGTTCGAAACACACCTAAGGGACTTCTTAAGTATTTTTTGTTGACTCAATAGGTTGATGAAGGGATTTTAACTTGGAGTATTTATTAAAGAATTGGTTTTAAGGTCAATTGCGTAGTACTTGCAAAGAGTACTAACGAACGAAGTAATGAACGGAGTGTATGAACGCAAAGAAAGTAAAGTATTATTTAATTAATGTACAAATATTATGGCAAATATTTGTACATTAATTCAATAATATGATAATAATTACAATTACTATGATATTATTAATTTGCTTGCCATCACTGTTATAATTTATTAGTTCAGATTTAATCTAATGTGTAACGAAATTGACTAGCTATCTATATTTTCTATGACAATGTACCTAACTTAATAAGAATAATTGTGTCATAATGTTCCTAATATGTGTTTTTCTATCTATAATATGTATGGATTTACAAAAAAAAAAAATTTATATAAGTAGTTTATCAGCCATCTTGTTACCATAACACAAGCATTAGGTTGCTTAGCTTGGGACTAGATGGCGCTGTGTGAAATGTCCAAGGATATTATATTATATATTAATATACATATTTGCACACCTCACATGGTTATAATACAGTGTACCTTATGATAATAATAATAACACAGGTTATACAAATGTTATACAAATAAATGATTTGATTTGAAAGAAGTATGGATCGTAGCGAAAAAAGTCGCTGCCACTGACGACGCCGTGGAAGTGGCAGTTTTGGGCCAACAAGATATAAAATTCAAACGTGCCAGCGACACGGAGAAGAAGAAGAAGCAGGTGGCGTTCCGCTGGTGCGTGAGTTCTGCTGGTGCGTGAAGAGGGCTTGAGTTAAGTGTGTGCGATTTAATATTGGTTGAATAAATAGCTACCTTAAAATGTATATACTACACATTTTAAAAGTCAGTTTATTAAAATTAATTCATAAAAAAAACGCACAATTAATTAATTATTAATTCATTTATTTTTCAGACAAAGTCCATTACATTAAATTAAAACATAAAATTACACACACACACACATTGATACTAAAATACTGAAAATTTAAATCAAATAAAATATAAAATACATACAAGTCAATGGGCCACTTGAAAGTCTTGAGCCCAAACCCTAGAACATAGAAATTCTTGAAAATTTTAAGCTCGATTTTAATAATGTTAAATGATGTTAAAGTATCAAAAACTGCCCTTTGATGACTACTGTTAACTTTAATTTGAAGTTGTTTAACTTATTTAATGGTTTACTTAATCGACTTTGTGAAGAGTAAATTTCAATTACCTCGCACCATAAACCAGGTCGCGGCAGGCCCAGACGGAGATGGCGGACTGAGCTGGACCTCCTTTGATAAAGATTGGTCCTTGGTAGCTTTGTACAGAGAGAGATGAAAAGAGATTAGGTAGGCCTTTGCCTAGAACTGGGACATTAACGGCTAAAAAAAAAGCACCATAAACCGGGGAAGCATGGCGTAGAAGGGAGGTCCTTACTCAGCAGTGATTAGAACAATGATGGTGATGATTAACACCATAATAACCAACCACACTATCATCACAATCTAAATCATTTTGAAGGATATTGCTGATCCATTGCATCACATGTTCGAAATAAAATCTGCACAAAAACGTAAATAACGCAATGAATGTTATTGAACTGTTAAATGCTACATTTCCTCAAAAAAGCCGTTCAATCTCCTAAAGTATTTTACCTCCCACAAACCTTAAGACTCCGCATTCATGCACAAGAAAAAATATCCTCGTCAAACTAAAAACAAACGAACTGTATCACAAACAAAGCGAAGTTCGTGATGGGACGTACAACTCGCAACATGATATAGGACAGAAAGTTGTAGCAACGCTTTCAAGTTGATTGCCTAAACAATAAATACGCGTCGAGCTGAGCATCGTGAGAGCGAGGGAAAATTAGCTTGAATAGCTTAGTATCATAGTGATATTCTAGGTGTAAGGATGAGAAAAGTTGTCATTGTCTTTCTTGCAAAATATCCTGCATTTGGGTTATTGAAGTGGAAACTTTTTTATGCGTGTTGAACGATTTTTGGCAGGCGAAAATCTTATGAGATCGCATCTCCGATATGCTTATAAAACAGTATATCAATAGCTATGCATAGTTTTAAGTTTGTGTAAACGTCTTTGAGGGGCTTGTGGCTAAGTAATAACAGCCGCACGGGTCGATCGATCAGGTTAAGCTACGCTTGCCGCGGTTTGTCCGTGGATGGGTTACCATATTCACATACTAAGACCCCTCCGTGCCTCGGAAAGCACGTTAAGCTGTTGGTCCCGGCTGTCATTCGTGGATGTTTGATAGTCGTTACAGGTCGTCAGAAGCCCGAAAGTCTAACAACCAGTTTTAGCAAGGGTACTATTACCCAGTAACTGGGTTGTGGAGGTCAGATAAGCAGACGCTCCATGCAAAATACTGGTATTTAGCTGCATCCAGTTAGACTGGGAGCCGACCTAAACATAGTTGGGAAAAAGTTAGGCAGGTGATGAGTTTTAAGTTTTCACTTCTGTCGGCAGTCTCCATGACTGCAGTATTTTTTTTTTTAATATAAGATATTAAGCTCTTTAGGCTCAAAATGTCAATTCGTTGTGAAACAAACAAAGGGAATTGTAATGTAACGCATAACTTGCAACGTGTTTGAGAACAGTTGGTATTTTAATTTAATGGAGACAACCCGACTAAATAGCAACAACACGAGTATTATAAATGCGAAAGTGAGTTTGTTTGTTACACTGTCACGTCTTAACGGCTGAACAGATTTCGATGAAATTTGGCACACAGGTAGACCATGACCTCAGTTAGGACATAGGATACTTTTTATCCCAGTAATACGTTCCTGTGGGATAATTTCTGAACTCCACGCGGGCGAAGCTAGTCTGTTGAATATTAAGCCGTACCCTACGTGTAACCGTACCCTACTGTCAGAGAAACTGATACTTAGAATGCGCAGTGAACACAAATAAAGACGTTTACAACAAAATCCATTCTCGTCAAGACTGTTAACATATAACCCCCATCAAAATACCTCATTTTGTATGTTCAGCAATATGTTCTTGTTACAGTTTTAAAGGGTTAAAAGTAATGGCCGCTCCATTTTTCAATGACGTGTAGCGATAATTCAACTCCTCTTATTTTTCGCGGCACGTCAGTGCCGAGGAAGGCAACAGAATTTTTCCGACGACGTCCATTTTGAATCTGACATAACAAGATTAGGTGAGGCGCTTTTCTTCGTCTTTGCTTTTAATTTTCTAGAGCAATATTTTTACTGAGATGGCTTTCAGGAAAAGCGTTGTTTCGTGGAAATATTTTAAAAAGAAATGTACGGAGTGCATCGGAGAATGTACGGAGAGCATCGAAACGTTATTTAGCAATTAAATACAGCCAATTGAAATGCGTGATGTCTTTTGATGCATCTTGTGTATTTGATATCGTGGAATGCGTGAGCAAGATTTCGCGGCCATCAGAATTAGATGCACTGTTGGCAACCACTAGCACATCTGGGGGCCTACTCATTAAGTCCGTCAACGAAGATATGAGCCTGCTCGAAAGTAGTTCGAAACATAGGAATGAACCCTACTCCCAACTAATTAACTTTTTCTGACGGGCACATCGGAAGCCCATCGAGAGTAAGGACCACTGTCAAGTCGTGTTGTCAATCATTTTTAGTTCTGGCCCCCAAAGTAGGCTGAAACCATGGATTTCGTGCTTAGAGAGTAGATCCCCTGACTCGCGCATCCAACACGATGACAGGTCCGCCGCTCAAATGCACTTCGAAAGTCGACGCTCCGACACTTGAGATTTAAATAATACCTGAAAGTTGGAATGGTGACCAGTAACCCCATTCCAAATCGGAGTAACCATAGATATCTGTTACCCAACCTCTAGATCATAGGTCCTCAACATGGGCGATAACGCCCCCTCGTAGGCGTTTGAGACTTTCAAAGAGGCAGTAGAAGACCTAGAGAAAATTATATATCCTGTCTTACGACTATATAATATTACACGTTTAAATATATAATCGTGGCAATAGCTGAAAAAAAAATTGGGGGCAAAAATAAGGTTGATAAGGCTCTAACTAGATAGACGAATATAAATGTCACATGCAATATGACGAGATCCAAAAATGAAAACTGCAAACAACGGTATCCTCATAATGGACACACTATAACTACCACCCGATAGAGGCTGTATCATTTTCAAAGATATTGGCGGCTTTCAGATATTGGGTACCTCGGAAAGCACGCTAAGCCGTTGGTCCCGGCTGTCATTCGTGGATCTTTGACAGTCGTTACGGGTAGTCAGAAGCCCGAAAGTCTGACAACCAGTCTTTCTAAGGGGTATCGTATTACCCAGTAACTGGGTTGTGGAGGTCAAATAGGCAGTCGCTCCATGTAAAATACTGGTATTCAGCTGCATCCGGTTAGACTGGAAACCGACCCCAACATAGTTGGGAAAAGGCTAGGCAGATGATGATGATTGGCGGCTTCAAACAGAATACCCACAACTATCTCAATTACTTCTATGCGGTATACTGCAGTGCAGCCTAGATGCAACAGGACTTGATACAGGGAGTTCTATATTTTAATACGGTGTAAATAGTTTAGTATGAACTACGTTCCAGAATATTCAAGTGTCAGGGTTTGTGTCAATGAAATAAAACCATTCGAGGAGATGCGGTTTTCACAGTCAAAGTTCTGCATAAGATATAAAATGGTCGGGGGTATTGTAAAGGTTTGGTTTTCTAGAATTGTGTCAAAAAAATTGGTCAAGTGCGAGTCGGACTCGCGCACCGAGGGTTCCGTACAAATTTGTAGATATGTAACTAAAATTTACGGTTTTCGCAATTTTTCCTTTATCTGTGCTATAAGACGTTGCTTTGTACCAAATTTCAAGATTCTGAGTTCACGGGAAGGTTTTGATTCCCTTGCCAGTGTCGAAAATTTGCGGAAATTTGCAGCATAAACGGCTGTATCTTTTGATTGCGTTAGCTTAGAAGTTTGATTTTTTCACAGCTCCAAGGATCAGTGGACCTGAGTATTTGATATAAATTCCAGCTTGATACCACGCGTTCCTGAGAAAAAGGGTCTTGACAGACAGACGGACGGACAACGAAGTGATCCTATAAGGGTTCCGTTTTTTCCTTTCGAGGTACGGAACCCTAAAAAGCTCTGTATTTGGAAATCTTGATCGTTTACCGCTTTATTAGGAACTCTTTTTTTACTATCACATGTGTGTTAACAAAACACAAACATAATTTTGATAACATTTTCTTTTTATAACTATTTCGTGATTCCGGTAAGACTTTATTGAAAAAATTGACTATATTAAATGATAAATTGTTTTTTGAAGTGAAAACTTCTTTAGCGGCGTTGTGCACTTTTTTTGTGATGAGTAAAATATGTTAAACTCGCGTCAGGACACGTGACCTGATCGAAAATTCGTAAGACAGAGGGAGAGTAGACCGCATTCCAAAATATCAAAAATGCACAACGTTAATATTCAAGTTTTCACTTCTGCCGGCACTCCCGGAGTGCAACCCGTTTTTTTTTAAAGTGTAATATGATTGACAGACGTTACGAGACAGTGGACCTAAAAAAACTATCTCCTTTATGAAGAACTTAACCCAATGGTTTCGGCCCCGACCTACGAGTCGCAGGTCGTAGTTTCGAACCCAGTCAGGCGCTTTGCTTTGTGTAAATTATTTCATCACCACTGCTCTCAAAACTTCACCGTTTTGAGAGCAGTGGTGATGAAATACAGGCAAACATCGTGAGGGAACCGGCATGTGCTAGAACCAAAAATTTGAAGACATGTGACATCTACCAACCCGCACGGTGGCCGGGCCCGCGTGATGGATTATGGCTTACTTCCTCTAAGAGATAGAAGAGCTATTATAGAAGAGCTAATCTTTTAATATATTTGTATAAGTGGTTTTAATATATACAACGTGTTTTTTTTTATATCCCATAACTCTAGGGGGTGGGTCATTGTACTCATCATTATTCGTGTAATGCCAATAAACGCATTTTTCTTTCTTTGTATAATATTTAATTGAAATTATGACTTGTATTGTTTTGGGTCTTGACTCTTGTAGTCAGTAGACTATTATATGTAGGTACTACCTACCTACTTCAGACTGATGTAAATATTGCAGTATGCGAATGACTGACATGAAATTCATCGATTCATCATCATCTGCCTAGCCTTTTCCCAACTATATTGGGGTCGGCTTCCAGTCTAACCGGATACAGCTGAATACCAGTATTTTACATGGAGCGACTGCCTATCTGACGTTCACAACCAAGTTACTGGGTAATTAATTTATCAAAAAACATCAAATTATCCGAGTAAATTAAAACATTTACTTGTTACAGTTTTAACGAGCATTTTATTCGTAAACACGGCTTCAACGGAAAATGCAATTACATTTATTTGAATATACCGTTAATAAAACAGCGCGTCCTCACCTGAAAATTCGTATGTAAATAATTATTTAAATCGACGAAAATGTTTTAAATATGAATGTCGTTTTATAAGAGGAGCAATTTGAGCGAAGTTGGCTCAAAAGATATGGTAATTATTCGAATTTTATTTTTCTTTGATCGCTTCATGGAACAAGATAAAGTGAATCTGCGATTTTATTAGTTGTTTGGTTTAGAAATGTAAAACTGTTGATTATTGCAGTTACGTGTAATTTAAAGTGATCTATAAAACTATTAATAAAGCTAAGAAATTGTTTGTTTGAACGCGATAATCTTGGAACTACCAGAGATTACTGCGACGGATTTGAAAAAAATCTCTTTGCATTTGATAATATTATGATATCATATAATTATTGAGGAAGGTTTATAGGCTATTTGACATCACGTTATGTCGCTTAGTAGCCGAACGAAGAAAAGAAGAACGCTAAGCATAAAGGAAGTAATAGCGTGGGCCGGCGATGCGATGCGACGCGGTAGGTTGGAGGAATAAAAAATTTCACGCGGATGAAGATGCGGACAGAGAGCAGTTATTTATTATTATTATCTCTTTTATTTGGCTGTAAACATATAAGTTATATTTTTAAATATTAAAATATAAAAAGTATAAAAACATTTAAAAATATGAAAAATAGTAACCCCTCGGTATCGGGAACAGGGTCCAAGCTACCGGTGGTCAGGGCTTCAGAGAGAGGAACCTCATGACAATGCGAGCCATGTCCAAAAGTACCGTATTCTGAATCAAGCCCTAATATAAGTTATATTTATTATTAAGGCACATCAACAACACAAACACAAACATTTACAAATAACAGAGAACAGAGACATGGACTAGTGTTTACATCAATTACAGACGTGCACAGCATTCACAACAAAAGAGAAGAAAAACACAACATTCACGCGACAAAAAAAATAAATAATAATAACAATAAAAGAAAACAAAAGAACAAAAACTCTAGCTAAAATCTCGGTAGTAGAGAGAATACCCTCATCGACTTAAACATTGAGTAATATATTATTTTGGTTTGCTGTCTGCAGTCTTCCCCCTCATTTATAATCTTAGATCTGAAACGCGCGGGATGGTATGATGATGGTATAGGTATTAATCTCACATGCAGAACTAAAACATAACTAATTTGTATCACTTAGTTTCTCGTTTAGGTAGTGTACGCACGGCTACAAATCAAGCTATACATAACCAATATAAGCTGACTTCTGTTTGTACGATAAACCTATACAATGCGAGGTCAGCTAAAACTGGAAATGCTGGGTTGATTTGTCGCCGTATGTACATTGTACAGATAAAAGTCGATTAACTCTTCAGTTTTTAAAATCTTGATTGTATACTTAGTAGGTTTTTTAAATCGAATCAGAAGTAAAATAAAAATAATAAGTATAAATACTCTGCCGCGACGCCTTCTAGCGGTGTCAGGGCTCCACGTAGTGGTTATTTTGGCCCACAGCTCATTAGGCATACGGCAGACGGGGCCAGCCAGTCCTCGTAGAAGATGACGGGACGAGCTGGAGTAAACAAACGACCAGTGGTCGACTTAAGCCCTGGGTCGAAAGAGCTGGGAGTCATGGGGAGAGGACTTTGCTCAGCAGTAGGATGATGCAGACTAACAGAAATTAAGTAAGTTCAAACTCTTAGTTACATGAAATGCTGAAATAATCATTTTATAAAATAATAATACATATGTACAGCCACCAGCAGGTCAAGCTACCCGAAACTAACAAATTTTTCCAATCAACTTTGAACCTTAACGCTATTGAGATAAAGTTGAAAATCTACTAAAGAAATTTGACAGATTGTAGTAGCTTGATGTGCTGGCGTCTGTACATGTGAAAAAACAAGCAAAAGAATCATAAGGCATCAAAAAATGCTGAAATACAACTTTTCGAATAATTTTGTGTCAATTTAGATGAAATCTCCAAACGGCTGGTTGACACTTCCCGTGTCCCAGGGCTAGATTTTACCTTGGCCAGAAGCTAAGTATTGCCATACAACGTGGCAATGTTGCCAGTCTCTTCGGTAAGTACATTGCCAATCGACAGCGATGCGGAGGAATTTTTCGACGCCATATTTTAGTTTGTTAATAGTTTTAGTTAGGTTAGGATATCATATATTTTTTTGAATACTTTGTTAGGTTATTTAGTATTAGAAGTCCGTGTATTATTGTTATCCTTAATTTAGATGATGTGTAAGAGTAGCAGATTAAGGGCCGGTTGTTTCAAACGGTAGGTTAAGGTAACATACGTACATCAAATAATAACGATTACGTAATCGTTATTATTTGACGTACGTCAAGGCCATAATTTTGTCAAAATTTTGTGAAACAACGCTTTTTACGATAATTAGCGCCATTTTTGACGCGTGCGTCAAGTGGACTAGAAACAACCTGTCCTTGACCATAACTACCCTTAATTTCACATTAAATCTCAATCTCAAATCGTTTATTGCAATCCATACTGTACAATTACAGGTGATAAATCAAAGAAAAATAATAGAAACAATTGTGGACCCTGTCGGGCACAGCAAATTTTTAAATAAGTAGAGAATGGAAGAGCGCTTTATTCATTTTCATTGTTATTAAGTTAGAATTATTTTATATCCTATTACCTATGTATTTATATTTCCATTCATCACTTATTCTATTAATATTTTTATACGCAGGTCTATCTGTTCATTTATTATTTATTTAAATATATTTAATATTGCTTATTTCTTTACTCGCTTAAACTCGAGAGACAAAAGAATTCTTCCACTGTCCAACCCTCTAATTCCGACGTCCTGAAAGGATACCTCCCCTGCTACCTTGGGACTCAAAATGAACATAACTGTCATATTTGAGTAGCGTTCTTGTCTCACACAGAGAATGGCGTGACGTCATTGTATGTGTAAGTACCTACAAAGGTTTTGTTTAGCGCCATGTAGGTTGATGTGTGGAGGCAGGGTTGATGCCTTTTGGTATTTTAATTTCAATAAGACTTTTTATTCCCTGCAGGGTAAGGCAGAGATGTACACACGGCTACACATCAAGCTATGCAAAACCAGCATTGGCTGACCGTTCATTGTGAGAAAATATCATACAAAGTGCGGCCAAGACAAACTGGTTTTGTATAGTTTGACGTGTAGCCGTGTGTACCTATAGCACACCCATATGTCGGCAGTTATGTTTAAGCTCCATTTAATAAGGAGTGAGCCTTTTCCCATCAACCGGGCACAAATTCAGGTTCCGGGCTGCTACAAAGAAAATTCCAGATGGAAAAACCCAACAATATTTTGCCCGACTCGGCAATTGAACTCAAGACCTCATGCTCAGTAGCCGCTCTTGAGACCACTCTAGACCAATGAGCAGTCATTACAAATCCTACTAATATTACCTATAAATGTGAAAGTTTGTATGGATGGATGGATGGTTACAGTTTCACGCCAAAACTACTGAACGGATTTGAATGAAATTTGGCACACAGATAGTTTATAACCAAGATTAACACATAGGACACTTTTATCCCGATATTCCCACGGGATTGAAACTTATGCGGGTGAAAGCAGCTAGTAAGTTTATAAAATCGTTGCTATACAAACTTGAACAGAAATCTTGAAGAAGGCTTGTAATTATTGCTGTCAGAAACAGCTGTCTTTCAAAAATAATTATGCTTATTATAAAATATAAATACTTAAAACCTACCTATTAATTTATATGAAATGGAAGAAAGAAATATAATATTCTAATTCAATTAAGGGCTGATTTTACCAAAGTTTATTTTATTATATTTATTTTATCCGTGGAATAAAATTGAGGTCCGACAGTTCTAGTATGAAAAAACTATCAAAAATTTAAAAAAAAAATATCAGGATAATACTTTTCTAGGTATACAACTTTGGTCAAATTTGCCCTAAAAAGTATGAATGTTATAGCAAGTTGCCAAACTCAAACTCAAAAATGTAATAATCCTGTCAACTTGGAAAGTCAGAGAAATTGATCACCAATGTTTATTAATTAATTAGGTATAAGCTAAGATTTAAAATAATAATACATATTATGTACATGTGAAAAGATAAGCAAAAGAATCATAGGGCATCAAAAAATTCGTCCGCGTCGCTGTCAACAGGAACAGTGCCCAAAAGGCCGGCAGCATTGCCACGTTATATGGCGAAGCAAAAAACGTCAAAGCGATTATTTCAATTAAGTCATTTACTCTTGAATTGTCAAAGGAGTCGTTCATTCGGAAAGATGAAGCTAATAATTGTACTTCGTTATCATTGGGCATACCTACTTACCTACGCTGAAAAGGTATAGTTATTTCTATTTTTAACCGACTTCTAAAAAAGATGGAGTAGAGGTATTTTTTTTTTATATTTGTTCGCGCACAACTCCGTCGTTTGCCAACCGATTTGAATTTTTTTTTTTTTGTAGGAAAGGGTATACTTCCCAAATGGTCCCATTGAAATTTCGACAAGATCTGATGATGAGTTTCGGAGACAGACAAGGAAATCTTCAATAAATGCCAACAAGTCAACGGCTATAGCTGCTATCGCTTGTGTAGGTATGTATTGTTTACGCAATCACACAACATAACTTCACGCCTGTACCCCCTAAAGGGGTGCGCAGGTGTTCAGTATACCACGGTACACCCTCATTTCTGTCAAAGTTGTTTTGTTATTGGGGTACCTCTAATCTTGTAAGTATATACGAATTTGTGTGGGGTAGGTACAACTAAAAAGTGAAAAATAAAAACTATTTTACAAAAAAACAACCGACTTCCAAAAAAAAACACTACCAAGAGAAAAATAACTTTAATTTCGGAAGTCGGTGTCAAAAAATGAAAATGCGGAACCAGCGACACCGACTTCCGAAATTAAAGTTATTTTTCTCTTTGTAGTGTCTTATAAAAAAAAGGTCAACTCTATCGATAAGAAGTCACTGTAATCATTTTACAGGCCAGTCATTATTTTGTAATCTTTCAACCCTCTAATAATAGTGGCTTATCAAAACCTTTACAACTTGCCGCACGCCCATTTACCAAATTACCGTCATTACTTGCCTTCTGCGGGACATTTTCTTCAATTTTCACAAACTATAATGCAGTAATGAGTGGAAAATATTTTCGGCGATGTAGGGTTAGGTAATCAAATTTTTGTTAACTTTGCAGTTTCCTATTTTTAGACACGTGCAAATTAGGAATAAGTGAAGGTAAAACTATTTAGATATTGTATTAAAAAATACATTTGACAGTTTTAGCTTTTGTAAAGGTTTCGATTACCAATCTTCAGCAATAATAGTCTAATCGAATCAAATCGAATCGATTCATCTCTCCTAAATACAGATTACTCAGTAATCTAGCAGTGAGCAGTGGTGGTAACGGCTGTGACTGACGAGCTGTAGGTGAGGAAACCGGCATGTCCTAGTGTCCCAGCAGTGGGAATATAATGTTCCCACTGGCTGATCATGCAGTGATCTAGTTAGGTGAGCAGGGATTCAGCTAACAATTCGGCGTACCTACCATGTAATTAATAATGCATACTTTGTAAGTCCCTCATGAACTACAAAACCTTTATGAACCTTAATAAAATTTGATATTTCTCGGGACCCTGGGGCCCCGGACCTTTGGAAGGCGCACAAGCGCGCGCCCTTTAAACGTTTTGATGGATAAGACATTATATTATTATCTAATCATTACCCTGAATGGAAACCTTAATTTTTTAACATCAATTTTTATTTATAAGCCCTTTATTCTGAATTGGTTTTACTCGGTTGTATGTTGTTAAAGTCATCATCATCTGCCTAGCCTTTTCCTATGTAGGGGTTGGCTTCCAGTCTAACCGGATTCAGCTGAATACCAGTATTTTACATGGAACGACTGCCTATCTGACCTCCACAGCCCAGTTACTGGTTAATACGAAACCCCTTGGTAAGACTGGTTGTCAGACTTTCGGGCTTCTGACGACCCGTAAAGACTGTCAAAGATCCACGAATGACAGTCGAGACCAACGGCTTAACGTGCTTTCTGAGGCACGGAGTGGTCTTGGTATGTAAATATGGTCACCTATCCACGGACCAACGCGGTAACCGTAGCTTAACCTGATCGATCGACCCGTGCGGCTGGTATTACTTAGCCACAAGCCCCTGTGTGTTGTTAAAGTATGTCTCTCAAGTCAGCTTGCCTCTTGGCAAAGCCCCCTCTAGCTGTTTCTATTGAATTCCATCACGAGCCACTCTCCTCCAGTGAGGGCCCGCTGTAAGTTTTATCTCGTCCTCCAATCTCCTTTGTTGCTTTCCTCTTTTCCGTTTACTATTTCCGGGATACCAATCAGTTATTAATTTACACCATTTTTCCTGTTGTGCTCTCATCATGTATTCAGTCCACCTCCATGTTTGCTGGTCAATTCTCGAAGTTTATTATAGGATGTTATATTTGCTGGCTCTTTCAAAATTAATTTCGGAGCAATGGAATATTTTTAACTAAATTCAAAAAAGGAGGTGGTTCTCAATTCATCTGTATATATTTTTATCTTATATTTTCTTCTGTAACTTTAACTCAATTGTTTTATTAGGGCTGATTTAACAAATGTCAAATATATTTTTATCCGTTGAGTAATCAAACTAATAGTCTGACCGTTCTAGTATGGAAAATCTGTCAAAAATTCAAAATTTATTCTCAGGATAAGACTTAATCTAGGTATAAAAGTTTGATGAAATTCACCCTTAATGCCAACAACCACAACAGTACAATTACCGACAAACACGTTAAACACTCCCATATTATTTGAACTTCTTAAACTTTTCAACTCAACATGTAAATTCGACAATGACGTTTAATTAATATCATGTTGAACGTTCAATTTCATCCTGACGATCACATTTGTGCAGTTTAAATTATTTTGGACTAATTATACGCTTCATGCATGTTACGTCATGAATTTTAACAGCATTGTAAGCAGGATTTTTTTTGCCATGGTTGGTCTTCCTGAGGCGCACACTATTGTTGTGAAAACATTATTTTTACTTTTCATTTTGTTAATTTGTATTTTTTGTTTCACGAACTACGTGCAAATTAACTTTACTGCTACTTTTTTTTCTTTCGAATTTGGTTGGTGTGTTATATGGTTTTATTGGAGTTTGCCATCGGAATCGGAAATCTATACTTATAATAAATCTGTAGAAGTGAAAATTCTGTACATTGAAAATATAAAAAAAATAAATAGCAGGGGGTGTTACTAGACCGACACCGAACCCAAAAATGTGATTAAAAATTTTTTTGGTCTGTCTGTCTGTCTGTCTGTTTGTTCAGGCATCACGCAAAAACTACCGGTTCGATTACGATGAAACTTGGTATAATTATTCTTTAATATCCTGGGCACAACACTGGGTACTTTTTATCCCGGAAAAGTATATACAATAAAAAACAAACTTAATTTTGCGGTTCGATCCCTAGACCCGATTACTGTACCAACCGCAAATAATAAGTTTGTCGTAGGTTACGTCACAGTATCTTAGCCGTGTGCAGTGTCCCTAAGTTATGCTCTAAATGTAGTGCTGAAGGTTGAATTTGGCTTGCACCGTTCGCAGCACACGCGTGGCGCGCGGCCGCGCGCGCATTACGTTAGTACTTATCCTTACCTATGGCATTACATTTTTTGAACTTTGATTTGAACGGACGTGTCGAGTGGCAAGCGTTCGTTCTTATTCTTATTTTAACTGCTACGTGCAATTCTAAACCGTGCTTTTCAGTGCGACCTTTTTATTCCTTTTAGTTTTTAGAGTTATTTAGGTTTATTTTTATAAGTCGTAGGGATAGATTTTAATTTTAAAGTATAGGTAGGTAGTATATTTGATAGTGTACGTAGTGACCGTAGGTTATTTTATAATACGGTTAGGTAGGATTAGTCATTCGTATAGATATTAGTTTTTAGGGATTTTGCTTATTTATTGAGTTTAGATTAGTTATCATCAGAAATATTATTATGGTATTTAGGTAGGTAGGTATTTTATTTTCTGTTATTGAGTTTTTTTTTTAATTAGGTAGGTACTTAGGTAAAGATATCATATAGGTACCCTCTTAATCACCACTAATGAGACACAATTGGTTTTCTATTGTAATTAGCCACAAAGGGCCCGCGAGATACCTAGATGGAATCCTCGGGAAGCACATACATTTTATCCTGTTAGCACGTTCCCGTGGGATAATTTCCGACATCCACGCGGGCGAAGCCGCGGGCAGAAGCTAGTTTTAAATGATAGCCTAGAGAGATTTGTGCCCGGGTAATAGCCTGTTATATTAACGGCCAAACCCAATAACCTATTTATTTAAGAAAAGTACAGCCACGTCACGTATCCGTCACCTATTGACCGATATCGTACCTATTGACAGATAACTACTGATGGTAGCCAGTATAATTATAACTGTCAGTATAATATAATCATACAGATCGGTACTGATATGGGGATAAACCAGAGATATATAAGTTTTTCTACCTCCAGTATGCCAGAACTGGTGATAGATAGGTTGGGTTTGGCCGTAAGTGGATGGGACTAAAACATAACTAATGATGAATGTGGGTGTAGGTACTGTATATCTCTGCCCTCCCCTTCTGAGAATACTCGCGTGATATGTCCATAATGCAGGAACCTATTGTTATTATTTCTATTGAATCGTATCAAACCGAAACTATTTAGTTAAACAATTATGTGCTCAAAATTGCATAAAATGAATAATGATTTAATTGTGAAATTACGTCGGTACAGCGGATTAAACATACCTACTCAATGATAACAATATTTCAGTTTAGTAATAATACTCGGGGCTAAGTAGGCCTTTGCCCAGCTGTGGGACAGTAACAGCTAATAACAAAAAAAACTCGAGGCTAGAAATACTTATTATTTTTAGACAGTTTAATCACAAAGGAATAACTATTAAAGTATTTAATTGTTATTTTTGAACGGATTGCTTGCAAAAATAAATAACTTCAGACCATTTTGTAGGAGGTACGAAGGAGAAATCGGTTATAAATATCCGCCTGACCTCAATTTGACCCTCATAAATTGGTACCTATGAGAACCCACACACCTGACGCATTCTACGAGCAAAACTCGGTTCATTATGTTTTTCTAGTGTATTGGCTACTCCGGTAGGCATAAAAAAAATAACCAGTCATCACCTCTTTCATTCAGGAATGAGGGCTTCGGTTTTTAACGACGCGATTGTCAATTGTTTTCGAGTGTTCGAGTTTTTTAGAATGTTGCTGAGTTTTAAAACTGACAGATTTCATACCTAATTATTTTGAGACCTGCTTTTGCAATAGTCAGATTTTTTTTTCTGGGGAATAAATATTGCTGTTTGACAGCTTTTGTACAGAAATTATGTCAAACTGTCATATAATAATTATTCTTCGGATATAAGTTTCAAATAGCAAAATAACAACCGAGTCTATGAATCAGTCAGTGAAGATAATGCTCTAAACCACTTAAAGGATTAAAGGTCCCATTTGGCTTATATCACAACAAAGACGTCTTACGGAACGTCTTCAGTTAAATGGAAATCAAAAGAAACCCAGCTCTTCACTCCCCAAATCGAATCCTCACAAAACGCGGCAACTTTGCAAGCTGACAGAACAAAGAGACAAACTTGCAGTATACTAAAAGCTCTCTCTTTGATTGCAGGAGCGCGGTATAGTCATGGTGATGGTATCGGTATGACAGTATGTTTGTGGGACACGGTACGGCCACTTGGCAGCCGAGAGCCCTACAGTTGATGCATTTCGGTACTTCTAGTTTCCGTGCTAGTTTTTATGTTCGTGTTTTTTTCTTTACGCTGTTGTGTTTACGGATGGGTTCTTCTGTTCGGCCAAATTTGTGTTTTATTTTTGAAAACTTGACGGTATTATTCCACACACACTATAATATGTCTTTGACAGACTCCATTGAATGCAGTGAGAGGCCGAAATACACGATAATTAATAATTATAGTTGATAGACATAGCATAACTTCACACCTTGTTTCCCCGAAGGGGAGAGGTGTACTATAGTACACCCATATTTTCCGAGTTATGTTGAACTCCCATGTCCCCTCGCCCCCTATGGGCGAGCCAAACAGGCACAAAACCAGACTCCGGGCTGCTACAGAAATTTCAGATGGAAAAACCCAATAACACTTTACCCGACCTGGGAATCAAACCCAGGAGCTCACGCTCATGCGCAGTAGCGCTTGTTTGCCACAAAACCAACGAGGCAGTTAACGTCGCCAACAAGTTGTTGAAAGAAGTTTGTTAAAAGTTTTAGAACAGAGGGCTGCAATGTCTCTCCTATGGATCAACTGTACTAAACGTGCCGCCAATGCGGTGCGTGTTCAATATAACAACGCTTTTAGGGCAAAATTACAACATATAAGTGAAAAATAAAAACTTTTTTGCAAAAAAAAAACAACCGACTTCCAAAAACGACACTACAAAGTGAAAAATAACTTTAATTTCGGAAGTCGGTGGCAAACAACGAAAATGCGAACCCGACGACACCGACTTCCGAAATTAAAGTTATTTTTCACTTTGTAGTGTCGTTTTTGGAAATCGGTTGTTTTTTTTTTTTTGCAAAAAAGGTTTTTTCTTTGAATCTTTTTTCGCCAGGTTGCGGGGCAGTAGCAACACCCTCTTGACAGTTATTGCTGAGAGGCATGATCAAAGCCCCATTATGAGGCGTCTTATAAAACCCACCCTGTCTGTGTCTTTAGTAGAATGTAAGTACTAACATAGTTTATTAGTTAAATTATCTAATAACATCTAGAATTGTCAGTTTTCCTTGTAGTATTGTTGTTAGTTTTTTTTTTTTGTCTTTGGATCTATTGTTGTCCGTGAAATAAAGAATATTATTATTATTTGACATTGTTGTAACTAAATACTAGACAAGCTTTGTCTTTTCTTTGAGAGTCGAGTTCACTAAAGTAGGTATCGAATTTCCTATTAAAACAAGACCCTTGGTTTAAGTTCCTGACCTAAGATGTCTCTCATAAACTGCTCGTAATGAAGTAGTTTCCCTTTTATCGCTAACTAACACTATTAAAACGTCTTTGACTTAGAGCAGGAAATACATTTTAGATTGCCCAAGGAAATGGAAATCTAGTACTGAAAAGAACAAGAATATAAAAGACTAGCAGCACCCGTGGTATCACCCGCTTAATATTCGATCCCGTGGGAATGTCGGGATAAAAAGTATCCTATATGTTAATCCTGGTTATAGACCAAATGTGTGCTAAATTTCACCCAAATTCGTTCCGATCTCGAAAGACTAACAAACATCCATCCATCCATCCAAACTTTCACGTTCATTTATTATAATAAATATTAGTAGGATTATAAATACACCGTGTTCTTTACGTTATCCATGAACTTTGGCAAACGCTTCTATAGCTTTTACAAATCAAATCTAACAAAGGAAGTTGTACTTAAAAAGGCTTCGTTACAAAGATAATTGCAATTTCATTTAATGAAATTTAATTGAGCTATGCAGTAAGAAAGGGTCTTAATTGGGCCTATATTGCCGCTTAGTGCAATTAAAATAATAAATCTATCAAATGATTCTAATAAAGAGGCATGCATATCGGGTGATTTACGTCAAGGTATTTAGTTTGTATGAAAATTAACAAAAAAATAAGAATTTATTAATGTGTCCATAATGAAAAATGCTTATTTCCATGGTCTGAACATCTGGTTGAAGTTTATGTATATCGTCCGGAACACGGTGTATACAAATACACCCAGTAGGCTTGTTCGTAACCGCTACAGTTGTAAAGGACTCGTAACTTCGGAAAAAATATAAAACAATAACAAAGAAATGCGTGTAATGAAACGTAGAATGAATTATGCCTTGCCTGCCTTTTATTTATTTTAGGGCGCTCAGAACTTATGGCCAAGATACCCTGCAAGTTATTTTTTTGAAAAGGGGTCTGTGGTCAGAAGTTCAGAACCTTGTTTACCTACTGCCAGCAATCTTCATATTACCTATTTTTATTATTTATTTATTTCTCTAACTGCCCGTGAAATCATCAAAATACCAGGCGCTGCGACATTTATTTTTTTTAATGTCACAGCATCATGCTGAGATGGGAGCCTTTTGGCCTCGTACAGGACTATCTGTTTTTTTTTTTTACTTTCTCTTTATAAGATTTTGTTTTTTTATTTAAATTTATGATTGTGTTTAGTTTGGTTTCTGATCTTCCTGTACTAGTCACAATAAATACTTTTTCTTTCTTTCAACCTCACTGGGTGGCCGAAACATAACAAGGTAGTGTAGGCCAATAAAATTCTATTGTGTGTCGCCGAATGTCTAGGTACTGTGTCCCTGATGCAAATAGCTCACTGGAAGCACTTACGCAACTATATTTTAACTAAACAGACAGCTGTGCTGCTGGGGAGTTTGTTCCGCCACTTCTTCTTCCCAGCGATAGCACTAGGAAGTGGCGAAGGGCGGGCGTTTTTGGGGGACTGTCTTTTGTAATTTTGACGTTCGAAAAGTGCTGATTCTCAGCCTAATTTGAATAAATGACTTTTGATTTTGATTTTTGATTTTGATTTTGATTTCTTCCAATACCAAATTTGGTTACGTAATTCGGGCGCCCCGACACACGTGAACGTGTTTCCAATTTTGCGTACAACGACACTGTAACCTGATTCTCGAATGCAGGTTACTCGGCATATACACAAAAACAGTAAATTGTTCTATTGTGCGAGTTATCAAACACAACTCCTTAATTAAACCGGTCCCTAACAATAATTGACCGGCCAACTTGAAATACGATATTACCCACTATGCTACACATGCTATGTTACTAATACTAAACATTCGGAACCCGCCTCCAACGATAAACATCAACCCCTTTAAATTAACAGTCACATGTAAATATTTCACAAAGTGGGAGTTGAGAACAAAGCGTATAAAACCGAGGCAGAAATCCGAATCTCACCTCTTTTGTTACCACTATTTTGTATAGAGGGGGAATGTTCGTCGTTCCTTTGTTACGAAGTTTCCACTGCACAGAATCCACAATACAACTCAATGTTACGATAAAAAGTTTGTGCGCGATTGTATCGCGTCGTTTATCCGACTGATTGGAAATTAAATCGTTGACGTAAAATGTGACGCATTTTCGCCATTAAATGTTAATTTTAAATTGATATAGGTCATTTCACACTTTTGTTCATTTGTCTAAATAATTAATTGGTACGAATTTAATGGAATTCGGATTTACAGAAACGTTTCCGAAGAGGAGTGATGCAAGCCTTGAGTTTTTCAGGTGTTAATTAAAATTCCTAAAAATATAGACTGTGTTTTTTCGGGAGAAGACCGAAAAATTGCTACGCAGGGGGTTCAGAATCGTGTACATACTGTATCCATGGTACCATCCTGTACATGGTCCGTGCCACCCTGTTTAATATTGAATAAATAGCTAAAAAGCTACAAGGTATACAAAAAATAATATTCTTTATTACTTTTTCACAAATTACCAGATGAAAATGGTATTCCGAGCATCCCAGTTCCAACACTCGTGAACTGAGACAAAACACGATGTGTGCCGACAAACATGTCGCGTCAGTCGAGCACAATAGATCCTTTGCGTTGTATTTGAAGAAGAGTAGGTACCTACCTACCTACGAGTACGTACCTACCTCTGTCAATACAACCCGCTGATTTTTAGGATTAGAATTTCTGTTGTCTACTAAAGCGATTGGAATTTCGGTATTTGTCCGGCTAAACTTTTTGTCTTTAGATTTAATACAGGCCAGTGTAGCCCGGAGTCTGGTTTTGTGCCGCGTTGATGGCAATAGGCTCGCTACCTATTAAATACATGCGACTTTAACATGACTAGCGAAATGTGAGTTTGCTATAGGCACACCTCTGCTCTCTCTCCTTCGAGGATACAAACGTCATGTTATGTTATCCAAGGTTTTTTTTGATATCCCATAACTCTAGGGTATGACTGGGACCATATCAAAGAATCAACTGGCACATGAATTATTTTTCAGTTGTAATTAATTTTTGTTTTAATTTTTCACACAAAAGAATAATATAGATAATATTAACAAACTTACAGTACACAAAAGTATTAGCATTTGAGACTGAACTAGGCATAGCCTGTATTTCAGCCTTCAACGCCGATTCCCCTGCGTTACAAATTAAGAATAAATAATTCGACAAAGTCACGATTATTAATGTAAAACACCCTTACGGGAAATATGACACTGTCGCATTTTCTTAGCCTTAAAATATATGAATGTTTGGTTTGCATGAAAATGAATTACTCGTATTTATCAATAAAACTTACATACCTATACACGTATCTTAATATCTTCGAAACTACGCATTTTTGGACCACATATTCTAGGACTTTTTGTATTATTTTTACTTATAGAATATAACCCTAGAGTTATGGGATATAAAAAAAAAACACGTTGTATACAAAAAACAGTAAAGAAGCAATCACCAGAAGCAAATGATATTCCCAGCATCCCAGTTCCAATACTCGTGTACTGAGAAAAACACGACGTTTGCTGGTAAAAAGATCGCGTCAGTCGAGCACAATAGATTCTTTGCGTTGTATTTGAGTACCTACCTACAGTACCTACCTCTGTAAATACAACCCGCTGATTTTCAGTATCTGAATTTTAAAGCTACTGGAATTTTGGTATTTGTCCGGCTAAGCTTTTTGTCTTTAGAAATCCGTTGACTCGTAGAGAATGCCTCGTAGCAGTCCGCCTCAGTACCAGTACTTCACATGATTAATTAATTTAAAACTAAGGTCTTAAATTCAAATAATTTCAAGAATGTTCACAGTCCGAAGGTCAATTCTTATAATCAAAAACGTTTAAAATCTAGTCGCAATCTTCATCTCAGCGACAATCAATGTCAAAAACTAGTCAAAAATGTAAGGAAATTATTAGAGGTAGTTTTGACAGATCCAGACTGGGATCAGACTATGAACGTTCTTAAAATTACGAGAATTGCCTCTCTTCTTTGAAGCAAGTATTTGTGCTTTTACCTACCTACCGTTCAGAGAAGGCGGTGGAGCAAGTCGATCTAACGACTTACAAAAAGTCATTAGCGCGGACGTTATTCATCTTGTACGTCAACAAAAGAGATAAATATGCAGGGTCGTCGGATATAGTTGAAGTTTAGTAAGAAACCGATGGATGTTTTCGAATGAAAATTAGTTTGATAAATGAACTGTTTGTTTTCTAATAATGAAATAAAATTTTATCCGAAAAACTCAATCCGTTTCTTACTAAACTTCAACTATATCCGACGACCCTGCATACTTATCTCTTTTCTTGACTATACAGTATCAGCATTCGCCTGCCCTTATCTCAATTTATTTGAGGTCGGCGCAACATGTCTTTTTCTTCAACACTTCTCTATTAGTCGTCATCTCGGTAGTCATCCACTTTTCTAACCATATCATCATGCACACAGTCCATCCATCGTTTCTTTGGACTGTCCCTCCTGATAATAGCCATTCATCCTGTACATTTGGAATAAATTGATTGGTATGTGTGTATGTATGTATCTCTTCACTACTCTCGGTTGACTGGTAGAGAATGCCTAAGGCATTAAATCCGCCTTTGTACCGTTTTGTGCGAAAATTTTTAATAAATATGTGATTTTAATTTGCGATGAATAATTAAACAAAAGTATAATTGAAAGTAACAACAACAATGAACGTTAAACACCAATCGGAAAACAATACAAAATATACAGATAGGTATATGGAAGGTTGGTGCGGGAAAATTCACCTGATAATATTAATGCTCTAATTGCAATTAACAACAAAGAGGCGAATCGTATGTTTCTGAGGGGGAGTATATGGAGTAATGACGTCATCTTAACCAGCTAAAAGAACCCTCTCTTTGAAGATGTAATGTCATTACCAGTGATAGGAATAGGTAGTGCCTATTTGCCTAAACTTCGAAGAACAGAGACAAGAAACGGAGACTTCCTTAGGACTAATTTTTTTCCGGGACATTTGTCCCGAAAAAAAAACACATAGAATATTGTTATAACTTACAACAATATTCAATGTGTTTTCCTTTAGAGCCCATAGAGGATAAGTTATTATTATGGAGTTATAAATAATTATAAATGCTATGTCTAGTCGCAAACTTTAGGTAAATATAGACGAATTACTTATTCCAAATAACATATTTTATTAATGTATTTAAAAGTGATGTCCCGGAAAAAAATTTAGTCCTAAGGAAGTCTCCGTACCTACGTACCTCCGTACCTACCGTACCTATTCCTATCACTGGTCATTACGCAGGAAGTTTCAACCAAAATTAATTTCAAAATGCCTGTCATCTTTGCTATGTCTTTTAAAAGCGTCTAAGAGACTTCTAGAACAGTGGTTGCCAAGCGGTAACGGCCCCGACTTACAAGATGTAGGTCTTAAGACCGAACCCAGACAGGCGCTTTACTTTATGTAAGTCATTTAATCACTACTGCTTTTAAAACGGTGATGGAAAATATCGTGAGGAAACCGGCATGTCGTAGAACCAAAAAATCGAAGACATGTGACATCTACCAACCAGCAGTGGGCCTGCGTAGTAGATTACAGCCCACTCCCTCTCGAATAGAGGAGGCCTGTGTCCCAGCAGTGGGAACATTATAGGCTGATTAAGTAATATTTAACACATTCCATAATATTACTCTGTCACGCAAAAACTAATGAACGAATTTTGATGAAACTTTACAGTAATATAGCTTATAATACATCAGAATAGCAGATAGAATATTTTTATCCCGATATTCCCCCGGAATCGACACTTATGCGGATAAAACCGCGGGGCGCAGCTTGTATAAAATAAACCAACTGTTTTATCTAAGCGCCCTACCACACAACCTTTAAAATTTTCCGCCCGCACGGCTATCGCAGGATAAACAAAACACTCGATATCAATTTTTCGGCCACAGCCTCTATTCATCTTATCTCCACGGGTATATAGGCGGGGAACGGTAATGGTGTTTACCCACAGAGAGCTGCCCCCATCCGACCAAGGATTACGTTCGTTTTTTATTTATTTATTTGTAAAGTAGCTTCATTATCGGACCCCTGTTTATTCTTGAGCGCATCGCTGCGACAATTTCGTCTGATACGGCTTTTATAGAACGACTTGCTAGCTTCTTTTTTTATTTGTATTCCGTTCTCTTTGTGGCTGTATTCAATTACAATGGATTTTCAAAGGGAGTGCGTTCCCTTGACCTATTTTATTTCGAGTTACGATCATTTGAGAGGGTAATCAAAGTGAATTGTATTAGGGCTATTGTTGGTTTATTTTATTACTTTTGAAATTAACTACCTACCCGCAGATTTGACTTTTCATCTCTTTGTAAAATATTATTATACTGGCTGAATTTTTTAACTGACTAGACAAAAACAGGGTATAAATAGGTGAACGTATGAAACAATGGCGCCGATTCCTTTGTTCACAAACTAAACTAAATTTAAGTTCAGTGCATCTTTTTCTTTCTATTCCACTAAGAAAAGGACAGAAGATAAATATTAGTTTAGTCCTGTCAAATTAGGATACTCCATAGACAAGTTAGACGTGATTAAAAAATTGGCTACTAAAAATACGTCAATTTACGTAAGGCGCTGATTCATTTGACAGAACTGAACTAATGATAAATGATTTTATTTTGTAAGTAGGTTTGTACAAACACTTTTACACGTCAATCATATTTCAAAACTAGATGAGGTCGGCGTTTCCTATCTGACTAGTCTGAGAGAAACAAACTCAGACGTCACAGTCTCTTTTAAAGTCCAGACATAATCTTGGTCAGATCATATGAAGACCATGTAGGTCGATGTCTGAAATGATCTTTTGAGGAAAGAACCACACAGATTGATAGGACCTGTCCAGTTAGTGCACGCATATGTCAGAAATCGTGCAGCTCAACTCAAAACTTAAGGAGCTCAACGATTCGACGAACAATACCAAAGAAAGGACATTTGGGTAGGCCACATTAATTACTCAAACTGCCAGACCATGACAAAAACTAACAGAACAGAGAGAAAAATAAAAAATAAAATGACCCACATAGTCTTCACATTCACAATAATTAAAATAATAGAATACTTTACAAAGTAAGCAAATGTCATATATCAAATTCATTAATGTCAAAGTGTATATAAAAAAAAACAACAACAAAACAAAAAAAAAAAAACATTCAATATGTAAAAATTGCTATATTCAATATGTAATAATGGTTCTTCTATCCATTTCTTAATGAAATAGAAAGAAAAAGATGTACTGAACTTAAATTTAGTTTAGTTTTTGAACAAGGGAATCGGCGCCAGTAACTGGAAAAAAAGAGATTTCTGGGCTTCTACCCTGTTCTATCTTTTATATGTATGTCTTTTATACCTTGTTTTTGCCCAGACGGTAAAAAAGTCAGACGGTGTATATTATTTGTTTGTATATATTGTTTTTTTTCTCAAATCTTTCGTTAATCTTTTTAGTCCCTACCTAATCTGGAACGTTAGGTACAATTACTGGTGCCTTTAATTTGTTCTTCAGTATTTACGTGCTTCTAATACAAATGAGTGAACAGAAAAATCCAATAACAATTAGCATTCCCTTCGCCGAGCCAATGTACGGTCTACTGCATGTAGTTGTAACATTTACACTATGAAAACCTCCTAACTGGTATGAGAGAAAGTTGTTGTCCAACTCAAATGGTTGAAATGTACATGCGGTTGATTGTACCACAGCTTTGTACTTATGTGTTTAGTTATTAGATTTCCTTTGGGAACAATAATTACTCGGTTCATACTCAATCTAACATTAGTATTCCCTGTGAAAAGTTTGCTAAGTTTATGCATCAAATGCCAATGCAATCATCAGACACCCGAAATGCGAATCTCTTGATATCTGCAGATTAAACAGTCGAAACTGAGCAGTCTATCCATCTGACAGCTCCATACTCCTTGATTTCGATTGATGTTTTGAATTCACAGAAATATCAACTTTTTTCCGTGTAAACTAGGTTGATTTCAGAATTAGTGGTACTATTGAAAAGTTGTAGCGTAATTGTACTTTATGTGTGGGTATTAAAGTTATTTCTACAAAAGACACGTTTTTGTTTACGTATTTGGAAACTAAAATGCACACGCAGGATACCTTATGACTTGGTTGCAAACGTTAGGTTAGGAGGAGGAACGAACATTTACGAAATTTCTTATTTAAAAAAAGATAATTGGAAATCTCTATGTCTAAAAGTTTCTATGGAAAATTTAAAATCGGTCTTTAGCTGTAACACTATTTTTCTAAAATGTTCTTAATTTACTTTTTAGACCTATATATCCTGCTTATGCATAGGAAGTTTCATTAAAATCGGTTCATGCATTTCGAAAAACAAGAACTTGAAAGTTTGCATGAAATGCCGTACGTTGTAATCGCTCTTAATTCATGGTTACAGATTGCGCGGCGATGTCCCTGCCACCCTGTATAACATTCAAATTTCAGCGACGCTTAGGAAAATTACACATTTCGTAGCAGGTGGCTGCTACGAGATGTAACATACGGCGTAGCTAGCGTAGCAGTGACGTCATCGCCTACGTTAATTCGTAGCAACACGTCGCTACGTTTCTCTCGTACAATCAATCTATCTCCATCATGTGCATTGTGTAGCTGTAGGTATATATTTTGTTTCAAATATATATCTAAAGCTACGAGATACACAGTGCTGATACACGTCATAAAACTTTATGTGCTTACTGCATATAAAGTTTTGTGATGGTATCTCATGATAGACGAAAACCAGAAAATAATCAGAAAGAAGACTGGTTCTTTCCTCCAATTCAGATACCAATCTACATGGTCTTCACATGATCTGACCAAGATTATGTCTGGATTTCAATAGAGACTGTGACCTCTGAGTTTGTTTCGGCCTTTCTTCTCAGAGTAGTCAGATAGGAAACGTCTACCTCATTTAGTTTTTTATTTAAAATATGATTGATATGTAAACCTACTTACCGAAAAATAATCATTCATCATTTAATTCTTCCCATAAATGAGAAAGTTATACAGCTGTCACTGAATTCAAGTTAGTGAAGCGACTTTATTACCTGATCACACAGGGGAGTACTCATGTATTCGTATATCGGTATCTCGAAGAATATCGATACCGATATAAATTATACTCAAGTATACGAGTCTCAGGATGAGGAGGTAATAAACTTTATCATAGGTATATAAAGTACAGGAAAGAGTATTTTATACAACGGGTTTGTAAAAGGGACAAGTAAAGAAAAAGGTAAGTCTGAGCTTGAAGGGATTTTTTCTGCATGCGTAGGTAATCGTTTTGTATGAATGTTGTATGAGGCTCAAAGGTCTCTGCACACAGGTTCGGGACGGCAACGCGGCGCTGACGCGGCGGTAGTGTTCACACTGCGGGCGCGATCACGTCCCGTCCCGCCGCGCCTTTCTTTCATCAAAAAAGATGTTGAGCGATACAGACATGGAAACGCTATTGCTCATAGTTGCACTAGCTAAGAAAAAACAACGTAAACGGAAATGGGTGCATGAAATAAATCAAAAACGCGCTCGCGTCCCGCCACGCCCCGCCCCGCTGCTTCTGACTTGTACTCCCGCTCGGCGCGGCGGCGGCGGGGCGCGACGGTCGCCGTCGCGTTGAGCGGGGCGGCTCTGTGTGGCGTCATCCGTAATATCTAGTACATTACAACTGCTCAGCGTCGCGTCGCCGTTCCGTCTCGCCCCGCCCCGCCCGTTGTGTGCAGAGACCTTTAATCGGAGCACTCGGTTCACTGTCTCCTTGTGTTATGACTAGTGACTAGACTCATCATATGCCTAGCCTGTTCGGCTTCTTTGCTGCAGCGTCTGCGGGGTGCAAAAATGGCATTCTGAAAGTCATTGCTGCTAGATTTGACTGCCCCATTCAAAAACACTGGGTGAGGGTAGTGAATGGTTTTGTATAAGTAGTCTATATAAAGATAAGTACTAACAATACTAACATACAATACTAATATTGTTGCTGATATATACTAACAAGATATGGATTTTAATTATCTGAAAATAAATTATTCTATTCTTTTTTGGGGTCGGCTTCCAGTTTAACCGGATGCGGCTGAACACCAGTATTTTACATATAGCGACTGCCTATCTGACCTCCACAACCCTGTTACTGAGTAATACGATACTCCTTAGTAAGTCTGGTTGTAAGACTTTCGGGCTTCTGACGACCCGTAACGACTGCCAAAGATCCACGAATGAAATATTATTTTCGGGTCGGCACATTCGAATCTGCAGTAATAGGTGCACACCAAGATTGTCCCGAAGCAATTACTACACATATTCGACTTTCATTCGGGTCATGCCGATCGACAAACTCCGTTAGACATCTGCCCCTGCTGAATCATGATTGCCTTTTGCCGAAAATACATATTTACATTGCGGCAGGGACATCGACGCGCAAACGGTTACCATGGATGCAGTAAATAATAATAATAATAATATCCCTGGACATTTCACATTTCAAGTCCCAAGCTAAGCAACCTAATGCTAAAAAATGATTAAATTAAATGAAATTAAAGTAAATGATTCTAAACCAACCGCGTTGACAATTTTCGTAGGTTATTGAAAAAAAAGTTGCTGTTCCATACATTTTGACCGTGCAGGTATTGCACTTTTCTAGGAAATAGCTGTTTTTTTTTTTTTGATAACCGACTCGAAAGCCTTTGAGATTCATGGATGGATTTTTTTGGATTCATTCCTTTGAGGCTGAATTCGTGGTTACAATTGGCGCATCGATTTCCCTCTATAATCAACATCATAGAATTGTAATTGGATCTAGTTTTCTTTTGAACAAATAAATTATTATTATTATTGTGAATTATGCTGCCCGGTTGTGCTGAATCATGCCGACGAATTATTATTTCTAGCTTTCAACTTGGCTAACCTCATGACATTCAACTTATTTCTTTTAATTCATAATTTCACTTTTAAACAAAAAGCATTCACGAATGCAAATTACTTTCCCAAAATTATCCGAAAGAGGAAAAAAAATAATTAGAAAGGAAAAACTGTTTGATCGAGGCCTTTCCTTTTGTGAGCTTATAATAATTAAAAGGAACCTCGCCTGGTAAACAGAAGTCGGTTTATAAAAGTGATGTATGTCAATGAACTGGCATTGTAATTAAAGTTGCCAGAATTTTACCAGTTTTTTTCTTGTTTTATAACATAATCTATCTATATACTCGTACAATAAAAATCAATTGCTGTTCGTTTGCCTCGCTAAAACTTGAGAACGGCTGGGCCGATTTGGATGAAATTTTGTGTGTATATTTCAACGGGTTCCTGGATGGTTTGAAAATACAATTGGACTCGGTAGGTGGCGCTGCTGTCGGTACATGATGACTCAACCGGACAGGACGACGTCTGCCGGGTCCGTATAGTTATTAATATTTATGAAAAATCTCACCGCTCTCAAAACGAAATAGAAACATCGTGAGGAAACCGGCGTGTCCTAGAACCAAAAAGAAGAGGACATGTGACATCTTCCAATCCGTACTGGACCCGCGTGTTAGATTATAGCTCACTCCCTCTCATAGAAAGGAAGCATGTTTCCCAGCAGTGGGATTAATGAAGGCTAAATCATCATCATTGGCAGCCTTCATCACTGCTGAGTATAGGCGGCCTCCCTTTTGTGCCATGCTTCCCTGGTCTGTGCGAGTCTCATCCAGGTCTTCCCTGCGACCTTCAGTCGGACTAAAAATTTAAAATTTAAATACATAAACATGTACATGATACATAAACATGACGGCACAGTTGGCGCAGTGGTTAAGCGATTGACTGCTGCGCTGCGTGTCGCGGGTTCGATTCCCGCACGGAACAAATATTTGTATGACCTACATGTATTTGTTCCGAGTCTGGGTGTTTTTCTATCTATAATATGTATGTATTTACAAAAAAAAAATGTATATAAGTAGTTTATCAGCCATCTTGTTACCATAACACAAGCATTAGGTTGCTTAGCTTGGGACTAGATGGTGCTGTGTGAAATGTCCAGGGATATTATAATTATTATTATCCAGGTCTTCCCTGCGACCTTCAGTCGGACTAAAAATTAAAAATTTAAATACATAAACATGTCAAACTATGAGAAACGTTCAGTCAGATCAGATTGGTATTTATTCTCGCATTTCCAATAAATTATACAGGGTTATTTGTAAAACACCAGAAACCTCTTAAGAGGTCATTGTGCTCATCATTATGAACAACTTTTACTATGGGACCAAAACTGAAATCGCGAAAAAAAAATCAGCTGTTCCCTACATTTATGTTCGCATAACTCGTCAAAATGTAGGGAGCAGCTAATTTTATTTTCGCGATTTCAGGTTTGGTCCTATAGTAAAAGTTGTTCATAATGATGAGTACAATGACCTCTTAAGAGGTTTCTGGTGTTTTACAAATAACCCTGTATATGTCGGAGTCATTCGTTTGACTATTCGGAAAGCTAGCGCCATCTTGTGGCTCAAGACAGAGTCTAGCCTGAGTTCGTGAGGATGGATGGAGAGCTACAAGAACGGTGTGAGCAGAGCTCTCGAGATCATCGAAACATTGGACATCGTACGAACAACATGTGTTTAGAAACTGTCGCGTTCCGTATCGTTAAATGTGTACCTACCTACAGAGTGTGATTCACTAGAGTGACTAACTTGTTTGAGAATTGTAATCTGATTTGAACTGCAAACCGTTTTTTTATGGTGCTAAAACCAACACTACCCATAGTACGCCCACAGTAATTAAAATGTGCCTGATGTTAAAGAGAGACAGACATACCTTCTCCGTCATATATTAAAATGATCTTCTACAAAGTAATACTCCTAACAAGTTCAAAAATACTTCAATCACCGTTCTACCAGTAGGTACACAACACTAAAAATTATACAACCCTCGAATGCGAGCGCGCGTTAAACCTATTAACCCATAACTGCTGAGGTGCAAGGTGTACTGTCGCTTGTAATATGCAAATATGCGGACGACGGGCGCTTAGTACCCATGCATTGTAAATACCTATAGTACTGCTGACTCTGCGAACCAGATCGTTTGTTCAACAAATTTGATGAAGGTTATTGATGAGCTGGCCGTTAAACTTGGAAATGAGGGAATGGTCCCGGATAATTAATGCAGTAGGTACTGTAGGTATCTACTGTTGTCTTCTGGCTGATGAATAGTGCATGAGGATTGGGTCGATTCTGATAATAGTTGTTTTGTTGGTTAGGTTAGGTCACCTTTTAAGGCTGTTGACCGGGTCAAATTAAAATAAGCTAGTGAAACTGCAGAGGTGATGGATAACGATATTCATCAAACTGTGAAGATTACACAAAAAAATAAACATATTTCAAGTGTCTTCACAAACTGCGGTCTATGACGAAACAAAAAAAAAACATTTCTTTTTTGTTTTATCATGTTTAGATATCGATACTCATAACGTCTGCGGAGTTTCGCTAGGTAATTTAATTTAACCCTGTATTGTTGCGCTGATTAGAAACTGTGATTTTGGCAAAAAACTGCCGATCGATTCTGTAAAAATCTCACCGTGAAAAGTTAGGTGAAGTGAGCTTAGAGTGAGCTGTCAATAGTGTCAATCCCTAGCATTAGTTGGAATGACAGCTCACTCCACGCTCACTTCACCTAAGCTTCATGGTGAGATTTGGTTACAGAATCGCACTTAGAGTTTTGAATTTTGTTTCGTTCATTGAATAAACGAAACAAAATGCTCAGTTTACAAAAGAAAACTCATTAATTTATATAAAATGCTAATTGAATAAACTTTACCAACCCGCATTTATATAACAGGCACTTGAAATAAAATACACCTGAACAAACAGAATTAATTTTGTTTTTCTACCACAAGCAGGGATGCAAAACATTATCCCAGGCGCACTAAAACTCCCCACATTTTGTTCCACAACAAAAGTATAAATTAAAGACATTTCTAGAAAGATAGCGGTGAAAAAATATTAAGAAAAATTTGTTGCAACTTTCCCTTGTAAGTACCAAGTTTTTCCTCTTAAATTGCCCACTGTGCAGGATAGGCGCAGGTCTCTCCGAATTTCAATTTAACTTGTAATAAGTTGGCCAAGTTGTCGAAATTAGCCCGGGGGTGAATTTACGAATTGCCAACGAGGAAACGATACGCCGCCGTCCGTTCAATTTTTTTTAATAGATTGAATATTATTTGTTGTAATTATTATTTATATTTTTTAAGTCCGCAGAATAATAAAAAGGAAATTAAGAAAAAATAAACCCGGAAATTCATTGTTTTTTATTCAATTTCCTAATGTTTTAATTTAGGAAATGGGAAATTTAGTCTCAATGAAAAAACGACAATTACGATAGTTATAGATTATGACTAATTTATATTATAAAATGCGCCCTTGTTTTATAAACTGTTCCAGCAAGAAATAAACATCAGCATGTTCCTATGTCAGCCTTTACGTTTCGATCCAGTATGTCCCTTGCTGCCCTTCGTCATGGACACCCTAAGCCGAAGCCCGTACCCTACAGGGGATGTCCTAAGCGTGTAGTCGCTTAGTTTATAAATTTTAGGCTCTAGCTGGAGGTCTTAATGTATCAAGGCATCCACAGGATAGCCCGGTTAAGCAGCCGTCTAACTCCTAGGTTGCAAGACGCCATAAACAAAAAAAAAATGTCAGCCTTATGTAGGTAATCGTTCCTACCTATTTTTTCCAACCTTACATAACTACAGGCACATGCCAACTTTGCCTGTTTTCAACGTTTGCCAATTTACTAACTGCAAATAACAGGAATACGTATCAAATGGAGCAAACAAAGAAAGATTACTTACAGGGAAAACATTTTAGTTTGTCGCAGAGGCATTTCATAGAACTATTTGTGGGTTACTCTGTAGGGTAAGCAACGCGGCAACAGTTTGGTAGCAATGTTTGTTGTTTGCCTGGAGCAAATATTTTGTGAGTAACGCTTTATATGTAATTAAGGATACTAAACAGGTGTAGGTTGACGTATTTAAGTAATAATAACCAGTTCACTTTAGCCACCCAAACCCATAGCCCAATATCTTTGTTTCCATATCTTGCAATAGTCCTACACCAACCGGGGGCTGTTCTTGGGTGCACTTGCATAGTGCGAACAGGAATAATCGTCGGTTGGTGCCTCATTTCATTGAAAACGTCTAACGGGCCTCTGCAATTTGGCTTCGGCCCCTCGTACGCCTTCCAAAGGCCCGGGACCCCAGGGTCCCGAGATATGTCGAAGACAAATAAAAAAAAAATAATAATAAACATACCGGTGGGCTACTATTTTTTATATTTTTAAATGATTTTATACTTTTTATATTCTAAATTTCTAATATTTAAAAATATAATTTATATATTTACATTGAAATACAGGAGATAATAATAATGTTTATTTCAAGAAACTTAGACATAGATTACAAAATATTTCAACAGGCTAATTTAGGTCTTATTAAGTGGTGTACTCATCTGTAGCCGAACTAGGCAGAGCCTGTATTTCGGCTATCAGTGCCAAACCCCTCTAGTATATACATAATAGCCATAATATGGTTTCATTTTCCTCTTGTACATAATCACATTAACAATTTATAATATATTATAATTCCTTATTCGTAGTTATTAGGGAGAGAGAGCAGTATATAAAGAAAAAAAGTTTGTGTAGTGTTTGTATGAAGGTCCTCTTATTTGTGTGAGATGGGAATGTACGTGTCTGATGTGAAAGAGGTTGTGTGTGGTATTGTATAGTGTCCTGCTGTGTGTTGTGGTATGAGTGGGCGTGCGCGCGTTTGTGTGTATGTTAAGAGAAATGTATATTATATTGTATTACATAGTTTTTTATTAGGATGTAGTGTGCAGTAGAAGTTCAGTGTGTTCATAGGTAATACTTTTCAAGTATTCGGTAAGTTTCTTCTTGCATTGCAAGTTAATGAAAATTAATGGACCAATGGTGTGTGCAAAGAGGACACGGTGGAGCATACGGTGGAGGTCTGCCCCGCTTGGGCAGAGCACCGCCGTGTCCTCGTAGAGGCGATCGGCAGCGGCGGTGACCTCTCGCGTCCGGCCCTGGTTCAAGCCATGGTCCGGGGCGAGAGGGAGTGGGAGGCAGTCACCTCCCTCTGCGAAGCAGTCATGCTAGCGAAAGAGGTGGCGGGGTGCATGAGGGAAAGGACCTCACGCCTCAGCCGCCGCGGGAGACGCTCCGTTCGTCAGGAGTAATGGGTAGCTCACCGTCCGATCAGGATCAGGCCCGTGCCGGACAGCGCGTATGTGTTCCACGCGCGCCTCAAAGAGATGTCAGCACGAATGACGGGGCCCGATAGGGCCGAAGCCTGCCAGGGTAGCGGCATCATCCGAAAGGGTTACCGCTGCCCTGGAACATAAAGGGCTAAGGGAGGAACACGGATGGGTTTTAGTCAGTAAGAATCTGACAGTCCCTTCCACTCCACCCAGAGCGGAAGGGGTCATTTGATGATTTTTGTGTGCAAAGCGTGGACTAAATTTAGTTTTAAACAGCTCAGTTCTTTCGCATAATTTATCTATTCTTCGTTTCTGGAAGAGTGGCTTGTAGCTTAGTTTACTGTGTTGTAGGAGGACAACGCTTATTATGTATAACTGTGTTATGTATAAAGTAAATATAAGTATTTGTCTTCTAGTGACAGTTCATGTATTAAGCCAGCTTATGTTTTCAATCGACTTTTACATTTCTCTATAATTATATTATTATAATACAAAGTATAAAACAAAGCGTTTTTCATCTGTCTGTGTGAACGCTTAGTTCTACTAATGTTCTTCTACTGAAATTTAAATGAAATATCATGGATTTTGATACGTTTTTCATCATAATTCCTCTACCCTTATCCTAATTTATTTGGGGTCCACGCATCATGTCTTTTTCTTCCTCGTCGTCATCTCGGTAGTCACACCCTTTCTAACCTTATAATAATAATAGAGATAGATAAAAAATATACACCACTGAACCTTAGTGAAGACAATATTGAAACAATAACCAAAGCAAAACATATAGAAGAGATACATAAAAAATGGAGGCAGAAAGAACTACATGGTAGACATCCAAATGATTTATACCAAACACACGTTGATAAAGAAGCTTCAAACAAATGGCTGGAATTAAGTGGACTATTTCCAGAAACAGAAGGATTCATGCTGGCCATTCAAGACCAAATAATAAATACCAAGAATTATAGAAAATATATAATTAAAGATAACACAGTAAGAAGCGATTTATGCAGAAAGTGCCACAGCAAACCTGAAACTATACAGCACATCACAGGAGCTTGTAGCACACTCACCCAAAACGATTACACTCACAGACACAATCAACTTGTTAACATTATACACCAAAAACTCGCAACAAAACACAATCTCATGAAGGATCCATACACACCATACTACAAATACTCACCTAGGGCTGTATTAGAAAACCAATTTTATAAATTGTATTACGACCGCACTATAATTACAGATCATACAATTTATAACAACAGGCCTGATATAACACTTATTGATAAAGAAAACAAACACACATACATAATAGATATAGCAGTCCCAAACACCAATAATATACAAAAAACTATCTCAGAAAAAATCAGGAAATATACAGAACTACAAGAAGAAATTACCAGAGTTTGGAAAATGAATAGAGTAACAATAGTCCCAATAGTGGTATCAACAACTGGTATCATCCCGAAACAACTATCTATCAGTTTAAATGCAATCAATCTTTCCAAATATACGTATCTTACACTACAGAAAGCAGCTATATTAAACACATGTCGCATAGTTCGGAAATTCCTACAATTAGATTTAGACAATAATCTCAATGCAGTACAAAACAACTAATCTGCTGAAACTTAAAATCTCACCTTGGTTTACACCCGTGAGATTTTAATAAATACCAGGTTCTGGGAATCTGAGAAAATAAATTTTAAAAAACATAATAATAATAATAATTTATTTACTCAGACAACCATTGATCCATTACATTAATAATACATTTAAATTGTTAGTATGAACTTAAAAAACTATGTTAGTATCTAATAACTAAAAGAGACTTAGTCTTTTGGGTGAGGCTCTACACCATTGGGCTATCTAGCTTACTGCTTATTACCTCCAGGATGCTGTTACTGCTCCCACGCAGTCTGCTTAGCAGTGAGGCTGTCTTTTTGCGCCAGGTGGCATCAAAGCCGTCTGTGCGCGACTCAGCGAACATTGTTGACGCACTGCAGAAGCGTGGCAGACGCAACAGCGCCCTGAAGGCATTGTTAAACTGGATGCGCAGAGAATTGTAAGCCTTTTGGGTATATCTGAACCACAGGCTCGCTGAGTACAGAGATGTGCAATACGCTTTGAATAAAGTTACTTTCACCGCGTCTGTACAGCGAGCGAACCTGCGGGCCAGCATGTTCGCCCGGACTGACAATGCCCTGCGCTCCCTACCTTATCATCATTCACACAGTCCATCCATCGTTTCTTTGGTCTTCCCCTACTCTTATAACCATCGACATTCATACCCAAAACTCGCCTCACGACATTTTCCTCATTCCTCCGTATCACATGACCATACTTTTTCACAATCATTAATTAGAAAATATAATAAATAAATCTCGATGTTTTTTCAAGTCGTGAGAAGCAGTTTTTTTGTCAATAGCTTGAAAACACCTCTATCATGTGCATAGTAAATATGCGGATAGTGTGAAATGGCTGCACCCTCCTAATAAATTGATGCTGGAAAATTGATTTGATTGAGTTAAATTCTGCTAAAAAAGCTTCCATGTTTTTTCCACAAAAATGAAAAATAGCTATCAGGCCAGCAGTCAGATTATTCAACCGTATCAGCGAGTTCAAAGTAGCATGTTCAATGTACGTTACGGTTGCGGGCTACACAATCAAATAGCTCTACTATATGACCACAAGTTTTATGTAGATGTTTATGATCAATTATACGTGTGCATAACGATGGATTGTTTTTTTTTTTATTTTATTCACTGGTTTAGTTTTTAGGACAAATTTTGAACCTATGAGGAAGCAGTAAGAGCAAAGTAGTAAAAAGAGTCATGAGAGATCGATTTTGTAGAAAACAAAAACCACATTTTAGTTCTCGTAGATACCTACAAGTAAAAAGTAAAAAGCTATTGGCTAAAAGTCACCCAAAGGGCAATGGAGGGGGTTATGCTTAGAGTTTCCCTGCGTGAGAGAATCAGAAATGAAGAGATCCCCAGAAGAATCAAGGTAATCGACATAACCCGAAGAATGGGCACATTACTCGCAGAACAGATAGCTGATGAGGCCGAAAGGTTCTGGAGTCGCGATCGCGTACCGGAAGACGTAGCGTTGGCCTCCCACAAGGTGGACTGACGACCTTGTGAAGGCCGCAGGAACCTGTTGGATGCGAGAAGCACAAAACCGGTCGAAGTGAAGGTGCTTGGGGGGGCCTATGTCCATCAGTGGACGTCTTTCGGCTGAAATTATGAGGTCATCATAGGTGAAAAAGACAGCCAGTATTCAATCCAAAATAATGTTACAAAAAAAGAAAAGTATTTGGACGTTACCAATCAATCACCCAAATAAACGGAATTTCTATATAGATAATATATATAACTTTTATAAACTATTACTGAGATACCTATTTGTGGGAAATATTAATAAAATATCTTTATTCTTAAAAATGGTAGGAGCGTACACGATGGGCATTTCAATGTTCACCGCTCCATTCGTGCGTTAGTGGTCCGTGTAGCGTGATTATTGTCTCTCTCAACCAAAGCACCTGCCATATAATCTCTTCACCACCCTTGGTTGACTGGTAGAGAATGCCTAAGGCATTAAGTCCGCCTTTGTACCTTCTTGTGCGAAAAGTTTAAATAAATAAATAAATAAATAAATAATAAAGCCTTGGATTAGGGTCTGTGCTTAATAATAGCAGAACTCCTTGAGAAGTCCCGCGGCGATACGTGCCCCACGCTGTGTTACAATTTCCTGCTATTTTCTTCCATCGGTCTTTATACTTTCTATTTGTTTTTTATTTGTTACTATCAGAGGGGTAATTCTTGTAATCTTAAGATCGTTCACAGTCTGATTTCAATCTGTCAAAAATACCTCTAATTTCCCGACATTTTGACAAGTGTTTGACATTTGTTTGTCGCCGAGATGGCACTGCGACTAGATTTTGAACCTTTTAAATTACGAGAATTGGCCTTCTGATGTATGTATCTGGTTTATTGTGTCTTTTAGTCTGTGCTAAATAAATGCATTTTCTTTCTTTCTTTCTTTCTTTGTTGTTATTTGGACGTAAAATTAGAGGGAACAAAAAAAAAATGTTGGTCTTTAAACTAAACAGCCTAAATATTATAGTCCTGTAAATATTGTATCAGTCAATTATTTTTAAAAGAGTAACCGTGGAGTTTCTTGTCGGCTCTTCTCCATAGAAAACGACCAATTGGAACCGTTCGCCAAACTTCTGATGTTTCATAAGTGCCCGTGTAGGTTTATGTCAAATAAAATATTTTTATTTTTTAACTGTAACCATGAATTCAGCAAATGATTCTAGACCCGCTAACGTAGTAATTATAAGTTGGTTATCAAAAAAAAAAAAAAAACTGTGTATACTTACGTAGAACAGTGCATTACCTTTGCGCTCATTTATGGAACAGCAATTTTTTTTTAACCAACGAAAACGTCAACTCAGGGTGTTCAGAATCGTATACCGAATCCGTGGTAACACATTACGCGTCGATGTCCCTGCCACCTTGTTAAGCATATAGTTTTTAAGTTTTTATGTTACTAACATCTTGGTACCCTTTGTAATGTTGTAATTATGGAATTGTATTCTGAATTAAAGAGATTATTATTTTATAACATATTATCACTACTGTAATCCCCGAAGCGTCTTTAATTTAAATAAGAATTAATAGCCATTAAGAATAAATAATAGCAGAATAACTACACCAGCAAAATAATCCTACCGCCTACCTACTAATATTTTATACGCGAAAGTTTGTGAGGATGGATGGATATGGATGGATGGATGTTTGCTACTCTTTCACGCAAAAAACTGGTGAACGGATTAGGATGCAATTTAGCACGCAGATAGTTTATAACCAGGATTAAGGCAAAGGATACTTTTTATCCCGATATTCCCACGGGATCAAAACTTATGTGGGTAAAACCGCGGGGCGCTGCTAGTATGAAAATAAAATTCAACTAACCAAAAATAACTAAAATCGAGTTTTATCAAACCAAACCGTTTAAAATAAAACGGAGACCTTTTCCTGATTTTCCTGTTTCACGTAGGTAGTTCATAATACGTATAGGGGGAGATTTCACGATAATAACATTTAATTTTCGCTTTATATGCAAAGTGCTTGTCCACTTATATTATGTGTCAAAGTGGGCAAGGTAGCCAGCGTCCCCTTTGTCTTCCTGTAGCGTTATTTAGAAGTTTTATTTAAATTCCTATCACGCTTCTAGTTTTATTCACCTGCGATGTCTTGGTCCTTTTGTCTAGGTTTAAAAGACTATAGAGGTATGAGGAACAAGGTGTAAAGTTCACTCATCCTCTATAGAAATGGGAGGATAATAATAATAAAATAATAATAACTATTTAAGTGAAATAAAGGAGATAAAAACATAACGTAAAAAATTGTGAAAACCCCACGAAGAAATAGAAGAAAATGGGAGGCGTAGGATACTACAGGGTAAAAAAAAATCAATAACAAATTAAAATGTGGAGTTATTATTAAGAGTGGAGAGTTTAGGAAATTGAATAAAAAACATAATGAATTTCCGGGTTTTTTGTTTTCTTGATTTCTTTTTTATTATTTTGCGGACTTAAAAAATATTTGGAGGTATGAGGAACAGGGTGTAAAGTTCACTCATCCTCTATAGAAAAGGAAGGGTCCTCCAACCAGACGGGTGTTGTGTCGGCGGGCAATTTTTTTGCACTTCATCAGAAAAGCTCCAAGTACTGAGAGGAAGAGAATTAATACGAAACCAAGGAGATGTGCTATGTGTGTCTTTGGAGAGTGTACAGAGAGTGTACCTACCTTGTACAGATAAAAAAGTGGGTATCTAGCAAACAGATTATCAAAGTCACAAAAGCAAACAAATGCCTCCAAAAATAAGCAAGGCGCAGGCTTGGGTAGCTTAGACAAAACATAAAACTACTGTCATGCGAGTTTGTAATCAACATACATTAATTACTATGTTCATATCACAAGTAAACTAAAACAAATGAAGCCACATCACGAAAGCCTACGTTTATAATTTACTTAGAATTTTACTAGGCTACCTAATTTTAAAATGACACGTCCTTGGTATATTTTCGACGTAGAAAAAACTAGCCCAGAAACTAGCGTGACAAACGAAACTAAGTTACTTCGAGTGTACATTAATTTTTCTGCAAAAATTTAAATTTTATTGCTGATCAGTTCAGATTGGCAGTTGCTCACCATCATCATGCTGAGTGGAAGCCTTCTTGTCACAGTCATGACGTGCAGCCGTCGACTATTTCTGCTTTGTGCTCGTGATTACGTACCTATATATGTATTTTGTTTTTATTTTTCCTTATTATTGGAATTATCTTTTTGTATGCACGTGTTTCTGTGAAAAATAAACCAATTTTTTTTTCTATTTTTTCCTTAATGTAAAATATTATATTATATTAATATTATATTCAGCTGCATTAGGTAAAACTGGAAGTAAACGATTTTGGGAAAACTCTAGGAAGATGATAATTTTAAAACGCCCATTTTAGTGCCACCTGCACCCTAATTGCGTAACACACGATCAATCGGAATCGGTTTCATTTTGACAGTTCAACAACATTCATTGTGTTATTTACGTGGTGAGCAGACAAATTTTTCGAGCTTATGAAGCAATGGATTAGCAATTTGCTTCAAAATGATTCAGATTCCGATTGATCGTGCGTTACGCAATTAGGGTGCTGGTTATAAAAGTAATTTAAAATAAAAACTGTTAATGTAAAGTGTTATTAAAGAGTAATTTAATATAAATAAAACATGACTAAAATAAATTGTTCTATCCAATAAACACGAATATCATTTACGTATTCACATGAAACAAAATAAACAATTTATAAAACAAACCAACATACATTTTGGCTTTTAAAATTACATATCAATTAACACTTTCGTATTTAAACGCAACAAAAAAGTATTTAAGCAAGCAAAGTGAGTTTTCCTACAAACGAACATGAGGCTTACAGTCGGGGTGCGGTGTGGCGTGTGGCATGCCTAATGTCCCGTGGAGACAACCAGACGGAATATATTAATGTTCAACAATGCAAACCACGCTTGCTTAATGCAGAATTTATTGTTTTTTCCACTCTGATTTGTGTTGGATTTATTTTGTGGTTTTCCATTGAATGTTAAGTAAAAGAGAATTGCTTACTTAGTTTTTTAAACGATTTTTGACATACAGAACAAAATATATGGAACTGGTCTTTTGAGTCATGTTGGGATATTTTGGTGGAGAATATTTTTTACACAGTCCGTTTTCAAGTAGGTTGAATTCCTAGACCTCACACTAGGATTCTCTGTGTTATGAGATCCAGCCTCCTTCCTTCCGCTAACAATTTTTTATAAAATAGGTAAAACCAAGTATGCAAGTGGTGTGATCGGTGTCAAATTATTGGTATTGTAAGAGAGTGTCTGTACCTTACCTCTAACAGCAGCAACCTAACAACAACCTTTTTGTAACGAGAATAAAGATCACAATGGTTTTGACAGACTTGTCAGTAGCATCAACCCAACAGCAACCTTATTGGAATGAGAACAAAGATCACTGTGATGAAATAAAGTGTAATAATAAATTGTAATAAGTGAAACAACTTGTATGTAATAGGTACGTATGTTAGTGCGTGCATATCTATACCCTATCCATTATGCTAACCGTTTTTTGACTGCTGTCTTAGAACGTACAGACGCCAGCAGGTCAAGCTACCCGAAACTGTCAAATTTTCCCAATCAACCTTGAACCTTAATGCTTTAACGATAAAGTTGAAAATCTATTAAAGAAATTTGACAGATTGTAGTAGCTTGATGTGCTGGCGTCTGTACATATTCCAGATTACAAATTAAACTTAAAGTTAACATTAAAATGCGTGATATAATAAATATATAAACTGCCTTATCTTATTGAATTATCTTATTTCTGGCTTCTTACAGATTTATAATACCGTACATTTTCATCTTTCAAAAAACGGTTTACCTAATGGACATATATGTACCTATATATTATATATATACACAATATTCCCATATTTGTGAATTGTCAATGTGTGTAATGTAAGACTTTACTTAAACTAAGAAACTTTCTGGCACGTCGTAGTCCAGTGTAAGGGTGCTTACATAAAGACACGAGTTCCCGGTACCTAAAGTTGAACCGCTACCAATCAGTGGGGGTAAATATCCCCGTATTAACTTCTGCGCTCACACATAAAGAAATAGATAGAACATTGTGACCGTTTCTTTCCGTAGATCAACCTGCAGCGATCTGTAGTGTTAATCTGTAAAAATCTCACCGTGAAATGAGCTTAAAGAGAGCTGTCAATAGTGTCATCCTTAACATGAGTTGGAATGACAGCTCACTTTACTTAAGTTTTCACGGTGTCATTTTTACAGAATAGATCGGCTATACCGAAAAACCCGCTGCTTTGTGTAAGCACCCTAAGACACGTAGACAGATATAATAATAATAACATTTTAGTTATAAAGACAGGTATCAACACATTGCACGTAGGCCCTACGTGTTTTGGCTACAGTAAATATATCGGTGAACATACATAGTATATTATATATGTCGAAGTCATTCGTTTATCTATTCGGAACGCCAGGACCATCTCGTGGTGCTAGATATGTAGAGTCTAGCCTGAGTTCGTGAAGGTGTACTCTCTGGATCATCGTAACATTGGACATTGTGCGGACATGTGCCTAGAAACTGTCTCGCGTTCCGTATCGTTGAGTTGTGTACCTACAGTGTGTGATTCGCTAAGTGTGACTAACTTGTTCGTAAATTATAATCCGATTTGAACTTTAAACCGGTTATCTATAGCACTATAACCAACACTACCCATAGTACGCAAACAGTAATTAAAATATGCCTGATGTTAACGAGAGACAGACATACCTTATCCGACATATACATATCCCTTAACAACCTTGTTTCACAGACAGACCGGTCGTTGCACAATAGTTCAGGATTCCCACCTACATCTATAGAATTAGCATCATATTAATTCACTACTCTACATCTAATTAATTATCTATGAATTCGCACCGGTACACTTAAGAAAAACCTTGGCTTTCTACATATTTTTCCCGAAGTAATTCAACTCAGCTTCAATACATTTCATGTGTCCTTGGACGTTACGTAAGAGAGAACTCGATTCAGCATATTCATGTGTTATGTTATGTAACCACACATAAAGGTAGACCTCATATCATTACACGAATGTACGGAAGAAATAGTAACTTACTGATGTATTCAAAGAAAACTAATTCAATCAAAGACTTCGATCAAAGTAATGAATTACTTTTATAAATAGCTCGCAACTTGCTTTATTAAAACCACTTACATCAGTCTATAATGTTCCCACTGTTGGGACACAGGCCTCTTCTTTTCAAGAGGATTAAAACCACTTACGTAAATATATTAAAAGATTAGCTCTTCTAAAATAGCTCTTCCTTTATTTAGATCAATTTGATAAAAATTATCAGACGTGGGTATAGTAATTTTATCTCACGGAACGACGCGCGCTTTACTTGTGGTTACCAAGTGCACAAACACGCTGTGAATGTGTGAGCACAGGAGCTCTCGGTACCGTCGTGTGTGCGTGGTTGTAGTTGTGTGTGATATGTGCTGACGCATACACGTGCTTGACGTGTTCACGCACACATTAACAGCGTGTTTGTACACTTGGTTACCACAAGTAAAGCACGCTTTACTTTGTGGAATAAAAATAGCGTACTCTATGAATGATCAAAAAGTATAATGCCATAATAAACAAGCTCGGTTGACGGATTGGTTTACGGAGGGCCTGGAAGAATTGACATTCTATTAGTGATAACGATGATGGAAAAGTTAAAATGTATTGGATAGTCCCTCAGGCGTTGGTTTATTTGACAGAGGACGCTCCCAAGCAGTCTTGCTGTCCAACCTCTAAAAATCATTATTTTCTGCATATGAAAGTATATAAAAAATACTGCAGTAGGTACTTATAAAAAAACATTTTTTTTTTAAATTTTTGTCTGTCTCTATGTTTGTTCCAGCTAATCTCCGAAACGGCAGGACCGATTCTGACGGGAATTTAAGTTTTTTTTTTTTGTAGTAAATAGCTGATGTTATAAGGAGTAACTTAGGCTACTTTTATTTTAGAAAAATAATTAGTAAAAAGGCACATTACTGTTTTCCGACATCCACGCGAAAGAAGTCGCGGCACTCAGCTAGGTTATTTATTATACAACAATCATTATTCCAATTCCAACGGTCGATGAAACATTAAGAAAATTACAGGTTGCTGAAAGACAAACTGCACTGGCTTGTCATAAAAAATAAAATGTAGCTTTGAACAAAAATAAAAAAAGAAAATCGCGTGCTAGCTAATGAGAGCTTAGCTATTTCTTTATAGCAAACTGCAATAAGCCGTAATAACGCTGAATATAAAAGATTAACCCATTTTCTTTTATGATGAAGTGACTCACGCCTTTATCTTTAAAGAAATGAAATGATAATTGCATTTACAAATAAAAATAATAATAATAACAATTAAAAATAATTAATTATTAATAATTAAAAATATATATACATACATATATATATTTATAAATTATATATATATATATTTTTTTTAATTATTATAATTAATAATAAAAAATATTATTTATTTGAAATAAATGCTTTGAGTTTTGAGTTTCATACGTCTGGTGTATGAAACTCAAAACCCAACGCCCTGACATACATTACACACCTGACATTTTGCCTGTTATATTGTCTCATGTAATAGGGGGCGAGCCTATTGCCATCAACTGGGCACAAATCCAGACTGCGGGTACTGAAAACTCCAGACAGAAAACCCCAATAACACTTTGCCCGGCCCCGGAATCGAACCCAGGACTTTATGCTCAGTTAGACCACGCGACCAAGGAGGCAGTCAGATTATAAACGATCAATATTTAGCATAATTAGAAAGAAAGAAAGAAAACGTATTTATTGCGACTCGTACATGATCATAAACTAAACTAAACACAGTTAAAATAAAAATAAAACAAATTATATAAAAAAGTAACAAAAGGAAAAATTAAACAGAAAGTCTTATGCGAGACTAAAAGACTCCTATCTCAGCATGATGCTTCGATATTTAAAAAATAAATGTCGCAGCGCTGGTATTCTGATAGGGCCCGCTGTGATGTCACGGGCAATCGCAGTAATTAACTATGCAGCATAGTAAATTACTATGCAGCATCGTATAATACTTGCTTTAAAACGTGAGCCCGCCATTTTGTTTTTACAGACGTCAGCTGTGCTTGCATTCAAAGATAAATTCACTTTGGCCAGTTCAGAATTTCAACGATTTCAAGCTGCAAAACTTTGAAACTTCTTCTTGTATTTTCTTTCCTGGAAGTTTTATTTATTTTTGTATCGGTAGTTTCTTAATTGCAGTATACTGTTGCAAAATGGCGGACGGCAAATAAATGAGAAGCGACAGTTTAATAGTTGAAAAAGGGTAGAAAGCGCTTTTATATAATACTGAAGTACAGATGCCAGCAGGTCAAGCTACCCGAAACTGTCAAATTTTACCAATCAACCTTGAACCTTAATGCTTTAACGATAAAGTTGAAAATCTACTAAAGAAATTTGACAGATTGTAGTAGCTTGATGTGCTGGCGTCTGTACCCACCAACTATCCTACTAATATTTTAAACCGCGAAAGTTTGTGAGAATGGATGGATAGATGAATGGATGGATGGATGTTTGTTACTCTTTCACACTAAAACTACTGAACGGATATTGATGAAATTTTACAGGAATACATCATCATTTTATACATCAGAATAATACAAAAGATACTTTTTATCCCAAGGATCGACTTATGCGGGTGAAACCGCATGGCGCTGCTCGTTATTTAATAAACGTTTGGAACAGAAATATTAAGGGGCATATAATATGTTGACGGCCTCTGCTGCTTTTAGGATCACAACTAGAAATTTTTATGAGCTTGAAAGCTCGGTGAATAGCTTCGAATCTGCAGTGAAGTTTTATGGTCTAGATAAATTACACTGCATTTTGTTGCTTTATTTTCTAAATACAGGATACATAATTATTATATAAAGTGAACTTTGCGAGTATTTTGAACCAATAAATGTATGTGAGAAGGCCCGTGGCTAAATAATAACAGCTTACAGGTCGATCGGTTAGGTTAAGCTACGCTTGCCGCGGTTGGTCTGTGGATGGGTGACCATCTTTACATACCGAGACCCCTCCGTGCCTCGGAAAGCACGTTAAGCCGTTGGTCCCACTGTCATTCGTGGATATTTGACAGTCGTTACGGGTAGTCAGAAGCCCGGAAGTCTGAAAACCAGTCTTACCAAGGGGTATCGTATTACCCAGTCACTGGGTTGTGGAGGTCAGATAGGCAGTCGCTCCATGTAAAATACTGGTATTCAGCTGCATCCGGTTAGACTGGAAGCCGACCCCAACATAGTTGGGAAAAGGCTAGGCAGATGATGATGAAATGTATTTATTGTGTAATACAATAAGTGTATGTAAATATTCACAGACTTGTCTGTGGCAGCAACCGAACTAGATTCGTATTGTAACGATAATAAGGATCATTGTGATTTTGACAGTAATGCAAAATCTGAGGTAAAATAACTTTGAAAGGACTGTAGGAATATGACGTTGATGAATGCGTGACTGTGTGAAAGAACTGAATGCAGGTGTAAGTGAGACAGATGACGTACACATAGGACCTCGTGGAAGATATTTAAAAAGGTAGAATAGTTGCTCTTGAACGACGGACCGTAAGACGTAAAGACGGATTTTTTGTGTTTTATTCTAGTTTATTTTTACAGTAAACCAGTTGTCTGATATGTTACGTTCTTTTCCTCTGATCTCAGCCTCCAACAAGCGCCTTTTGTGGCTATTCCCGCACATTTGGGCACTCTTCAAAGATTTGAACCTTTCAGAACACCACATGCATAACATCCAAAGAAAAATTTACTATAGTCAATGAGAACAATAAAATCCACAGAGCCTATAAATGTATACTTAATCCTAATTTTGCCTCAAACGATACTTCAAACTCAAATCGCATCGTATCAATGTACAGATCTACTTATTTAATTCTAAGTGTTCTAACAAAGTGCAAGCTCAACTCATACATCAGCAGTACCCACCATAAAATCTAAGCTCAAAAACATTCTACCACTTAGCTAACTTTTAAAAGCACTTCATCATTTTCAGAAACTCGCTTGTATAAAGTTCGCTTGGCCTTAAGTGATTCTCTAGCGGGTGTGGTATCGAATACATGTACACTGAAACAAACGGATAAGTATACAGGCACCTAAGTTGCAACAACCTACTTAAAAAAAAGACTGTTACAGTTTTAAGCTAATATGTTTAAGTACGTATAAACATGTTTAATTATGCTATTGGTGTACTTACCTTCTAATTATATAAATAAATGAACGATGTTTTAATGTACTGAATAGTCAAGGTTTTCTACATCATAGATTTAAGTGTGCCTTATGTGTAAAAGCACATAGTAAAAAATAAAAAACTTGAGAGGTGTCAAGGAACACCCGGATGGAACGAAGTTCAAAGAGAGAGAGAGAGACAGACAGAGAAACACGCGCACGCCGCACGGCTTACAACTATAGCAAAAAGTTACACTTTTGGTCTTAATTTTTTCCGTCTAGCCCCCTTTCGCAACGCGCGATAAGGAACTTCGTTCCAAAATTTTCAATGTACTGGAAAGATGAACATTTTCCCTTGTGTACTTTTGTAGGCACGACTATAAATACCTTAAACTGACGCAAAATTCAAGAGCGATTTTCTAAATTTTATGGTGCGATGAATATTGTATTCTCAAAACCAATATGCAATAGGAAATTTCTCAAAGTTGACAACGTTATTTCACGAGGAAATCGTTTTTAAATGTTGCGTAAATATAAGGTATGCTCGTGACCAGAGCTTGGAACTGGTACCAAAAGTACAGGTTACTTAGCGGTTCTTGCCATTTCGGTACCTATGTACCGGTTCTAAGCGGGTAACGGCACTCTACTTAACTATGTCTCTTAGACTCCACGGATGGAAAGAACAGTCGGCCAACATACTAGTGGAGCTCAAAGACGTAAAAGCGTTAAGCCAACTGTTTCCGATGTTCTTTTTAGCGAAAAAAACAACATAAATGTCGTATATGTAAGAGAAGCCATGACAAAACATCACAAGCAACTATTCTGGAATGCCAAGCAAGAGCTAAAAGACGTAGCGGGATCGTCCGAAAGGGTTACCGCTGCCCTGGAACATAAAGGGCTAAGGAAGGAACACGGGTGGGTTTTAGTCAGTAAGAGTCTGACACTCCCTCCTGCTCCACCCAGAGCGGGAGGAGTCATTTGATGATTCCCCATCTTCAAAAAAAAAAAAAAAGAGCTAAAAGACAATCTCAACTTCAAGTACGTGTGGTTTAAAAGAAGACTTGTCAAAGCTCGCAGGAAGACGGTGAGAAAGTTAGTATCCTACGCATCATGAATGATATACACGGTTTAATTATCACCAAGCAGTAAGTCGGCATAACATCGCATTAAATATATAAATAAATAGGAAACAAAGCATTAAACGAATGTCTTAATAAAAAATAATGGCGAATTCTTTTGGTGATATTAATGAGATTAATGACTGTCTAGCTCTAGATGTTAACGACTTCTTAAACTGTACCCATAATCATCAATTTAACTTATTGTGTATGCATATTAACATACGATCAATAATCATAAACTTCTCCGCATTAGAACAAATGATTCTTATTTCAAAAAAATGTATCGATTTCATCATTCTAACTAAAAGTAATATACCAGAAAGCAATAGTGTTCTGTATCAATTAAGCGGGTACCGAATGTACACGGCCTTGCGTAAGTCCCCAAGGCATTATAATGTATGTTAAGAACAAACACAAATATAGCATAACAAAAGTGAAAACACACTACACTACACTTTAAAAGCTTATTCTGTACCGTCACCACCCATTCGAACTACACTGCGAACCTGTGTGCGGTATACCGACCACCAAGCTCTAGTAAAATTCTATTGATTGATGAACTACAAAATTCACTACAAAACTTCACAAAAAACACTGAATTATACTTATTGGGAGACACTAATGTAGATTTATAAACGGATAATCCTGTAAGGCACAAATATAATAACATGTTATGTAGCATGAGCCTTTTATGCGGGATCACTGAATACACTAGAATAGAAATATCTAAAGGGAAAGTAAGTAAATCGTGTATTGATCATATTTATGCGCGATCCCGTACACAAGACCTATTTACGGCGGCACTCGGTACCACACTGGCCGACCATCGCGCTGTGATGCTCGCATGTTCCGGCGCGCGAATACAGAATGTTCCTAAATACAAAACCTGCATAAATAATCAACAACTTATTAAATGTTTCGATGAAATTCATTGGGAAAAAACAAAGGATATAAAATGTCCTATAATTCTATATGGCTTCATGCATAATCAGTTCAAAGAATGTTACAAAACATCAGAATATAAAACTAAAGTTAAATATAGCTCATCGCGTAGTAACAATACATGGATGAATAAAAAAATAATTAAAGCCTGTGAACATCGGGATAAATTATTTATGAAGTAAATAAAATACTCAAATAACATAGTATTAAAACAAAAATATAATAATTCAAGAAATTATGCAAACACTTTAATACATAAAACTGAAAACAATAACATAAAATCAGAAATAAAATCAAAAATTTTATCGAATAAGAACAATATTAGGCAAATGTGGCAAATTCTTAATCGAATTACAGGAAGAATAAAACATTCTATTGATGATGCTATTCAGAATTAATTTAATAAAACTAACTTAACTTCTACAGATATTGCTAATAATTTTGCACACACTTTCGATAAAAGCGTGAAGCTAATTATTCCTAAGTGCTCGAAATCATTGCTAAATAAAACAAATTGCACAACTCCAGCAAACGTTTCTATGCGTATAAAACCTGCGGAGCCTAACTCAGTTAAAAAAATCATTATGTCTTTGAATAATAATAAAGGCCCAAGAATAGATGGAATCACAGCCATAGATATAAAAATGTTGTGTACGACAATTACCGCGGCGATTTCTAACCTAATTAATCTATGCATACAGGATATACAGATACAGGCTCGGTTCTTGGACCGCTGCACTACCTCACTTATGTAAATAGCCTTGTTAATGTCATAAAAAAGTGCGAGATCTATCAGTTTTCCGACGACACTTGCCTTATAGCTGCTGGACCGAGTGTTAGTGATGCCCAAAGGCAATTACAAGAGGACTTCGACTTGTTGACTAAATGGTCCCATGACGCTGGTCTAGTATTAAATGCTAGTAAGATCAAATTAATGTACATCAGTTCCAGTCAAAATTTTTCATGCCTAAACAAAGCCCTGGTCGAATCAGCGATATATCTTGGTCTGACGAGTTATGGTAGGACAAATAAGACACACCTTGATCAAATTTATGCAATCCAACTATGTATATTAAAAGCAGTTGTCCCGCATAACATTAAGAAGAAATACAAAAATGACTACCACAAATTATTTCAATTCTGCAAGATATTACCGATACATGAAAAAAACTAAATTTGCACTGCTTAAAGAAGAATTTTTTAATGAAAATCTAAAGAAAAGCTAAAACATAAATATTAATGAAATTAGGGACTCGTACCGTCATCGATGGTCAGCTGTTACTTCCAAAGTACATGAATTTACACGGCAAGAAATCATTAAAGTATAAAAAAACTTACCTTATTAATCAACTACTGAGGGAGAAAATAACAGAAAAACATAAAATACAAATTAAAGCATCATTTCTTACAAAATATAAATACGTAATATTATATATACATAGATACATTGATAAAAATATATTATTTAATTCATTATAGATAAATAATTTAAAACCATATTAAAGCAAAAATAATACCTAGCAATAATATCATAAGACAAATAAAACTTAAAGTTAACTATTACTAAAAACATATAAATGTACTTTTAGGAACAATCTGTATCAATTCAAAAACCCTCCACCATTTTTGTTTTAAGGATGGACGGACGGATTGGTCACTGATGTGCGCTGGTTAGTATTATTTAGTAATAATAATAATAGTATTTCGCTTATACCCGTTGTAATTTTATTTAGTTGTTGTTACTTGTTACTTTTTACCTAAGTACCTACTTAAGTGGTTAAATTCTCTAAATTATGTAGTCGATGATTTTGGTGCATGGTAAAACTCTAATGAGTTTATGTTGGCACCAACTTAAATGTATATAACGTTAAGAGCTATACTGTTGAAACTTGGTAAGTAGATGTATTCTGTGAACCGCATTAAGATTTTCACACAAAAATAGAAAAAAAAAACAATAAATTTTGGGGGTTCCCCATACTTAGAACTGAAACTCAAATTTTTTTTTTTTCATCCATCCCATACGTGTGGGGTGTCTATGGATAGGTCTTCAAAAATGATATTGAGGTTTCTAATATCATTTTTTTTAAACTGAATAGTTTGCGCGAAAGACCCTTCCAAAGTGGTAAAATGTGTCCCCCCCCCCCTGTAACTTCTAAAATAAGAGAATTTACCATGTAAACTTCCACCAAAAATTGGTTTGAACGAGATCTAGTAAGTAATTTTTTTTTAATACGTCATAAATCGTAAACCGCAATTTACCTTTCATTCAATCAATTCATGATTGATTTTTATAGATAATGGTACGGAACCCTTCGTGCGCTAGTCCGACTCGCACATGGCTGGTTTTTTAATTTTGTCTTAAGTGAACCTTTACTAATTGTTCCAACCCATCCTGTCGCATCGTATCACCTGTCCGCGCTATCATTTCGATTTCGCTTAGCGTTCATTCCGACTTTTTCTTTTTGCTCGGGGCTTTTCTTTCTCCTAAGGGGTTATTGCGTGATGTTAATCAGCGTTTGACAAGACTTGGGCTTTTAAATGCATAACTAATTTTTCAAATCCAACTGGCAGTTCCAGAGATTGGCGATACTCTTCAACTTAATTATTAGTACAGACGCCAGCAGGTCAAGCTACCCGAAACTGTCAAATTTTCCCAATCAACCTTGAACCTTAATACTTTAGCGATATAGTTGAAAATCTATTAAAGAAATGTGACAGATTGTAGTAGCTTGATGTGCTGGCGTCTGTACATAGCCTGTCAGGAGAGATATTGCCACTTAAGTCACGCACAAAATAACAAAGACATAAAGTAGAATATGAGTACAATAATTAGATCTCAAAAGGTAATTCTGAAGAAGAGAATTAGATCTTAAGTCTGAAAAGATCTCGTAGCGAGTCTTAATTGTATCGTTTCATAAGTACAAAGTTGCTTTCTTGCTGATTCAATTATAAAACTTTTTTCTTTGAACTTGTTCTTTCAATGAACGTAGAAAATTAGTACCCAGTTACTTAACTAATTATAGCTACTAGTATTCCTATTGCGAAACAGGGCTTGATGTTAAAACTTACAGTGAACTCAGTTACTACTGCTTCTTAAGCTATCCTTGAAACGTTAGTCTACCATTTAGACTTGTAATCGAGAAAGATTTTCTCTTCTTATTTAGAGTTGTAAATCGAGATAAAACTATCTCTCTTAGGGCAAATTTTTTCAACGAGATTTTAATTTTTTTTTTTCAAGATTTTATCTGAAGAATAATTTTGAATTTTTGACGGTTCTTCCATGCAAAATCTGTCAGACGTCAATTTTATTCAACGAATAAAAATTATCCGTTGATTTAAAAATCAGGCCTTAGGGCTTTTCTATTAAAGTCAGATATATTTTATCCGTGGAATACAACTGACGTCTGACAGTTTTTCTACAAAAAATCTGTGCAAAATTCAAAATTTATTCTCAGGACAAGATTAATCATACGTATAAAAATTAACAGTTTGGTGGAATTCGCCTTTAGTGTACCTATATTAATTCCAATCGATTTCTGTAGTGGCATTAAATAATTAATATTCATTTATGTGTAAGTGTTAAATGATTGTTGCGAGACCAGACTGTTTAATCCAGAGGCACCTGGTGGAGGTGACATTAGGTTTAATATGATAGAATCAGAGTTACTTACTAATATTACTAACATAGCAGATAAGACAAATTGTTACTAACTTATTATTACTAACAATGTATGGACTGTAAATGTCTGAATTAAATCATTTTTATTTTTATTAACCCCCGTTTTATTTTAAGCAAGCCCACTGCTAAAAACAGGTCTTCTTCCTTTTATGCCATGCCTCCCTGGTCTGTGCGAGTCTCATCCTTTTTTCCTCGCGATCTTCAAATGTGGGTGGGTGGGTGATGTGTGTTCACGGCAACCATTCTGTTAGGCTCTGCTCCACCTGCTATCACCACGTCTAGCACGACGCAGCGTCTAGCAAGTACTGAGCAGTATTTTTATGAAAGTACAGCATTTACCACCCAATTATACTTTTTAATTTCAGTTTAATCGGTCAAAATTTCACCATACAACGAAAATTACTGCACAATGAAAGCAATATTGGTAATAATTCTTAAAAGGGCTTAATTATCGACAGTTGTACTTATCATGATTCAATTATGCACGAAAATGCACGCTTTATTCCCCGTTATTGTTTTATTCAAATTCAGATTTAAATTAAAGTGGTGTATTGCAACGAATTAATCAAAAACTTGTTATTGTGGTGTTTCATTTTGTGTCCTTTTTACAAGTTTTTATTTAACTATCACTGTTCGTATGTAAGTATGTATGTTTGTAAGTTGTCCGTCTAAATTTCCCCTCTTTCCAACCATTTTTTGACAATTTGTTAATGTTCAGTGGTCTTAAAAAAAAATGTAAATAAAAATTAAGAATAAAATTAATTATTCTATTTATTAAATCTATATATATTATATAAAACAAAGTCGGGTTAGTTACACCACTTATAACTCAAGATCTGCTGAACCGATTTTTGTGATCTTTGATTTGTTGGATTTGTCTCTGATAACAGAATAACTATTAAAACGTGGGAAAAATTCCCGAAATAACCAATTATAAAAATATTTTTTCTCTTACATTTTGTATTTATTGATTCTGAGGTGGTACCTGCAAAGTCCCAGTCAGCTAGTTATCATATCAAAATCAGTGTAGTCTTTTGAAAAATCTTAATGTAGGCAATCATGTTCTTGAATATTGTTTTCTAAGGTACCTATTCTTTTTTCACTTCTGAGTGAATCTAAGCCTTCTTCTTACATAATTAATAATGATGTATGCACAAATACCAGCTTTAACTACACTACCCAGCAAAAAAAAGTAGGTACCAGCCGGTCGATTCTGTAAAAATCTCACCGTGAAAACTCAAGTGAAGTGAGCTTGATGTAAGTTGTCAGTAGTGTCAATCCCTAGCATTATTTGGAATGACAGCTCACTCCACGCTCACTTCACCTAAGTTTTCACGGTAAAATGGTTACAGAATCGCACTGCTGTATCAACAAACTAGCTGTTACTAGATCAAATGAGCTAATATAGAAAAAACTGACTTTAAGTCTATCTATGTAAGTATCGACAGTATCTACACCCAGTAAACCGATTTTATCAATAAAAAAAAACAAAAGAACAGCATGATTAAACATGCCTTTCCTTTGCAAGCACTCAAGTCGATATATGGGGCACGAGTTCAAATCCGCGCGAATAATCCGATTGGACGGTCGAAAGGATCGGAAGAACGCTTTGTTGCCCAGTCGCTCGCGTGTCCTGGACTAATTCAATTATCATAGCTGGTGACCCCACTATATGGTATTATGAGCAGCCGTTAGTTCCTTGTCCGTCCGGCACAATAAACGTCTATTTACGGACACAGGGGACGAAACTGCCCACCTAATGGTTAGTGACGCTGTTAAAATTTAGTTGCAGTTGAATTTGAGTGTTGACAGTGAATATTGATATTTGTGAGAGTCGGAAATGGGGACACTATTTTTGTATGGACAAAGGAATTGCATAAGTAGATAGTAAGGGTTCATTGTAGGTTATTTAAGTGTGCTCTAGAATTCTAGATTATACTGAGGGATATCTTACTTCCTAATTTTCCTACTATAATATTATAAACGTGAAAGTTTTTATGGACGGATGGATGTTTGTTACTCTTTCACGCAAAAACTACTGAACGGATTTGGATGAAATTTGGCACACCGATGGTTTATAACCAGGATTAACATATAGGATACTTTTTATCCCGATATTCCCACGGGATCGACACTTATGCGGGTGAAACCGCGGGGCGCAGTTAGTTACATTATAATTAAAACTACATTCTCATCATTTTAATCAAATTGAATTGTTTGGCCATAGTTTGCTTTATGGGTGGTCGCATATCTGACGGAAGATGTGTTGCGTATCGTCGGTTGTATAACGCCAGAATGGATATGTAGATAATAAAACATTCAACCGATGATGCGTTAGTGCGTCGAAAGTACTAACTGAACCGATCCATCACCCGTCCATCTACCGTCAGATGTGCGACCACCCTAAGAACAGCTATTTTATGGCAAGTCTGATCTTTGATCTTCAATAATAAATTCCCAGTTTAAACTTCTTCTTTTCTTGCAGAAAATATAAACTTGAAGCTACATGTTGCATTAATATTTTCCATTTGAAGATCGTGCCTATCTACTGCAGTGTACCCGTAAATATCGTACTTTCAAGTCGACCCAAAAAATTTTAGCCAGCAAAACACGAACGAGCTGAAGCCATTACTGCGTACACCCAAAAATGAGCCATTTTAGTACCAGTTTTTACCGGTTAAGAACGATGTTTACCAATATGGACGTATAAAATCGGGAGAGTATCCTGAGTAGATATCAGCTTATAAAGTGGCGGTTTTATCGACAAGCTTTCACATCTTTCGACCGGCAACTCCCTGGGGGTAATTCTGCTCTTGATGTTACGTTACATGCATACAAGCCCAAAAGCGTTTGTGTATGTAAATTCGATCTGGTTTATGTATTACGTCAGTCATTTGTCCTCATTAATTTGCTATGGGGATACGTAGGTACATAACGTGGCGCGGATATGCCTCAGCTGTTTATTTTATTGTTATTGTTATAAATAATATTTATTTTATTGCTAATTTTTACATAATTATGTCTATTTTATTATTTATTTATTACAGTGATTGTCCGTGACATCACAGCGGGCTCTATCAGAATACCAGCGCTGTGACATTTATTTTTTAAATGTCGAAGCATCATGCTGAGAAAGGAGCCTTTTGGCCTCGTATAGGAGTTTCTGTTTCATTTTTTCTTTAGTTTGTTTTTTAAATATTTTAATTTGTTTTATTTTTATTTTTAACTGTGTTTAGTTTAGTTCATGATCCTGTACGAGTCGCAAAAAATACTTTTTCTTTCTTTCTTTCTTTTCTATTTTAGAGGGAAGTTGTTTTGGGCTCGATGCTACTAGTTCACTTTGAGTATTAAACCCAGTTCGATGCTCAAAGGCAGTTCGTGATTAGGTAGTGCGTATTTCCATTTTCGTTGATTAATGGTCCGACTTTTGGACTTCAAATCTGCTAAGAGTAATTCTTATTAAACTGAAGAAAAAAAATATTTATCAAATTTTGTTTAATATAACAGAACATTACGCCAGTAATCCCCGAAGGGTTTACCTATAGACATCCATATTTAGCCAGTTATGTTTAAGTCCCATGGAATAGGGAGCCTATTGCCTTCAACCGGATACAAATCCAGACTTCGGGCTGCTACTGAGAAATTCCAGATGGAAAAACCCACGAACACTTAAAAGAAAAAAAGAAAAATATTTTTATTCTGCACAAACAAAACGCACAATTACAAATAAAAATTAATAATAAAAAAAGACATAAGATACACATAGTCAAAAGACTCGTACTCAAGCATAAAAATGTTGACACTTTTGTCTTTTGTCACTTTGCTCGACCTGGAAATTGAACTCAGGATTCATGGTCACCAGTAGCGCTTGCGACCGCTAGACCAACGAGGCACACAGATTTAGTTTAGTAAAGGCATATCATATTAAGTAATGTTCATAAAGATTTAGTTTAGTTACTGCATATTAAGTAGTGTTCACAAAGATTTAGTTTAGTTACTGCATATTAAGTAGTGTTCATAAAGATTTAGTTTATTTACTGCATATTAAGCAGTGTTCATAGAGATTTTAATGGTAGTACAGTTTTTAATGTCAACTTACTTCTTATGTCTAAGTAAATGATGGGAACTTGTGACATTAAAACTGGCTCAGTTTTTATAGTCTGTTGTCAGGTAGTTGCAGGATCATGAAACACGGTTACTACCAAACGCTGCGGTAAATTTTCTTGCTCTACACTGCAGAATCAGAATCAGAATCAGAATTTTATTTGTCAAACATAGGTACATTGGGTTCTTGCATTACATATTTATATAAGTAGGTCGCCATGTTTTGCTATTACAGCATACAAATATTTTAACATAACGATTGTTTAAAATAACAATCATACTCAATTTAATTACAACACAATTAGTAATATAAAATTAAATTAGGTTTGAAAGATTATAAAAAAATACGAAATGTCATAAAAAGTAAAATAAGTGGGTACATAAAAAATCACAATTTTAAAAAGTCACATCAAATTGTTAAGTCATTTAGAAATTCGTCAACAGTATAATAACATTTTTCTATCAGTAAATTAGTCAGGTTTTTTTTCAATTTTACATAAGTCATTTCCTTAAAACTATCTGGAATCTTATTAAAGATACGAGGTGCCATACCAAGAATACTTTTTTTCATTAATGCTGTTTTGCATTTCACAGTGCTTAATTTATTTTTATATTGGGTACGAAGGGAAACATTTTTTTTTTTTTTGAGGATGGGAAATCATCAAATGACTCCTCCCGCTCTGGGTGGAGCAGGAGGGAGTGTCAGACTCTTACTGACTAAAACCCACCCGTGTTCCTTCCTTAGCCCTTTATGTTCCAGGGCAGCGGTAACCCTTTCGGACAATCCCGCTACCCAACGAAGGGGAACATCTCGTACTGTAGCGACTTTGTCAAATAACTTTACATTTTGTTTTGTAAACAGTGCCACTTCCAAAATGTACAGTGATGGCAATGTTAACAGTTTATGCTCGTTGAAAACTGGTGCACAGCTGTCTGTTGCTTTCAGACCACACATTGACCTTATGCATCTTTTTTGTATTTTAAATGCTTGTTCCCTACCAGTAGAAACACTGTGCACTGTATACAAATAATTACTTGAAACGAGAATGTTGCCTGTTTATAATCCACTATCTTTGATAACTCCTTTAATAGGCTGCCCATTAGGTTAACCGTTTTTTGACAGCTGTCTTAGAACGTACATATTCCAGATTACGTAAAAGTTAACTTTAAAATGCGTAATAAAATAAATGTATAAACTGCCTTATCTTATTGAATTATCTTATTTATGGCTTCTTACAGACATTATAATACCGTACGTGTAGCAATCAATGTAATGTGTGTTGCTGCAATCACTAGTTCCATCTGTCAAAAAACGGTTTATTTATTTATTTAAACTTTTCGCACAAAAAGGTACGGAGGCGGACTTAATGCCTTAGGCATTCTCTACCAGTCAACCAAGGGTGGTGAAGAGATTAGATAGCAGGTGCTTTGGTTGAGAGGGATAATGATAAGAATAACCATTAAAACTAGGTACACAAATACATAATAGGTTACTCTGCGCTATTTATATTTTTATTTCTATTTTTTTTTTACCTAACGGACAGGGTCATAAGTTTTCATTTATCGTCTCTGTGTTTTTGAGTGTGATCGATCATAGAAATGGCCATATCGAGATTTGCCTGTCCATTTTACGATACGAAACGGCGACGACGACATATACAAATGAATTACGTTATGAAATGAATACAAATTAAATTTCCATTTTGAGAGTCGTGTTCTCGCTTGACATAATTATATGTAGATTTAGATAAGAGATATGTCTTTTAATTTACTCTTCCATCAAATAACACACATTCATGCCTACTTAACCATACTTAGCCGTATTAATTACATGAAAACCAAAATGTAAACACCAGTGAATATGTATATTATTTAGGGCGGGTTGTTTCACATCTCCTTAACGCACGCGTATACGTCAAAAATGGCGCCAACTATCAAACAAAAAAAGGCGTTGTTTCACAAAATTATGGCCTTATTTGATATGTTACGTTAACCAGCCGTTTGGAACAACCGGCCCTTAGTCCGTTATGTCTTGGGTACCTTTGCTTCCGAAGTAATGTTACAATGTGTGCTCAAGTGTGCGACATAAAAACTTTGTTGTATCGACCAAGTTTGCTATTTGTTTTGAACATGAACGTGTGTGTTTTTATGATTTGTGGTTTACCTCATTGTTGTACTTTACCATAATCCTTTCGTGGGATTTTTTTTTACAGAGACCATACAAAGTAAAAGATCGATAGCAGTAGCAAGTTTTAACTATTCATCATTTCAGCCTAAAAGATGTCCACTGCTGGAAATAGGCTTTCTCCAAGCACCGCCACGTCGACCGGTTCTTTGCTTCCCGTGTCTTACTATTAAGCTCTCACAATTACCTAATAAGCCATAGCCTAACTGCTAAGTTCCTACACACTGTCGGGAACGATATCTCGTTCCGTTCCGTTTCTCACTGTCGTGAGTTGAAACCCGAACCATTAAGCTATTCACGTAAACACACTCCTAGGACGTATGCAGTCAGGCGCGACGCGAAGGGCGCGACACGAAGGTACCACAATTCTGGTAGAACATTTTCAATGAAGGTTTCATAAGAATTCGATAGAGTTGCGTGGCGCCTGTCTGCGGGGGCTTTTAAGGAGACTGTATTGCTGATAGTAAAAAAGTCAAAATAAAACACTATGAAAAAATACAGATTATACCAGCTTCAAACAGAAAACTCCGCTCAATAATAATCCAACAACAAAAATAACGTGCTATCATAAAAAAATATTCTGTAAGAGCCCTTTAATGGAGCGCGTTCGTCGTAAACTGTAAAATTCCTTTTACCGAAGGAAAAGTTTCTGTTTTCTAACGCAAGGCGAGTTTTATGGTGGCACATAACTGACTTGACCGGTCGTGAAGGCTTTAGAGTGACGACTTGGACCCTGCGCAATGTGTTATCACAAAAGGCCATGAAAGGCTAGCAGTACCTATTGTTCGATTTAAAGAACGCAGAACGGATGACTGTGTGTGCTGAAGTTAGCTGCAGATCAGATTTTCTCATATAAAAGCCGTGTACCCCAAAAATGACGAAATTCCGTTGAATTGAAATCCCCTTTAGGGGATGAAGTTTCGAAAATTCAAGGAAACCTGCCTGCTTATTAGAATCAATGGTTTAGGCTGTGCGTATTCTGTCAGTGAATGTGTAAGACTTTTTTTAGTAGAATTTATGGGGTTTATTTATAAACGTTGTTTAAAGTTAAGCAGACAATGATTAACGTTTCCTTAACCATATATTTTAGTATTTTTTTATACATTCTTAGCATTTTTACAGTTTTCTCTCAAGCCGAAATTTATAAACGTTACTTAGTACTCGTACGTCCTTTGGCTTAGATGTTCCCGTCTCTATCTATGACTTGTAGTTTAACAGTTGTGCGACATTGAGAGGAATATGCTTAGTCAAAGATTTCGCTAAGTAACGTTTGTAAATAACCTTAGATTTTTAGGAATTACTTTTATCTTCCCAAGAAATTTGCTCAAAAAGAGTACTCGTAGCTATCTTCACACACAAAGATCCGTCAAATGCGTCGTCGTCAAGATTACGAGTCAGATACGGTTTTCCGAGATGAGAATCGAAAATGTTTGGACGTGTGATAGGATCGGAAACAAGATTACTTTATGTGTATGTAGCCTGTACTAGGAATTTCGTTTATGTTACATTTCAAAGGGTACGTTTACGGACACAAATTTGGGATTCAAAATCATCGAGATCCGAAATAGCTATTACAGGTAATGCAAATGTTCAGTAGAAACCAATATTTTAGTCATTGAGTCAAACAGATTGAGAACTATTTAAGTCAAATATTCTAGTTTACATCTAAAGATTGAAGTGCCTTTAGTTATTCTTTAAGTGGGTTAACCACTATAACTCAACAGGTAGACTTGAGCTCACGATAGCCAGTAAACGTCTTAACCGTTAAGCTGTTTTCACTTCGTGTATGGCTTCATCAAGCGGCCACTAGAATGGTTTACATAAATCACGGAAGAAAGTGGTCTAATCTGCGTGATATGTGTATATTCCGCGACTGTAAATGATTTCTAAAACAATGATGGTCCGTAAAATCTGTTTGTCACAAGACAAACATCTATCTTGTTATGAGTAAGCCATTAAGCGGTTTCTTAAACTAAACACTAATCGAGGATCGAGAACTGTGATGTAACCAGATGGCACCACATACGACATTCAATGACGCAAGAAAGAAGAAATTAAGCGGAAACACACGACAAAGTACGAAGATACCCGAAGCGTGCGACCGTAATAGGAGGCAATACGAGGTGAATTTATACTCATGCTTCCACATTTTCATAGCAAGTCCCCAGCGGGCTAGATAGAGAAAAGCGAGCACAAACGGCGATCTTTATACACGTCGCTTGCGCTTTCTACATTCGTACGGTATGAATGCAAAATACCAAAGTGCTGCTCCGCATTTTCCAGTAAATGTTTCTAGAAGACCAACAAAATACTATTATAATTACTTTTTTATATTTTAATGTTGTGCATTTTCGTATTTCTGTGTTCTCACGTCTGCTCATAAAAATTCAAAATCCTCGTAAGGCCAGAGCACAAAAAATGTGAATAATTTCAGCATATTCATTTGAATTATCGTTTATTATGCGGTGTGGAGAATGCCGCAGTGGATTATCCCACGAATACAATATATGATGTTTGTGGATTTTCGAAATGGGATCCTCTTTTCGCGCTGGAGTCCTATGGTATTTTACAAATTATAACAGATTAGTCGGATTATTATACTTTGACCACTATTATTTTATTCGTCCAAACATAGAAATAAACCTGGATAAAATTTCTAAACAAAATTCAGAATAATACATATACATTTCTCAGGATATACAATATACATATTTTCGTGTTATTTTTGCCACCGACACACACAAAAACGTATCGAATAATGTGACTTTATGTAACTTCATCTTTGGTTTTTGCGGTGATATTCGCTTATGTATAAGAAAATATGAAAGAAACTCGATTTTTACCTATATCTTTTTTACAGGGCACGACAAACTTAGTCGATTATATCCCAAATATGCGAGTACATCGTTTTACGCACATTACCGGAAAAACCTTCTCGCGGCTTAACTCGCGCATAAAATTTGGACATTTATGCTACGATTTTTTTTAACAAGTTGGTTGTGCGAGCCATGTATTGAGTGTGTTAAAAAGTATTTGGTAATAATACTCGTATGTTTAGTAGTCTATAGACTATAGATGTCTATTTTTTACATTTCCGTAAAGGTGCTTCTAGACCGCAAGTATTTGGTTCTGCAGAGAGTGAGTCAGATCCAAAGTTATCCTTATTTAGTCCTAACTATGTTGGGGTCAGCTTCCAGTCTAACTGAAAAAGATTATAAGACATTCTCTATGGCAGCTGAATAGCACTATTTCACATGGAGCGATTTCCTATCTGACCTCCACAACCCTGCAACTGGGTAAAACGATCCCCTTGGTAAGACTGTTTGGCAGACATTCGGGCTTCTCACGACCCGAAACGACTGTCAAAGATTACGAATGACATTTTAGGCAATTTATTTTTATAATATACCTTTCGTTTTTATACACATTTGCTCTTTATCTTTAAAACTTACAAACTTTCTGAAAGCCCGATTTAGCTACAGTTTTATCGCTAAAATTAAAGTTCCTTTGAACTATTCTTCAAAATTTTCATTTACTATTTGATTAATGAAAATATATCGCACAGTTATTAATTCGCCATCCAGGATAGACCGCTCACTCACTTTCATTCATTTTAATCCGGATTTCTAAAGAATCGTCGTAGTTCGGAGATATTTATGGAAGGAGAAAGTTATGTACCGTTTTATATAAATTGGCAAGTATTAAAATGTTGTAATAACAAATAGTTGCTGAAACAGTGCGAAGCACTTTGCGTTTACGAGACAGTAACACAGCGTCAACGCGACGATAGTTTCAGGAACGCCCAACTAGGTAAAAATAATAACAAAAACCACAGAAAATGGACCAGTTCAAAAACTTGAATTTTTTAGAAAAACAGAAAAGTTGAGTTCCAATACATAAACTTCAAAATAAGGTTTCCACTACCACGCCACTGCAAATCCTATTCTAGTTTTTATAGGACCTCTGAAAAATTCAGTCCAAACTACCGTACATCTAACCCAGTAACTGTAAAGGCTGCATTCACTACGTTTTATGAATTAAGTTGATGATGGAAGTATTAAAGAATAAAGCTCTTAGTTGCAGCACTGGCAGGATGCCAAGCTTCCTTGTTCCGAACGATTATTTCCATTTTGACTTATTATACAGTGTTGGAAACGTTTTAATATTACTATCTTATAGTGGTTATAATGGAATGTTATTGGGGAATGCGTTTTAAGACTAGTGTTTTTTAGCTTATTTACCTACTTCTAAATACAAGGTGGCAGGGATATCGACGCGTAACCGTTTTTTTTTTTTGGGTGGGAAGTCATCAAATGACGTCTCCCGCTCTTTTGTGTCAAACTTTTACTGACTAAAACCCACCCGTGTTCCTTCAGTTGCCTATGCCAGGGGCCACGGTATCTCTTTCGAACAATCAGCGGCCCTGGCAGGTACCGGCCCCAGCGGACCCCGTCATTTCATGCTAAGAGCTCTTTGAGGTGCACCTGGAACACATCGCGCCGTCGACCCGGGCCTGGTCCTTACCGGGCGGCGAGATGCCCATTGCTCACCGCCCGCAAGCCCACGCCTACGGTGGCCGGGAATCGGTTGCTGAATCCCGACGTCCAGGGCGTCTCTTGCGGCGACTAGGGGCGTGAGGGCGCAGAGATTGCCTCTCCGTCACGCGCTTCGCCTCCTCCTTTGCGAGCATTACTGATTGGCAGAAAGAGGTGATGGCTTCCCATGCACTCTCGCTTCGTACCATGGCCTGGACCAGGGCCGGACGCGAGATATCGCCGCCGCCAATCGCCGCCACGAGGACGCGGCGGTGCTCCGCCCAAGCCGGGCAGACCTCCACCGTATGCTCCACCGTGTTCTCCGGGCGATCCACACAGTGGTGATACCCTGGCGTTTCCTCCCGCCTTATCCTGAACAGGAACCTCCCGAAACAACCGTTTCCGGTAAGGGCCTGCGTCAGGCGGAAGGTGAGGACCTGCGTCAGGCGGAAGATGAGGGCGCCGTGGCGCCTCTCTAGCCACTCCTCACAGAGGGGACTTATCGCTGCTCGGCACGTAACCTTGGATTCAGTAAAAGATTCTGAACTCTTTTGCGTTGAAACATTTTGTCGGTTATTAAAAAAAAAAACTATTCCGTACATTACCACCCACCGACCATGTTGTAGGTATTGCACTTTTCTATGAAACAGCAGATTTTTTTTAAGTTGATTGCGGGTCTAGAATCTTGTGCTCATCGTTTCAGTTTGCACGTCAATGGCCACGCTGTACCTATAATCTATGCGATTTAAGTTTCGTATAAATTCTATCATTTCAGTCATAGAAGTTCACACACATCAGTAGACGTACGTACGTACGCACGCACGAACGTATTACTTTATTGGAACTAATTAACTAAATTCAATATTGTGTTCGACCTAAGCTTGATTCCAGATTTAATTGGAACAGTATCCTCTTGAGGGTAAACCATTTTCCAAAGAACCACATAAAAGCAATGTCTTAATTGAACTCATGTCTTTACTTTTTATAAGTAGTTGTGTGTAAAGGAAAGTTTATTAAACAACAATCAGGAAAAGACAGTACCAGCACCCTAATTGCGTAACACACAACTTAATCATTTTAAAGGATATTGCTAATCCATTGCTTCATAAGTTCAAAAATATTGTCTGTTCAACAACGCAAATAACGCAATGAATCTTGTTGAACTGTCAAATTGACAGCCATTGCTAATGTTAGCGTGTTACGCAATCACCCCCAGAAAACGCAAAGCCAACTTACAAAACCAAACGAAGCCTAATAATAATCAAGACTTAATACCGATATATTGATCTTAGAACAAACTTCGACTCAAGTAAGGCAGACTACCAAGGGAAGTTTACAAGACCCACTTTCAAAGTAAGCGTATGAACTTTGTTCCATATTATCCATTCCACGCGATAGTTTGAAACCCAATCTATGTTTACACCAATACGCCCACTTACTTCGTAGATTATACTGTGTGTTATTAAGCGTTGACTGGATTAACATAATAACTAATAAGGCGATTGGTTTATGCCGTAATCTTTGGCGTTTGTTGAGAGGATGATGGCTTTCCACTAAGAAAATACTAACAAAAGGTTAAGACAGATGTTAGTGGAAATACCGGGCGGAGACGCCCTAGAAGGGCATCTACTACTTCTGTTTTGTGCTTGTGATTATAGATATACTAGCTGCGCCACCGGTTTCACCCGTATAAGTTTCGATCTCGTGGGTATATCGGGATCAAAAGTATCCTATGTGGTAATCCTGGCTATAAACTACCTATGTGCCAAATTTTATTCAAATCCGTTCAGTAGTTTTGGCGTGAAAGAGTAACAACAAACCATCCATACAAACTCTCGCGTTTATAATATTAGTTAGAAGGATTTTGTTTTTATTTTTCCTTATTCTTAGAATTAATTAACGTTTTGTATGCACGTGTTTCTGTGAAACATAAACCTATTTTTCTTTTCTTTTTTTTCTATCTAATGACCTTATTGATGATGTTCTTCAGAAAGGTCAGGTGTGTAGTATTCACAACCGGCGTGCGTGTATGACCAGAAGGCCAATTCTTGTAATTTTAAGAACGTTCACAGTCTGAGGGGCAATTCTCGTAATTTTAAGAACGTTCACAGTCTGATCTGTTTCAATCTGTCAAAAAATACTTCTAATTTCCCTACATTTTGACAAGTATTTGACATTTGTTTGTCGACTAGATTTTGAACATTTTAAATTACGAGAATTGGCCTTCTGATTTATGAACGTATGTAAACGAAGCAAAAGGAGTATTTAAGGATCGTAGCAGGTGACGTTCTGTAGTTTCTTGCCATGGGAAGGTGTGAACGTGTGAGTTTATTTAAGCAATGTTTGGGAAAATTCAAGGTTGACGCAACAATGTAATTATATTCCCTCGCGAATTTATGTTTATTCAAACTTGTGTGACGACCCTAATGCTTAGCAGTAGGCAAGTAGGCACCTATTTTATGATGACGATTTTCTATTGAAAAAAAAACATGTTCTTGGTTTACAAACAAGTTAACCAAGTTAAATGGATTCTCCCCATTGTAACTAGAATAAGTTATTTATGATGATGCAATTGCAGATGATTTTATTTATTTATTTTATAAAGAACACTGTGATTTGTACAGTGATGCAAAATCAGAGGTAAGATAACTGTGAATAAACTGTATTGGAGCAGTAAAATGCCACAGAACATCATTACTCCATTCCAATTATTTTTTTCCTTTTATCTCATCCAAAGGTCCCATCTAAGTTTGAACATAGAACACAACTTTCTTTTTATTGCTTGCCAGTGCCAACTGTATGTAGTTCGGGACAAACTAGTTTTCTTCCCGTCCTTGGCCTCATTTACCTTCAGATGTTGTTTTGTTCATCTCTATGTATCACATATGGCCAGGTCAGCGTAATTACATGATCACGATTCAACCTACTTTTCTTGTCTTTGGCCTTCTAAGTTGAGGCTGAAGTTCGTACGTGAATGTTCTTTTGTTTTATGCTTTTCATTTAATGGGAGTGAATGTGGTGTAGTAATTTGTATATTACTTTAGTTCGCTGGCGTTTTGTTTTATTTTCACCAGCATTTAGTTTTACGTTGGCTATGTTACATGCATGAACTCCCGTATTTTTTCTTTGGGGATTGGCAGAAATTACAGAACACCACCTGCTACAATATCTACATTTAAAAAAGATATAAATCTAAAAATATAAATGGAAGTACCCCTTTCCTAGGACAGGCTTATTTAGCTTAATCATAGATGTTTACAGAAGTATTCCTACTCGTAATGAATAACTTTGGAAGTAGAACTAGAAGATTACTTGGACTAACTTTTCTGTATACGATCGTCGCCTAACTAGAAATGAGCACAAATAAATGCATACTAAGTAAGTAAATATCTGCACGTTTCTAACCATCCCGTGCCAAACACATGCAATCAACCCTGATTCGGAAATAAGTTTATCTTGCCAACGTGCCACGTCCCGATCACAACACGCGCACGTCTCGGTGTGAACCTCTTTGGTTTTGTTATCACGTTCCCTACTAATTAGTAGAGGCCTCGTGTCGCAAATGAGGCGGTTACTAACTAATTGTCATAAAAGACAAAGGATATTCCTTGTAGGAACTCATTGGAGTTATTTGGTGAGAATAGAAAAGACATGGCAAAATGTGAGTGTGTACCAAAGTTGACAACCCACCGGGCCGTCGGATATAGTTGAAGTTCAGTAAGAAACGGATTGATGTTTTGGGATAACATTTTATTGAAAATTTATAAAATATACTAGCTGTCCCGGCAAACGTTGTTTTGCCATATAAATTATTTCTAGCTGCCCGGCGGCGCTACTTCGTTCGCGTATTGTCCTACCCCCTACCCTACCCCTACCCAGCTCCTACCCTACTCCTACACTATTCCTACCCTACTCCTACCCCACTCCTACCCTACTCCTACACTACTCTTACCCTACTCCTTTTTTTTTTTTTTTTTTTTTGTCGCTGAGAAATGCTTTATGCATGCCCGCCTCCCGGGGGACGAGACGGGGTATGTGGGACTCCCTGCCGGAATGACAGTATACCCACTAAAACTCAGCGGTGTTCCCGCGTCGACGTGATGGGAGGGCCATGGGAATCCGGCATAGCCTTTACATCCACAGCCCTCCCGACGCATGCCCGCCAAGATGGTATGGCGGGCCCCACATGCCCCCCAGGTTGGGGGGCTACGGGAATGGCCGAGAACACCTGGCCATTCCCGTCCCACAAGGTGGAGGCCTGTGCAAAACAGGCAACGGAGCCCCCGTACCCGTTGCCTGCTGGCCTCCACGCCCGCCTAAAAGGCGGGCCCCGCATGCCCCCCCAGGTTGGGGGAGCTACGGCCGCAGAGGATAGGGAGAGCGGCAACGAAACACCGACACTCCTCTTCCCCTGCGGCCCCACCGCGTCCGCCATCTAACGGTGGCGGCCCCGTCAAGGCCGCGGAAGGTAGGGAGAGCGGCAACGAAACACCGACACTCCTCTCCCGCCGCGGCCTCCAATCCTCAGCCGCGATGTCTCCCTCACGGGGGACACCGCGGCCCGCCTCAGGTAGGCTGCGATGTCGCCCAAGCGGCACCGCAACCTACCCTACGGCCGCTACGTCATTGGCTAAGCCGCAAAGCCTTGACGAGCGGCCCCCGCTGGGGTTCCTCTTAGCTTCACCGTGGTACCCCCATACCACGGCTACTGAGCCCCCCCGCCTCGACAATGCGGGAACCCACCGGGGGGGGGACCCTACTCCTACCCTATCCCTATCCTACTTCTACCCTACTCCTAATCTACTCCTACCCTACTCCTAACCCACTAATCCTAGATAATCCGAGTAATATGGATATATGTATGTTGTCAATTCAAAACCCTTAATTTAATACGTGCTTCAATTCGAGTGGACCCGAGTCTACCGTACCAAAGGGACGAACGTCAAATGTTTGACGGGAAAATAGGTAGAACAGTTTATATGGGAAAATGAAATTGTTGTTTTTACTATCTTCCTCGCAATTTTTACATGTTTTCTCACCGCTTAAACCTTCCCTGGACTACGACAAACATTTCAAAACCAAAATCAGCTAAATCGGCCCAACCGTTCTCGAGTTATAGATAGGTTATTTATTTAACGTACACTGATTAATTACTATTTTTACAAGCTAACATTTTATTTAATTAATAGAAAAAAAAAACAGTTCCTTTATCAAACTAAATTTCATTCGAAAACATCCATCGGTTTCTTACTAAACTTCAACTACAAAATTATATCCGAAGCCCTGGTCACTTATCTCCTTTGCTGACTATAGTGCTATAGGTACTTCTCTGCCTAACTTTTCGAGGAATACAGGCGTTATGTTATGTTGAAAAGGAAATCTCGAGCCAATTGGGGCTAATTCTAACTTACAAAGTTGTATTGATGCTTTTAATGACTATTAGGGTGCGCCCACGAGCAACTTTTGTCTCCGCAACTAATTTGTCTCTCACATCAAGTCTATGGGTTTGTATAAAAGTGCGCCCATTGTAGCGACGCTACAGCTGGGAGACTTTTTTGTCCGCGGGTTTGGAGACAGGCCGGCGACGCAACTGTCGCCCGTTTAAGTTCTCTGCACACAGCGGGCGGGGCGCGGCGGGACGGGACGGCGACGCGGCGGTAGTGTTCACACTGCGGGCGCGATCACGTCCCGTCCCGCTGCGCCTTTCTTTCATCAAAAAGATGTTGAGCGATTCAGACGTGGAAACGCTATTGCTCTTATTTGCGCTAGCTAAGAAAAAACAATGTAAACGGAAATGGGTGCATGAAATAAATAAAAAACGCACTCGCGTCCCGCCACGCCCCGCCCGGCCGCTTCTGACTTGTACTCCCGCTCGGCGCGGCGGCGGCGTGGCGCGACGGTTACCGTCGCGTGGAGTGGGGCGGCTCTGTGTGGCATCGTCCGTAATATCTAGTATATTACAACTGCTCAGTGTCGTGTCGCCGTCCCGTCCCGCCGCGCCCCGCCCGCTGCGTGCAGAGACCTTTATTGGTTGCGATACAAGTTCGCGCACGGCGACAAAAAAGGTGGCGGTCAGCTAAAATAATTACATAAAAGTAGCGTTGCTGTCTCTCCCGTGTGCGCATCGTCCAATCTCGGCGAGGAGACAGCGACAGAGACAAAAAAGTTGCTGGCAACTAAGTTGCTCGTGGGCCCTCCCTTATTCAATAAATACATATTTCCTGCAGTCGCGAATTATATTTTGATCAACATACAACCTGCAAATTGTAAAAAACGTAAGGAAATTTGAATTTCGCGGGCTACCCCAGCGCTTTCACCTTGAACTACAAAAATATCAATTCAAATCGATGGCGGTAGTTTTTGGATAGTTAGTTAAACATACGCGCTCAAGTGGCTAGCCAACGTGCCACGTCCCGATCACAACACGCGTTCGTCGCGGTGTGAACCTCTTTAGTTTTGTAATCACGTTCGCTACTAATTGGCGGAGGCTTCGTGTCGCAAATGAGGTGGTTACTTAAATAGACTTCAAGGCTTCTTGAGGCTCGAAGTGGTGAGAACTATTTAAGTGGCTTTTGGAACTATTTTAGGGTGAAATCTTGTCTGGAACTTATTAGTTACAGACAAAATTTCACCTTCATACATCTAAACTATTATTATAGTTTAGATTTATGAAGGTTTGGAGGTACCGTCGTCAGAATGTTCTACGAGACTAACCACATACCAGCATTCAAAAAGGAAAAAAAAAAACGAATAAACTACGGACCTTAGACAAGACACCGAAAAAAATACAAACAAAAATGTAAATACAAAATAATTAGCGTTCTTATCTTTTACGATTCATTTTGTTTTATTTGTAAACCAATAATACTGGAGATCTTTAAATTATAATTAGTTGACTTGTCTTATAACCAAGTCTGTTCATTTTTACACTAAGCTGTAGGTTAGCTATCTTTTCCCGGAAAATACAAAACAGCAAAATCCGAAAAAAGGAACAATTAAATCTACTTAGCTTAATTCCACTGGCAAGCCGTTGTACCATCAAAGAGAAAAATATTCGAAACGTTAGCAGAGATCCTAGCATTTCGAACATCAAAAAGTGCATACACACACAGACGAAATAACTAAAATTCCTCCAGCTACACATACACATACATGGATAGAATTCCTTGCATAACGTAATTAGGAAAGTGGAACGTTGGGTACAGAATTTAATGTGTTTATGTGTGGGAGATGTGCTTGTGTGCAAGTTTTAAGAATTTTGTTTGGATTTTTGAGTGAGGCATGAGACGTATTTTTGCATTCAAAATGTCGTCAGAAAATAATAGCATACAACAATAACATCATCCTATCTCATCGTGAAACTAAAAAAACTTGGGGTAGCAAAAACTTGCTTCCAGCTCTATAAAAAGTTTTACTAGCGCTATTCTATAAATCACTTCATTACTATTATATGTCACTTCGTTATAAACTACTACACAGTATAACTACTCTGCTACAAATTCTCGGCTACATCTCGCTAAGTTTTGAGCTTCTGCTTTGCTACGACTCACTCAGCTACGAACCATGGCTTTGCTACGCGAGGTCAACTACGAACCACGTCTTTGCTACGCGAACGAAGCTACAATCTCTCCCACCGTCCATTTTGAAAAAAAAAAAAGTCAGTGGGAGAGATTGTAGCTTTGTTCGCGTAGCGAAGACGTGGTTCGTAGTTAAGCCTCCTCTCTTTTCTCGCGCCACATCGAACCAGCCCTTGCGGTACGCGTCCAGATCATCTCGCCATCTCTTTTTGGGCCGGCCTCGGCAGCGCCGTCCATTTTTCAGGCACCCATTGTGTGGAGGCTTTTGCCCAGCGGTCATCGTGCATACGGCTGATGTGACCCGCCTAATCCCATTTGAGCCTATCATTTTCCCGTTGCTGGGACACAGGCCTAATCTCAGACAGAGGAAGTGGGCCGTTATCTACCTCGCGGGCCCAGTACGGGTTGGTAGATGTCACATGTCTTCGAATTTTTGGTTCTAGGACATGCCGGTTTCCTCACGATGTTTTCCTGCACCGTTGTCAGAGCAGTGGTGTTGAAATATTTTACACAAAGCAAAGCGCCTGTCTCGGTTCAAACCTACGACCTTGAACTCGTAAGTCGCGGCCGTTACCACTAGGCCACCAGTGCTGTTCCACCGCTACGCGACAAAATATGAAACTAATATTGCCTCTGACTATTTCTCAATTAACTGCAAACCATTTTTCTTCACTCAGCGATTTCCACTACAAAAACACCACTATTGGTTTTCATTTAGCTACAAACTGACGAAGGGACAGTTTGCCGCCAAATGATACAGCTTTATTTCGCTACGTTGTACTGTGCTACGAACTACCGGAGGCATCGCTACGAAATTGTCTTCGTAGCCACCCTTTAGTACGTACAACTTCTCGCGGCCTTTGATGAGGTTCTTGGACTTAGCACGAACTTTATAATTATGAAACCACATGCATACTGAACACATATCTACGAATTGTTATAGGCTACGTACGCACTGGCAGGCGGCTTGCTTATCGCCTAGAGCTTGGCGAGTCATATTACGAGTCGCGAAGTGAAACGAACGCTCTAGAATTTTCGCTACCGGCCGCACTGCGCGATTGACGCCTTCGCTAATCGCCTAGTGTGTTTCGAAGGACGGTAAGTTACTAGGCTCTAGGCGCTAAACCAGCCACCTGTTAGTACATACGCAACCATAGCGAATTGGGTCATCCTGGTATTGAAGAACCTGTAATATGAACAAAAAGTTGGTATATTACAGTTCATTACAAATATCTCAAGTGGTTGACTAATTTATCAATTTTCTCAATTAACCAATTAGCAGCGAATAGAAACCTAACTTTAATTACTTATAGATATTCATCAATCAACTCACGGACAACTTAATTCCAAACTAAGATTTATCCATAAACAGTTAAATGAAACTTTTAATTAAATTAACACAGAACAAGATTAAACTAACTGCTGGATAGTTATCTATCGTTCAGTTAAAAGTTCCGAGAGATTAATGGCGATGTCTTGTAGCTTAGTTTTAAAGGCACGTAAAACCTATTAATTTTTTATCTACTTCCGAGTAGAATCGAAGTTCTGAAATAAAAAGGCTTAATGTTACTTTTTAAAACTGTTATACTTATGAGGTGACGTTTTTTGTTAATTTGTCAGTAATATTATACAGGGTGTAAAAAGGCCCATCGTGAATCTGTCATCTACGCATTCGTTACACTAATCTAAGTAACTTTGTGCAAAAATAATTTCTGGGAAAATAAAAATTAATATGTGTAAAAATTCTATGTTTATGGTACTGCGCAATGTAACGCACGCAAAATATCGTGCGTATAATGTGCATCCAACGGTACAGGGACCGTGGAAGCATTTATAGTTAATTAAAACATTTAAGTCATGTTTTCGTAAAATCATCAATTACAGTTGGAATTTTGACCTTCAATATCTTCGTAACCAGAAGGTTTCCAGGTATAGCCCGATGAAAAAAACGATTACAATGTCGGGAAGAACAAGAGTGTGAAAATTTCAATTTCTACCTATTACGGTTCATGTGATACAGCCCGCTGACAGACAGACGGACGGAAGAACGGACAACGGAGGCTTAATAATAAGGTTGCGTTAGCACCATTTGGGTATGGAACCCTAGAAATGTGATACTTCAGTCTAACTGTTTACGAAGAAATGTTTTACTCTTAGACAGTAAAAAATTCACATAATATATCGCATTATAATCATTGTACACTTCACTTTAAATAATTACGTTGGTACTTGTCTAAGTCAAAAACGTATCTTGGTCCACGTGGATTCATATTATGCAAATCTCGGGACTATACGTGGACACATGTTATTATAGAGCAGCTGCAGTGACCAATCATGTTACTACTACTGTTCATTTCTGTGAAAATGTACTTTATGAATAAGTACTTGGCAATACTAGGAGGCTTAGTTTTTTCTCTGTACTTCTTTGCAAGACATTTTTATTACAGAACTGACTTTCATGCAAACACAGCTAAAATACAGACCGTTCACAGTTTTATTTTATTTTATTTATTCAATTGGTCTTACGAGCTAACAGATTTGACATCCAGTTATTTTACCTCTGGCAACAACAAACTAACGGTAATCTAATTATAACGAGACTAAAGATCACCATGATTTTGACAGTCTTGCCAGTGGCAGCAACCCAACAGCAACCTTATTCGAATGAAAATAAAGACCACTGTGATTTGGACAGTGATGCAAAATCAGAGGTAAAATGACTGTGAAAGGAGTGGAGTAGTACAAAAAAGGTTGTATACTCAGATTTCCTCAACAGGTATACTTTTCTTTTTTTGTTTTGAGGATGGGAAATCATCAAATGACTCCTCCCGCTCTGGGTGGAGCAGGAGGGAGTGTCAGACTCTTACTGACTAAAACCCACCCGTGTTCCTTCCTTAGCCCTTTATGTTCCAGGGCAGCGGTAACCCTTTCGGACAATCCCGCTACCCTGGAACAGGTATACTTCAGGCATATTTTTTCCGGAACTGCAAGTCTTTCGTTTTTTATTCAGTATTATTTTAGTTTCCATAGCCATCTTGTTAACAAAAGGTCCCTGGAGACGACCATTCGCAAAAACCTTTTGCTGTCATTTGCTTATAAGTGCGTTGCCTGGTGGCCCTTATTGTTGGCCTTGTATTTTTTTTATATAATACAATTTGCTGACTATTGCATTCGTCTAAGATACATTATTTTGCGCAGAAACATTGCCATATCGTACTTTCCGCACGCCACTCATTTTACGGCAGATTTATACCACATTTTTGCTATTGCTATCAACCAATCACAGTAATACGACAAAAAAATAATAAACCCAATCGTCATCAGAAAAATACTCTCAATCAATACTTGACAATCGCAACACCAACAAATTGATCACTTAACTTAATCCTTAACACAAAGCAACACAAGGCAATTTCAATCAAAACAGCTTCACATATCTACAGTTTAAATTGGCACGCACCGTATTGTAGCACTCGCAAACAACTTGGGGAACTAGGTAGCGACTCTAATTAACGCTCTACCACTACAACTGGCGCTTTCATGGTATTTAGTGCTCCACTTCGAAATTTATACAATCGCTGAATTCTAAAAGTTTGCCAATATTACAGGCAACGCAATGGAAACGGTGTTGTTGTCTATTAGGCTTCGTTGTCGACGGGAAACGACTTCTACTTAGTATCTATGATATCATGTATACGTATGTACAACACACATATGTGTGTGCTTGTTGTGCACCATTTTTAATGCAATGGAAGTGCTGTATAATATTTATTATTTATTTCAATAAGCATGCACAAAATTACAGACTAAATATATCTCTCGCAGATAAATTGTAGAATCCGCTGTTTTACATAACCGCTAGCTGTTTTACAAAACAGCTCCGTTATGTAAAATAATGAACGACGTTTAGCGGTTTTTCATAATGAATCAACTTAAACACGCAAAATTGCATAAACGTTTTACATTTATCAATGCAGCGGGTCAACGATTAGAAGTTACGTAAGACCGTAAAATTTTATCGCTCGTGGGTCTATATGTCGTTTCAACAAAAATGGCATCCGAAACAGAAATAAATAAAACGAGTAATGTAAAAATGACCCTAACTCAAGTGAAAACAGTGATTTGAGAATATGAATTAAAAGTTATCAGAGTTTTATGAAAGTCAGTCCTAAAAATACTAAATAATCAAAGTAACAGTGATCAATTTCGAAGTAGCTGTTGGTCACAGTTCTACCCAACCTAAACCAATTAGTAAGGATGCCCTAGCTTAGTTACTGCGACCAATTTGGCATTAGAAGCCACACCAAATGCTTATTATGACTAATAGCCATTCTGCATTACGCCTAAACGTCGTTAGCAGTTGTGTTAAACGGAACGCAATTTCAATCCAGCTGAACGTTGTTCAGATGTTTTTCATAACTGTTTTGTTAAACAACTAGCGGTTTTGTAAAACAGCGGATTCGACAATCCATCTGTGACATATTCAAAGCATTGTACAGTACAATTTAGAAACGAAAAAAAAACAACCGACTTCCAAAAACGACACTACAAAGTGAAAAATAACTTTAATTTCGGAAGTCGGTATCGTTGGGTTTCCATTTCCGTTGTTTGCCACCGACTTCCGAAATTAAAGGTATTTTTCACTGTGTAGTGTCGTTTTTGGAAGTTGGTTGTTTTTTTTTTTGCAAAAAAAGTTTTTATTTTTCACTTTTTAGTTGTAATTTTGGTTGAAAAACCATAGTACTAAACCGTTTTTGATGAAAATTTTATGGGACCATTTGGGAAGTATACCCTTTCTAACGAAATATTGTTTCAAATCGGTTGGCAAGCGACGGAGTTATGCGCAAACAAACATAAAAAAAAAAAATACAAACATCCGAATTGAGAACCTCCTCCTTTTTTAGAAGTCGGTTAAAAATGTTTTGAAATAGGTTTGTTATTAAAAGGTAAAAGAACGAAGAAGAAAGTCCTGGTGTTCTTGTCTATTAGACTTCTGTTAATGACGGAAACCGACTTTGATTTTTTATGTATGGTGCAGATTTCATTAATATCTATGCTTCATTAATTAATTTAAGTGAGATATTTGCTTTAATGACGTATTGAAGGAGATGGTATCTTTGATGTCAATAGAAAATGATTTCGATTATAAGTTTATATTATTATGTGTGACCGTGCGTGTCTGTTCTTTGTGCACCATTAATGTAAATTAATATTACTGCGATGTATTTTCTTTAATGACGTCATTTCCCTTTGAGACATTATTACGATCCATTTGCTTTAATTAATAACGCTCAGTCTGCTACTATTACATAATGATATAACAATATTGTCATAGGCAAAGTCGCAAACCACGGAACCCTTTATCAAATGTAAGGTAAGAAAAAATTCTCAAGTTAAAAACACGTTAAGTAATGGGTTCAGTACTGCTTCCTACTCACATAAAATCACTATTAGGCACAATTTAACGTTTAGTATTAGTGAAGCAAAAACATATGACAGATTTAAAAAATCAGCCAAGTGCGAGTCGGACTCGCACACGAAGGGTTCCGTACCGCAAGGCAAAATACGAGGAAAAAAAGCACGTTTCTTATATGGAGACCACCTTTAATATTTATTACCTAACTTTAGTTTATTTTTATTTCTTGTTATCTGAGTGGCAATAGAAATGCACACTATAAAATTTTCAACAGTCTACCTACTACGGTTCATGAACCGTAATAGGTAGGCTGTATTCATGAGATACAACCTGATAGACAGACGGACGGACGGACGGACAGTGGAGTAATGGCATTCCGTTGGCAGAACTCTCAAAACCCACATAACTTTTGTCTTGTATCATTATTTTCCTGTCCATATCCCAATTTATTTGGGCTCCGTGCAACATGTGTTTTTCTTCCGTACTTCTATTTAAATCGTCAACTCGTGTCTTGAATATTATCAGTTTCCATCGCAGTTATTTGTGAGAAGCAGCGAGACCTTTACAAAATTTAGGCAGAATCATAATTCAATTCGTGCAAGTACCTGATAAAATATAGTAACACTTTAGTAATTTACGATCGTAATTGAATTATAATTGAAACAACAAAACAGCAAGCAGCCTTTGTTAATTAAGGACTTAAAATTAAATTAACTGTTATTTCCTGAACAACTTGTTTTTATTTTTCACTTCGCTTTGGAAAAGCAATTTATTTTCACTTACTGTCAATGTTCATTTAATAAATATTGTGGCCCGGGATACCGACAAATGTAAAATATAATTTGATAAAGGTATAATAATAGCCGAAATGTTTGATAGAGAAGGTATTTTCTTTGGTGAGAGGAAAACTTGGGTTCCTTTTGGTGTTCGAGAAAATTACTTTTGGCAAAATAAATTAAATTATGTTTTCTGGTTCAAGCAGTAACTGCGAGGTAATGCGTAATACACCCACAGTAGCAAAGGTTTTCATTTCAACAGTTTAAAAACATTCATTACGTTATTTACGTTGTTGTAGAGATAAATTTACGAACATATGAAGCAATGGATTAACAATATCCTTCGACGTGATTCAGATTGTGAATGATACAGAACTGTGTTACGCAATTAGGGTGTTGGTGGAGATGAACGCCTATTTTAATAAATATACATAAATATATAGTGTAATTTGCTCTTGACTACTATTCGCCTGAGGCTAAGGCCAGTCTTTCACGTCTTTATTACATTGTAGATACAGTTAGCCTCAAAAACATGCAAGAATCATCGACAAGAATTCATTTAATATTTTCTACAATCTTTCTTCCATTATATAAGGTTCCATTAAAATAGGTGGACAAACATTTAGAAATCATTCAGACCATCAAAATAAGGACAATGGTAAATAAATATACAATGTGATAGGGGTGGGACTTCTAACCCGTTAAGGCTGAGTACTACATCTAATTTTATCGACAAAAAAAAATAATATGGGGGGTTGAACCCCCTCCAAAAAATTCAGAAATGATTTTTTTTTCTCACCAAAACATTATCAAACATATGAAAAAAGTAATGAATTAGTTAGCCAAGGTTATTAGCTACCGTTTGTCGTTTTTTTGTTTGTTTCTACGACGCATACAACCTTTGATATCACATAAAGTATCAAGCGCGCCGTAGTACATTAAAAAAAATAAAAATAGCCATAATTTTTAGGGGGAGGGGGTTCAACCCCCCATATTATTTTTTTTGTCGATAAAATTAGATGTAGTACTTAGCCTTAACGGGTTAGAAGTCCCACCCCTATCACATTGTATAAGAAAAACGCATTAGATACTTATAATTAAAATAATCAGCTAACAAAAATACACTTATAAATGTTGGTTACCCAATGCATAAACACATTGTTAAATACAGAATGATGTAGGATGTAACAGAACTGACTGTGTACCTACTTACGAGCATGCGCGCAGCGGGGCGCGAGTGCAAGTACTTACCTACCCATAACGGATGGATGTGTTTATTCTAAAGTGTCAGGTATTTTTAAGTCAAAATTAAATAATTTTCATCAGTGTTTTTTTTGCTTGGATATCTTTGGTTAGACGTGATCAGCGCTGTGGTAAAATTTGTCCATCTATTTTAATTGGACCCTGTATTGTATCAATGCGCAGCCATTAAACATGTTACTCATTCAGTACTTAATTGTCGCTACAAAATTATACATACAGTGTCAAGTAATGAGAGCTGTCATTGGTCCCTGGCCTTGACATCAAGCAATAAAAGAAAGAAAGAAAAAAAAAGTTTATTTGGACATAGTTCAATAGACAAGTGTCAACTTTTTTTTATGACTGAGTACGAGTTTTTTGAATATGTGTATCTTATGCCGTTTTTTACTATTATTATTTTTATTTGTAATTGTGCGTTTTGTTTGTGCAGAATAAAATATTTTTCTTTCTTTTTTCTTTTCATTCTCTTCCTCCTTATCTCAATTTATTTGTGGTCGGCGCAACATGTCTTTTGAATCTACAACGTGGCTCTACAATGGCGACATTAATTTAACACACGCTAAGGCTAGTGGCCAGTGATCATAAAAATTATAACAACATAAAAAAAATCGTAATTTGAAAACTTCCACCTGCGCCGCTCGCCGACATAGGGCTCTCTCTCTTTCCTTCAATTCGCCTTCTCTTTGCACGTTATTTGTTTTAATTAGATTGATGCGATGTTATGATCCGTGACCCCGGCAAATGACCCCTGCGCTACAGTTCTTTAAGTCAGATTGCTCTAAGATGCTATTTTAGAAAATTGTTGATAAATAAATAAATATTAATGTTTAATTAAATTAAAATATATTCATAAAACTAAAACGCGAAACCGTATACGTGTGTTAAATTAATGTCGCCATTAAAGCGCCACGCTGTATACTTCTCTATTAGCCGTTATCTCGGTATTCACCCCTTGTCTTTCACACAATTCATTCATCGTTCCCCTGGTCTTTCCTTATTTATACAATATAACAAGCAAATTAATAACTATTGTTGTTGTCTTCATCTCCTGAGGTACAGAAGATAACACAACACATAACAACAACAACATAATTTACTTTTACAAGTAGGTACTTGTAGAAGTAAAATTATGTTTAATAATCCTACTAATATTATAAACGCGAAAGTTTGTATAGATGGATGGATGGGTGGATGTTTGTTGCTGTTTTACGCCAAAACTACTGAACGGATTTGGATGAAATTTGGCACACAGATAGTTTATAACCACGATTAACATATAGGATACTTTTTATCCCGATACTTTCACGGGATCGAAACTTATGCGGGTGAAACCGCGGGGCGCAGCTAGTAGGAATCTAAATTAAATACCATCAAGCTTCCAGAACTCGTACCTTGGCCCAACATTCCCCGATATTAGCCCAACCGGTACGCAAGACGTAAACACAATACGGTCTGTACTAAACTCGGGTTTGTATTAAATTTGCATCAGTAATGAGAATGGGATTAGTATCTGCTACACTAGCAGCTAGTAAACATGAAACGTGCCAAAGTTCGCGTCGAAAGCAAATTAGCCCAAAGGGAAGGGTAAGTTCGTACAGGCCGTGGCCTGAGCGAGAGCGGTGAATTGTATTGTAATACCAAGAAAATCCTTATGTACGTATGTCCGCTGGACGTGGTGTTCCGTCGCTTCCGCGGACAAGTACCACAGAACAGCACAAGAAAAAGCTAGTGAAGTACTATTTTATAATAAAAATGTGTATGTTTACGTTAAGGTATTTATCTATGGGCCTGCGTCGCCTGAAATAAATGAATAAATAAATACTATCCTACTAATATTAAAAAAGTTTGTATGGGTGGATGGATTATTGGATTCTACTTTCGAATCCAGAAAGTTCGAAAGAACAAAAGATGATAGAAACAATATTTATCCGTATCCACCTAAATTGCATGATAATTTAGATGTTCTAAAAGAGAAATGATGATTTAAAAGAGAACTTTACAAAATCGCCGTCTAAAGCGTCTAGTGGAGTCGAATCGTTTGGCAAATATCCGCTATCCGCATTCATGTCCCACTTTAACTTTACGACCAGTGGTGATAAAAAACAGCCAAAGAGTTTAGAATGAACGTTGCACATTCTAGTCCAGGAACTGGTAGAAATGTCCAAATAAAAAATCTATCTGCAAACGGTTACTGAAATTCCAACCCGCCATTTCTGATACTCCTTAATGCGCGCACACGTAGCACTTGCACCGTTTAAAAGTATTTCTAACTCGCTCTTTTTATGGCCTTTGTGCAGTCTAGGGGCCAGGGTATGGCCTCAAACAGATCGCACGAACAAACTGCTGTCTGTGAATGGGTAGTGAAATTGCAGTGTTGCGCTCCACTAGTGAATTTTACGAGTGTTCGTGACGTCGTCGTGCGTTCTCTGTGCACGTACACAGTAACATGTATCACTTTAGAATCACTTTGAGTTCTCTCTGTGAAACTGCTCGACTAATGGCAGGACATTTTACGATTTGAACGTTTTAGTAAAGATTTTTAGGTTAGATATTTTGGGAACGAGTTTTATCTTCGGCGAAGAAAGAGAAGCAAATAAAATATTTGGGTACGAGTATCTCAAGAATGTTCGATTAAGTATTGGGGCTAAGATAAAAGTCGTTTCGAAATAAAAATAAAATAAGGAATCTATAAACCATCGTTTTATGTAAACATCATTTATCTTATTCAAACTATCTTAAGCTTCAATTTATTTTCTCGACAGTAACATCGCATCGATATACATTTTCCAACTTGATTCATATTTAATTTCAACGTCTCGAGATTACACTCGCGGCGCAGGCGGGTAAATTGCGATTGCGGTTATTTATCTTATTACGGGCGACACAACGGCCATTATCCTTTGTTTATCGCCTGGGGGCCTGGCATTGTGGTCGACGTCATTAAAACTTGATAATGCTGGATTCAATCCGCCGTAGGCCGCGTTTACCGTCCAACGACCATGTGTTTATTGTGAAAACGGGAGAAAAAACCCTTTGTGATTTCTATTTGCTCACGTTTTTGTGGCACACGGCCGACGACAGACAGATGGGCAAGCCGGATAATTGAGTTTTTAATCTCGAGCTTGACGTCACGTGTCGGACGCCGAGCCGAATGAATTTTGAATGTCTGTGGAAATTATGAAATAAACAATCCACATTTTTTTGCTGATTCCGAGTTGTGACATTGTTGATTTATTATTTCTTAACAAGACTGAAAGTTGTTCTGTTATTTTCTCGAACTTTCTGGGCTCAATTTGATAAAATGTCTGTGCCGGGAAATCTTGTTTAGTACCGCACAGGATAGTGATCATATCTTAACTTTACCCATTTTCACGAGGAGGGTAATCTTGGCGCAGTGTGTTGGAGCAGAATGGGTCACATCCTTTCGGATCCGATCATACATGGGTACTATACTTGATACCACACGTTTCTATTGATGACTCTTCGAGTAACTTTTATCTAAGCAATTTTCAGACGCTAATGCAATTCTTCTCCTTCCACCATACTTTATAGCTTAACTTTAATTATACCTGCCCTGATCATTAAAAGTAACATAAAAACTTGTGGATAAAATTGGATTAGCTTCCAAAAAAGTTACGAAATCAGGAACAGGATCCGCAGTTTATTATTTCATTTAAGTACAGCCCACCTTTTGGTAAATTAGTGAGGGGAGCCAGACTCAATTAACGAACCGCGTGATCTTATTAGCGACTTCACTCAAGCCATTAGGCTGCTCTAGCTGGGACGCCATTGTACTTTACCTGTTCAAATTTAATAGAACCCTTAAAGGATGTAAATTTTGCTGGAATTGTCTTGGCTGGCAAAGTGCGCCTTAGTTTCGTCATTAGTGCACGAAGCTGAGAACTAATTATGCAGGAGTTAACAGCCGCAAATCGCTGCTTGTGGGTGCTGATAGTCAATTTCTGTTTATACATTAGACTACCTATAGGACCAATTCGCATCAGGAATCGCTGTGGTTGCTAATCAAGCGACAAGTCCCGCTCGAGAGCCCATTGACGTCCAAGCATTATCGGAATTTATACCGAATGCGCAATGCACCAAAGTAACAACATCGTAAGTTAGAACCGTCCCTGAAAACGAACTTAAACTAGGTTACATGTTATTAAAGACCAAAATCGCTTAACGTACTCCAACATAGTATATTTCCAAGATGAAAAATATGAAGTTTTCCAAGTAAACACGTCAAGTGTCGGCAGAGTTGAAATTAGTTGGCGTACTCCCATTGAAGGCTGTGTGGGTGAACAACAAAAGAGAGCAAAATAACGTGCTATCTACCCAAGCGCAGGCCCGGGCATTTTTTTTTTCTTTGTTTTTAAAGTAGGCACCTACTTATTTTTAAACGTCAGGAGGATAGGTTTTATTTTGAAGCCAAGACATGCCTCAATTATGGTTATTTTGTTAAGAGTGTCATAATTATATACGTTACTTTCCAACTATTTTTAGGGTCGGCTTCCAGTCTAACCTGATGCAGCCTGAGCCAGAATACCAGTACCAGTAGGTATTCTACGTGGAGCGACTACCTATTTGACCTTCACAACCTAGTTACTGGGTAACACGATATACCTACGATACGAAGACTGGTTGTCAGAATTTCGGCCTTCTGACAACCCGTTACTTCTATATAAGTAGCTATATAGATATTATATGCCTATATATAATAAAAATAATAAAATGCTGTTCGTTGGTAAGCGCATCATTTTGATTTGGCTAATTTTTGCTTTAAAATGTTTTTCATAGTCCGAATAAGGCACTCAGGGAAAGAAAAACTGGAAAAGTTTCCTGGAAAATTGGAAAAAATCTGAAAGTCCTTTTTTGTGTGGGATTTTTGTATTACCTACAACCACAAAAAATATCAATATGTGTATGATCGGTAGTTTGAAGCATTATGTTCCGGTCCACTCTTGCAGTCATAGTCAACAGCTTGAAGCTGCCATTGATAACTGCTGGAGTAGTTGATACCAACTGCTCGTCATTCAAATCAGGTAACTACGCGAGAGCAGTCAGTGTATGCTTGGCGACTGCTTGACCGTACGACCGCCCGAAGCAATTGCAACTGCTCGAGCGGTTTCGTGTATGTGTGTACGTAGAAGACTGTAGTTCCCTATGCAGTCGCAGCTTGAAGCAGTCCATCCAGACTGCTTCAAGCAGTCCGTGTATGTCGGCCCTTAGTGGTCGTAAACACGAGCGACACGCATCAACGGCAGAGGCATCTGCCGACCGAGTATCGACGGCTATCGTCAACCCGTGTCGGCGGCTGCCGTCGACAAAAAATGTCGCTCTTGTATTTGAACACCGTACTCAAATATACGAGTGGCACACAAGGGTCTTAAACCCTTGTTATTATAAGACGGAATATAATTTTCAGTCCACCCCAGTTCCAAATTTTTTGTTATTACTAGAAACGCCCTGCAGTTTCACTCGCAAAAGTGTCGATCCTGTGGGAATATTGAGATAAAAAGTATCCTATGTGTTATTTTGATGTAGTAACATATAAGGTATATTACTGTAAAGTTTCCGTTCAGTAGTTTTTGCGTGAAAGAGTAACAAACAAGAATTCATCCATCCATCCTCACAAACTTTCGCGTTTATAATATTAGTAGTAAGTAGGATTACCAGTTAAATATAAATATTACTTCCTTGTACTATCTAATAAATCTTAATTAACTTTATAAATGAGGAAGTAAGTATGTATGTTTTTCTCCCACAGTACACGTGATTGATGGATCGCTTTGACATTTGCATACGCATAACTTGGGGCCTAAAAAGGCCACTTTGGCAGGATCATAATAAGATAACAATATGAATCATATTAAAAATCGTAAAATGGTCACAAATTGACAATTGATAATATGATCTGTGTGCAATTCATATCACGCAATTTACCTGTTTGACAGTTTTGTATGGAAATTGTAAAATGGTCCAGCAATGTTTATACCAAATATGATTGATATGAAATGAATTGTAAGTGATTAAACTAGTATGTGTAACCATTTAACGAAAATTAGAGGAATTGCTAATGATCTGCTGGGAATTCAGGAAATGAATAGCTTTTAGAGGTATTGCTTAAAGTGACATTTTAGGCCCCCTTATTTCTGCAAAGCGGATTAACTGGAATGAAAATAACCAAACTGGTTCCTTTTTAAACCAGTTTTCTAATCAAATGAAGAAAGTTCTTATTTAATTTAGGGCTGATTTTACCAAAGTCAGATATCTTATCCGTAGAATAAAATTGATGCCTGGCAGTTCTAGGATGGAAATTTGTCAAAAACTCAAAATGTATTCTTAGGATAAGACTTTTCCTAGGCATAAAGTTTGGTGATATTTGCCCTTAATGATTCAGTTTACTGATCGAAATGTTTTATTAATTGTATCATTTCATAATAATATTGCAGGTGGATGGTGAATTTTATCTCATAATAATATTGCAGGGGTGCATTACAATTTCTGTAATTGTAATGTTGTAATCAGAAAATAGCTCAAAGTCTAACCTAATTTTTCAGGGATATACCTACTGGATACAAGAGAGGCTTGTGGCAAAGTTATAACAGCCGCACGGGTCGATCGATCAGGTTAAGCTACGCTTGCCGCGGTTGGTCTGTGTATGGGTGACCATCTTTACATACCGAGACCCCTCCGTGCCTCGGAAAACACGTTAAGCGGTTGATCCCGGCTGTCATTCGTAGATCTTTGACAGGAGTTACGGGTAGTCGGACATCCGAAAGTCTGACAACCAGTCTTACCAACGGGTATCGTATTGCCTAGTAATTAGGTTGTGGCGTTCAGATAGGCAGTCGCTCCATGTATACAATACTGGTATTCAGCTGCATCCGGTTAGACTGGAAGCCGACCCCAATATAGCTGAGAAAAGGCTAGGCAGATGATGAAAATGATACCTATTGGACCCAATATAGTAAAATCTAAAGGGATTCAGGCGAACAGGTTCGAGTACCTATCTACGCTCTACATTAATCGTTATTGTTGGGTACGTTAGTGAACTAATTGTCTCATTAGGAGTACCTAGTTAACCCCTGTGGTTAACCCGCAATGGGCTAGTATTTGGTTGATGAGGTCAACTCGAACTACCAACCAATAAAACCTGATTAGGTGATTTAAAAAAAGTTGTGAGGTGTTATGGAACACCCGGTTGGAACGAAATTGCTTTCGCAAAAACGTATTAAATATGGGGCACAATTAAGAAGACATGGTGACATCTACCAACCCGCACTGAGCCCGCTCCTCACTCCCTCTCACAGAGAGGAGGCCTGTCTCCCAGCAATGGCAACGGTATAGGTTGATAGTACTTTTTTCAAAAACAAACAATCGACTTCCAAAAACAAACACTGCAGTCAAAATAACTTAAATTTCAGAACTCGGAATTTTGTCTTTGGTTTTGTATTTTCGTTTTTTACCACCGTCTTCCGAAATTAAAGTTATTTTTTACATAGTAGTTTTTTTTTTTTGAAGTCAGTCGTTTTTTTTTTTTTTTTTTGTTTAAACGTTTTTATATTTCACTTTTAAGTTGTGGTACAAACCCTACTTAAAGTCGTATACCATTATTTGCAATGTAAATAACAGTGACAGAAAGTTATTATATCATGTGACCCTCATTCATTGCTCTCGAGTGTAAGTGGTAAAAATACGTATTAATGAAGCCAACTTAAAAGCCACACGTAAAACTTGGAATAATTTTCCAAATGCAGTTCATAAATGACCGAGTTCTTCTCCTTTTTTGAAGTCTGTTAAAAAACAAAACTATCATGACGGTCAAAATGTTACACATTTTTCGTTGTAGCTTTCATTCGTTAAGTATCAAGAGTACACTGTGTTTATGGAACTTCGTTCTAACAAACTATAATGCACAAGACCCAAATACAATCCCTGCTAAAATGCAAAAATGAAGTTGTCTGCACAGAAAATACTCTGCCATTCCAACAACAACATAAAATCCAAAACCAGCAAAGTCGGGAGCAAAACTATACATAAAATAGTATCTTTATATGGTGTTGCGGCTAGAACAGATCTACTTGGCAGAAATGGGAACAGAATTGAATTGGGACCTGCGCCGTGTCCCCGCATTCCCAAACTCAATTATTATATTCTCTGGTTCCGAACTTGGGTCATGCCACTTGGCTATGATATTTGCGATTCCATTAGTAATGTGTGGTGATCATATGATTTTAATGTGGAGTATGAGAGTTTTTTTTTTTTACTGACTCGTAATATAGGTACTTTTGGATTTCCTCGTAGGTCTATAGGCCGACCGCTTAACGGAGATGTTCCCTGAGGTAGTTGACGAATCACTGAGCTCTCGCATCACGTCACCACACCCCTCCCGCACCGCGCAGCTACCTTTTTTTTTTTTTTTTGAGGATGGGAAATCATCAAATGACCCCTCCCGCTCTGGGTGGAGCAGAAGGGAGTGTCAGACTCTTACTGACTAAAACCCACCCGTGTTCCTTCCTTAGCCCTTTATGTTCCAGGGCAGCGGTAACCCTTTCGGACAATCCCGCTACCCTGGCAGGCTTCGGCCCTATGGGGCCCCGTCACTCATGCTGACATCTCTTTGAGGCGCGCGTGGAACACATACACGCCGTCCGGCACGGGCCTGGTCCTGATCGGACGGTGAGTTACCCATTACTCACCGCCCGCAGGCCCGCGCCTACGGTGGCCGGGAGTCGTCACGCGGCTCCCGACGCCCGGAGCGTCTCCCGCGGCGGCTGAGGCGTGAGGTGCGCAAGGCGCGTTCTCTCGCCCACCCCGCCACCTCCTTCGCTAGCATGACTGCTTCGCAGAAGGAGGTGACTGCCTCCCACTCCCTCTCGCCCCGGACCATGGCTTGAACCAGGGCCGGACGCGAGAGGTCGCCGCCGCTTAATGTTTTAGTTAAGCGGTTGGCCTATAGTGATCGCAAGCGCTACTACTGAGCATGAGGTACTGGGCTCGATTCCCGTGTCGGACGAAGTGTTATTGAGTTTTTCTATTTGTAATTTCTCAGCAGAAGCCCGGAGTTTGGACTCGCCCCCTGTTACATGGCACTTAAACATAACTGGCGAAAGTCAGTGAACTACAGGTACGTACACCTCTCCCCCACCCTTCGGTGAAACGCGTCATGGTATGTCATGTTATGTTACTTTTGGTAAAGAAACAGTGCAATTGGTGGCTCACAAATAAAAACAGCAACCATTTCAGATAAGGCTGTATCATGATGATGTATCGAAACATTGGAGAAGGCAGCCTTTGACCATAGACACACACCTAATACATCTAGGAATTACTCGGAATTCCCGAAAGCGATACATTCCTGCTCGTAGTGGTGGTAGGTACACTGTACACGCACAGCCCAGCATATCCAGTAACCTACATATGAGATACCTTCCGAGTTCTGGAAAATAGCTTAGTTTCCGTAATCAAAAGTGTACTAGGTATAAACTTGGTGCAATTTTTGAGTACGAGTACAAAATCGTAACCAAGAAACTTTAAGAAACCGATAAATAATAAAATTTTAAGACAATACCTAAAATTGATTCAAGATCCAAGCAAAAGATGTCCAGAATTCGATAAAGCCTGTCAATAGGCGTCTTCCCCATAAAACGAGGAAGACTTTTCTCAAAATTCTAATTCCTTCTATCTGGTTTTGACGTCTAAATAAAACGAGGCAAGACAATACTAAGATATTGCAGTGATAAATTCCAGAAATACTGGAGGCATCTGTAAGCTTTTTCAATAAGATTCGATGTAAGAAGGACCATCAGTCTTTGAGGCAATCGGAGGTGCGGGTCGGTCGAGGTCAGTTTCAAGATTACTTACGTTTTCTTACTTATATTGGAAGGAAAAGGATTTTCTGAAAGCTATGGCGGTCGGCAAAATGTACAGCTTTTAGTGATTTGCTTTCATACGTACATACGGATGCAGTTGAGTGAGCGGCTAGAGTTTGCAAAGAGGTCGATTTATATTCGTACCAGTATCACAATTTGAGATAAAAACGTTTTGTTGGTACATCTTCAGAAACATTAAAAAAAAACAAACGTATTATCAAAGGAAAACAAATGAATGCTGCATTTATAGACAATTTTTCAAATATTAGAAGATGCATTATCACGAAATATCTATATACTAATCATAAATCTGAAGAGTTTGTTTGTTTGAACGCGCTAATCTTTGAAACTACCAGTCGGATTTAATCAATATTTTTGCATTTGATAGCCCAAAACTTTAGAAAGGCTATAAGTAAGGCTATTTAACATCACGCTATAGTCCTTAGGAGCCGAGAAAAAAGAAACAAGGTCAGAAAGATCACTAAGCGAAAACAAAGTAACACTGGCAGGTGATGCAGCGGGGACAGTCGGGGGGTGCGAGAAATTTCACATGGACGAAGTCGCAGGCAGAAGCTAGAGATGTTATAAAATGAAACAGTGCGTGCCTTAAATATCATATAGATCCCAGCATATTACTGAGTAACATTACACTAACCGCATTAATATTAATGAGCACAGTGCGATGAATTTTAACCAAAGACACGTGACGTATTTCAGCCGTTTGGTAGATATTACACTCGATTCATGATAGGAATTTAATACTGCCGAGCGTATTCCCATTACATTACCCGTTTCCAGTGTTACGGTATTACAGACAGCCTAGTTCGAGTAGTATTAGTTAGTGTAAGGCCTGACATACAAAGTGATGTCGGTACTGGTTTAATTATCTATATCAGTCTGGAATGTTATGTTAATTAACTGTTGTTCTATTAGCAATTAATACCGGGTCTTTCAGTAAGCGAGCTTCCTACCTTTAAATTTAAATAAAATAAAATGTGTGTGAGATATTATCGAATTTTTTTATTTGTTTGAAAGGCCTCTCGATGTCATTATGTATGGAATATGACACAATTTAAATGTCCGCCGCGGCTTCTCTGGGTGGCGTGCATCTGAAATGTTTAATTTTCCATAACTCTAGCGCATAAAACAGCCTGAATTTTACCGATGGCATAGGTTATGTTGACTTTGAGGGTCGCTGTGGTTTGTGGTTTATTGCATACACCTGCGACTTAAGAAAACCCCACAAGAAAAAGTCTAACGGTGTCAAATCGCACGATCTCGGTGGCTAGTTCACATCACCTCCACGTGAGATTACCATGCTCTCAAATCACTCGTGCAGAAGGTCTAATGTGGCATGAGCTGTGTGGCACGTAGCGCCGTCCTGTTGAAACCACATGTCGTTGGTGCCCATATCATCCAATTCAGGCCAAAAAAGTTGGTAATCATCATCGTCAATGTCGTTCTCAAAGAAATATGGACCGAAGACGCCGCCAGCTCAAAATCCACAACAAACAGTGACTTTTTCGGGATGCATTGAACGCTCTGGGTTTGAGTACCAATCCACATGAGATCATGTGGATTGGTATCGTCACCCACTCAAACTTATTCACCACACTGTGAATAGTCTTCACGGTAGGACGATAATGGCGGCCGTAAATTGGGCGAAGCGCGCGGAACGTAGCCCGAATAGAACACCCATTTTGATAAAACAATTTTATCATTTGCAAGTGTTGTTGAACGCTATATCCATCCATGGTGATTTGGCAAAACAGATTGATATATGACAGCCAATTTGACAGACGTAGCTTCAACAGTACGGCCGCTATCAACTGTCAAAGTTCGCTATTGGAAGACCCTTTACATGAATTTCGGGATTTTGGCTTGACTGCTAGTTTATAATCTGTACAAAATTTCTTTAAACGCGATTCTTTCTTGCAGAAAGAGGAAGAGTTGAAACGTTCAAGAACGCAAATAAGAGAAAAAATAATAATATTGATTGATGAAAATGTTTTGATGAGACTAACAATAGTCTCATCAAAACATTTTCATCAATCAATAAATAAATCAATATACTATGACTGGTTTTTAATTCAACACCGTACAATTTCGTGCGTAAAGTTAAGAATAGAAAAATAGACGGTTAATATAAAACAAAAACTACCCTCAACGGGAACCATAAATCATTGACCGACGACGGAGTTAAAATCAAAGAGGGGGAATAAATTTCCATTAGCAGATCATGAGAGATTCCGGTCGAGGTAGCGGCCGGCCCGAGATTGCCGCAAAAACTCGCTAGACGGAGAATACATTCACTACGATATAGTTAGTATAGATAGAAGAGAATAGTAAGAATATAGAAGGAATAGAGGAGCTTTTTGAAGTAATGGTAATTGTAAATTTTTAATATATTGCATCAATTTTGTTTAGGAACTAGAACAAGCGGATCTACACATAGAGATATGCGTTGAGGAGAAGTGTTTTTGGTATGGCACCGGCTATTTTCAACCACATTCCTAATTCCACAAAAGAGGAACCTGTAACAACTTTCAAAAAGAAACTAACTGCACTTCTATTAAATAAATGTTAGTACTCCGTATCGGATATTCTAGCTGATATATTTTAGTTGTATCAATGTCTGTATGTTTGATGATGAACTGCATCAACGTTTGCATGCCAAAATGGTAGAATGTACAAGGATTCTTTCATAAATTATTGTAACCACCTTATTATAAATACCTACACTCTGAGCAAATAAATACATATTCTATTCCATTCTATGCAGTACAATTCTTTGTTCAACAGAAGATCGCAGCTTGATTGTATTTACAAAAAAAAAAAAAAAATGTATATAAGTAGTTTATCAGCCATCTTGTTACCATAACACAAGCATTAGGTTGCTTAGCTTGGGACTAGATGGCGCTGTGTGAAATGTCCAGGGATATTATTATTATTATTATTGTAAAAGAAGCTATGAAAAAACACTATAACTTCAAGTTTGTACTGATACCTAATTTTGATAGCGACTGATTTTAAAAGATCAAGGTTGTATGTAAAACATCGTTGTGCAATACGACAGACCACTGAACACGTGTTTTATAAGTGTTTGTCCTGTGTGTGTGTTTTATTATTTAGTAGTTAATAATATTGCACGAAGCAGTGGTGGCCCAGTGGTAACGGCCGCGACTTATGAGTTGTAGGTCGTAGGTTCGAACCCAGACAGGCGCTTTCCTTTGTGTAAATTATTTCATCACCACTGCTCTCAAACCGGTAAAGGAAAACATTGTGAGAAAACCGGCATGTCCTAAAACCAAAAATTGGAAGACATGTGACATCTACCAACCCGCACTGGGCCCGCGTGATGGATTATGGCCACTCCCTCTCACCGAAAGGAGGCCTATGTCCCAGCAGTGGGAACATTCTAGCCTGATTATGTAAGTTAATAATTACATTTATTAATTAGTACAAATGTGGGAGCCGTTGTTTTCGTTCTCATTCTTTCAGTGAAATGGATCAGATTTTTGTTGTACGTGAAACCATCCAACTGTTTGTAGAACTAATTCAAAACAGACACATGTCTTACGTAAAATCGCTGTTAAATTGAGATACCAAATTAAGTAACATTAAATACCCGTGCAAGCTATAAAATAATCCTATTACATACTTCGTCGCACCGTATGTTAAGCTCTTAAGCCCTGACAGGTTATCAGCACCAAGCGTGGTTTAAAGTTCGTGGTGAACGTGAAAACCTTCGTTTACAGAATAATGAAACATGGACTTAAGTATAATGCGCTGTGTCATCGACATCTCTTAGCAAAGGTAAACGCAGGAATTGCAACACATGTCGTTCTGAAGACTATAAGCTCTTCGCTGGAAGTGCTTGAGTAAAATTCTGCACTTACCTGGTCTACATTCGACTTTCGACCTTCGTTACCGAGTTTAGAACTTAACTTACTTTTGAAATGAATTGACATTTATTTGCATGAATTGGTAGTAGTACAGATGATCGGGTTTTTTAACAGTTTGTAAAACAATTCGCTTAAACTAGCATGCATAATTATCGATAACATTAATTAAATAAACGAAGCTAGTAAAATTGTTACATAAACAATAGATATTAAATTTAAGGGTTTTTTTTTCTCTCATGCCCTTCACACTTTTGACATACATTAATCGTCGGTTTTTGTACATAAACCCTGTCAGGCCATTGCAAAACACAATGTAGGTTTGCTGTTCAGCGGAACCATCCGGATTATAGTTCGAAACTTCGGAGAGACTTCTAAACCCGATTTTCCGAAGAATTACTTTTTCGGACGGGTAAAAACAGATCGGGGGTAAGGACAACTATCAAATCGTGGAGTCATTCATTCGCAGATCGGGTCCCAAACTAATCTTATATCCGTAGGTGATATGGAGTTGGACTCGCCCGTAACTTCGGCCGAAACTATAGATACCGTTATTTGGGAGTAGACCTCCAGATACTGGAAGAATATTAAATTATTCTAAAATTGTGTAAATGAATACGAAAACACAAGTAAACAAAATTTTAATCATATATGACAACTCAATAATGAAAATCGACGACGAGTTAACGCTCTAAATTCTTAAGAAACTCCTATAAGGAAACATTTATAAGGAAACAGAATCCTTTCTCCGAGGCTCTTGTGTGCGGAAATTGTGCATCTATTCCGCCTCTCGCTGTTTCCTTACAATTAATTCGTTACAAATTCCGCCAGACTTAAATTTCCCTCGGGGAAGTGTATTTAACAAACCGTTACCATTCTGTATCTTTGTTAGTTTCCGCGTATATACTCTTGCTATTATAAGGCGGTATCTAAGTAAAGGAATAATAAGGAGTTTTGTTTGTAGTTTGTTCTTCATTGTGTTGTGAACTCGTAGTTCTGAAAATAGACAGTATTCTCAGTTCCCGTTAAACTTTGTTATTTCTATAAGATTGTTTTGATTGGAAACCGTCACAAACTTCATAAACGGAAGTTTATCTAGTATATCGGAAAATTTGGTACCTACAATTCTAAACTCTTAAATTATATCCAAGAATTCGCTAATGAAAAACTGATCATATAGCTACACTAAAATAGGATTACAAACCCAAATCTTTTGATGTGCTAGCACATTATGTTCATTTAAATGAATTTAAGATATCCAAATGTCCAGTCACTTATTGAAATTGCTTCTAAAATAGCTATGAAAATTGTAACTGAAGAAAACGTTAGGCAACAAAATGTCTGGTATTCGGCAACAGTTCCGATAGACCCTTTCCAATAATCCTTAAAGTTTATCGGAGTAATAACACTTCAACCGGTCTCGGATAGATTCTTGATGTTTGAACAAAAACTTGAAATTTTAATCTGCTCTCTCATTAACTTTTCACAAAGTTTCCTAACCTTTATCTAAAGCCACTTCTACTTACTTATTCACGCGATCAGAAAAACTTTGAGCTTCAAGAAAAATATATATTCCGTTGACTCCACTCATTTCTATTCTAGTCTGAGAATTCAACTTATATGCATATTTATATAGATAAACTGTTCCTTACCTCCTCTCAGCTGTTGCCACGTCATGTTGGAACCACTTCCTCGGAAAAGGGATTATAAAAGTGCTAAAATTTATGCTCACGTAGAGAGCGACTATTTCATTCTACTTTACTGCTGTTGCCAATGTTTCGTTTTGCGCGCTTTTGTTTATCGTTGGTACTTTAGCTGTTACATGTACTCTGTCTAATTTATTGTAACCTTGCGCCACAAATTTAAAACCAAATACTTTAACGAAGTACAAGTTATTCTTACATTTTCCAATCTTATTAACCTATATACCCTACATCGTACCCAGATTTCTGGAAAAGGGTATTTATGGGTCACGTATAACTAAATTAAATAATAATCTACTTACGTGTACAATGCCTCGGCTCATCAGACGAATCCCCACAATCGTTCGAACCATCACAGTATCGATTAATCGGTATACACTTCTTATTCGTACACAAATACTCGGAGATGCGGCATCGAGTGTCGTTCCCGTGTAGCACAGGCAGTAACTCAGGTTCTGGTATATCTTTGGGACTATCCCTTTGGTATATATTGTTGTATATTTCTTTGATTTTCGGTGCATCGGTGACGATGTCGCAGTCGGTGAGGTTGAGAAGCGTTGCAATGATAATTCCAAGGCCTAAGGCTATGTTACTGAAACCTGAAACAAAAGAAAGATCTCATTAGTTTGGGTCACATTTTTAAAATGAAACCGAAACGTTTTTGTGTGGGGAAAAACCTGAACCCATTGGTGGGATTAAAAGTAAGTAAAATTCAGGTTTTTCGACTTAAAGTAATTAATCCTAATCACCATTTTTTTTTTTTTTTTGTGACAATATTTAAAGTTATGACAAAAGGATGCTACAGTATGTCAACAGACTTTTTGCGTTTAGTCTGGTGACCTATCACACAACTAGTAATTTCATGAAAAACGACGCAATAAAAGAAGGAAAGTTGCATGGAGATAACGCATCAACTAATGGACATATCGCTTTTTCGTTATATGACGCTTCCTAACAACTTCGTTCCAATAAAATATCTCGGGTCTTAATGATGATCTCTCTAACCTTCGTAGAAAACACACTGATAGACGTTGCTTAAAAGACATTCAAACCAAAATCTTCATGAACTGTTTGTTACAATACCCCTTACACAAAGATCTTCCCTTTTCTTCGCTTTGTTTTATTACTACCGCTTATTAACTGTAAACAAAAGAGAATCGACCTCAGCGTATTAAGGTACGGCAAATATATGAGTAGGTTACATACACAAGTTGATTAGAAACTCAAGCAAACAGCGTGTGCAAGATCATGTTTGCTTTTAATTTCGTTTTGTTGTAATAATACCCTTGTTTATCGCCCTCCAGTTTTATTTGATCCTGTTTGATAACAATATTATTTTTAAAAGGGATAGTGATATCGTACCTTTTTTCGACCTCATTATTTATTTTAAGAATGTATCATGTACAGTCACGAGCAAAAGTATGTATACACTCGGTTTTATTCAAAAGCGATTTACTCCTTTATTTTTGAATGAAATTTTATGTTATTACGAACATAGTTATCGTACCCATAGGTTTATGTAATGTGTCGTATTTCAACGTTGCATTCGTTATTTCACGAAAAAATCGCAATTGAAAGTTGCCAAGTGTTGACATATTGGTGCTCGTGACTGTACATGTCGATATACTATACTGTTTGGAGTTTAACATTAGCAGAAATTTATCATCACAAAACGTTATTGTTGTATTGACTAATAGCTTCTCCAACGGCTTCGCCCGCGCGGATGTCAGAAATTATCCCACGGGAACATATTACCGAGACAAAAGTAGCCTATAAATGCTATTAAGGCATTAAGTCCGCCTTTATACCTTTTTTGTATAAGTAGGTAGCGCTAGCTTTTTTGTATAAGTGTGCGAAAAGTTTAAATAATGAAATATATGATATTCAATAACATCAGCTCTCTGCCAGTGAAATCCCGTCCCGTTTCGAAGATTAGCCGGAACAAACAGACAAAAATAAAAAATAAATGTTTTTTTTTTTTGTATAAGCAGGTAGCGTGTATATTTTCATTTTCATACGCATTTAGTAAAATCTGTTACATATTTTGATATTACAAACAGACACTTCAATTTTATTTATTTGTATAGATAGGTAACTATTTAAAAGTTAGCATCCAGTTGAACTGGAAGCCAACCCCAACATAGTTGGGAAAAGGCTAGGCAGAAGTATTCTGTCCTATTCAATTTTTTTTATACATACATAGCATTTTTCTGGCTAAAATAAATGAATTGAATTGAATTGAATTTATAGCACTTCGCCCGTGACTTCGTCCGCCTGGATTTCGTACTTTCTCCTATTGTTTTTAATTTCCACCCTTCAAAAGGTAGTTTTTGAAAATAATGATTAAGATCTTATAATTTATTCAGAAAAGCTTCAAGTTACAAATTAAAAGAATAAGATTGTTCATAATATAAACTATGTCCTTCCTTTTATAGGGCTTGTTTTTTAAAAATCATTTGGTAGATACTTTTCAATTATTTGACTTAAAAGTTATTTATACCCATTTTCGCAGCAAAGTCTGGCCCGTTAAAGCGTATTAACCCTGTCCTCCCCGCCAGGGGTTGATTGTTGAAAAACCCTAAAACACATGATTTCTTATCTTTTGTTTTAAGTTAATTCGACATCGACAACTTGTTAAAATATTTCCATAGAAACTTTGACACCCCCTAAACCTTTCTTGAGGGGGTAGTTTAAAAAACTTTAAGTATACCTAAACTTTCTTATTTATTACTCCTACAAAGTGTATATTTTGATAGATTGACGTTCTATCGGTAGGAATAATACTTTGATTGATTTTGATTTTTTTTCTTTTCAGAAAAAAAAAATGTTACGCATTATTATATATATTTCAGATTTTTTTATTTTGGTTTTAAAAAGAGAATGAAGCAATAACTTTTCGTAACTTCGTAAATACCTACTTGATTTAAAAACCTGGAAAAAAGTGATGTGATGTATTTTGACCTATACATTACGAATATGGATGAACATTAAAACCGCCGCAATAGCACTAACGCGTTTATTCTGCGGGGGCGGCGACGTATTTTTTTTACGAAGTTTCTTATCGCGTCTTGCGGTAGGAGTCAACTGGTGGAAATCGTCACACTGAAAAACCGTTATGCCCTCTCCACGCGACTTCCTCTCTCTGTCTCTTTCCATTATGTATACGAGTGTGTATGTGTGTGCGCGTGAGAGTAACGCGTAAGGAACTTCGTCCCTGACGGAGGTCCCCCGAACGCACACGCTTTTTATTGAAACTAGACGAGTTGTTTCCTAACTGACTACTCTAAGAAGAAACACTGAAACAAACACAGAGCTCAATGTCTCTTTGAAAGTTCATACAATTACTATGTAATGGCCAGATAATAACGGCCTACTTTACTTTAAACAAAATCCTCCAACTTAAACATTTGTCACACTAACTAAAAGATTACAAACAAGACATCAACCAGCATCACAAACAACATTTTCATAAAACATTATTCAACAGCTTCCTAAAAAAACAACTTTTCAATAAAACCTCGTTCATCTCTCACCAACTAGAAAAGTTCTTGTTCCCCCGGGTTTCAACTGAATAGCAGTATTTTAAGAGAAACTGTCATCAATCTTGCTTGGGACTGCCTCAATGACATCTTTTCATGCTTTCCGTATTCTGTATTGAAATGAGATGAGTAGACTAATTCAGTGTTTCTCAAAATTGTCGACTGTAGATGTGACGTTATCAATAGTAGTGATGGACGATAGCGGGCGAAGCTAGGGGTTTGACTTATGGGTATCGGAACTTTGTACCTAAGTGTTATCGATGCGGGCTGGTTGAAAAATACTCGAACTTATAGCTGATTCACACATGTATGTGTGAACAATATTAAAATTGAGACTAATCAGCTTTATCAAAAATTGAAACAACTTTCCGAAATCCATAATATTCAGAATGCAAAATGGCTTCAGTTTCGAAATCAATTCAATACGAACTACGAGTAAGTTCCAAAAAGGATACATCAAAGTGAGATCTGTTTGACAGCGAAGTGGAATTGTTACTTTAGTGAGTTGACGATTAATGTGCTTTGGACGTTCCCTAGATTACTTTGGTCATAATAATAGCCCCTGTTCAGACACAAGCACTTTTTGCGCTCACAGAATTATCTGTTTGGGACTGTGAAGGTAGCTTAGATGGTTTGGTCATGTTGAGAAGATAAATGAAAGACGACTAACAAAAGGTATCAATGAGGCAGATGTGAAAGGAAACGCCGGGAGGGGACACCCTAGAAGGACATATAGTAGGTACCTTATTGGTGGTGTGGTCTTCAGGAATGGCGCACCTGACCTTTCTGACGACCGAAGAAGACATCACGAATAAGGTGTAGGAAGTACTCGCAAGTATGAACTGCAGTATCTGTATGTGGCGATCTTCAGTATCTGCCTGCCCCCATAGGAAGAAGACGTGAATTTATATATGTATGTGTGTATTGTATATTTACTCTTTACGTAATAAATAGCTTATATAATTTTTTATTATTTGATACTCCAAGCAACAAACAAGGCAATATAATTTATTACTTTCTTTACTAGTACCGTGCTTCGTTCAAATAAAGCATTAGATATTATATGCTAGTAGTGCAGGTTACTAGTCCAACGTTTTATGAACTCCATAAAAATATTTTCAGCTTGTGATTTCCCAGGCGACTCAAACATGAAATACATACGGAAAAGGCTGTTTTAAAATTAGCATGAGTTTGCATATAAACGGACTAGGAACGTAGGAACTGACGAAAGCTCGCGTTTATATTAATGGACTTTGCAATGTTTCAGTACCTACACACTTACTCAAAACACATTTTTTATTTGAACATGCATCAATAACAAATTCTCCTTTATATACAAAGTAAAAAAGGAGTAATTGGGTAAATTTTTTTATAGATACTATTTTCAAAATAAAATAATACTTAATGAAATTATCTAAATATCGGAGTTACCGACATAACTTGCAGAGTAAGCAAACTGAAGTGTTAATGGGCTGTCGAAGGACCGATGGCCGGTGGAGCAGACGAGTCCTGGAGTGGAGACTGCGTATCGGCAAGCGTAGTGTGGGTAGGACGACCTAAAGAAGGTGGCTGGGGTAGACTGGATGTGGAAGGTGGAGGACAGGGTGCTGTGGTTCAGTCTGGGAGAGGCCTATGTCCAGCAGTGGCCTGCGATAGGCTGAGTTGATTGATTCAAAATACGCTCATCAATACAAATAAATTGGCAAGCACTCCAATAACATTTTAGAAACTGTCTTCGTAACAGCACCCTAATTGCGTAACACACGTAAATAACGCAATGAATGTTGTTGAACTGTCAAAATGAAAGCCATTACTACTATTAGTGTGTTACGCAATTACCCCGTAGGATTTTATAGAGCTGATATGGCTATATGGGGTGGATTTATGGGCTACTGTAGCTACAGGAAACGGCCTTAGGAGACTGGCTGAGAACTTTATGAGAATGTTTGATTTGCATTCATAGATTTAAAAAAAAAATTACAGCCTGTATGATACGCTATTTTCACAAAAAAAAAAAAAAAATGCTAATCGATCCTTTTGCCTATACCTAAGGATAAAAAAACTCTAACGGACTAACTGAGGTTTGAGCACCAGAAAATTCAGAAATCACAAAAAAAAATCGATACATTTCAAAGAAGATGAGATTGACAACTTACTTTTTAATGATGGACAAAAGACTGGCCGCTACAACGAAGACAGGCCGAAAACCGATTTTTGAACGAATACGTGTCATAATTTTATTCTCAGGATTAGACTTATTCTAGTTAGAAAAGTTTGGTGAAATTCACCCTAAGTAGGTTTGTGGGTCCGCGCAAACTATGTAGGTACCACCATTTGCCACCATCTCGATGTTTATATCAAGTGTCAAGAGAGTGGGCTGTGTTCCGTCTTTTCCAAAGTAAATATTCACCATCATTACGCCGAACGTGATTACAAGTGCTGGCAGGGACATAGTCTTGAAGCTAAAACACGCGCGCAGACTTAGCTTGCGCGCACTCTACAAACACTTTTACACGTCAATCATATTTTTTTAAACTATGTAGATGAGGTCGGCGTTTTCTCTCAGACTATTCTGAGAACAAAGATCGAAACAAACTCAGAAGAACCATAGGTACGGCAGAGCGTGGAAGGGTCGAAGTTTTGATTACAGAATATCATACTCTATGCACTCTCTCTATAAATAATTGGAATTGAAAGACGTCACTGGCTGTTATCTTTTCTATGAAACAATGTTAGTTGATAAAACATGAACCTGTTTCTTAACTAAATTACATAGTGTAGCGAAATAAAAACTGATCTTCACTTGTACACGTTTAATTTAGTAAAATAGGAAAATATTGTAAACAAAAACTTAATGAAGGACACAGCTGAGTTTTTAATATTTCAAAAGATTAAGTTATAACTCTGACGCGACGTCCCTGGTGTTAGAGCCCTATAAATTTTACTATTACGCGTCGATCACGATATGTTTGCAAACGTTCCAATAACTTCCGCAATAAATAAATATCTGGTAATCCTAAATGGGTAACAACGCACCAAGTCAATCTGTTCTCAGGTAGCGAGGCAACTGTTTTAAATAAAATAAGACAATATTAACTACTAAAAATTAAAAAAAAAAACTACTAAATATACGCAAATCCGGTCCTAGACTCCAGGCTGGCAGTTGGAAGGCTCCTGGCTGGCTGGTATCTGAAACCACCAGCGTGGGATTCGAATCGCAACAGGAAGCTTGCAGTCGCCTGGTCCCAGGTGGGGCGAATTCAAGATCCGCCTACAGTCTTCGGACAAATCTACAGAAAATAACGAATAATGATAATCCGAGACGCAGGCAGAATCTTTTATAACAAAAGAGCTGAAGACAAGTTAAATTACATACCAAGTATGAATGAAGTAACCTGACTCGCCTCGAGACAAGTCTGTGATGCTGTTCATTTAATTTCGGGAACACTGCTTATTACAAAGAAAAGAATGGAATAAAATTTAGGAAACGATAAGAACTTTTGAATAATTAGTAGGAAAGCAAATATACCCTTTGATCCAGTCGAACAACGAACGAACTCGGTCGTTCAAACCATTATATCGATACCTTTAATATCGTGGCAAATCATTACATGGTCAAGCGAAAAAAATAATATTATGGACTTCGGTCCTGTGTCCAAAAAAAACTTCAAATGAAAAATTTCGGTAACAGAAAAGACATTTCAAAACCAAAATGAAGAAAAAACCTTTCTGGTTACAAATAAGGTAGGATTTATTATAACAGAAGGTTGTTCGTGATAAAATTATAATGTAGCATTTGCCAATGCTGCAATAGGTATCATTATAAAACCTGAAGAAGTCTGCCTGTTTTAATAAGTCTCTCCTACTAATATTATAAATGTGAAAGTTTAATGTTAATATTTGTTACTCAATTTCGCAAAAACGGCTGAACGGATCTAGATGGTCCCGGTTCTTTGGAAGACATATGAGGGGCCAAAGCCAATTCACAGAGTCAACACTGTATGCACTATGTAAGTGCACCCAATTATTAAAGCTATTACTATAAAACATTCCTACTATTCTGTTAATTTTTCAAACTCGTATAACAGCGCAGGGAATAACCCTACAGATTTAGTCCCACATTGGAAAATAAAGAGACAATATATTCTAGCGGAATATAACTTTTTTTTATTAAAACCGACATTTTTATTCTTTTAAGCACATAGATAGTTTTCACACCACCTGCTCGAAAATGTCAAATTATATGTCAAGCAACCTTAAACTAAAGTGAGTCATTAGTGGCCGGGGGCACAGCCGGTCAATAATGTTGTACTGGATTTCATTATGACCCGCTGGTCAATAATGTGATTTGAATTTGGAATCTCACATGCTCAGCTAAATTGGCAGTATAGTACTAACAAACACCCTTTGGTGCCAGAAAGAGGAAAGCTATTCTCGATACCCTTACTACGCGTGGATGATATTCTCGATTTCCTACAAAATCATAACGACTGCTTCTTCATATCGTTGCCATGTTTTCGAAGACATAATATTGTAAGAATAATTCCTAACTACGAACCATTTTTAAAAGGAATGGAATAACATTAAAACTAGCATTAATAATAACAAATACCGTACCGCGCCGTAATACCGTAATAGTAATTGGCTGTAACATTAGTTAATTTATTTTAAGTAAACTGCGCAAAGATTGCTGTGGATTTTGTGAGTAAATATGTAAGTGCATATAACTAACTAGTTCTAAATATCTTATTCTTACTGTTTGTTTATTTAATAAATACTTCGTTTTTCGTACTATGGCTATTATTTTCTCACAGTAGGTGTAAAAAGTAGAGTATCCTCCTCTGGGCTAAAGGTGTCTTTGCCTTGGGCTAGCTTGAATCCCTCGCTGCATTCAGGATTCTTGTATTAACTCCCTCGCTTCGCTCGTGAGTTAAATCCCGAATCCTTCATTGCGCTTGAGATTCAATATGACGCCCGTGACATAAGACACAACTTTAGCCCCTCGGTGCATAATCTACTATTATAACCTGGATTAACACATAGGATATTTTTTATCCCGGTAAAATCTCACACCTTTTTCATTTCTCTCTGCACATGTGAAGTCCATAAAATAGTTTTGGCTAAACTTGATGCAGTATTTTATGACATTTCTCTCCGGATTTTTTTTAAACAGTTTTTTTTTTGGCACTGATTTAAAGAGGCAGTTGTAAATAGCGGTTTTGGTAAGTTAAAAATTATAAATGGCACGACTAGTTCAGCAGTTAAAACTAAGCAGTAAAGTAAACAAAAATGAGTAATAAAAAATAATGAAATGGATCAGCGAATGTATAATTGAGCAGGAAAATAATTAAATGGGCGGTATAAATTATTGAACGAGTGGATATTATTTAAAATGTTTGGTTTTGTATTCAAAAATATGTTTCTGGCACATGTTGTTGTTGCACGTGTGTGTTGTGTGGTCGCAGTTCTAACCTAACCTAACCTAGCTTTTTTCGATAAAATAACCAACTAATTGATTTTTTATTACTGTGCATGTTTTACTGTCGCAATAATTAATCAACCGCCATTAAATTAAATAACTGCTCAATATGTTTTTCATCATCATAATAACATCCCGAATATTTAAATAACAGCTCAAAAAATTAGTTTCCGTTTTTTCTTGTAATTAATAAACAAAAGGCTAACTCTGGCCGAGTTAGCCTTTTGTTTATGAATCGAACAGTAAGAAGGAACAACTTTTTTTTAGTGCTGTTTTTCCAACGCCAAATAATTTTATCCGATAAAAAATTTTGAATTTTTGATAGTCCTTCCATACAAAATCTGTCAGACGTCAATTTTATTCCATGAATAAAAATTATCGGTCGATTGAACAGTCAGCCCTAAATCAAGCAAGTAGGTACTTTCATAAATTATGTATGTTACCTAGATACTTCTTACTTCCCAATACAAGTATCAAAGGGACACATTAATACCGTCAAAAATCTCAAAGGGCTTTTCAACCTTAACAGGAGCAATACTTACCTGAATAAATGTGATTGCTAATTGATTCACTAACAAAAATAAGTAACGTTAACTTACAACGTTACTACAAAAAGCCCGAGGTCAAATCAGGCCGACATTTCCGCACGAATAAACGGAAAAATATCAATTAATCATAACTTCCTTTGTTTTCCCGTTCTATTGTCATGTATTCACAGAATATCTTTATTACACGGGGTGACTGGTAATTTTAAACATTTGGCTGCTGGAAACCTCGGAACAAAGGTAAAGGGATTTCAACCAGCACTGGTTTAAATATATCACAAAACTTTAATTTTGCACTGTTGATTATTTTTGCACACAACATACCAAAAAAACCGGCCAACTGCGAGTTGGACTCGCACTCGAAGGGTTCTGTACCACATATCAGGCAAAAAACGCCGAAAAAAGCACGTTGCTTGTATGGGGTCCTCTCAATTTTTATTAAGTTTATGTCATTTTTATTATTTGTGGCGCAGAGGTCCCTTTGACTGCATTTTTTGGGACATAGAGGGCAGGATAGGAGGTGGAGCATGGTTTGTGACATAGCTCCACAATACCCAATACCCTACTGCCGTTTCGTCAAGGTAGCCCCACCGACAACGCCGTGGAAGTGGCAAAGTTTTGGGAAATCAACATTTAACAGTCAGAAACACGAAGATGAAGATTATTTGTTGCACGCCATATGATTAGGTACGGCAAAAGAAATACACGCTCTGTGAAAATCTCAACTGTCTACCAATAGCTAGTCAGTTGAGATTTTCACCGAGACTACCGCGAACCGTAATAACGGTTCATAAGATACAATAATGGTTTAAAATCAATTAAAATAGTCAGATTTTTTAAGCGTATTCTTCCGTAGATTGAGAAAAAAAGAAATACGTTAAGTTCTAGATTCCCTAAATCCGAACATGAAAACACACCAAAAACATTACCTTCCTTTTGGGGCATTGCTGCATGAAAACATCGTAGTTTATTTTAAACTAGCAGCACCCCACGGTTTAACCCGCATAAGTGTTGATCCCGTGGGAATATAAAAAGTGTATCCTATGTGTTAATCCTTGTTATAAACTATCTGTGTGCCAAATTTCATTCAAATCCGTTTAGTAGTTTTTGCGTGAAAAAGTAACAAACATTCATGCATCCATCCATCCATACAAACTTTCGCGTTTAAAGAGAAGGATGTCCCGGCCATGTACCAGGTGCACATAACGCTTAGTAGGTGTCCACGTCCAATTACGTCACATAAATAGGTCCCTATTCATTCCATTCAAGGCGACGCATGTCATACCAGCCTACAATAATTGTATGGACCCCATATACCCTTGTCAAGGCAAGCTCGATCTTGGAGTGATAAGTCATTGGGATTGATAGCCGCCTCAGATTCAGTGGATCTATTTACGAGTTATGTGTGACAGTTGGGTAATATAATAGGTGGGTGGTGATATTGTTTTATTGTAGGTATGTCAGGCAATTTTAGCTGTCAGGTAGGTACTTAGTAAGTAATTAATTGAACGTTGGGGAAATTTAGATTTGTGGGTCGAGTTTATGAATTATTTGACACGGTCGCTCTGTTCTCTGAAAAATATCATCATCGTCTAATCTTTTCTCAACTTTGTTGGGGTCGGCTTCCAGTCTAAGCGGATGCAGCTGAATACCAGTATTATACATGGAGCGACTGCCTATCTGACCTCCACAACCCAGTTACTGTTACAGTTACAGTTACCCTTGGTAAGACTGGTTCTCAGACTTTCGGGCTTCTACTACCCGTAACGACTGTCATGGAACCACGAATGACAGCCGGGACCAACGGCTTAACAACGTGCTTTCCGAGGCACGGAGGGTTCTCGGTATGTAAAGATGGTCATCCATCCACAGACCAACCGCGGCAAGCGTAGCTTAACCTGACCGATCGACCTGTGCGGCTGTTATTATTTAGCTACGGCCCCTCCCGGAGGCAGCTGAATACCAGTATTTTACATGGAGCGACTGCCTATCTGACCTCCACAACCCAGTTACTGTTACAGTTACAGTTACCCTTGGTAAGACTGGTTGTCAGACAGTGTCTTAAGGTAGTAGACTTTCGGGCTTCTACTACCCGTAACGACTGTCAAAGAACCACGAATGACAGCCGGGACCAACGGCTTAACAACGTGCTTTCCGAGGCACGGAGGGTTCTCGGTATGTAAAGATGGTCATCCATCCACAGACCAACCGCGGCAAGCGTAGCTTAACCTGACCGATCGACCTGTGCGGCTGTTATTATTTAGCTACGGCCCCTCCCGGAGGCAGCTGAATACCAGTATTTTACATAGAGCGACTACCTATCTGACAGTTCTCTGAAAAGTATGACACTATAAATTTCAATAGCCAAATACTTTGTCGTTCATTAACTATATTGTAATATATTGTTGGAGATCCTAAAATAAATGAGTAGGTATTTCGCCAGTTAAAAAAAAACACAACTACAATTACCTAATGCAGTACAGTTAATTCAATAAAGACATAAGTCATTTTCTGATTCTCAAGTTGTAGAAAACGTGATGTACGAATGGGTGAACATTTTTGTAGCGGACAACCAAATTAAAAGTGCCAGTTTTTACAATTTTACATATAAAATCTTATAAAAAACTGTCATATGATCCAGGCTTATTACGAAAAAGGAGGACTGTACACTATTGCTATGAACCATGTTTTGCTTGTAGGTAATTGAACAAAAACCATGTTTGCCTGTAGGCAATTGAATAAACGGTCGGCTCAACTATTTAACAAAATTATTTACTTTTTCCAAAGCCAGATATTTTTATCGGAGGAATAATTTTGAAGTTTTGACAGAGCTGCCATACAAAAACTCTCAGACGTCAATTTTATTCCACGAATTGAAATTGGATAAATATACTTACATACACTCTTGCATTCACCCTCACATACACTCTCAAATACATTCTCGCATACGGGTTTACTGCTTGATTTCGAATGTCATAAGCCCGATGGCTAATTCCCCGAAGTCATCAGATCGAACGTCCGAATTAAACCCTCTCTCTTTCTGATTTTCTTTCTTTGTGCTATAAATCTGGAAGGGCTTGTGGCTAAGTAATAAAACCCGCGCGGGTAGATCAATCAGGTTAAGCTACGCTTGCCGCGGTTGGTTCGTGGATGGGTGACTCCAATCTTTACATATCAAGACCATTCCGTGTCTCGGAAAACACGTTAAGCCCTTGGTCCCTGCTTTCAATCATAGATTTTTGGCAGTCATTAGAAGCCCTAAAGTCTGTTAACCAGTCTTAGCAAGGGGTATCGCATTACCCAGTAATTGGGTTGTGAAGGTCAGATAGGCAGTCGCTTAATGGAAAATACTGGTATTCAGCTGCATCCGGTTAGACTGGAAGCCGACCACAACATAGGTAGTTGGGAAAAGCAGGCAGATGATGATGACTAATCATAAATCTGTGTCATTTCGACACAACTAGTAAGTACACAGCTGGATACTCATATTTTAACAATTACGACCTCATAATTTTTAACACAACAAATACTGGCCACTAAGGAATGTAAATTAGTATTAAAATAAGTTGCGGATCATTCGAGCACTATTCTGGTTTTAAACTCAAGTAATATACAACTTTTGCGGTGAACACGCGAATGCTGGCAGCTTTGTACAAGATTTTTTGCGGCCACGCGAGCAAAGCTCTCCTTCAGGTTTTAGTAAAATTTATTTTTTATTTAAAGGATGGTTATTTTTAGAAAAAAAAAAACAAATTTTGTAAAGTATTCTTTTAAGCTAATTTTGTTTAAATGCGGGATAAAGAGATGGCGAGGTGACCTGGACGCGTACCGCGAGGGTTGGTTTGAGGTAACGCGGGAAAAGGGTTCTTGGAAGGATTTGCGGGTGACTTTTGCCCAGGAGTGGGACAGTGTAGGCAAAAAAAAACCAACTGAGAGAAATAGCCAGAAAGCAAAAAAGCGGCTTAATTATTTAAAAAAGTATGCATCATTTGAAGCGCAAAAAGTTTTATAGAGATTCATTAATTGATAATTGAAAAAAGTGTTCTTCATTAGAATGTCAATAAGTTTTTAGAGGTACAGTTAAATATTTCCCTTTTTTTATCTAAATGCAAGTCGCCTCTGAAAACCAACAATCTTCCAACGCAAAAGCAACATTTAAAAATAAAATCTGTTAAAAGTATCAACTTTGTCTAGAAAAATCTTCCCTGTATACGTAGCCTACCAACTGACCCGCTCCTAGTGTTTGCTTTGTGTGTCCACTAGGCCAGCGTGTGTGTAATTCATGGAAGTTTGCCCACACTTTCCAAGCCGGTGTTTGTTCAGCCGATGAAACGTGCGGCCCGGTAACAAAATAAAACTGTTAACAAATGAATAGCGTTTTTAATGGCCACACATTGTTGATGTTGAATTGTTTTAATTGGACCCTCTGGTCCAATTTCATATGAGGAAATTTTAAGAATTTTCACAATCTGATCTCAGTTTCAATCTTTTAAATATACCTTTAATTTCCCTACATTTTGACAAGTTTTTGACATTTGTTTGTCAATGAAATGAGACTGCGACTAGATTTTGAACGTTTTAAATTACGAGAATTGGCGTTCAGATGTGTTTTATAAGTTTTGGTATTTTAATGGAGCGCAGCATTCTTGGCGTGGTAAACAGAGATGGCCTAGGTGGTAACGGCCGTGACTTACGAGGTTTAGGTCGGTTTGAACTCAGGCAGGCACTTACTTTGTGTAAATCATTTCATCACCAATGCTCTCAAAACGGTGAAGGAAAACATCGTGAGGAAACCGGCATGTCCTAGAACCAAAAATTCGAAGACATGTGACACATTGTGGTGTAGTGGTACATTACTGCCCACTCCCTCTTAAAGAGAGGATGCCTGTATTCTGGGCGTAAAACGAACTGAGAGAATGCGAAACATCACGCTGCGCTCCAAAACGGGGATCTCAGACGTAGGCAAAAAGGCTGCCAAGCTGGATTGGGCGGATCACGTCAGCCGCATGCAGAGTGACCGCTGGGCGACAGTTTCCACACGGTGGGTGACTGAGGACAGGAAGAGGTGACGAAACGACCTCGACGCGAACTGCAAGGGTTGGATCGAGGTGAATCTAGAAAAGGATGCCTGGAAGAATATGGGGGAGGCATGAATACATTTGTATAGCACTAGTTGCACCCCGCGGTTTCACCCGCATAAGTTTCGATCCCGTGGTAATATCAGGACATAAAGTATCCTATATGTTAATCTTGGTTATAAACCATCTGTGTGCCAAATTTCATCCAAATCCGTTTAGTGTTTTTGCGTGAAAGAGTAACAAACATTCATCCATGCATCCATCCATCCACCCATACAAACTTTCACGTTTATAATTTTATTAGGATAAGATAGTAGGAAATAGGATTGCAAATAACATTTTTCCTAATATCAAAACAGTACGCCTAAGTAGGAAATGGTTGACACTTCCTGTGACCCAAGGGCTGGCTTTTACCTTGGCCAGAGGCTAAGCATTGCTATACAACTTGGCTATGCCGCCAGTCTCTTGGGTACAGTCGACAGTAATGCGGAGGAATTTATCGCCGCCGTATTTTAGTTAGTTTATAGTTTTAATTAGGTTAGGTTACATAACAATTTGTTAATAATTTGTGGTGGATTGACTTGCTCATTTTTCTCCATACGAAAACTACCTTTTGGAAGGGGCGACTAGAATCAATTCTATTTTATTGTAATTTTTGACGTTCAAAAGTGCCTTTTATGTGCCTATTTGAACTAAGCGATTTGACTTTGACTTTGTTAGGTAATTTAGTAGGTATAAGAAGTTTATCCAATTTACAACACGGTTAGCGCAGTGGCTGAGCGATCGGACTGCTGCGCTGCGTGTCGCGGGTTCGATTCCCGCACAGAACAAATATTAGTAAGTCCTACATGTATTTGTTCCGAGTCTGGGTGTTTTTCTATCTATAATATGTATGTATTTACAAAAAAAATATGTATATAAGTAGTTTATCAGCCATCTTGTTACCATAACACAAGCATTAGGTTGCTTAGCTTGGGACTAGATGGCGCTGTGTGAAATGTCCAGGGATATTATTATTATTACCTATATATTTTATCCTCTTTAATAAAAGTTCACTAGAAAATGAAACGATTTATCCCCATTCTCATTGCAGTGCATAACAAAACTGGACACGGCCTGTCTTTTCCTAGATTAAAATACTAAACCTTATACGACAAAAGTTGCTAATATTTAATGAAAAATTCAATGTAAAAAAATATTTAAAAACCGATTACCCAGCAAAAACCCTTAGCACTCGCTCTGCAAAACCTAAAGCACTTAGGTAACGAGTCGAATTAACACGTGAGGCTCGTATTAACGGCCATTAAGCAAATTGGATGCTAATTCAAGTAGTGTTCTGCTGGTATTACGGGAATGCCGGGTACGGATTTGAGATAAAAGTATCAACTATGTTGAGCGCGCTATGCGCTATGCTGAGTTTATTGCAAGTACCGATGAAGAGCGATGGAAAAAGCCTAGATGAGTTAGGTAGTTGTCTAAAGTGTATAGGTAATTTATATTATTACTAGCGACTCGCCCCTGCTCCGCACAGTTTTTTCGACACGATAAAACATCAGGATTTTTTTATTATTATGTAAGTTTAATATTAATGTGTTTTGCACTGCTGGGCCATAGTTCTCACAGACTATTTGGGTACCTACCGTATTTACAAACATTCCTACTTAAAAATCGGGCCAAAGTCTACGTTAACCGATAGCGAACTAATAATGAATGACAATTCGATTTAACAGTTGTCTCTTCTACCGAGGTGATTTTGCCCGTCCGAAAAATTTAATTTAAAACGTCTCTTTTTCCCCGTCCGAAAAGTTTTGACGGATCAACTGCTTTCGGGTGGGCGTATTTTATTTATTTATTTATATACTAGCTGCGCCCCGTGGTCTCACCCGTATAAGTTTCGATCACGTGGGAATATCGGGATAAAAAGTATCCTATGTTAATCCTGGTTATAAACCATCTGTGTTCCAAATTTCATCCAAATCCATTCAGTAGTTTTTGCTTGAAAGAGTAACAAACATTCATCCATCCACACAAACTTTCACATTTATAATATTACTAGCTGCGCCCCGCGGTTTCACCCGCATAGGTGTCGATCCCGTGGAAATATGGGGACAAAAATTATCCTATATCTTAATCCTGGTTATAAACCATCTGTGTGCCAAATTTCATCCAAATCCGTTCAGTAGTTTTTGCGTGAAAGAGTAACAAACATCCATCCATACATCCGTCCATCCATCCATCCATCCATACAAACTTTCGCGTTTATAATATTAGTAGGATACTTGTTTGTACTTACACCACAAAAATACGTAATAAAATAAAAATTGATCAAACACTAAAAATATACAATGGGCGGCCTTGTCGCTTTCTGCGATCTTTTCCAAGCAACCCTAGAATGGACAATGATTTGCCTGGACATGAAATGGGTTTGTCGTTGGTGCAATAATTAATTAGCGTATCTTGGTTGACTAACTTTGCTAAAAGTAGGGCCAAAGAAGTTTTTACATCAAAAATCCAATCAATTAAATGATGATTAGAAAGCAAATAGGATGTTACCATAAGAAGGAAAATGTTTAGACTTCAGACGGCATTACAAGATTGCAGAGCGTAAGCACGGATTGGAGATAAAAGTATCAAACTATGTTACGTGACCGCCGCTTTACTGCAAAACTTATGTGGGTAAGGCTTTCGTGTTGAAAGGGTATCTGATTTTCTCGTACCTAAGTATTTTGGCAAGAATATTATTGCGAACATGTTTAATAATGTAGATTGAAGATGGTTTAGCTAGCTAGCTAGCTTTAGGATAATAATTAAAACACCTTAAATGGTCGGATATGGATTAAAAGCTCCTACCTAACCTTATGACTTCTAACGTCTGAGTCATTGTAGGTAACCATAGATATCCGTGTCGGTAACCTACCTGTATTCAAATAAATAAATAATAAAAGAAATGTCTACAATACGAAATCTTTAGCTACCTCCCTAAAACTTGTCAATGGCACACTTAAGAATTACTTCTTACTTTTGTATTTTACGTTAATTATTATAAGGGTCTTCTGTATAGCTTGTATAGTATTTTTATCTGATATATTGTACCTCTTAGTCTGTGCTGAATAAATATATTTTCTTTCAATCTTCTGTTTTCTTTCTTTATGTAGTTTCCCACAAGAATATAAATACATATTCACAACAAGCACCCACTCAAGCACATACACCATCAAGTACAATCGAAATAATTTTGAAGGATACTGCTAATCCATTGCTTCATATGTTCGGATAATTTGTCTGCTCAATAACGCAAATTACGCAATGAACGTTGTTGAACTGTCAAAATAAAAGCCATTGCTACTGTTAGTGTGTTACGCAATTACCCGCGCTGTAATGAATGCTGTAACTATACAATACTGTCCCGTCATCGATGGATTACGTCATCGTGTGGCTACACCTCAGATACGCCAGTCAAACCAATAGAAATTGATAACTAAGTACGGGTATCTGGAATTCCAAGCGCTTGCTTATCCACGTGAATCTAATAGGTATGGTATTGTGTTTGGATTTTGGTAGACAATTCCATATCCTCCCTGAAAATTAAAGGTGTACCAGAATTATGCCTTAAGTAATGTCCGTTCACACAGACCGGCTCGGAGAGAAGAGTGCATTTTTATCGCGTTTAAAAAAAGTTTTTGACCACTGAAATAAGGTTGATTTTTCATGTCACTGCGCGTTAGGTCGGCTCTTCAGCATTTTCATTTCAAAATTTTTTTTCAATAACCCAAAACTCTTTTTTAAACGCAATAAAAAATACACTGTCGTCTCCGAGCCGGTCAGTCTGAACGGACACTCACTGTGATACATCGTAGGCTGCTTGGGGGTTACCTCGATTCCTGTCATGTGCGTGTGTGTCTATTAGCATACATTTGTTTTACATGGAGGTGAAATCGGGGTAGCGCTGCGAACGTGAGGTATCGCAGCTATGCATATTCGGCATGTCGACCCTAACACTGACTGAAGCTACGATCTAGGAATACCATGAGCATCTTGATTTTAAAAAACCGGCCAGGCCCACGCATAATGAAGGGTTCTGTAGTTGAGATGAATTTATCTCAAGAAGAAACTTATCATTGTAGTTGAAAAAATGTTCTCCGCTACATACCTAGTTATAGTACGTCACGGTCAATTCTCCAACTGAAAATGTAACTGTAGAATAGCAAAAATAAATTATGTGATAATACTACAAATGAACGATTTTCCGACATTTTCCCTTGCTTGCTGCCAAATTTCATGATTGCACTGGGCCCGCGAGGTGGATTACGGCCCACTCCCTCTCAAAAAAGAGGAGGCCTGTGTCCCAACAATGGGAGCATTATAGGCTGATTATGAAAGCAAAACAGATGCATGCATGCATCATGCTGAGATAGGAGCTTTTTGGCCTCGTATAGGATTTTCTGCTTCATTTTTCCTTTTGTTACTTTCTTATATAATTTGTTTTATTTTTAACTGTGTTTAGTTTTCTTGTACAGACCCCAGCAGGTCAAGCTACCCGAAACTGTCAAATTTTCCCAATCAACCTTGAACCTTAATAATAATAATCTTTTATTTCGACCAACTGTGGATCATATACAAAAATACAAACACAAAATAAAATAAAAAAAATAAAAATACACAAAATAAAAACACATACAATATCAAAAAGACAAAACATTTACATATCTCGATTGCCTAGTATGTGAACCATACAGCAATGGTTCAGGTACTGGCAATCGAACCTATGCGCGAATGCCCTCAGGATGCCGCTGGAGCTAGCCCGAACCCTGCGCACCAGGGATGTGCATCGTTTTCGCATAGTAGTATAAAAACAGTCAACTCGCGACTCGGCGAACATACCTGATGCTTTAGCAATAAAGTTGAAAATCTATTAAAGAAATTTGACAGATTGTAGTAGCTTGATGTGCTGGCGCCTGTACGAGACGCAATAAATACGTTTTCTTTCTTTATAAATACATAGATACGATTACTTTAAGTTTATTAAACAGCTCCCTTCGCGTTAGATACATTAGCATGTAAAGTCTAACATCTGCAAATGTCGGCTCTTAAAACTAAAGACTGGGCAATAGAGACGAATATGCGACCGTGGATAAGGACCTTTGAACCCCTGTAAAAGGAATATAATCCCTAAACAGGATTATGAACTAAGAACTACTGCTCTAACTTTTGGGTATAAAGCACCTACTAAATTATATAATTGTTGGTACCCAAACAGGGTTTTCTTAAGATAGTCGGAGAAACTATATGAACAAGGGAACTCTTCTAAATACTAGGTCTCTTTTTAGGGTTCCGTGCGTCCGATTGAAAAAACGGAACCCTTATAGGATTACTCGTGTGTCTGTCTGTCTGCCTATCCGTCTGTCACAGCCAATTTGTTCCGAATCGAATGGGCCGATTACGTTGAAATTTGGTGCACATATTCATTTTTGTTACTCAAACACGGACAGGTAACGTAAACTTTTGGGAAGGAAAAAAGGAAAAAAAAAAAAAGTTTTACAAAGGGCTTTGAATATTCGTGGCATACCTACCTGTCCGCCGTTTTGATTTTTTTTTCCAAAATGGCGGCCCCGCATGTAACCTATATAAATCGATAGCTGATATCAATGCAAACAGAAATCATTAGGTATAAGACCAAACCCCGTAAAGTGTCACGTTTCCGAGTTGATAGAGGTGTTACGCGCGACTGCCATTTTGAAAAAAAAAAAAAAAATAGCGCGACAGTACGTATGCCAAGCTCCATATAAACATCTTCAATCCCCTTTGCCGTGTGACATAATAATATCCTTTTGCCTCGCTTGCGTTCATATAATAATAATGTGTTAATAACCAGACAAAAACCGCGAATTCATCCAGCAAACGAGTTTAACCGACAAATAATATAAATATCGTATAAATAATATCATCACGCGATTGAACAAAGCCGCACGTATTCAATATTCAAACCAAATATACCTAATTTCGTTAAATAAATTATTTTTCAACAAACAGCAATATAGTTTTGTAATTCTAAAATAGTATTTAATTGATTTAGAAGTATTGAAAAGCGTAAAATGGAAGTTTCATAAAACTTTTTTTCCTTACCTAAATAAAATGTAGGTATATTGCCTGTTAATCAAATATCTACTTTAACCTTATTAACTTTAAATTGAATATTGAATAGCCGTTTCTTAATAAAAACGTCTTAAATAAAATTTGGTTGCAATGGAAATTGAACTTTGTTTTGTATAACAGTGAGTTTGTGTTTCCAAAACTTGGTAAGAATCTATGATTCTGAATTCAAAATATATGGAATGTTCTAAAAATATGAAGTTGGTAGGAACAACGTTATCGAAGGAATAAAAAAGGTAGGGGTATCAAATTCCCAATGGAAATTATGGGAAATCTAACATTCGACGCCGCCGTACCTACTCAATAGATCATTGTGTAAGTGAAAGGAGCTTATTTATGACTTTTTCTCGATCATATTTTCTTTTATTATCTGATTTTGTGGTTAAGAAATCTTTCTCAGAAAATATATGGAAATTCTATTGAAGCTGCAAAGCTGCTTAGTGAGTTCTTCTTTCATAATATGAATTTTAATATAAACATGTTTTTTGATGGTGTACACTATAACAGCTGCGTGTTTTTCATAGTACTTTACTTATGTAGTTTGTTTGTGACATCATTTTAAAATAATATTTAATGCCCTATAATTTCATGTAATTTGATTCATGAATCAATAACTCACTTTTAATCTGTTAATAATGCTATTTATATATTTATAGGGTACCAAAAAGAGTACTTTGACCATCGGTAGCATAAGTCCAGGGTATTAATCCACACTTAAATAATTCATTTTGCTGTCCTTAACATACGAGAATATAATAGTATTATTTTGGCATGTATTTTAATCTTTGGTTACTAACATAATATTTTAATTATACTTACATGAATATGGATCACTGAGCTGAATTAAATAAATAATAATAATAAGAAAATATTATTGAACACTCTGATGTAATGAATGCGCCTCTTTTTGGGTACCTCTAATAATCATTATTTTGGGGTACTAAAAATACAAAATAGGCAAGTAATTGCCACCAACTTGGTTGTACCGCATAGGCCACAGTTCTGACCGAGCCTTACTCGTTGGTCGGAGTATCCTAGCAATCGACTGTGAAAAAAGGACAGAAATTCAAAAAAGCGTCTCATTTATTTAAAAACAGTCTGCATAATTAAGATTCATTAATTTAAAAAGTCTAAATAAATAAGCTCAAAAGCTTTTAGAGGATCAGTTGCATCTTTCCCTTTTAGGAACAGTCATGACCACACTGTCCAAGTGTCCACCCACCAAACTCGAAATCAATATCTACTCACAATCAAAACAAAAGACTGTAGATTTGACTCGACCCCTGTCAAGACGTCCTCAAGTTTGATAAAATCCACATGGTCCCATTTCTATCCAAAGTTATTGGTAGGCTATCAGATCTGTGCAAGTTCCTTATTGGAAACATTTCAAACGGGGGGTGTGACGGGTCGCGGAAATGTCAGAGTGGAAGATATCTTGTGACATCTGTCACATGGTTTGGGAGGAGCTTCACTTACAGCGGAAAAATGGATGCCATTTTAGAGTTTTGAGCGTGGCCCATCTGTTGAATGTAACATACGCTTTGGTGCAACTAACAGCCCGAATGTAACGGGAACTGTGTAAATATTTGTTTTTGGAAATGGCGTGCATAAAATGTCAGCGGTGTTGGTGTGTAGATTTTTTTGGCACAGTTTTTTCTGGGTTAGACATCATGCAGGTACAGATAATTCCCACTAGTTTCGTTATTTATAACTTTGACTATGATTTTAACTATGATTGTGATGACGAATGAAACAAAATTGTAAAGGGGCTTCATCATAAGCAGCCTATAATGTTCCCACTGCTGGGACACAGGCCTCCTCTCTGTGAGAGGAAGCCGTTACTTAAGACCTTACTTCATAGGATCAAGGGGCTTTTGGGTAAGTTATAACAACGGCACGGATTGATCACATCATATTAAGCTACGCTTGCCGTGGTTAGCCCGTGGATGGGTGACAATCTTTACATACCAAGATCCTCCATGCCTCGGATAGTACGTTAAGCCGTTGGTCCCGGCTGTCATTGGTGGATCTTTGACAGTCGTTACGGGTCGTCAGAAGCCCGGAAGTCCAAGCACCAGTCTTACCAAGGGGTATCGTATGGATTATTAATCGGTTTGTGGAGGTCAGATAGGTAGTCGCTCCATGTAAAATACTAGTATTCAACTGCATCCGGTTAGATTAGAAGCCGATCTCAACAAATTTGGGAAACGGCTAGGCAGATGTTGATAAAGGTATGTTTAGTAATGGACAATAGAAGATGTATTTTAAATGAGAATTAATTTTATAAAACAGTAAATACTTTGCATATTAAGAACGACAATATTTAAAATACAAGAATTTGTACGATTTTCTTAGCTCATAAAATCGTTTGCAAAAGAACCCAACCTTATTCGTGGTACAGCTGCGCTCTATCTTATTAACTGATTCGGAAGATCTACGGTTGTTAATCAAACCGTAATTCCATTAACACATTTTTAGCTGCAATGTTATCAAAATAGAATATATTTGTAGATAGCTATCGCACATTGGGGGTTGTTTGTAGAGTGCTGACGGTAAATGATGTTTAGTAGATATCGAAAGTTTCAGGCCTGTCTACATCTGGTTTTCAATTAGACCTGAATGGATTTCCATTCAGGTCCACTTCCATATATATTAACATCTCGAAAGTTCATCAGTCCATCTCGTGACCTAAAAATGAAACCCGTCACCGACATAATCCCAAAATTTGCCGAGGCCCATGAACACTGACTCCACCGACATGTGAACATCGAGGCAATTCAGCTGTTAGACCAAACAAATATAGTGCGAAGACTAAAACGGGCAAAACATTTTGAGTTAGTGTAGTGTAAAAAGTGTAGAAATAATAGAACATGAACAAATAAGCATGAACAAAGTGCTTATATAATCATATCAAACTCTTAGAAAGTGGAACGGACTTGTGTAAAGTACAATAAACACTATTTTAAGTTTTAAAATAATTATCACGTAATAAATTAAGTTAGATTAAAATTGCTTATTAGTCTTATAGGCTAGATTGTAATTAATTATTAAGAACCTGGTTCTTTTTAATAAAGGATAAAATGAAAAAAAGTCCATCTCGAAAGTTTCAGGCATGTCTATATCTGGTTTTTAAATTGTATTATTTTGTGTTGTTTTGTTGGTATTCTTGTTTTCCATATATATAAAACCAGTGTTAGGCACTAGTTTTCTGACATTTTTGCTGAACTGGGCCTTTTTGGCGCAGCCGTGAGGCAAAATTCCTGCTAATTTCTTGCATCGATCTTTTCACTATTTTTATTTGTTTTTATCTGATGTACCTATAATACACTGTGTGCCTTTTAGTATATGCTAAATAAACTTATTTCTTTCTTTCTAGATTTAGACAGGCTAGATAATCGCCCAGCTTGATTATCAGAGTTTATTGTAGCTTAGCTGCGCCCCGCGGTTTCACCCGCATAAGTTTCAATTCCGTGGGAATATCGGGATAACAAGTATTTCTTGTATTAATTCTGGTTATAAACTTTCTATGTGCCAAATTTCATCCAAATCCCTTCAGTCGTTTTTGTGTGAAAGAGTAACAAACATCCGTCCATCCATCCATACAAACTTTCGCGTTTATAATATTCGTAGGATTCGACACTACCAAAGTCAACATTACAAGATAGTGCCTTATTCTCCGCCTCAGACGTTTCTCTAATCACAGGAACACACACACAGTAACATAACACAAGCCCTCTCACAAAGGCTGATTCATACATTTATTTCTTTTTTATTTAATCTAACTAGCCTGTATTGTTCCAGTGCAGGGCAAATGGCTCCCTCTTCCTTTTCTTTCTTTTAACACTCACAAATACAAATGAAACCACATCCCCAACACACCCAAAACAGAAAATTACATTGCTTATGTAATTGGCTCCCTTCAAGAATTTTCCTCGTGATTAATGAGAGAGTTTCTCTTTTCAGTTAATATGATCAGGAATGGTACGAAACAAAACGAGTTCGAAGACTGCCTACTTTCCAAGTTAAGAAGTTACAGAATCGAAGTAACTTCTCTGCCGAATTGTTGGCAACAACACATGAGACGTTGCTAGAGGCATCAGAGATAAAAGTAATTAGTTTCTGTGTTTAATTTTAACTTTTTGAGGTGCTTTTGGTTCTGGGAATATCTAAATTACTAGCCCGCGGCTACGTCTGCGTGAAATTTCTTGGTCCTCCAACCCTTCGCGTTGCATCGCATCGCCTGCCCGTGCTACTAATTAGTTTTCGTTTAGCGTTCTTTCTGACTTGTTTTTTTTTTACTCGGCTCCTAAAGGTCCTGGCGTGATGTTAGTCTAGCCTATAGCCTCCCTCAAAACTTAGGCAATCAAACAATCAAACCCTTCAGTTTATTAGTATAGTATTATAGATGCGCCCCGCCGTTTTCACCCGCATAAGTTTCGATCCCATGGGAATATTGGCATAAAAAGTATCCTATGTGTTAATCCTGGTTATAAACTATCTATGTGCCATATTTCATCTTAATCCGTTCAATAGTTTTTGCGTGAAACAGTAAAAAACATCCATGCATCCATCCATACAAACTTTCGCATTTATAATACACTCGAGAGCAATGAATCCGGGTCACTTGAAGAATCCTAAAAATCTCGGAAACTAAAAATGCTAGGTTAATGCAATAAATTGTATTTAATAGACAATGTAATACTCCTTAAATGAAGGTATTAAAACTTCTGAGTTATTCTAAAGTTATATCATAAAAAAATCAAATTTGAAAAAGGGCCACTTTCGAAGATGGAACTACGAAATTACAGCATTTGGTTTTGCTTTTGTTTGTAATCTGTCATTTATGTGGGTACATAAACCATGTTGATAGTGCTCTATATTCATTATTCAAGCTGAAATTATGTCGCTTACGCCTGAAGAATGCACCAGAATACTTACAATGCTGGAAACCGGCCGGAGTCAGCGCGATACAGCCAGGACTGTCGGTGTGTCGCTGTCAACAGTACAAAGAGTTCTCCGACGTTACGAAGAAACTGGTTCTAACCTACGCAGACCAGGAACGGGCAGAACCAGGTGTACCACAGCACGAGAAGACCGATACTTGGTGAACACCATGCTTCGAAATCGCTTTCTCACAGGAACTGAACTCACAAATCAGTTTCGACGCCTCGGAGGAAGTAACCCAAGTGCATGGACAGTAAGACGTCGGCTTGCTGAATCTAACTTAAAACCCCTTAGACCTGCAAACGGCCCTAAACTGGAGCGTGGGCATCGTATTTCAAGACTAAGATATGCCCAGAGCCACGTAAATTGGAGTATTGAAGATTGGTCAAAAGTTATGTTCTCCGACGAATCAAAATTTATGCTCTACAAGCACGATGGAAGACACAGAGTGTATCGAAGACCAGGGGAAAGATTCAAGCAAGCATGCATCGAAGAAAAAGTAGCCTACGGTGGTGGGTCTGTACTTGTGTGGGCCGGAATTTCTTCTGAAAGTCGCACAGAGCTGGTGATCATAGAAAACGGCTCTTTAACTAGCGTAAGATATGTGGAAGAAATCCTCAATGATCACGTTGGTCCATTTATGGTCAATTTAGGTGAGGATACTATATTTATGCATGACAATGCCCGACCTCATACAGGTAGGATTGTGAATGACTACCTTCAAGAGATGAACATTACTCGTATGGAGTGGCCAGCGCGCAGCCCGGATATCAACCCGATCGAACATGCTTGGGACGAGCTAGGCAGATGCGTAAAACAACGAAACCCTCCCCCAATCACGCTTTGTGAGCTCAAAATTGCTCTCACAGAGGAATGGGAGAATATTCCCCAAAATCGTATAAGGAACTTGGTGTACAGCATGCCAAACCGCGTAAACGCAGTAATGGAAGCACGAGGAGGCAATACGAAGTATTAAAATTCAAGAAAATCGTAATAAAGTTCAAAAATTTCATGTTTCCTATTTTTGTTTTAAGGAGAGATCAGCAGTTTTTTTCTTTATGTAATTTTGTGTTAATAAAATGTATGGTGACTCATATTTTTTTTACTTTCATTTAAGGAGTATTACATTGTCTATTAAATACAATTTATTGCATTAACCTATCATTTTTAGTTTCCGAGATTTTTAACATTCTTTAAGTGACCCGGATTCATTGCTCTCGAGTGTATTAGTAGGAAGTAGGATTAGAAGGATAGTAAGATGAACAGATGGAAGTAGGCACTGGCGATGGCGTCGGGACAAATAAAAAGAAAGTTCAAGACAATAATAGAGAAATACAAAGACATTGGATCCAGAGATAAGAAGACCAAGATTGTATTGGCTGAATATTTCAATTGTGAAAGAATTAGTCATTATTCATTTATTCATGAACAATAAATTGTATCTGAAATTACATGGAAAATTATAATTACAATTTTACAACAAAGCATAAATTTAAATACAACAACAAAAATACAACATAATTATATAAGAATTTAATTATAGATCTTCAACAACATAAGGACACTTATTCAGTAGGAAACCTTTTAGTTGGTTTTAAAAGGAGCTTGAGTAGATAGCTTTTTATATGTAGAGGCAATTTATTAAATAATATAACCGATTGATCTCTGGGACTGTGCCTCACAATATTCAAATTAGGCTGTACCTTGTACCGTATAATGTCTTGTCTCCATGTGCCTTCTCTAATCTATCGTTCTTCTGCTGTCTCATATTCAAGCATATATTTGGCCATGTTACTTAGAAGTACAAATACTTAAATGCTCGGCACTGTAAGTATATTCAGTTTTATAAAATGTTCACGGCAACTCTCTCTTTGCGGGATACGGACTATTGTGCGAATTGCGCGTTTTTGTAACACAAAAGCTCTTTTTATATTATGGTCATAACTGTTTCCCCAAAACATTATGCTATATCTGATCTTTGATTCTACCGACGCGAAATATACCATCTTCAATTGCTCAATGCCAATTTCTGTTCTAAGTGATCTTAGAGCATAACATACGGAACATACAGATGCATTTATAGCATTTAATTCGGTTTTCCAATTTAGCTGTTCGGCTATATGTATACCTAAGAATGTAACTTCCTTGACGAGAACAATTTTATTATCATTCAACACAACCTCTAAGTCGTCCTTATTACGGACTGTCGTTCTTAATAATAGGATGTTGGTCTTTGCAGTGTTGATTAATTCATAGTGAACCACATATGAAATGCTTGTAATGCTGCATTTACAGTCTCTATTAATTGATCTATGTCATTTGCTGCTACTATGGCATTACTATTTACCAGCCCGTACTGGGCCCGCGTAGTGAATTACAGCCTACTCCTTCTCACAGAGAGGGGGCCTGTGTCCCAGCAGAGAACAGTATGGGCTGATTATGATGTATAGTACAAAGTCTTCCATGAACCAAAGCAAAAGTCAAGAATGCTACAGTTCCTGATGAATTTTGTGACAAACATTTTAATCAAAATCCACCAGGCGTGTAGGAAGAATAGGAAGTATCTCTAATTCTAAAGGTCATTTTATAGCACGCTTTACAAAATCGAATGAATTGTTAGAAGATAAAACAGATAAGGAACAAAGAACGAGAACATTTATTGAGATTACAAAGGTCTCGGTTTAAGCCTTTCGGTCCTTATCGGCGTTGCTAATACTATAAATAATGCTTGTACTTTCGCATACAATTCCTTTCCGCAGTTATGGGCTGAGATTAATTTTTAGTAGGTAGATACTCGTATATTATGGGAGCTGGAAGTCATAGGGCGGCTTTTGTCCAGCAGTGGGTTGATGCAGGCTAACAGTAACAGTATATTATGGATTTGCATTTATAATTATGTTGGGTGAATTTATCATTTTCTTTTTGGTCATTGACATAGTTTTTAATTAAATGAAACTGCTACTTGATAAAATGTTATTCTTGGAAATAAGTTTTATATTAAATAAACAATATAAGAATAAAGAATATTTGATTTGTTATTCTATGATATGATTATTGTAACATTAAACTTTATGTGAAACAAAAATCAATTATTTAAAAATCTTCAAAATAAATAAATAAATATAAAAATAATAAATAAATAATAAATCTTCTTCTGCGTATTGATGAAACGAAACGAAAATATGAGAAAAATTTTATGTGAAACGAAATTCTATAAAACTATTAGCTATAAAACAACGTACAACCGACTGCACTAACAGCGCTCGAAGACCCCACAAAAAATCATCTTTTCTGTTTTAACATGTTTAGATAATATTATCGATACCACTCACATCTGCGGAGTTTCGCTAGCTAATTTAATTTGACCCTATATATCTTTATATAATAACCAGAATACGTTACAAGTTCATTTTTGTATTTTCTGCATTGAATAAAACTTCGCAATAAACAACAGGAAAATTGCCATCATCTGCCTAGCTTTTTCCCAACATGTTGGGGTCACCTTCCAGTCCAACCAGATGCAGTTGAATACCAGTATTTAACATGAAGCGAATGCCTATCGGACCTCCACAACCCATTACTGGGTAACCCCGATACCCATTGGTAAGACTGGTGGTCAGATTTTTGGGCTTCTGACCACCCGTAACGACTGTCAAAGATCCACGAATGACAGCTGGGACCAACGGCTTAACGCTTTCTGAGGCACGGAGGGGTCTTAGTATGTAAAGATGGTCAACCTTCCACGTACCAACCGCGGCAAGCGTAGCTTGACCTGATTGATCGACCCGTGCAGCTGTTATTTCCATTTGTTCCCACTAGTACAACCGAACTGTACCACCGGTGGTACTAGCAGGAAATTGTATTCTCTATAGTACCACTATTTACTTAGTGGTACTAATGAGACTGTTTGTTCTCCACCTTTGTTCCCACTAGTACCTCCGAACTAAACCACTGGTGATACTAGCGTGAAATCTCGTTCTCTATAGTACCACCATTTATATTAATTAGTATTAGTGGTACTAGTGAGACTGTTTGTTCCATAGATCCACAAGCCCCTCGCCAATACCACTAAGAAATAAAAATGTGTTCATTTTCTTAGCAAAACCCGTCATTACTTAGTGGTTTCCGAAAATACGCCAAAAGTCACTAATTAGCCAACAATATGTGTGTAGGTATATGATGTGATGGTGTACCTAACAGTGGATAAGTTAATAGTTTTCCTTCTAAATATTAACTCAATTCTGTATACCATTTAATATGCGACTAGTTATTCTCATCTATAATTAACCTCTCATGAATAAATCAATACGCAACTAAGTAGTTAATCCGCACGTACTTGTAAACGGTAAACTACAGTTATACTTGTTATTCTGAAGGGTCTGATAGGAATGAAGCGAATCTAAGGCTTCCGGGGTAAAAGGAAGCGGTTTAGCTGGATTTCGACTTCATTTAAGGGGGGGTTTAATTAGAGGTCATGGGGTTATCGAATAGATAGGCGGCCGGAATCGATTCCTAGTTACTGGGCAATTTAGCCCTTATCTCCTGATAGCATGTATTTCCGCTCATTTGGCTAATACTACGTTCGTAAGTTAACCATGACTATTATAAATTCATCACAATTTACACACACGCACGTGACATCTACCAACCCGCACTGGGACCGCGTGGTGGATTATGGCCCTTCCCTCTCACCGAGAGGAGGCCTGTGTCCCAGCAGTGGGAACATTATAGGCTGTTTATGATTATGAATTGGTGTTAGATACCTAGAGGTTTTTCTTTTAGGTGAGCTGTAAGTGCTAAAAAAAGTTTTTGTTTTTAATGTGAGACACATTTCAGAATTCGGGTTCTATCTTTTACCACAACACTATTTTCTCAGTGGTATAGTCAAAATCAAAATCAAAAGTCATTTATTCAAATTAGGCTGAGAATCAGCACTTTTCGAACGTCAAAATTACAAAAGACAGTCCCCCAAAAACGCCCGCCCTTCGCCAGTAGTTTCAGATCCACCATACCGCCAGGGGTATGGCCAGTGGTATGGGGGATCCGCAATGTATCTAACAATTAAACCTATCGGATATATATGGTCAAATTAAATTAGCTAGCGAAACTCCGTGGAAGTGATGGGTATCGCAATCTAAACATGATAAAATAAACAAAAAAAAAAATTTGACGATTTTTTCGTAGGGTCACCGACCGCACTTTGTAGTCACTTGAAATATCAGTTTGAAAATCAGCTTTTTATTGTGTAAACTACACAGACGTGATAAGTATCGACATCTCAAGACACCACAACAAAATAAAATATTTTTTCTCAAATCAAGTAACAAAACACCCAGCGGTCGTTAAACCCCATAAAAATGTACTCTACTGTGTGTAGAGTTTCGCTAGCTAATTTAATTTGACCTTGTATATAATATGTCCCGGAATTAATGCACACCAGCAAACACCCCAATTAGAATATTATGTTATAATCATAATACACACACTGAATTTTTATTATTATGTGTAAAACAAAGTTTTTTTTTTTAAATTAGTTATACTGATTGTGGGCGAAAATTGTGGTCACATTGTAAATATACGCATGCACACAGTCGCACACGTTTATGGGTCTAGCGTAGTAGGTACTTCATCCATTTTGGTTAGTTTTGACTGTACAGCGAAAATGTGAGAGTAATTTACGTAGTTTCAATTATTTTTGGGATCAAAAATTACTGACATTAATTAAAAGTGACAGAAATCGATTCAGTAAACGATTCTGAGCAAACTAGTTTCACAATATGCTACACATTGTATAGGTTGATACCGATGACATGGGTATCGCGAGGTTACTAATTGCTATCTAGTAAAAAAATCTGGCATATCGCCGAGTACTTTGCTGAATAAATAACAATCCTATACTCGTACGGTATTCAAATACAGTTGAACCTTTTTCAACAGTATCTGAATTTTTAGAATTGTAAACATTTCACCGTACAACACACAAACCGTTAGATTCATGGACCCGTCACATAAAACCCATGCTTTACGAGGTTCCCTATAATGCTCTGTTTTTTATTGCAACGAATATGTAAAACAGAAGGCCAATTCTCGTAATTTAAAACGCTCAAAATCTAGTCGCAGTCTCATCTCAGCGACAAACAAATGTCAAAAACTAGTCAAAATGTAGGAAAATTAGAAGTATTTTTGACAGATTGAGACAGAAACCAGACTGAAAACGTTCTTAAAATTACGAGAATTGCCCCACTGGTATACGATAACTATACGCTTGCGTTTTCTTTCCTGAGGGCATAGTGCGAGTTTTTCTACCTACTCGATGGCGTTATCGTAAACTCAGATTTGTATGGAATAACAGCAGTGCTATCGAGTTTCCACTAGATGGCGCTGCTCGAATACCGTACAAATCTACGTTTACGTTTACGCGATCTAGTAGATAAAAAAGTCGCACTACGCCCTCTGATCGTTTATTTATTTATTTTATTATTTATATACACACAGTAGAATAGATAGAGATACTACAATAACTTTTGAGAGTGGCTTGTGGCTAAGTAATACCAGCTGCACGGGTCGATCGATCAGGTTAAGCTACGCTTGCCGCGGTTGGTCCGTGGATGGATGACCATAACACATACCAATACCCCTCCGTGTCTCGGAAAGCACGTTAAGCCGTTGGTCCCGGCTGTCATTCGTGGATCTTTGATAGTCGTTACGAGTCGTCAGAAGCCCGAAAGTCTGACAACCAGTCTTAGCAAGGGGTTTCGTATTACCCAGTAACTGGGTTGTGGAGGTCAGCTGCATCCGATCAGACAGGAAGCCGACCCCAACATAGTTGGGGAAAGGCTTGGCAGATGATGATGACAACAATAAATTTTGAGTACAATGTTACTGCTTATTTTTGAAAAAACCATACGCACACGAATGTGATGGTAAGTGGTGGTGCCGGATTGATGGTCTGATTCTATTTAATCGGTTGAATGCCGTAATAGGGTAGTTGCCTGGGTAAAAAAATAATAATTATATTTAGTCCGTCAGTTAGATTATCGAAAAATAATGGACACGTATTTTTTCTTTTGTCAATCAAACAAAAAATTAATAAGATAAAGCGCGTCAAAATTTGGGAGATGGGGGTCGTGACGTCACTTGCTTGCAAAATTGTCGCAAGCAAGTGACGTCACGCGGAACTTTAACGGGCGATATCTTCATCATTTTTTATATAATTGACAAAAGAAAAAATACGGGTTCAATATGTTTTGATAATTTAACTGACGGACTAATTAGATTTTTTTTATGAAAATAGCCTATTACAGAAAGAATTAAAAAGCCACTGTATCTCGCGTGGACCCACGTTCACTGGCTAGCCAGCATACGAAATTTTTCAGAAAACTGTGCTGCTTGGGTATTTTTTGCTCCACATCTCCTTTCCAGCGAAAACACTAGGAAGTGGTGAAGGGTAGGCGTTTTTGGGGACTGTCTTTGTAATTTTGACGTTCGAAAAGTGCTGATTCTCAGTCTAATTTGATAAATAACTTTTAATTTTGATTTTAATACTGCGGAAGTTCGAATTTCATGAAGGTTTAATCACCCCTTAGTCCTTAGAACTTCAAGGTTTAAGGATCCATTATACATGAGTACAACCAACTAGCAACCTGTTTGGTATAGTAACACATAATCAGCAGTTGTTGGGGCTCAGACCTCCTCTGAAAAAAAGTGGCCCGTCAACCACCACACGAACCCAGTGCTATACCACCAACCGGTGGTATAGCAATTACAGGCAAGCACTCAATTTCAGAAACTTCCTTCAATATTTTCTATAGCCAGTTAAATAGAAAGAAAAAGTATTTAATTTAAAATTTAGTAAAAGGAAGATCACACCCTAAACGAAACACATTTAAAAAAAAAACAAATTATAAAAAAAGTAACAAAAACAATAATTAAACAGAAAGTCCTATACGAGGCCAAAAGGCTCCTGTCTCAGTATGATGCTTCGACATTTAACAAAATAAATGTCGCAGCGCTGGTATTCTGATAGAAATAAACACTTCATTAAAAATACATACAAAATGGCTCAAATCTGTTTGCTGAGAGTGATTCAAATCGCATCAGGTATTCTGTGGTTCATATCGCGTGACAAAAAACAGCGGCTTAGCTAAAACAACATGGTTCGGTATTAAAACGCGAAGTACGGACTACGGGGCGACCAAACAACATGAAATTTGAATAATCCGGCCCGCCTGTCCCGAACTGGGCAGTGGAATAACGGTATAACAACATATTATGTTTTCTGTTCAGTGACGTCATATTTTACGGGCTTGTAGTGTGTTGTTACACGAAATATTTGGTACGAATTTGTTCAAGGCGAAAACTCCAGGGCAGACAGATAAAATTGTCTTTATTATGTAGGTATAACATAAAAAAAAGTAAAGATATAAATGTAGAAATTTCACAATGGGCGGTCTTGTCGCTCAAAGCGGTCTTTTAAAGATAATTTTAATTTTGGATGGATTAAGGGAAAAGGAGAGACAATACAATACTGCAGGACGGTAGTCTGTGGTGGAAAAAAATCAAAATTTCCTTAGTTTTTTGCAATTTGTTGGTTAGTGAGAGAGTTGTAGATATAGATGATTCATACGATTATAATTCTGTGAATACATATTTGTTACGGTCGCGATATTACAATATAAGCGGCATTTTGAAGGAAAGCGTGTATTTATTTGCTACCAAGAACTCAGAAGCGTTAGGAGGCCCAAAATTAAAAGTGTTGTGTTAGCCCACTGTCATAGAACAATAATAATTAAGCTCGTGAAGCACAGAGGTGCTACGTACGCTTAATTATTGTATTCATTAATTTATTTTATTTGTAGGCATTGAAATTTTATTCACAGCTATGAGTATTCGGTATTCCACAGTAGGTGTGTGATTGTGATATTTTATTTTATGAAATATGGGTCTTGCCTGAATTAAATGAGTTTTATTTAATTATTATGCTGTTTTTACGAAATTACAAAAATCGAGATTTCTTGTCAATTCATTCCGGATGGTTTATGTATAATAAATAAACCATCCGGAATAAATTCTCCAAATAAATTATGGGGTAATCCGCATAAAAATCCATTACGTAGCTTAGAACAAACAACGCACACGCAAACCGACTTTGTTTTATATTAAGTATACAAATAAAAAAATAGACGATCTCTTTGGCTACTGTATCTACGTTGATGTGGTTCCCTATAAACAACATGCCTCAAAAAATATCAAAAAGTCTCAATAATAACAACACCAAAAAAGTGTTTCCAATGAAATTTGAATAATCCATCTTCTTGTGACGCGGGCTACCCGTCGTATCACAAGTATTATGTCACAGTTACTACCAGAAGTGACAGAAATTCTTTTGGCAGCATAATTTTATTTTCTGCGTTAGGAAATAGCATTCGTCGAAGTGGCGGCATTACCGACGTACCCTGAGCAGCCAGCCCCACCTTACCGACTGGCTTATATTTTCACCACGGCTAGAGCTCTTCTAAACCCTGGCTGGAAGCCTGAATTTATTGAGGCACCCAGAGGCAAGCCCTGTTAAGCACCCAACAACCTCCTAGGTTGACCTGCCAGAAGCCATTTATTTAAAAAAAAAAATGCTATTATTATTATTATTACACGCGACTTCGTCTACGTGAAATTTTTTGATCCCACCCTGTCGCATTGAGTCGCCTGCCCGAACTATTACTTTGTTTTCGCTTACCGTTCGTTTTTTCTTTTTACTCGACTCCTTGCGTGATGTTAAATAGCCAATAGTGCAGTCAAATAGTCAAATAGCCAATAGTAAATAGCAACAGTGTTGTATAATAAACTGCCAGATGATATGATTAATGCAAAAAGTACAAATATCTTTAAAAAAATGTTAAAAATGTATGTATCTCAAATTTAGTAATTAACCATGTGTACCTACTTAATTTCTCTAGAACCCTATATATATATATTGTTATCGCTTCGCAGTTTAATTGTATCGTCGACCCACGGAGTCATGATGTAATAGTGTATGATTTATTTGTAATCTCATATTATAAGTGAACTGTTTGTGTTCTTTATGAGAATAAATATCTTTAAACCGAATAGCGTTCTTCAAGAATTGGGCTATCAAATGCAAAAAGATTTTTTCAAATCCCACTGGAAGTTCCAGAGATTAGCGCGTTCAAACAAACAAACTCTTCAGCGTTATTAATAGTAGGTATAAGATTAGTATAGATTATTACGAGAAAGAACGTTATTAATTACAAGCCATGTGCCCGATGGGATTTCCCATCGGCAAAAATGACGAAGTACCCTACCAAACTTTCATCCTCTATTTAATTTATTCCCTTTAGGGATTAATTTTCAACAAAAATCATCCCTTTTTCACGTACGTCATAAAGAGGAACACTAAAAAAAAAATTTTATAAAAATTTTTATAATTCTAGACCCAGCAGTTTAGGCCGTGCGCTGTTTGTCAGTGAATGAATTTAATGTTTTTAATAAGTTAACAGAACGTTATTAGCCATAATAACAATGTTGCGGTTTATTTATAAACGATGATTAAAGTTAAGTGACGTTTAAACGTCAAAAATGTATGGTTAAACAGTCGCTAATACCTACTTAACTTTATGCAACGTTCATAAATAAAGGGGGTATGGTTACGCTTCAATTATATCAGAAATGTCTACATTATTTTTATGATGAATAAGAAAAAATACTTCTACGAACCTCTCATAACTCGTCTTTACTAGTCTTCTAGGTACAGCAAATATCTCAATACACTATTATCCCCGATCTTTCTGCTTCAGAAATATTCTATTTTCCGCCACATCTATTTTTTATGTGCTCACAAAGCTACGGCCCTAGCATACTGTTATAAATTATAAGACGCCGGCGTATTTTATCAGTAACGTATAAATAACAAGCTGTCATATTCAAACTGTGTTTTATTTCTTACCTTTTATTTATTTGTTCTGTATTTTTGCCTGATTTAATTGCAAAAACGAAGAAAGGCTTTGCGCAGTCACAAATCACAATCCTTAAAGTTTCGGTAACTAATTTTATTTGACCCTGTAAAACTTAATTGTGTAATGTTCTGTACATTGGTGATTTCACAGGCAGCTGTTGTATTCAGAAGTAAAATTCATTTTGGTGTGCAACCCTAAAAAACATCTTTAACGCATGGCAAAAGGCTTTTGTGACCTGTCTAAGGCATTCGATTGCGTGAATCACGAAACAAAAAACTCTCTCTAGGAAAACACGTCAATTTACTTTCATAAACAACGTTTCAGTGACGTCATTCGCCGGTAAATTCGGACGCTGTGTGGGCGGCCACCGCTCTTCTATGAAGCACTGTATTATCTATTGTACAACTACTCATGTTGTTGTTGTGTTATGTTCTTCTTATATTTGTATTCTAATCATGTTAATGCAAATAAAATGAATGCGGCCTCCTCTTAAAAGAGAAGAAAAGACCATGGTTACTTTGCAGACTCACTACATGTTTGCGTTTTCAGGTTATTATTATACAGGGTGGCAGGGACATCGACGCGCAAACTGTAACCATGGATTCAGCACATGAGTTTAGACCCCACAGCGTCAAAATTTTTCGTCGGTTATTAAAAAAAATAATTGTTGTTCCAAACATTTTGACCGCGTATTGCACTTTTCTATCACATAACGTCATATCATGCAGCCTTTTCCGAAAGCACCCGTGTCCCGTGAGAATCTGGTAGACCTGGTGGTTTGGCACGACCCAGTGTGACTTTACGCGAGTCGCCACGTCCGGGAAGAAACGGAACAGCTCCCGTCCTTTCTCCTCATTCTTCCATCTCTCTTGCCATGCATCCATCGCCTCATCGTGGATCTTACGCCTGCGTCGGGCCAGCACCTGTCTCCGCAAGTCCAGCTCGACCTGTGCCTCGGCCGCGCTCTGGCGCTCCTTATCGCAGTCTCAACCGACGGCGCCCATTCACGAACATGACGCGTGGATCAGCTCAACCATTTTGTAGGGAACCTAGTGATTCAACAAACGCCACCACCAGTGAGGCATTTAAGTAAGCATGACATATTCTCAACTGCCATCAAGTCAACATCAAAATATCGTAGTAAACGGATCCATGGTTCTTACATTTAGAAAATTTAAACAATACTTCTAAATTATACAAAACTATAGTATGCAATTTATCTATGAGATGAAAAAAACAATTACTACCAATCAGGAAGAGGTATTTAATATTGAAGTGTTCAAGAGTTAAATCTTGATTGAATAAAATAAACATTAAGTTCGTAATGTCAGAAACACCAAAAAAAAGGGGGAAGGCTCTCTCTTCCAAATATTGAAATTGTGATCAACTAGTGCGCCCAAGTGCCTGTGGAGCAGGACCAGCATACCTACAGTCCATTCATAGTCATTTTACTTCTGATTTTTCATCACTGTCAATATCACAGTGATCTATAACATCGTGACAATAAGGTTGCTGTTGTGTTGCTGCAACTGTCAAGTCTGTCAAAATCACAGTGTTCTTTATTGTGGTTGTTATAAGGTTGCCATTGTTTTTTTTTTTCAAATTTTTTTCTTTATGTACGATGATTTTAATTAGGTTTGTTGACACTTTTTTTACGATAATCTTTTTTAATGATTATTTTAGTAATATGATAAAGTAAAGTAATATAATATAATACACTAGCTACGCCCCGCGGTTTCACCCGCATAAGTTTCGATCCCGTGAGAATATCGGGATAAAAAGTATCCTATATGTTAATCCTGGTTAATAAACCATCTGTGTGCCAAATTTCATGCAAATCTGTTTAGTAGTTTTTGCGTGAAAGAGTAACATCCATCCATCCATACATACATACAAACTTTCACGTTTATAATATTAGCAGGAAGTAGGAAGGATAGTAAGAACTGGGATTTCAATTTAGTATGGGATTATAATATGGGGCTCGTAGCTAAATAACAGCCCACGGGTCGATCGAAGGTTCGTGGATGGGTGACCATTGATTACATATCAAGACCTTTCCAAGCCTGGGAAAGCACGCTAAGCCGTTGGTCCCGGCTGTCATTCGTAGAAGAAAGAAAAAAAGAAAGTAACTGGGCTGTGGAGGTCAGATAGGCAGTTGCTCAATATAAAATACTGGTATTCGGTTGCATCCGGTTGGGCCGGAAGCCGACCCCAATATAGTTGGGAAAGGCTATGTAGATTGATATAAGTATATTTATCAAATAATCTCTCAGATATTTATATTTAATATAAGATATTACTGCTAAGGTCTTCATATCCTACTAATATCCTACTTTTTACTAATAATAGGGGTTAAAGTATGAAATTGCCGTTTTATTATAATAGGTACTTCGAATTGACATAGAACCTTCATGGTTTGAGATTTTTGAGTGAAACTTTTTTCACATGGTAAATACCTATGAAGTTCTTCTTTTAAAAAATGTGCAACATTCGATTATCGACTTTCAGTTGTTTTTTTTATTCAGCTTAGACAAGAAAGATGGATACTTCGAAAATTCGAGTTGTTTTTGAATACGAGTTCCGACGCGGAACTAACGCGGCAGAAACAACTCGCAATATCAATGTTGCGTTTGGAGAGGGGACTGCTAATGAACGCATTGTGCGATTTTGGTTTAAACGCTTTCGTGATGGAAACTTTGATTTGAAGAACGAATCACGTGGAAGTCCGCCCACACAGGTGAATAACAATGAATTGAAAGAGATGGTGGAAGCCGATCCAAGCCAAACTACCCAGGAATTTGCATGGTTTAACGTTACCTTACCAACAATATTGACTCATTTGCGTCAAATCAATAAAATAAAAAAATATGAGAAATGGGTGCCTCATGATTTGACTGATCTGCAGAAAGAAACGCGTGTTGAAACTTGTGTTAAATCGATACAGAAATGAAGGAATATTGGATCGAATTGTGACATGTGATGAAAAGTGAGTTCTTTACGATAACCGTAAGCGAAAAATGCAATGGCTGACCCCAGGTCAAACGCCGCAACAGTGTCCTAAAGCAAAGCTTACCAATAAAAAGGTAATGGTAACTGTTTGGTAGTCTCAGCATGGTGTTATTCACTATAGCTTTCTTCGAACTGGTCAAGCAATAACGGCAGATGTCTACTGTGCCGAACTCCGAACAATGATAGCAAAACTAGCAGTGAAAAAGCCCCGACTCATGAATCGATCTTCACCATTATTGCTCCATGATAACGCGGTGACCTCATACTGCACGAGAAACCATTTTAACTCTACAGGAACTGCAATTAGAAACCATTCGTCACCCTCCGTATTCGCCAGACCTTGCTCCAACGGACTACCATTTGTTTCGTGATTTAGACAATTTTCTACGTGACAAAAAGTTTTTTTCTCATGAGGCAGTACAAAATGCTTTCACACAGTTTGTCGAATCTAGATCACGAGAGTTCTATCGCAAATACATAAATGACCTTCCTATTAGATGGCAGCAATGTATAGATAATAATGGTAATTATTTTGATTAAGTAAATATGTTAAATTAAAAAAAAAACGTATTTCAATTTTTCAGTACAAATCGGAAATTTCATACCCATAACCCCTAATATTATAAACGTGAAAGTTTGTATGGATGGATGGATGTTTGTTACTCTTTCACGCAAAAAACTACTAAACGGATTTGAATGAAATTGGGCACACAGATGGTTTATAACCAGGATTAATATAATTATAGGATACTTCTTATCCCGATATTCCCACGGGATTGAGACTTATGCGGGTAAAACCGCGGGGCGCAGCTAGTAAAGACAAATCAAAGAAATGAAACATACAATCGGTATGATGTGGGTATAATGGCGGTTAAAGTAGGTCTCCGTAATTAGATAAGGTATTATGAAGGCGGCTTGACAAGCTAACAACTTGTATCGATCCAGCTCTAGACCATAGTTACTGCAAATAGCTCGCTATTAATATCTACACTAAAATGACTAACCCTACTGATATCCATACTAATTCTACTAATATTATAAACGCGAAAGTTTATGAGAATGAATTGATGTTTGTTACTCTTTCACGAAAAAACTACTAAACGGATTTTGATGAAACTTTACGGTAGTATGGCTTTTACATCAGAATAATACATATAATACTTTTTATCCCGATATTCTTACGGAATCGACACTTTTGCCAGTGAAACCGCGGGGTGCCGCTGGTATTATTATAAATGCGAAAGTAACTCTAGCTAGGCTGTCTGTTAGTTTTTCACGCCTTGAATGGATTTGGGTGAAATTTGGCACATGGATAGACCTGGATTAGGACAAAGGATTCTACTTTTCATCCCAGTAGTACGTTCTCGTGAAAACTTTCCGACCTCCACGCAGGCGAAACCACGGGCAAAAACTAGTCCAATAGGTATATGCATGGAAAGTTGTAGGTACAGTATACATTCCCATTACCCATCCTCAAAAAAAAAAGTGGGCTCAATGGCATTTTCACTTTATACATAGTAGGTATGGTTCTGAACTGTACAACATCGTTGTCTTTTTTTTTTTTGGTCCGCGGTGGAAATCCTCATGGACTTCTTCCATTGTGGGGGTCACAGAGGGGTATGCCGGACTCTTACTGGCTAAAACCACCGCGGTGTTCCACCTCTGCGTATGGCCGGGGGTGCGGGATTCGCATAAGCATCAACCGCTCCCCCGACAGGAACATCTATGTCTGATCGTTAAAATCAAGAGCAGTTTTAAAATCATAATTTCAAACATCATGAAAATGTATGAACCTAACTAAGCACGTAATATCACAAATCGATGATCAATCTAATCAGATCATCCAGCCCCGTCACCCACGTCACACGCTTATCGCGATGCAAATCAACCAATCGTTAATCGGTGACAACTAGATAATCCATATAGGAGGATTGCCAATATCGAGTGCTATTACTATTTGGTTCAATTAAAATATGTTCCATGATTGCAAATACTTTGATGAGTACGGTATTAGCCGATGTATTTTGATATTTGATTATGAATTGCAAAAGGATTGACTTTAAAACTATGTGTTTTGAGGTGGATAACTATTGACTAAATTAGAAAGAAAGAAAGACAAATAGGTTTATTTGTCACAGAAACACGTGCATACAAAAAGATAATTAGTTCTAATAATAAGGAATAATAAAAATAACATTTATATCTATAATCACGAGCATAAAGCAGTAATATTCGAAGGCTGCACGTCATGACTGTGACAAGAAGGCTTCCAATCAGCATGATGCCGTGCTGTAGGGGACAGCACAGCATTTAGTAATCTGGCACAGCGCTGATTTTCAGTGGTTACCGAAAAGGACGTACGGAAACCAAGTCAGATCAAATTCAGAGTCAAAGATCGGTCGATCAAAGTCAGATCAATTAGTACCTATTGTTGATATTTGTACCTATTGCTAATCATGTTATTTGCTTTAACTAAATAAACTTACTTTAATTTTGATTACTAATAAATTATTATGCATTGATTTCACATACCTATATACATAATAACTGCGTAATTTGTGTAATTAATACTAAAAATATGAATAATAATATAAATACAAAAATTCATGCCTTCTTCCCATGGGCTTACTAGGTACTTACTGCAGAACCTGCAGGATCTTCATAAATAAATGTTCGTGTCTAAATTACATGTGTTTATCGAAGATATTAAAAACTGATTACATTTCCAGGTTCAAATGGGTAAAGCTACCCAAAGGCAATAGGCAACCCAAAACAAACTGTAGTCAGACCCATTCACAAGAGCCGAGACAGGGGTTGTATCATTAACTACAGGCCAATTTCAATCCTCTAAACTTCTAAAGAGACTTATTAATACAAGACTTTTGAGGTATCTAGAAACTAATATTGTTAGCAACAATATCGATAAAAAAGAATTGCCTTACAATTTTTCTTGATCTGGCCAAGGCTTTTGATACGATTTCTGCCCCGGTCTTACTCAAGCTGGAAGCACTGGGAATCAGGGGGGGACTCAACTAGAACTTTCCGGAGTTACTTGGCTGGGCGGCTCCAGAGTGTTCGGATTGGTAATTACATGAGTGAAGACCTTCCAGTTCCACAGGACACACGGGGTTCCATGGGGTAGTATCCTGGGTCCAACCTTATTTCTCGTATATATAAACGACATCACGAGTCTCAAATTTCCCCATGGCAAAATAATCTCTTTTGCAGATGATATTGCTCTGATTTTCTCTGCCAATACATGGGAAGAGGCCTTTGCTGCTGCTCAATGTGGTTCCGATTCTGTGAGAGAATGGTTCGAGGATAATGTTTTAACTTTAAATGTGGATAAAACCAAGTATGTTTGCTTCAGTATACGGTCTAACACAGGTCCCAATAATCACGATTGTCATAATACCATACCACACGAGTATGCTTCTAAAGAAAACTGTTCTTGTTCTAAACTAGAACATATAAAAACAATAAAGTACCTTGGCATTACAAACGACAACCAACTCAACTTTAAAGAACACACTAAGTCCCTCTGTGGGAGAGTCAGGAAATTGATTTACATCTTTAAAACTCTCCGACACGTCGCCGAACCCTCGGCACTGAAGCAAATATATTTTGCGCTCTGCCAGTCCCTCATAAGTTACTGCATAACAGCATGGGGGGGTTCCCCTAAATCCACCATAAAATCCGTTGAAGTCGCTCAGCGAGCCATATTGAAGGTTTGCACCTTCAAAACACGGTTATTCTCTACCTCGCTGCTTTATGAATTTTGTGGAGGTCTAACCGTTAGGCAGCTCTATCTTCTAAATCAATTATTGATGCAACATAGGAAACTAAACTACAACCCACTCGTATTAAATAGACGCACTTTGTTTGCCCACAATTGATCTCTTTCAAAACCAAATTCAGCACCAGTTTTGGTCCGTTTATTGGCCCCTACATCTATAAAAAGTTAAATAAAATTCTCAACATATACCCGCTGACTCAGAAATCCTGCAAAATTAAAGTAAATGATTACCTTCAAAAGGACGAAGAGACAGAAAAGTTGTTGCTTCAGTTTCCTACTTAATAATAAGTTCTCATTTATAATATTATATATCTATTATTTAAATACAAAAACAAAACAACACTAGTCCCAATGTTCCGCAATCTCACACACCCCCTCACACTCACTCATGCGCGCCCCCATCTCACACAAAGAGAGGACTGGTCTCACACTTGCCATGCTACGTTACCTAATTTGTAAGTTTATTTCTTAATTCATTTCTTTTTTTCTATATTATATTATGCACGTACATTTAAACATGGACTCATTAAAATAACTAACTTTAATACTTATATGTAACTCAGGGGGATCGGCGTTGAGGGCTGAAATACAGGCTATGCCTAGTTCGGCCCCAAATGCTAATACTTTTGTGTACAGTAACTGTAGACTAAGCACTTAATTTGTGAAATATGTACATTTTTTTTTCTGTAAATATACGTTATTATTAAGCATTATAAAGGTGTTATAACGCCAGGATAATTAATTGTTAACCAAATACTACCATTTTATACTGTCCGTATATTCAACGCACAACTGTCATTCCTTAATAGCTGACACAGCAAATTGATGTAGGACGCCAATTTGTTTAACAATTAATTGCCCTTACTGTACTACTAGTTTTCAACAATTACAAAAGAAAATGCACTGATCTCCGTCCACCACGGCTCACTTAGCTGGTAATGTGATTCAGTATGTCGGACCGACCGGACCGAGTACTCCCGCGGGCCTCGTTAAGGTAACTCCTGACTCGACTTAAGGATCACGGCATAAATGCTTGGATCACAAGCTCATGTGAGTTGGAAGTGTGCTGAGGGGAGCAAATTGCTTCAATATTTAATGGTTATGCTGAGCAAACAAATAAAACAATTAGAACCAACAGTTCTAATTGTTTTATTTCTTTATGGTGGTGATAGAAAAATGGATAGAATAAGAAAAAGATATATGAATAATAGAAATGAGTACATAAGATAAAGTCAAAGTGGCACCGGTTACTGAAAAGTTGTATGGAAATCGGTTGTCATGATATGGGCATGTGATACGGAGAAATGAGGGAAATGTCGCAAGGAAAGTTTTTACTACGAATGCGATGACTATAAGAGTTGGGGAAGACCAAAAAAATGATAGATGGCCTGTGTGAATGGTGATATGGTTAGAAAGGAGGTGACTGCCGAGATGACGACTAATGGAGAAGTATGGAAGAAAAACAGACATGTTGCGCCGACCCCAATTAAATTGGGATAGGGGCAGGAGATTGATCAATGATGATAATGGTGGTGATAGAAGAAATGGTATACCTGAATAAAAATTTATCCTGTATATAGCCTTAATCTATCTGTTCAGCCAAAGCTTTTCAGTTTTTTTGCTTCGATTTCGTGATAGTAATTAATTAATCAAATAGGAGGGCATAGTCTGTACTGTAGGTAGATGTTTAAAATCACTATAACAGTCATGTCGATACAAAAATATTTAAAAAAATGTAAATATTATGTAGATCGATATCTACAATATATTTACTAATTGTGCTAATATTGACAGCATTACAGAAAAAGGTAGGAAGCTCTAATATTTACTTAATTTTCCAACTCACAAATCGTTTCCTTATAGATTCATCCCGTTTTCCTTTCCTATCTTATCAAGTCCTCAGTAAATATTTATCAAGAAGAAAATAGAAAATCAGATATAAAACCAAGACTACCTACTCACTGAGATTAGATCTGCCTGTAAACAAGAGAGATGCTAAATTAGGTCAAATTTCAAGTCGAGAGTAAGTCACTTTAGTCCGACGACGATGCTTCTTAAGCCTTCATCACATTGACTAAGCGAGCGAATATTTTGCTTGCTGGGTAGTATTTACATAAGCTTGGATAATTATAAAATAAGGGGAGGATTTGTGTTGTGCTTCAATTAAATATTAACCCATTAATCAGTCCAAACGGCGATTTTTCAATAGTCAGATAACTTTTATGTAGGGTTTACATATTGCCGTTTTACAGCTTTTGTATAGGAAATATAATGTCAAACTGTCATATTTATTCTTCAGATAAAAATTATTTGACCATTGAAAAGTCAGCCCTTAGGTACGTATATGCTAGATATTATTATATCTTAAAAATGGCATAAATACAGGAATCACTCCAATAAATCTCTTCGCATTTTTTTTTCTTTTCAACCGACTAAAAAATAATTTCAGCTTAATCGGATACCGGGAAGTGGGTCAAATTTAACTTGCAAGAGTCCACCTTCACATACATACAAGTCAAGTTAAATAAAAGCTTTTAAAAAGGAGGAGGTTCTCAATTCGGATGTTTTTATGTATGTAAACAAAGTGCGTGACACTTCATTTAGTTTGTACAGTTTGAATTTGCCGCGTAATAACTTTGATGTATAATTTATCTGTGAACTTGTTGGATTCTATGGAGCGATCTGTCATATTGTCTATTGAAAGATTATAGAAGTTATATTAGGTTAGATTTGAATATTTAAATAATAGAAATTAATAAGCACTGGTGAAACAATAGCTTTAAATGTTGTTTCTCTTTTCAGGTAAAATGTGTGATTAATTAATGTTAAGAGTGTTTTGTAAAAATGTTAAAACTAGTTTATGTAATAAAATAAAATTTACTCTTTTCAGAGCAACTCAATTCTGGTTATAGTTTTACTGTTCACCATAATATCCAAGGATAATTATAATCAACACATTATATGTAGATAAATATTAACATGCAGCACCAAACCTAAATTCCTCAAACAAACCAACCGACAAAAATCCAGTCCAAAAAAAAAACAATTTCACAAAAAGTAATGAATTGCCCATACAATAACGACGCATAACCCCATCTGAGTCTCAGAATAAAGTCAACGAATTTACGCAGACGGCCCGCGAATAACCCCAAATATTTTCTCTGTAGCAGTCTTGAGGACGGTTTATTTAGATTAGCGTCTCGTCAACTGCCTCTCAGTATTCATGACGTGCCTCCGCCGGCACTTTTCTCTGTACGGGATAACACGGAGCCTCAAAACTCGGAAATATATATAATTCCACCGCGAGTCCCAAGCAATCATCCCGACGCTTTGATATTGAGCATTCATGCGTTTCAATGTGATACGATACGATATAACGTCCATTATAGACAACGAAGAATAAAATGGAAAATTCCCGATCTCCGTTCATAAAGACTGTATAAAAGGTAGACTAACTAATGCCTGAGAAAACGTGCCGTACAAAGGAATAGCGAAATAAGACACTTATAACGTTGAGAAGAACTGTTGAATTGAAGCTTTTATGAATTGCACTGAATTCATTTATAAAGACTAGCTGGACTGCGAAATAAAACAGGAAATCATAAAAGATTTGCACTTAGACAAGATCGAACGAGATGTTTTATAGCTCATAAAAATCTGGATCAATAAGAGCTGATTTTTCAATCTTCAGATAACTGTTGTCTTCAGAATAAATTTCGTAGCTCAACAGCTTTTGTATAGGAAATATTATGTCAAACCGCCATTTTCATTCGTAAGTCAAAAGTTATCTGACTTAAATATCTGGTTTAAACAATCAGCCCTTTTTTTTGGGTGGGAAATCATCAAATGACCTCTCCCGCTCTGGGCTGAGACTGAGGCGCGGAAGGGCGCGTCTGACTTTTACTGACTAAAACCCACCCGTGTTCCTTCAGTTGCCTATGCCAGGGACCACGGTATCTCTTTCGAACAACCCGCGGCCGTGGCGGCATCGGCCCTAGCGGACCCCGTCAGTTCGTGCTGACATCTTTTTGAGGCGCGCGTCAAACACAACGCGCCGTTGACCCGGGCCTGGTCCTTACCGGGCGGCGAGCCGCCCATTGATCGCCGCCCGCAAGCCCGCGCCTACGGTGGCCGGGAGTCGGCTGTTAACTCTCGTCCAGGGCGTCTCCTGCGGCGACTAGGGGCGTGAGGGCGCAGTGATTGCCTCTCCCTCACGCGCTCCGCCTCCTCCTTCGCGAGCATTACTGCTTCGCAGAAGGAGGTGACGGCCTCCCATGCACTCTCGCTCCGTACCAAGGCCTGGACTAGGGCCGGACGCGAGAGATCGCCGCCGCCGATCACCGCCACGAGGACAAGGCGGTGCTCCGCCCAAGCCGGGCAGACCTCCACCGTATGCTCCACCGTCTCCTCCGGGCGATCCACACAGTGGTGACACCCTGGCGTTTCCTCCCGCTTTATCCTGAACAGGAACCTCCCGAAACAACCGAGTCCGGTGAGGACCTGCGTCAGGCGGAAGGTGAGGGCGCCGTGGCGCCTCTCTAGCCACTCCTCAAAGAGGGGACTTATCGCCGCAATTGTGGCGTGCCCAAAAAAACAATCAGCCCTAAGCCTTCTACCGTATCTAACGAATAAAAACTAACAGTATCCTAGTATCTACCTAATTGATATATCCATGGCAACCAGAAATAAAATCAACCTGCAAACCGCACTCGATCAAAAGCTGAATGAAAAAGAGTCGATATCAATAAAACATAAAGTATGCACCTGAATATTAATACAACTGACCTAACACATTTAAATATAAAAAAAACAGCTCCTCCTTTAAATTTCACACGTTTAACGCCCTAACAATATGTAATCCGAACTTTATTCAAATATTTTCTGGAAAATGCGTTGGATTGTTCAAACGGAAAATCGCAATTAACAAGCACGCTCTCTAGCTCTATTTTCGTCAATTTTCTTTTATGAAATCATTCAGTGTTTAGTCCTACTGCAGGCAAAATGGCTGTTTTATAACAAAGAAGGATCAAACATTGATCATCATGCTCGGATACCAAAACTTGGCAATTTTAAACCATTCAGGTTTGTTCACGAAATTTTCCTTTACATGCTTTAGGCTCGCTCCCTATTACATGGAACTTGTACATAACTGGCGAAATGTGAGTATACTATACATAGGTACACCTCTGCCTAACCCTTCGAGAATTACAGGCGTGAATATGTTATGTTATTTTCCTTTATCATAAGTCGGAAGAAAATAAAAATAATACTGAAGAAATCGAATTGGTGGATGGCATTTTACCCGTCAGCAGGTTCTAAAAAGAGCGTGTTATGCGCGTATAGACTTCGTAATTTTCTAAGATACAACTGATCCTCACAAAAACAGTATGAGTTTAATAATATCTTCATTTTTGTCAGAACAAGAGTCAATTACCGAGTTTAGTCTTACTGTTGCTAAGTGAAATTGGACTTAATTGACATTGTTGCCTCGAAACAAGGATTAATACTGTCGTCGCATTTCGGAAATCTTGTTACAACTTACTGAATGGGCTTCTTAAGGCAATTTTGGAACATTCGTCGCATTTTCTAAAGAAGAGAGTAAAAACTCGAACAGACAACGGCTGTAGGCTTGTTAGTTTAAAAAATGCAACAATAATTAAGTAAAAATCAATTTAGATTGTTATTCTATATAGAGTTTCGCTCTGAGAAAACCGGCATGACCTAGAACCAAAGATTCGAAGACATGTGACATCTACCAACCCGCACTAGGCCCGCGTGATGAATTACGGCCCACTCACTGAGACTCGGCCTGTGTTCCAGGAGTGGGAACATTATAGGCTCATGATGATTATAGAGGAACAATCTAACTTTTAATTTGATATTGTGCATATTATAGTCTATAAAATGCACAATATCAGTGCCTCCGTCAAGACGAGCCAAAAATAAAAAGCTAGCACTACTTACTTTATCTCGAAGAGTTTAGTCGCATTTTCAAACCCTCGTAACCTCCGGATAATGATAGAGAGAGAGCTCAAATTCTCAGGATAAGATGTAGTTAGCAGAACTATAAAACACACTAAGTTTCATTTGTCTAACTTTTATATTTTGGCTTTTACTAATTTATAAGCGTCACCTGACATCTCACTGACTGGCTTACTCATCAAAAACTCTTGGGCACTTCCCGAAGTCCTAGAAAGATGAAATTTTGTACGCTTTGCACACAAACAACAAAAAAATTAAGGAATTTGTATCTTCCCCCTCAAACCCCCTTAAAAAGGGAGGTGCAAGTCTGTATTTCTTACGTGTAACAAGGCCTACTTATGTACATTTGTTATGAAAGCTAGATTAGTATGTTCAGGTTGGCCGTTCTAGTGAAATATTGCATAACAAAACATTAAAGACCAGTGACTTCATTTCTTACCATATGCCCGTAGAAGTGTGAAGCTGACCCCAACATAGTTGGAAAATGCTAGGGTTGATGAAAGAAAGAATGATGACGAATCCCGTAGGAGTATCTGTGTGACGGCCGCGAAACGACCAAGCCGTACATTTTGACCAAGATGTAAGGATTGTAGAGTTAGGCCTTGCAGAGTTGCAAAGGAGGAGGCGGAGCGCGTGAGGGAGAGGCAATTTCTGCGCCCTCACAGTCGCCGCAGAAGACGCCCTGGACGGGAGTCAACAGCCGACTCCCGGCCACCGTAGGCGTGGGCTTACGAGCGGCGAGCAATGGGCAGCTCGCCACCTGGTAAGGACCAGGCCCAGGTCGACGGTGCGTTGTGTTCCACGCGCGCCTCAAAGAGATGTCAGCACGAACTGACGGGGTCCACTAGGGCCGATGCCTGCCAGGGCCGCGGGTTGTTCGAAAGAGATACCGTGGCCCCTGGTACAGGCAACTGTAAGAACATGGGTTTTAGTCAGTAAAAGTCTGACACGTCCTTCCGCTCAGCCCAGAGCGGGAGAGGTCATTTGATATCCCACCCAAAAAAGTTAGGGTCTTAGCTCTACATTAGATCTGATTACTTTTTAACCGTGAAAGCGTTATGTAACTCTTGGCAACCTACTTTACATAAAATGTTTCAGTGGGATTGATATTTTCCCGTACAAAAACTCTCACAGCTAAAAATGTTGTCCTATATTTTTAAGGGGACCTCTCCAACATTTGGGTATATCCATCAGTTTTTACGGTCGCATAAGAAAATACGTAATATTGTTGTCGTGATATATTAGTACGCACGAAGACATGTCCAGATAAACCCAGTATAAGCTGACCTCTGATTGTACGGAAAGCCTATACTTTACGAGGTCAACGTAAACTGGAAATTTTTGCTGGATATATCGTCATGTGTACGAGATACGAGTGTAATTTGGGCTCCATAAGCGATGCCCAGGTGTGGGGAGAAATTTAGATTATCTTTTACGTAAGGCATGGTTGATGAGAAGCCGAGTCAGTATTACTCGTATGAATCAATCTTCGTTCGGAATTTTCTTTTATAATTTTAGATGTGCCTACAATGTATTTTTCTGGCGTAAGCTGTTAAAATCAACAAAAATAATACTTTAGAGGTAATAAGATGTTGCGAAAACTATCTAAACGTATGTAATTAAATTATAAATGATGGCAAAATTAGTACTTCCTAACAGCTGAAATTGGGGAAAAAAGAATCTTGCCATAGACCCGACTGATAAAATTAATTTAGGTTGGTAACCGTACTTAGTGACGTCAGTTCTTTTCTGGCCATTCTCTGATCAAATAACACTACGGAACATAAAGTAGCTACGGCACGGTACCAACAACACCAGAAAATGGATACCACTTAAAATTCTACAGGTAGACTAGACGCGGGTTTAGATAGTACTATATTAAAAGTAAACAGTAGCGTTAATCTAAGTTATAGTATTTATAACAAATGAAGTAAATAAAATATGAGCAAATTGTACTATAGGATATAAGTAAGTAAAAACTTATGTTTCAAATTGAGGTTATTTCAAGTTAAACAAATATCAACTTTATTTTAATGGTCATTAAGTTGATTTCAGAGCGACTAGCACTATTTAAAAAGTTATAAAAATGTTGTAGCGTAAACTGAACTTTGTTGTGTAGGAATTAAAGTTATTTTTCCACAAGCTCATTATTGGTTTACATTTTTGGCAAATAAATCGCAAATGCAAAAATAAACCACCAACTAGCCACGGACTTAGAACAATAATATAAAAAATAAACAGTAGCGTTAATTTATTAATAGCAAACGAAGTAAATAAACACTCGTACAAACATAAACATGAATTACAATAGAAATTAATTGGAAACTTTACTAAAACACCATAATTGTACACCTTCAATAGGCAATGAATTTTAACGAGCTATCGAACAGTTCGTAGATAGTACTCCCGAAATTAATTGTCGCAATGGTGTTCGATATAGGCTCAGTAACTTCTCTATCACGAATGTTTTTGATGTCTTTATTACGTGTTCCAAACCATAGTAATTGCTTCCCTTAATATCATGAAAATTGTGTATTAATGTCACTATGATGTCATCGCCTGTCTTTTCCCAACATGTTGGGGTTGGATTCCGGGTGCAGCAGAATACCAAAATATTACATGGAGCGACTGCCTATCTGACCTCCACAACACAGTAACTGGGTAATACGGTACCCTTGACAAGTCTACTTGTCAGACTTTCGGGCGTCTGACGACCTATAACGACTATCCAAAAGATCCACGATTGACAGCCGGGACTAACGGCTTAACGCGCTTTCCGGGGCACGGAGGGGTCTCGATATATAAAGATGGCCACCCATCCACGTACCGACCATGGCAAGCGTAGTTTAACCTGATCGATCGACCCGTGCGGCTGTTGCTACTTAGTCACGAACCCCTATGCTTATGTACTTAGATAAAATAAGATTCAATCAAGAAAGACCTTCAGTAAAAAGTTGAGACGATAATTCCCATGTAGGTATGAAAGGTGCAGTCCTAATGAACAGACAGGGGTAAAATTGGACCATGTTTTTTCAAGTTACACGTCACGAAACAGAAACAAATAAGAGAACACACGACAAAATCAATTATGTCATCAAGACAGTTGTTTATTCAGCTAGAGAAGACATACCAGCGTAGGGTAATTCGGGCTAACGTCAAGGCTACGCCATTAATATCACTCGGTACGTCGTTTATATGGATTACGTTGATGTTTTTGGGACCAATTCCTTTATATGCGACGGCTTCCTATAAGGTTAAGGTAATCCGTTGATTAAATCGGGTAAATGCTTTCGTCCTTTTATGAATGGTATTCAGAATTAGAGACGGATGTGACAACATGTTTGTTTGTGGGTTCAAAGAGATGGTATTTTAGGGTTATTCAACGTTATGTCGCGGGATGTGGAGTGAAGATACGGAATAGGGATGTCTTAGAAAAAGTTGGGTTAATCTAATAAATTGTATTACTGCTTTTGAAGTTATAGAGGTATGAGGAACAGGGTATATAGTTCACTCATCCTCCATAGAAAAGGGAGGATCTTTCGACCAGACGGGTGTTGTGTTTGGTGGGCTATTTGGGCCCGCCCGACGATTGATGTCGGGACGTTATATATGTATATGCTACTTGCGCGGTAAACTGATACAGGATTTTGCATGACGTTAGTATGATGTGTAGTTCGCATGTAGCGATGTAGATGCCGCCACCCAAAAGAAGACCTTTTTGTCAGCTTTAGGTTTTCTTGATTAAAACTTTATTGGATGTCGATTTGTTACAATAAGAAGGCTTAAAGTCACCCAAAGGGCAATGGAGAGGGGTATGCTTGGAGTTTCCCTGCGTGATCGAATCGGAAATGAAGAGATCCACAGGCAGCGTTGCCAACCCTACTGTTTTAACAGTAGATTTACTGTTTTCACCATGGCATCCCTGTTTTCTGTTTAAGTACCAATTTCTACTGTTTTATGATTATATTTACTGGAGATTTCGTCTAAAACGATAAAACCTCCAGTTAAAATACCTAGCTTCATGATATGCATGTATGTATCCGAATAAATTTTTATCTATGTCTAACAAAACATGTCATAAGTTTAGAAACACGTTTCCGAAATAAGGAATGGAGATGGTTCACAAAGATTCCCAATATTGTGCGGCATGGTAGAAAAACTCTTATGCTTACCTACCCCATAGCAGCGCTGCCGTAGAAAGGCTTTTCTCAGCAGTAAACATTTTGAAAACCAAGCTAAGAAATAAAATGACCACGACAACAATTAAAGGCACATTACATAGTAAAACTGAAATAAAAGAATGCTTTACATTTAATGCAACTGAAAAGCATATGAAGAAATTCAATAAAAATATGTATGATTTTAATAAAAAAAAACGAGGCAGAAAATATCGAAGACAGAAATTGAAAATGATTAATAATTATTTGTAAGAATATTTCAAAAAAATTGTCAATTATTCATATTTTTAACATAATAAATAAATAATAATGATTATGTACTATCGCGGTCTTTTCCGCCTGCTCACTTAAAAATTTTTTCGCCTAAATCCTGCGGCGGCGCCAAACCACGCCCCCTAAAAGTTTTGGCCTATTAGGAAAGCGATAACGCAATTAGTTGCAACCTGCACTGCGCAGCTTAGTGACGTATCACGTGTACTCCTTTTTTTAATTTTACGGACGAACTATTTGACATGGGCGCGCTTACCGGACCTTTTGAATATTGACCATTGAGCTGTTTACTTGAGTAAATTATTTTAATTATTGTCATGGTAAATTGTGTGGTTTTAAAATACCTTAATTTATAAATAAAACTTTATTAACGATGCACAGTGCAAAGTCTATCATGCAAATGTTATCTTGTGTGTAATTGAATACTTTCTAGTTTGTTTTACATCAATAAAAGTATTTGATAAATAAATAATAATATAATATATTTATTCCAAAAATCATAAGGCATAAAAATTAGTACAGTTTTGCTTAAATATAACAAACAAAAAAAAAAATAAACAAATAAAAAAATAATAATAATAATATATATTTTTTGTTTTGTTTTTTTTTTTAAATTTTTGTTTCTTTAATTTTTTTTTTTTTAATTTTTTTAAATTTTTTTGTGTTTTAGTATAATAATTAAAGGAGAAACATGCAGAAAAAATATTCAGAGTTTTTAAACTTGAATGAATGACAGATTTATTTGCAAGAATATAGGTAGCTAACATACGTTCTTAAGATCTATAGGTTTCACTATATTCGGCATTTCTGCCGTGCAAATATTTAGATTTTACATCTTGGTTATACTTATCACTATATACTTGGTAAAGCAATTACTTATACCTTTATGAGAGTGGTATGTATTATACTGCTTTGTTGTGACGGGCGAATTCGGAATACTTTCTCGCTCACACACGCACTATTTGTTTCAATGTTATTGATTATATTTATTTGCAGTGAAATTTACTATTTGAAATTCATAATTTATATTTTTAGCCGTTATAAATTAATGAATGTGCATAATTCAAACACAATGCGAATTTTTATATGAATAAATAAATAAAAATAGTTGGTTTTAAGTAAAAAAATGCTTGCCATTGTTGTTGTTGGTTAATAATAACCTACTTTAAATTCCGTGCAAATAAGTAGGTAGTGACTAATTATTAAATAATTCATTTCTAGAAATTTTACAATAAGCCTAAGCCGAACAAAAGAGTCATAAAATTCAATAACCGCAGTGGGCAAAAGTCGGTAGCATCCTTTGATACTTTTGATATACCTAGCGGGTTTCGGTAATTACATAGAGGTCTTTCTCTCATCATTTATAAGATAAGAAGCGAGATAAGATAAGAAGCATCTCTTTGTTTGACATTACAATGATGCCCCAGTGCAACTGATAACAAGTCATTTTATGTATCAGTAACATGTGTGTCAGCAACATGTCAGACGAGAGTTTAAATTAATTTATATACAGACTGTGATTTGTGATATAATAATAATAATAATAACGTTTATTTATAAAAATGGTGCAGATTTACAACTGAATGATGAATTGATGACTGAATAAAAATAAATGCAAACCATACAAGCACTTTTCTTACCATCAGTACTTTTACGCCTTCTAGCTATACATGGAGGTAGATATATACGGACCGAGAAAGTTGGGACTAGGGTTCAGTATGGATGAAACCTGAAAACTGATTTGTTTAGAACTATTTCGTCGTTTGTTGCGGTCGGGTTTTTGAAACAAGTCAGTTTTTTTTTAATGGTGCCACTTGTTATTAGACTATTCCTTGTAGAGAAACACTGTCCAGCTGTGGATCAGACGCCATGAAGAAGAGGGTGTCTTAGAGGATAGGCCGCGGGCACCACGTCCATATCTGATAACCTCCAACGTATGGTAGACACTATTTCACAAGCGCTATATTCTCAGATGAGAAATGTTTTACGTCGAGCCAACATGGTCGTCGACACTTGTGGCGCGTGATGAATACATGCTACGAACCTAGAAATAGACATGTGCAAAACAGTGCACCACGAAGTGATGTGATATGTCATTATTACATTTCGTAATATTACATTACCCCATCACTTCAAACATCACGCGTGATGATAGGATGTTGCGCCATGCGATAGCACACCATCGCGCGTTAATGTAATGCAATGTTCTAGTGTAATAGGACATAGTGTCAAGGAAATATAAACCCTTTTATAATAAAAATAGAGTTTAAAATAACATAATAAGTCACCTGACCGGGCGAAATACGAAATCGCACGCGCCTAGTTCCGGACTTCCGATATAAACCGAACATTGCCGATGCGATGCGTTCGGGAGGGCTCGGTTCGAGCGAGTCTGCGAGTCATGTCGCGAGCCACTGCGCTGCTACCGCGCGCGTAATCTTGTGATGGTGTGATGCTTATTTTTGTCGAGTAATGTGTGATGTGATGTTACAGTACGCGCTCGGGTGATATTACGCGTGATGCATCACTCGCATTACTTACACATGTCTACCTAGAAACGTGATTCCTAATCATGATTCTAGAAGGATATGCGCTAATATGTGGGGCTGGATGAGTGCTGATGGTCCCGGAGAGCTTGTCCATTTCCCAGGGCGAGTAAATGGCGAAAGTTACCGCGAACTATTACAAAACTTAATGGTGCCTACTGTGCTCACAGTTTATCCGAGAGCAGAGCTCCCGGAATTTATTTTTACATAGGACATTGTTTTTCTCGTTAAGTTTTTGGCGACTTAATCGCCAACGGCTTATGAAATGAAGGCTAGGCCACACCAACTTCCTAGTTCTAAATTTAAAAAACCCGCGTTCTAACGCGTTCAATGATATGTTCTGAAGGGCATGTCTTGAATTTTTTTATTACCATACAACCTTATACTGAACTGAAAATTGCAAAAAGCCTAAGAAAATTTGAATATTGTAAATTGTGTGTTTTACCTAGTTCAGTTCAGTTAATAAATAAATAAAACTGATAAAACTTCAAAATTTTATTTTACTTTTTAATTAATGCCTAACCGACAATAGGATTTATCAAATCAAATTTCTAATTAGAAAAATAAAGACAAAATGTATTATTTATCTCAACGAATTTTCCCAGATCTATCTATACTAATATTATAAAGAGGAAAACTTTGTTTGTTTGTTTGTAATGAATAGGCTCAAAAGCTACTAAACCGATTTAAAAAATTATTTCACCATTTGAAAGCTACATTATCCACGAGTAACATAGGCTAAATTTTATTTTGGAAAAAATAGGGTTCCGTAAGATATTTGGGTTTTTCGGACACAAGGTGTAAAAAATCAACCAGAAAAGTTACTTATTTTGCGTACGCTGCCTAACCTATAAAAGATAGAACCATAAAATGTTCAAATTAATTGTAGATCTTATAAATATCTACAAAAAAGTCCGCGACACACTATACCTATCTATGTCGAGTGAGGCACAACAACCATTTTTTAATTTAAAAATCTTGAATTTTTTTTGGACTACATTTGAACGCATTTATTTTACTCATGCTATTAATCCTTATCAAAATAAATTATTTCATCAGTAAGTACCGTTTATGTAGATAATATTTGGTCTTTGAATGATTAAAATCGGACGTTTGGTTTTGAAGTTATGGCGAAATTAAAATATTACGATTTCTGCTGCACGGCCCGTTGCGAAGTGGGCGTCACCAAGGCCGTGCACGTGCAGGAATAAGTTTACAAAATCAAAAATCAAGTCATAATATAACTATTTACTTCACATCCATGATCTGTAGTGTTATAAAGTTTTCATAATTTTCGCAAAGTTTAAAAAAATCATCTTCTTACTTCTATTTATTTAAAAAAAAAATATTATGTATCTTTATGGGTTATTTTGATTTCCTTTTTCGCAAAGTTTAAAAAATTCATCTTGTTACTTCAATATATTTAAAAAAAAAATATTTGTATTTTTATGGGTTATTTTGATTTCCTTTTGAGATACGCAATCCTGTCACAAATCCGAAATCTACGCGGACGAAGTCGCGGGCAGAAGTTAGTCCATAATATAATAAATAGGTAATAGCAGTAGTTTGAAAATAAAAATAAATGTCGAACGGCGCGTGCGTCACCGCGTCGAGCGACAGTGCAGTCGGCCCGTCTTATCTTTCATTCGTCTATTCAAGGTCAACGGGGCGGGGCTAGAGAGCGCTTCTATTTTTTGAGTGCAAGCAAAAATGAACTTAGTGGTGATCAGGCGGAAGTGTCCATGATAGTACAGACGCCAGCAGGTCAAGCTACCCGAAACTGTCAAATTTTCCCAATCAACCTTGAACCTTAATGATTTAGCGATAAAGTTGAAAATCTATTAAAGAAATTTGACAGATTGTAGTAGCTTGATGTGCTGGCGTCTGTACTTGCGTTTTTAATTTCAATAAGGGTTTCATTAAAAAGTTACCATTTTACTGTTTTCTGCTGTTTTTTTAAGGCTGATCTGCTGCTTTATGCTTCGGTTAGGTTGGCAACACTGTCCGCAGGAGAACCAAGGTAACCGACATAGCCCGAAGAATTGCTAAACTTAAGTGGCAGTGGGCAGGGCACATTGCTCGCAGAACAGATTGCCGATGGGGCCGAAAGATTCTGGAGTAGCGACCGCGTAGCGGAAGACGTAGCGTTGGAAGGCCTCCCACAAGGTGGACCGACAACCTTGTGAAAGCCGCAGCAACCCGTTGGATGCGAGAAGCAGAGAACCGGTCAAAGTGGAGGTGCTTGGGGGAGGCCTATGTCCAGCAGTAGACGTCTTTCGGCTGAAATGATGATGATGATGACAATAGGAATGGGGAATCTAGAAGAATAACTGACAGTTAGTATGTTTATATTACAGTAATTGTTAGTATATTTATAATACATCCAAACAAAACTATTAATAGTTCGTCAGTGCATCCTGAAAGAAAGAAAGAAAAAGCATTTATTTGCGGCAAACATGACGCATAAAAAAGAACATAAACACACAAAAAAAAAATAACAAGTTGGGGGTAAACATGCGTCACATTCACGCAAAACGGCCATCGCTCAGCATAATGCTAAGACCCTATACGAGACAAAGCCCCAGCGCTGGTTTTCAGCGGCAGCCGGCGTTGACGTGATAACGTTAACCAGTGCAGCATGCAATTATACATAAATAAATAAAAACAAAAATCAAAACAAGAAATAAAATAAACCATTGCAACATAATGATTCGACACAACCAAAAAAAAACAACAATCAAAACATGAAATAAAATAAACATACATTAAAAAAAAAAGATGATGAAACACATGTGGTGAAACATGAAACATAGGTAATTATGATGTGGTAACATTCCGGGCAACCCGGGTATAAATAATCTGTGCATTCTGTGCGCGTTCGCAGCTGTCACAATGCTATACATAGATTTGACGTTTTGACACAAACAATAATATAATAATACGGAAGTTTTAACATCTTGAACGTAATAATTAGCACTAATATGGGTCATTATAGTCATTATTAATCAATGTTATGATAGAATTATAATGATGTATTGGGGTGAATGAATACCTGTGGTTTTTGCAAAACAGTATTTGTAAAATTGTGCTAGAAGGTGCAAATGACAAACTTGGTTACTCAAAGGAGAACCAAAATCCTCAGTCCTATTAGTATTTTTTCAGCTTGATCCAACAAAATTCCTTTTGCAAAAACCAAAGCTTTGTTTTCACAAAAGAACATAACTTCGGGCTTCAATCAGAACAGGAACAATAAAACTAGGAAAATTGAAGGGTTTTTCAATAAAGTGCTGCAAATAGTGGATCAAAGCAAATGTTGGCTCAGTGATGCCCGGGGCTTAATCAAACTCGAGTGTAAACAACAAATAACGAGGGAATTGACGCCTCTTCCGTTAATAGTAAAAATATTAAATGTCTGGTCTGTGTCCGGTTTAAAATGTGTGTTAACGGGAGTGTTTTGATTACGTCATTTGACCTTTTTAATTACCTAATTTAGTCATCATCTGCCTAGCCTTTTCCCAACTATGTTGGGGTCGGCTTCCAGTCTAACCAGTATTTTACATGGAGCGACTGCCTATCTGACCTCCACAACCCAATTACTGGGTAATACGATACCCCTTGGTAAGACTGGTTGTCAAACTTTCGGGCAACCGGGCTTTCGGGGGGTTTTTAAGTACCGAATTAAGTAAATATTATTATAACGCTAACGCTGGCGAAATTTGGGTATACTATAGATACACTTCTGCCCAAACCTGGACAAGAAACAAGAAGGCGTGATGTTATGTTCTATGTGTTATTATAATGTGGGCTGTGGATTATTTAGAAACGAGTTGGATTATTTTTTGAAATGAAAACTTCTTTAGCGGCGTTGTGCACTTTTGTTGTGATGGGTAAAAAATGTTAAACTCGCGCCAGGACACGTGACCTGATCGAAAATTCGTAAGACGGAGCTCGCGTCAGGACAGGTGACCAGATCGAAAATTCGTAAGACGGAGGGAGAGTAGACTGCATTCCAAAATATCAAAAATGCACAACGTTAATATTCAAGTTTTCACTTCTGCCGGCACTCCCGGAATGCAATCCGTTTTTCTCTCTGAGATTTATTGGGGTACCTAAATAAAACTTATGTTATTGTATGTTAGTAAGTTTTTCTTTTGTAAGGAACAGTGGTGGTATCGATCCTGACTTACCGAGTTGTAGGTCGTGAGTTCAATCCCAGGCAAGCACTTTACATTGTGTATTTTATTTCATCACCACAGCTTTCAAAACGGTGAAGGAAAACATCGTAAGGAAACATGGCATGTCCTAGAATCAAAAATTCGTATATGTGACATCTACCAACCCGAACTGGGCCCACGTGGTGGATTATGGCCCACTTCCTCTCACAGAAAGGAGACCTGTGACTCAGCAGTGGGAACATTACAATTGATTTTGCTTATGGTAAGTTTTTCTGGCATTTTCTTCTTGATAAGCATGTGGAATTGTAATTTTTGGAATGATTTCCAATTGATTCAATTCAATTTTTTCGAGATTTTGAATGTCTATCAAACACCGCCTACACACCGTGTTCGTCAAGTTATCCATAAACTTTGGCAAACGCTTCTATAGCTTTTACAAATCAAATCAACAACTGGAAGTAATACTTAAGAAGGCTTCGTTACAAAGATATTTGTAATTTAATTTAATGAAATTTAATTGAGCTATACAGTAAAAAAGGGCTATGTCTTAATAAATTTGGCCTATGTTGCCGCTTAGTACAGTTAAAATGATAAATCTATCAAATGCTTCGGATAAAGAGATAAAAAGTCATTCATATCGGGAGATTTACGTCAAGGTATTCAGTTTGTATGAAAAATAACAAAAAATAAAAAATTAGAATTAATTCATGTGTCCATAATGAAAAATGCTTATTTCCATGGTCCGAACATCTGGTCGAAGTTTATGTAAATCGTCCGTCCGGAACACGGTGAATAGTATAGATAAAAACAGTGAACAGTTAACCCAAAGCTGGAGCCGGAAAAATACTTCGAAGTGTATATCTTTCTGAAAACACGTTAGGCCATCGCCGCGGGGTCACAGCGGACCGATAGGATTTCCTGACCCCGCTACTACCGGTCCATTCCGCCCCACTCTTTCCCTGACCCGCGGTAAACGTCACCCAGTAAATCTATCTCAAGTAAACAAATAACAGCCCCCAACTTTCCGGTATTTGGACCACCCCAGACGAGGAACCTACGCAGTTTTCTGTTTGATTGATTTTGTAGGAAAAAATGGATTTTGGGGGTGAGACGTTAATAATGAAGTTATAGTTTGACATTTTCTATCAAGTGGAGAAAATGCCAAACTATTACATGTACGTACGAAATGTGTGGGTTGTAGTGGGTCGTAATGGTATTAAATTGATTTACTAGTATTAAGATGATTTAAAGTACGTGTCTCAATTACCTATGGGTAGTGTTGGTTATTGCGCGATAGAAAAACCGTTTGCAATAGGCTAGCTGCCTAAAAAAATCTAATAAATCCGTCAGTTATATTATCAAAAAATATTGGACCCGTATTTTTTCTTTTGTCAATTATATAAAAAATGATGAAGATATCGCCCGTTAAAGTTCCACGTGCCGTCACGCCTTGCTACACTTTTTAGCATGGCCTGACGTCACGACCCCCTACTCCCAAATTTTGACGCGCTTTATCTTTATCATTTTTTGTTTGATTGAGAAAAGAAAAAATACATGTCCATTATTTTTCGATAATCTGACGGACTAAATATAATAATTTTTTTTTTTACCCAGGAAGCTACCCTATTGGAATCAGATTATAATTTACGAACAAGTTAGTCACACTAGCGAAACACACACTGTAGGTACTTACACAACTCAACGATACGGAATGCGAAACAGTTTATGAGCACATGTTGTCCGTACGATGACCAATGTCCAAGAGAGCACTGCTCCACATCGCTCTTGTTACTGTAGCTCTTCTCGACTCCCACGGTCCCACCCACGAACTCAGGCTTAGACTCTGTCGAGCGCGGGGCGGCTCTGGTGTTCCGATTAGTCAAACGAATGACTACGACATACTTACTAAAATGTACTAAATGGAATCCATAGAAACAGGTTGTACGTCGATGTCCCTGCCACCCTGCATAGCCCCCCGAGCGACCATTAATAATAAGCGGTGATAAAATAAGTTTAGTATTCTTGGGTTAACAATTTCCTTCTTATCGCTCAAATAAGACCACTGTACACCCTTCAAAATGAAACTGCTGGAAACCAGAAACATAGTTTGATTAAATTTAGTTGCTGTTTATAATATTCAAATATTGAACAAAAGGAAATCATTAACCTGATTATTTAAGACCAAAAACTTTTATGGATTTAACTAAAGTTTTAAATTAGACTTGGGTATACCTTAGATCTGGTTCTGTACTTTATTTTATTGCTTAAAATAAGGGTATTTAACTTGGATTAAAATTGGATTAACCCGAGTAGAATAAGTCATGAACTTTGAACTTTGATAAACTAATAAGTGACTTAGGAAAGTAACGCTCCTTATTAGTAATTCTCAATTACTTAACTCTAATTTGACTTATTTTATTAATTGTTATTCCTACTTGTTTTCGTAGGAAAAAGATCACGACGCTGATGCATTTCAAATCAATTTTGATACACGTAGCTAAATGATAACAGCCGCACGGGTCGAGCGTAGGGTCAAGGTGTGCTTGCCGCGGTCGGTTCGTAGATGGGTGATCATCCATTACATATCGATTCCCCTCCGTGCCTCGGAAAAGCACGTGGAACCGTTGGTCCCGGCGGCTGGTCGACGGGTCTTATCAAAGAGAATCGTGTTACCCAGTAACTGGGTTGTAGAGGTCATATAGGCAGTCGCTCCATGTAAATGACTGTCATCAGCTGCATCCAGTTAGACTGGAAGCCGACCCCAAAATAGTTGGGAATGCTAGGCAGATTGACATTGCTTCGTTTTTATAGATTTACGTAAGTACACGAATAGTAAAGAAAGAAAGAAAATACATTTATTTGCGGCAAACATGACGCATAAAAAAGAACACAAAAAAATATTCCAAGTTGGGGGTAAACATGCGTCACGGCCATCGCTCAACACAATGCCTTATCTTATACGAGACAGAGCCCCAGCGCTGGTTTTCAGCGAATAGTCTCTTTAATGTGGGTATATTTTAATTCAAGCCAGCATTATTTTCCCACTGTACCAGGTAACCAAACAAACAATAAAATAGGGCAGCACTACTGTTAAATAAATCTCTCTAAACGCTGTTATTTACGTAAACCCTAAAGTTACGTGAACGTCACCACAAGCGCGGCATTATTCAAGAAAATGTTTTATTATAATGCCGCTAAAGACCGGGAACGACTGTGACCTCCTTTGGGGTCCCCAAGGTCAAAGTGAGCCAGCTTAATTGGAATGTAGGCTCCTCGTAATAATTCCCTTTGATTCGTTTTTTCGCTTGTCGCGCTAAAATTCTTAAAGGAATGTCGTATGACCCTTTGAATTGGAATGAAGATGGCGGATTAAGAGCTTTAGTACCGTTTGTCGTGGTAAGCGTTTTTTCTTATTGAGTTTGTGGTTTAAAGTGCTTGGTTCGTTAGAAATTGACTACAAAAATCAGACTTCTTAAAAAATTTAAATTTAATGAAATGCCTTTTAATTTGCTACTTAAATACACTTACATAAACGCATGCTTTCCAATGTGGGGTAGGCAAAAACTATATATATAGAACGACAGCTACTACTATCCTTACATCCTCTTTTTGCCTCTTTTACGTTCATACATCAGAGGAGGAGTTCTCTTAATTTTAAGAACGTTCACAGTCTGATCTGTCTCAATCTGTCAAAAATACCTGTAATATCCCTATATTTTTTATAAGTTTTTGACATTGATTGTCGCTGAGATGAGACTGCGACTAGATTTTGAACGTTTTTATTTGCGGGAATTGGCCTTCTGGTCATACACACACGCCGGCTGCGAGAACTACGCACCTGACCTAATTAAGTCAGTGTTATAAAACTATTAGAAAACGCTAAACGCTAACTATCTATAAAATTACTTGATCCAAAATATAAGTGTTCAATAAATAAACAAAAAGCTATCCAAAATTAAAACGTACCCGTAAAAGACACTCGGTAACTGAATGATTTATGAAAAAGACGACCATGGTGTATTTTTACATTACAAAACAAATTCTAAACAATAAAAGTCAGATAAACGACTTTCCATTTATTGCAGAAATAAAATGTAACACGAAAAGTGTACGACAAAGGTCCAATTGATAGCAATAGGACCTTTTTTCTTTTTTTTTTTGGGTTAGACGATTCGAGGCATATATGAGTAGAAACACAGAGAGGGACGCCCTGAAAGGACATAGTGACCTTATCGGTGATGTTCTTCAGAAAGGTCAGACTCGCAACCGGCATGCGTGTAAGATCAGCGGAGCAATTCTCGAAATTTTAAGAACGTTCACAATCTGAACTCTGTCTCAATCTGTCAAAAATTTAAAAAAAAATTTGATAAGGTTTTGTAACATTGATTGTCGCTGATTGCGACTAGATTTTGAACACTGAATTACGGGACAGTGTGCCTTCAGATGTATGAACGTACGAGTAAACGAGGTACAAGGAGTATGTAAGGATCCTAGCAGGCGGCGCTCTGTAGTTTCTGCCTCCTTGGGAATAATGTGTGAGTTTATGTACCTACGCGTATGTTACGACTGTTGAATTCTAAGCATGATTTTATGCGACCATTGTTTTTTTTTCGCCTTTGTTAGCCCAACATTGGCGTATAATTTATTTGGGCAATATACATAACTGTATCGTTTTGTTCCTAAACAATACCCCAGTAAAGCTGAAATGTACGGGTTTTATATAAAACGATTGTGTTCGGTACAATTAAGTTGGTAAAATACGGTCAAATTAAACAGATTTACTTAGGAGACTGTATTAAAATATGCTAAGTACCTTAGTAATTTAAATTATTGTAGGCTATTTAGGGACCTAGTACTATATTTTATTCAAAAGTGTTAATGTTTTGAGCAGGCTGTTTGCAACAGTAGTTACTGGACTGTAATTAAATAGATATGTATGCTTGATTATTTTCATATTTTGAAATTACTGTAATTTGAATAACCTACGTTCAATTTTATGTATCATCACCACTGCTCTCAAAACGATACTCTTGTGAAAAAACCGTCATGTCCTAGAACCTAAAAAAACCGAAGACATGTTACATCTGCCAGGTCGCCTCTGGTGGAGGATGCCTGTGTCCCAACAGTGGGAACGCTATAGGCTGATTATATAAGTAGCCTCCGTAAAAAAATTAAACTGAAGCTAACTAAGAATACGTAGGTAGGTATACTTAGTTAACTTCAGTAAAAAAAATTTTTACCCTTCTAAAATTGTGAACCCATTATCGAAACCAAAATAAATAACGGATTTATCTATTACTAGAACCATCATTGTGACCTAAAAGTATAGCATTAAACGTGTCCGATAAGGAACATTCCCGTCGTCCCTTATCATACCGGTTTTAGTATCAAAATTAGGGAAGTATTGACATGTGTCAGAAAGGATTGACATCTACGAATACGTGTCGAAAATGTAAGACACATGTCCATCATTCATGTGTGTTGTACATTAATATCACCATGAGATGAAAATCTCACAACCAGACTTACCAAGGAGTATGGTGTTACTCAGTAACTGGGACGTGTCGCCCCATGTATAACCATTCTACTGGTGAGTAGGGTTTCATTTAATCCAATCGTGTGCCTAGAAATTTGTGCAGTACCTAATGCCCACTATAAGTCATCATCTGCATAGCTCTTTCTAACATCCTATTGGAGACTTCAAGTTTGGTTATTTATTAATTATTTCAACGTGGCAGTTAGGGCTTAGATCTAATCTCCAGAATTAATTATGTAGCCTTTAGATTCTGGAACCTAGTATCGGTGGCTAAAATCGAACAAGAGGATAACTGGTATTCAGCTGCATCCGGTTAGACTGGAAGCCAACCTCGAAAAGGCTAGGCAGATTGATTGATGTGATGAAAATCCAAGTGAGTAAACTTGTAAGCTTTGTCCGTTTGACCAAACAATAACAAGCATTTTATTTTTATTAAACTAGGTACTTAATGGGTCCCGGAAAAAAAATAATCAAAACGTTTGCCTTGTCACATTTCAAATTTTACTACCCTATTAAATAAATAAATCTACGACAGCAACAAAGCGTCTAACTATCATTGAATATTATGCAAAATACCGCGAAAAATGTTACGCAAACTTCCTATATTTCGATTACCATAATCTCTACAACTATATATTGAAACGATAATCTTCTAGTTTAAAACATTTTCACTTGAAAACCCCTCTCATACGGTACAAACAGTTTCTATACGAGTTTCGTTTGACAGTTAATTCTAGACGAGATAATTCTGAGAGCTGTTGAACTTTTGATAACTTTCTTCGACGTTAGAAAATGTTTCTTTTAAAGCTTAAGAGAGTATAAATTTATTACTTTGAAAAGGGTATCATCTCGTGAGAAACTTTTTATATATAAGTATGAAGGCTTACCACGCTACGTTGCTCAAGGAGTTCTTATTTCTTATTACAAAGCGTTAAAATTATCTATTTCCGAGACGAACTTTGCATAGAGGGAGAGAAGGACTGTAAGACCCTTTGTATCCGGCACGGTTTCTTTAGGGTACGGCGTATAAGCCGTGCCGTAGAAAAAACGTGTTTGTCAACAAGCTTCTATAGTGATCCACGCAACGGAACCGTGCCTACACTCGGAATAAAAACCGCGCCGTAGAAAAACGTGTCGGTGAAGAAACTTCCATAGTGATCCATACGACCATGACTAGCCGTGCCTACACACGGCGAATAAACCGTAGTTTTTCACGGCAAGAAATATGTATATGTACAAAGGGCCCAAGTGAGCTCAGATCAGTATAAATTCAAACTCAACGATTACAGAATACGTATAGCATACAAAAGACGTACAGCGTGGCGAAAAACAAATAAACTGGCTGAAATAGAAATGTCAGCAATATAATTTTATTTTGACTCAACAGAAATTCTATTGAAATCAACAAAACAATTTCCAAATCCTATTTACAGCTACACCCTGTGCCAACATTGGCCCAACAAATCAAACTGTAATAAACTTCTCAATCGAGTCAGCCCTTTCTAAAACAAATGACGATCGAGTGGGGTCTTCATCAAACTGGAATCATTTATGCAAACTGTGACGTCACTTGTTTGGGATCTTGAAGGAGTCAGCAAACAAAAACAATTGCAGGATATTAAAATATGAACTGAAATTACGTGATCGAGAGTCAAGTTATTTTCAACATGGCATTCTGCTAAAGCTATGGGGGCGATCTTTGTTTAGGGATCACAGAGGTGCACAAAAGTCCATTGCCCAAGGCCATTACCCTATCTCCGTGGGTAATTACTGGCTGAAATTTTAATGATGATGATGATGATTTTGTTAATCTTAATGAAAAAAGATGATGGCTCAAGAATTTGTATGAAATCAGAATCGAACATTGCCAATAATGAAAGAGCTGGCTTGTTTCAGCGGTTGGCAATACCTGGGGATGGACAATAACCTGGTAATTTTGACGTCGTCGATATTGGAATTTAATATTGGAATCAGTCAATAGGATGCAGCAATCGTATAGAACGATATAGAACAATAATAAAACCCTGGTTTGTGCATGAATTGACACAGATTGATGAATGTTGCATATCAGTTAGCACAATTACAGTCATAACCTTTTCAGTTCTGCTCTGTTCATGAATAAGCAAAGAGTGAAAATTCATATCATAATTCACGTCAGTCATGAAATTCACGGTGAATTACACTTCAACGGACCATGTATTATATGCCTCGCTAAAACATCCCCCGGGTGCCTCCGTTCTACCCCGAGATCTGACGTATTATCTCACATTTCAAAATATATATTTAGACAATATATTCGTCACGGTCTTCAGACAAAGGTTTTTATCGTTAGTGTCATAGACTGATCTACTGTTAAAAACGGATCTTGACTTTGCTATGAGTTTATATTTGGCTTTCTGCTAAATTATATTTACTTTAAGCATAATCAGTATATAATGTTCCCACTGCTGTCACACAGGCCTCAGCATTTTCTTTAAAAGCATTAAATATCTAATCGACCCCGGAAACAGGGTTATATAAATTTGATATTACTTTTAACGCTTTTTAAATGAAAATTCTGAAGTTTAAAGAAGCTATTCGACCTAGATTAATCACAAAATCTGTAAGTCGGTATTCTCTACTGGAGCATTAACGACCATTTAATGCTGATTAGTGTTCTTTTTTTCTATTGTTTCTAGACAAAAAACAAAGAGATTCTGTTCATCATATCCCCGAACACCACAAGTATCTTTCAAATATTTCCACTAGACTCATGTTAAATATTGTAGTATTCATTATAATTATTCATTTGGTGAATTCCTCTCGCGGGATAGATTAAAAACTCAGACGTTAACAATGGACCAGTTTCGTTCGTATAACCAAATATAGCACAGTAATTAACTGGTGTCGTTAGTAATAATGACTTTCGGCAATTATTCGGGAATGCGTTAATGTTTATGGATTGTACGAATAAATAATCACTTAACACTTATTTTGAACGGGTTCTTTTATGTTTAATGGCTAAATTAATTGTAGAAATGAGGTCCTTGTTATCTTGTATTAACAAATTGTTGACTGTGTTACAGCATAATCAGCCTATAATATTCCCACTGCTGGGACACAGGCCTCCTCTCTGTGAGAGGAAATGAGCCGTAATTCACTATGCGGATCCAGTGCGGGTTGTTGTTGTTGTTGGTGGATGTCACGTCTTCAAATTTTTAGGTCTAAGACATGCCGGTTTTCTCACGATGTTTTCCTTCACCATTTTGAGATGGAGCCGTTGTAGATATGTAATTATATAATCTTTTTATAATATGCTTAAATTCTAGTGTTTCTTATAATATGTCAGTTTCTATGTACATTTCAGTACGAAGAACAACAGAACTACTTTAACAAGGGATTACTATGGAATATTCACTGCAATAATCAGTTTGCTATGTCCAAAAACGAAAGAAAAACTTCAGACCGTGCTCCGACTCCTTGAACACAACTATAATCACTATAGTTGTAACCTTTTTCTTGGGACTTGGGACGTTTTACGACTCACGATAAAAAATACGGCACTTTTTCACGACAAGGCAACAGATGCGTGAAGCAATCCAATATACAATCTATATTACCTACTGTTAAATCTTAAACCAGCAAACCAGTCTCACCAAGGGTGACCATGTAACTGAGTTGTGTAGGTAAGACAGGCAGTTGCTTCATGTAAAATACTGGTATTCAGCTGCATCTTTTCCCAAGATGGTTGGGAAAAGGCAGGCAGATGCTGATTACTGCAAAATCTTTTTCTGACGAAACAGAAACCTTTGTTGCATCTACTTGGAAAGATAGCAATTATTCCTCGTCTTCTGTATAGACAACAAAAAGGAAAGATGACCAAAGTCTATGACGACCACAATGGAGTCAACCAGAAGATTTCCTCTGCTAGATTTAGGGTCATAAAGGCCTATTTCACAATTTCCGAAAAGACATTAACTCCCAAATAAATCCAAATGGAACAGAGTTTTCATATGTAATCAAGAGCTAATTTGGAGCTGGTGAAACAGATTAACATTAATATCAAAGTTCACATTTATGTCAAGATAATATCAAGATTATTAGATCTCATAAAGGAAATGATATTAGAGAAAGGAAATAAGTACATAAAGGAATTTGCGTAAGTGTTGCTCAAAGTAAGAGTGACATCAGACTGACATTGATCGCTGCTGCTAATATAAGGAGTGCGAGTATGCAAGGATGATAAATGGATGTAGACAAAGATGTATGTGAAGGACAGCGTGGAATAGATGGAAATAAAAGCAAGTTGATGCTCTGGTAATCATAATTTATCACCTCTGTCTCCCTTGAGAGTTTTCCTCGAGTGGTAAAAGCTTTAAGATGTAGTTGGAGTATTTGATATAGTTAAGTTGTTAAAGGCTAATGAGAATACTGATACGTCGGCACGTGGAATTTTTGTTGATTTCAAAAAAGTTGGTGTTTTTTTTACTGTCATCTTCATTTATTTTTGGAAAGTTGCAACGATCCTGACAAATGCTGACTCCTCATTTACTAATGCCTTACACGTACACGATTACTTAACAAAAAAAAAATTAGATAAAAGATTAAAGAAATTACCTTTAAACCGTGCGCTCAAAAGATAACTCTAGGCATACACCTTCTGACATTTTCTTCAATTTCTCCAAAAACTTTTAACAAAAAAATTAAACCGCTAAATAAAAAAGTTTTTATTTTATAATTTTTTGTGGCTATAATCTACTAATTGTTTGCCAAAGGGCAGACATATGTGGCGCTGAGTAGAGTAATAATACACAACTCAGCATTCAAATATGTGAGTGAACAATAAATCACCCCTATTTTCCCACCCTTAGGGTTGGATGTTTGATGATGAAGGGGTATACCATTTCCAATAAAAAATGAATTATCAAAATCAGATTACTCTGAAAAAAGTTATGCGTGGTCATACATAAAAATATATATATACGCGTCGACTTGAGAACCTCCTTCATTTTTTTTTTCGTCGGTTAAAAAGACTTAAAATTGCCCGATATTGACATTGCAACGTTGTACGTACAAAAGCTATTTTAGATAACACCACGTAAAAAAATCATTTTTTGTAGTCCCCGCTGAAACTCTGCTTGTTAAATGTCAGCCGTACAGTTGAAACAAGTTCACTTTGTGTTTGGCCTGATAAAATCTGATCAAACATGGGGATAATGAAAATACTTTCGCATCAAAATCTGACCAAAATTATAACAGTTATTAAACAAGATAGTTATACCTCTAGGGGATATGTTGGGACCCAAATTAGCTTGCTGTTTAACAAAATATTTAGTAAATCCAACTCAACTCAACCACTTAACTCATCTCATCTCACCTCAATCACGGATTTGTCAATATGATTGTTCAGTTAATTTTCTTTCAGCTCAACTAAGCATCAAAGCGTCGCCTTTATCAATCTCTAAATAAAAACTTGGTTTTCTTAAACTACAACAACTTACAGGTGAATGAAGCACTTTGTTGTAAATAAATAGCCTTTATATAAAATGAAGGTAATGTCACCTTGTGGTTATTCAACCAAGGTGACCGCAAGGTGACCGCAGGGCCCAGGACTGTCGCGCTTATAACCCTGCCTCCTCTTACTAAGCATTTTAGGCAATTTTTTTTTAAGTGTATGGCAGACCTACAAATTGTATGCTCAGATTCAAATAAATGATTTTATTTCTGTAAAGCGAAATTCCACCAAACTTTTATATACCTAGAAAAAGTCTTTTCCTGAGAATAAATTTTGAATTTTTGGTAGAACCGTCAGACGTCAATTTTATTCCACGGATAAAAGATATCAGAGAGACAATTCTCGTAATCTCGTAAGATCGTTCACAGTCTGACCCCAGTCTCAATCTATCAAACATACCTCTAATTTCCTTACATTTTTGACAGTTACTGGCGCCGATTCCCTTGTGAAACTAAATTTAAGTTCAATGCATCTTTTTCTTTCTATTTCATTTAGAAAAGGACAGAAGATAAATATTAGTTTAGTCCTGTCAAACTAGTCAGCGCCTGATGTAAATTGACGTATTTTTAGCAGCCATGTTTTTAACCACGTCTAATCTGTCTATGGAATATCTTAATTTGACAGGAGTAAACTAATATTTTATCTTCTGTCCTTTTCTTAATGAAATAGAAAGAAAAAGATGCACAGAACTTAAATTTAGTTTAGTTTGTGAACAAGGGAATCAGGGCCAATGTCGTTGAAATTAGATTTTGACGCTTTTGAACGTTTTTAATTACGGGAATTGTCCTTCTGACTTTGGTAAGATCAGCCCTAAGCACCAATCATATTTTAAAAAGTAGATGAGGTCGGTGTTTCCTATCCTACAAGTCTGAGAGGAAAGGCCGAAACAGAATCAGAAATCAGTCTCTTTTTATGAAACAACTTCTTTACTTACTGTCATCAAATAAGTATTGAAATAACAATTTTCTTTAATAATTAAAGAAAATTGTTATTTTTAATTAATTATTAATTACACTGTGAATGCCGTTTACTATCAATATTAGATCATAATTATGTACTCATATAAGTACCGCTCCAGTCGTTACTCGCATATATAGGTATTGCGAATCACTTTTTCTCTGAATCCATCTCGAAATCTATCTACCTTATGATAAACTTTGAGGTTGTTTATTATGTATACGGTTATAAATTAACGGTTCATTTACAATATATATTTGGAAGATCTAATAATAGCAGGCAATAATAATCTGATATAGGTTTGAGATATTGCGGCGCAGTACAGTTAGGGAAATTAATTTTTCTTGTTAATTGTCCATAAATTCAAATCACAACTCACATATTTGACAGGTGTGTGAAATGACTAGGTTTAACACAAAAATAAAATATATTTAAAAAAATATATCTTTATGTAATTAAATACTTTTTAACAAATGTGCACATTACTAATTTGTAACTTAACTATTATAACATTCATAATGGACGCAAGGATGACCCCTGTAAGACAAGTTTTTCCTAGCATGTGTGTGATGTCATTGATAATTCATTTTGTACCAGGCAATTTGCACGCTATAGTAAGGTGTCGCCTTGTATCTATGTACGTTTTTATGTTAAATAAATATTATTATTATATAACTGATTTCCCAGACTGTGTTAGATAGGCCTAAGTGAAAAAAAAAAGCTTGAAAAAAGTTCTTTTGTTCGTTCTTATTTTCACGTTAGAAATAAACATAGAAACCCTTTTTCGGATTGGATTTGAATTTTCTCTTCTGGACTAGCACCCTTGTCGAAGGGAATTGGCTCTAAGTACATTTAAGTCAATAGGCACAACACTTATGCCCAGTAACCTTTATGATATTTTATTTTTACAAAGAAAATTTATATCCGAGGTTTTCCAGACAGACATTCTGCCATCATCATCGTCTAACTAGCGTTTTCCCAACTATGTTGGGGTCAGCTTTCAGTCTAACCAGATGCAGCTGAATACCAGTATTTTAAATGAAGGAATTGCTTATCCGATCTCCACAAGCCAGTTACTGGGTAATACGATACCCCTTGCTAATACTGGTTGTCAGACATTCGGGCTTATGACAAACGACTGCCAACAATGACAGCCGGGCCCAACGGCTTCCGCGGCATGGGCGGGTCTCGGTATGTAAAAACAGTCACCCATCCACGGACTGACCGCGGCAAGCGCAGCTTAACCTGATCGATGGACAGACAGTCTGCCAATAAAGTTAAGATCTAAATCCGAAGTCTACACTCTTCAGTATAAACTTATTGGATCTCGAAAGTATGAATGGACTGAGAGTGTGTTTGTATTGACGAAGTATCGGCATATTGCAAGGTTGCCGAGGTTAGACTAAGGTGATGTAAAGTTCAGGGCCCCAGACAACCTGGGGTTTATAACCTTGATTTAACGAGCGTTCCACATTTCTTTATTTTTTGAAGGACAAAAACCGCACCCTTTTAAAGGGACAGTTAATTAGATCTTTGATTTTATTTCTATTTCGCAATTCTTTTTGTCGAGATCGAAAAGTCGTGTACTTATTTTATTTTTTTAATCGTTTCTTGATGAATTGTGTCTGGTTACTTATGGGAAAAGTAAACTCGCTCGTGACTAAATAATAACAGCCGCACGGGTCGACTTGCCGCAGTCGATTATGGATAGGTGACAATTACACATTGAGACCCCTGCGTGCCTCAGAAAGCACGTTAAGCCATTGATCCCGGCTGTCATTCAAAGATCTTTGACAGTCGTTACGAGTAGTCAGAAGACCAAAATATTACAACCAGTACTCGGGGGTATCGTGTTACCCAGAAACTGGGTTGTGGAGGTCAAATAGGCAGACGCTCCATATAAAATACCAGTATTCAGCTGCATCCGGTGAGTATGGAAGCCGACCCCAACACAGTTGGGAAAAGGCTATGCAAATGATTTTCTTAAAATAGGAGAACCATGTGTTAATCGGTCCAGGAAGTGATTATGACCACACAATGTATTATTATTCAGTACGTAGATAACATTCGGGGTAAACAAAAGCAATTACCGCGCTATTGTGTCTCCAGGCCTTGATTAGATATGAATTTGATGGAGGCCTTATCCTACTAGCAGTGGGATATTAGAGGCCGAAAGTGACGATAATGTGGGTGACTAAAATTGATTATGGCCGTTTAACAATGCTGCCGTTTGAGAACGCTGCCGTTTAACAATGCTGCCGTTTGAGAACGCTGCCGTTTAACAATGCTGCCGTTTGAGAACGCTGCCGTTTAGCAATGCGGCCGTTAGAGAAATCTGCCGTTTAACAAGGCTGTCGTTTAAGAAGGCTGCCGTCTGGTGTAGGACATGAATTTCCTTTCTAAAACTCGTTGTGCCATATTAATGATAAGGTTCACTCAAATCTGTGTGATTCTTTCCTCAAAAGACAATTTCAGACACTAATGTCCTACATGGTCCTCACATAATCTGACCAAGATCATGTCTGGACTTTAACAGAGACTTTAAACCCTGAGTTTATTTCGCCATTTCTTCTGAGGGATAGTCAGATAAGAAATTTCGACACCATCTAGCTTATTTTTTAATATTTTTCTTGTTTTCGTTTTGACGGATGTTTCTTATATTTCTGGATTCAGTAGGTGGCCTCATTTATTGCAGCGTCCAGAGGCGTAGTTCAGGTCGTCAAGAGAGCAGGTGAACGGACGTTTAGGATACTAACAGATGGGGCATAGTCTGTTCAGGAGCACCGCATTCGCACTGGAGGTTGGCGGAATTTACAGCCCGCGCTCGTATAAAAGTGTTTTTCATATCCTATTTACAGAACAGTGGAGACCACGAATCGGTAAACGTAAGGTGGGACGCCCTCAGGTCAGGTGGAGCGACGATCTTCACAGGATAACTGATAGCAGTTGGATGAGAGTTGCCGAAAATCGAGTGGAATGGCGTGCAATAGGAGCGACCTATGTCCAGCAGTGGACTGCTATAAGCTGATGATGATGATAATTTGCAAAATAAACCAATACCTAGTTATCTGTCAATTATCCAAATAATCGCGTTTCCGTGATGATACAGAAATCTACGTCTAGAAAGATTAACAGACCTTTTTTTTTTTTTTTTTGAGGATGGGAAATCATCAAATGACCCCTCCCGCTCTGGGTGGAGCAGAAGGGAGTGTCACACTCTTACTGACTAAAACCCACCCGTGTTCCTTCCTTAGCCCTTTATGTTCCAGGGCAGCGGTAACCCTTTCGGACAATCCCGCTACCCTAAGATTAACAGACTTGGACTGATGCACTCACATTTCGACAGTTATGTTCAAGTCTCGTCAAGTCAAGTATGGATACTTTTCTGCCTAACCTTTCGAGGATTACAGGCGTAATGCTACGTTGTATAAGCATAACGTTGACGTATCGTTAAGTAACAATTTTAACATGCTACGCCAAATTAAACAAAAGTTAATAATTGAAACTCTAATAAACGTAGTAACACAATTAACAATTTATTGGTAAAGTTTTTAGTCCTTGTAACTGCTTTTGATAAATTCAGCTTTCATTCCCTCGGCAGCAGTTGGAAATGGTGTAGCGTTTATTAGTTTAATTGTATTATAGTTTCATTGGTTTCCAACGTTTTACTCTTCGTAATAATCAATATGGAAGTACCCTTTAGGTTAAAATGAAGGCAAAACTTATTTTGTAGATTATTAAGAAGTTATTCTATTGAAGTGCATGAAAATTTTCGAAGTAGCATTAGAATATTTGATTAGTATCCTGTCTTCTGTATATACCTAGTCTTTTACAGCAGCTTTCTTCGAGTTCATAGGTATCTGCTATTATATAGACAACTATAAGTAGGTACTTAACTAAATGACATAATTGAACTAACAAGCACCTTTTTATGTAACGTGCCTCATTTGAGTCCAGAGGGCTTACCACCAGCTGTTATAGCAAAGAAGAAGTTGAACTACACTGCACAACTACACTTTTTTGTTCTACGACTAAGTACAAAAAAAGTGGTGCAGTTCAACTTCTTTCCAGCTTAAGAGCTGGTGGTAAGCACCCAGTAGTACATACCTAGGAACGAGTAAATTATGTCTACTTAAGTAAGTTAGTATCTACTTACTTACGCTAAATCGTTTCCAACAAACTCGACCACCAAAAAGGTACCTCTTTTGTAATAAAACAAAAGTAAGCTCCAATAAAAAGCCCCAAAATATAACTTGGATAAAAAGGAACTTACCTTTAGAAATTCTCATTTTGAAGACGCTGGCTCACTCCTCACTCAAGCGGTCACAAGGGTTCCATTATTACAAACTTGATTATTAATTCTACGAGAATTATTATTTTGAACTATATTCTATACTATGAACATTCTACAATCGTTTATGACGTCACTCATCTTGACTAAACTACACGAACCGTAATAAACTACTGAGAAGACTATTTACTTTCATAATTACAATCTCCAAGGAGTATTTATTCACAGTAACTCTAATTAGCAAAAGAGAACCCGCTTTTGCGGTAAATGTCAAGAGAGAGTGCAACTGAAAACAAGGTTGGGGTGCTAGCGCGGGAAAACGTGTCAAGGTTATACTGGCACTTGAATGAGAACGCGGCGGACACTGCAATCAAAACTATCACGCGATCACGTAACCAACCTACACATACGAGCACTATTACTAACTATTTGTATTTAAATACAATAAAAATATCCCCGCAATCAGTCATTTTAAAATCCAAACACTGAAACTTAACCTAAACACACAACACTAGGTTAGTTTCGACGTCGTCAGCCGAGAACGCATCGAAACGTCAAGTTTCAAACCGCGCTGCACCACTTTCAAACTATGGCATTTTATTCTTTTTTTGAAATTCCCGTCCGTGAGATGTTACCACGCGCGATGCAACATCCCTCCGCCGAGCACCGAATGGACTGGGCTTTCCGCCGGCAGAGGCCGCTGCCCGCGAAATTGGCGCAATTTCGACGCATGCGCGCTGCATTTGCGAACCGGCGGGACCCGATGCGACCCGACGCCCCTCGCTTGATAGAAAAATCGAGGACGTAATGTGACGTCAAGCACTCGTACACAATATGGGTTAATCGTACGTAACAAAAACAACTTTTAGAGCTGATGCTAATTCCGCGGCCTTGCATCGTCCACCTTGTTACGTCACCGCAGTGGGATGAGGTAACTTATTAACTGTCTCTTTCCATCCCTGTCTGTGCACCCTTATCATTCTCTTAGGTCGCTCCCATTATTCTTAGAAGGAAAAAATACAAATCTCTTTTCTTAATCCCGGTGGAGGCAGAGAAAGATTGTTTTGAATATTCGACCGCTCGTCGGCCTACCATGGCCATCGAAACTCTATTTCGTTTCATATCACATTCGCCCCGGGGATTGTAAGATAGGGGGCAGAGATGCTTCCGATACCTATCAAGATTAAGATTTGGTAGGCGTTAATATTAAACAGCTGCATGTGATAAATCACGGAGGTTGGTATTGCGTTTCGTAGGTGGTGATTTCTTTTGGTTAAATGAGAAAAAAATTAGTAGCTTTTTTAGATTTTTAATGACGGATACGTCCTGAGCAAATTCAGAGCCATTTTCCTTATAGCCTGAGGACTAGTAAAAACACAACTTTCCTGAAAATTATAATTTCAGTCAATTTATGGAACGCTTTCTTTAATTCCTTTAAAATTCAAAGTTTTGAATAATCTTTTCACAAAGAAAACGTCAGAAATATTAAACAAAATGGTAAAATGGAACTCACTAATTAAACGCCTGATAGAAATGTCACGACAAACTTACTGTTACGACATTGCCTTAAAGGGTTCCAAAGGAACTTTATCAACACAAGAACTGAGCAAAGCAGGTTGTAGATGGTTTGAGCAGTTTACAAAGCTTTAGTTCTCGTAAACAGGGATAAATTTGCATATGAGGACGCTAATTTGTCTTCAGGGTCTTTTTGTTGAGAGGAGGGGCAGAGCTCTAGATTGCAGTTTCGTACGAGAATTGTTTAGTATTGAAGCTGCAGATTGCAGCCCGTATGTGTGTAGTGAACTGTGGGCTATGTTATATTTATGTACGAGTATTATGTTTACTTAGGCAAGTAAACTCTGTACGGCCAGCGACAAAAGTCTATGATTAACACAGAACACTGCTATTTTAACATCCTTCTTCGTATCCTATCCTACTAATATCATAAACGCGAAAGTTTGTATGGATGGATGGATGGATGGATGTTTGTTACTCTTTCACGCGAAAACTACTGAACGGATTTGGATGGAATTTGGCACATAGATAGATTAGGTCTAACCAGGATTAACACCTAAGATACTTTCATTCCGATGTTCCCACGGGATCGAAACTTATGCAGGTGAAACCGCGGGGCGCAACTAGTTATTCTATATACGGGTTACCTGCAAGGATAAGATAAGATGAGATAAAAGTTTTATTTGCTTAAATATGTGTGTACATACATAGAAAGTGCGTACAAGATGATAAAGTAAATTAAGTGCAAACATGATTTTAAGTAAGTAAATTAAGTGCAAACATGAAACAACAAATCTATTATCTTGCACGTCACTACGTGACGTGCAAGATAATAGATTTACACAATTTAATTTTTTTTTACAAAATATTAAATGTTGTCATACTTAATTATTAATGGGTTATTAAAATTATAGAGTAAATCATACAAATCGGATATCGACGCGCAAACTGTAACCATGAATTCAGCACACGATTCTGGACCCCTAGGCACATTTAATTACTTAACAAAGGGCCCTTCCTACCTACCTTGAGATACTACCGTTTGTGATTATTATTTTTCCTTCTACTAACTAATATTTTAAAAATCAAAATCAAAAAATTAAAAGTCATTTATTCAAATTGGGCTGAGAATCAGCACTTTACGAACGTCAAAATTACAAAAGACAATCCCCCAAAAACGCCCGCCCTTCACCACTTCTTAGTGCTATCGCTGGGAAGAAGAAGTGGCGCAACAAATTCCCCAGCAGCACAGCTGTCTGTTCAGTTAGAAAATACTTGATACTTGATTGTATACAATACTAGGCGTTAAGTAATTAACATTGCAAGGCACATAACATAAAATTAAATTACTTGCAATATGTCAGCTAGCCACGCCAATATACCAACAAATATAATAAAAACTATACGTACTCAAGCTGAAAAATAATTAATTAAAATGTAAATAAAAACTTACTACCTAAATAAAAGCCTCCAGGCATAAAGGGCGTGACAGCTTACATATTTATGCATTGCTGGGTTCTGGTCACATAGCTGTCACTTGACTTGTGGCTTTTAAGTAAAGGTTTATGTAACTAGTCAGGAAGTAGTTGCGTCTGCAAGTGCCACTTACCTAAGCAGGAATCTACTTAACCGCTAGGCTTGGACTTGTCGCCTGTAACTTAACCACCACAAAATGGTCCTAAATGGACTTCAAGCGGTTCGAATGGCCGTCGTTTTGTTACTGTTACCCGCAGCTAAAGCCTAGCCAGCCTACATTGCAATGGCTGCAGTATATAACCTTGTTGACACGAACTAGATATTAGCATAGATATGAAGAATTGCGCCGCGTTTCGTAATAAATGGTTAAGGAGTGGTTTTAGTTGGCCCTTCTAAATTCTCTGTTTAATTGGCATTAGGTATTATTAAGCGATGTGGGCGTATGATTGAGATAATTCTGGCGAAATCCTTATTAGGTCATAAAATTATAGTATAAATGGCTAAGCGTAGAGATGGCCGGTTGAGTATGGTTTAGACCCAATGATGGAAGGTGAGTGGGGTGACGATTTCGTTAAAGTTTGCAATAAATAGTAATAATAGTCCTCCAGAGCGTATTTCGGGCCTGGCGGCCAATCTCAACCATACCATCAACATGCGCAGACGCATATGCATTCCCTTTCCCTAACTCTCAGAGTCCGGTGGTTTGGCACAGAATCCGACGCGACTGGAGAGAGATCAGGCACAGGACCAACGGCTTAACGTGCTTTTCGAAGCACAGGGGTTATTATACCGCCAACTTCCAAACTTTGGGCTGTTACTCAGAAATTAACAAATGAACCCAATAACACTATGTCCGACTTAGGACTGAACCAGGACTCCACGCTCAGTAGTAGCGCTTGCGATCACAAGACCTGGACAAAGTACAAACAAATCCGTGATGAATGGTCGGAAACAGGTATTGTACCCATCAGTACCTACACGGAGAGAAAATTTGACTGATATATAAGATATTTTTTCAAAAAATGCCCTGGGTTAGGTAAGTAAGTACCTACCTATCAGTACCTACATGGAGAGTAAAAAAAAAAACTAAAATATGATATCTTTTCAACAACTGTGTACAAATGGATTTTCGACAAAAAAATACAACCGACTTCCAAAAACGACACTAGAAAAAATAATATTATTCAAAAGTGACGATTCACCCGTATCTGGCTAGTAAATTCATGCGAATCGAGTCGATTAATATTATTATTATTTTTTTTTTTATTATTTAGATTATTATTTTTTCCATAGGCGATTCGCACCGAGTAACAAGCCGTTGATTCTTTACTTCGTGTGGTGATTTTTCTCTCCGTGTATGGCTTATTACTCGATACTCGAACAACTATGATAACGGAGTAAAGCAAGTGCTGCATATGCAAGTATTGTAATTTTTTACTAGTAATAAAGGCGAGGCTTGTGGCTAAGTAATAACAGCCGCACGGTTTGATCGATCAGGTTAAGCTACCCTTGCCGTGGTTGGTCCGTAGATGGGTGACCATCTCTACATACTAAGACCCTTCCGTGCCTCGGAAAGCCCGTTAAGCCGTTAGTCTCGGCTGCTGTTCGTGGATCTTTGACAGTCGTTACGGGTTGTCAGAAGCCCGAAAGTCTGACAACCAGTTTTACAAAGGAGTTTCGTATAACCCAATTACTCGGTTGTGGAGGTCAAATGGGCAGTCGCTCCATGTAAAATACTGGTACTCAGCTACATTCGGTCAGACTGGAAGCTGACCCCAACATAGTTGGGAAAAGGCTAGGCAGATGGTGAGTAGCCATATACTTACTGTTAAATGTGATTCCTAAAATCATTGAGTACCTAACTAAATGCAAAATATTATACAGTTTAATGTTAAAAATCACAGTAAATTGTGATATGATTGTGTGTGTTGTGTGTGTTTGTGTGTGTGTTGTGATTGTTGTGTGTGTGGATTGTGTGTGTTGTTGTGTAATTGTGTTGTTTATGTCTGTTTATATATCATCTGCCTAGCCTTTTCCCAACTATGTTGGGGTCGGCTTCCAGTCTAACCGGATGTAGCTGAATACCAGTATTTTACATGGAGCGACTGCCTATCTGACCTCCACAACCCAGCTACTGGGTAATACGATACCCCTTGGTAAGACTGGTTGTCAGACTTTCGGGCTTCTGACTACCCATAACGACTGTCAAAGATCCACGAATGACAGCCGGGACCAACGACTTAACGTGCTTTCCGAGGCACGGAGGGGTCTCGGTATGTAAAGATGGTCACCCATCCACTGACCAACCGCGGCAAGCGTAGCTTAACCTGACCGATCGATAAATAATAATATTAAATAATTAATTCTGCTAAACATGCTTAGGTTTTCTAAAAATTACCTACTTTTTAGTAATAGCAAAGGTACATTACACAGCTGTTAATGCTTATTATTAGCTACTATATATTACATTTATAAGATTAGTCTATTGAAAGTACTAAGGCTTTACTAGATATTACAATCTACTAATAGCATTTTTAACCGATTTGAAAAATTCTTTTTTTGTTGGAAAGGGTATACTTCCCAAATGGTCCCATAGAAATTTCATCAAAAACGGTTCAGTAGTTTGGTTTTTAAACCAAAATTACTGGTAAAAATTACAACTAAAAAGTGAAAAATAAAAACTTTTTTGCAAAAAAATACAACCGACTTCCAAAAACGACACTAGAAAGTGAAAAATAACTTTAATTTCGGAAGTCGGTGGCAAACAACGAATATGCGAACTCAACGACACCGACTTCCGAAATTAAAGTTATTTTTCACTTTCTAGTGTCGTTTTTGGAAGTCGGTTGTATTTTTTTGCAAAAAAGTTTTTATTTTTCACTTTTTAGTTGTAATTTTTACCAGTAATTTTGGTTTAAAAACCAAACTACTGAACCGTTTTTGATGAAATTTCTATGGGACCATTTGGGAAGTATACCCTTTCCAACAAAAAAAGAATTTTTCAAATCGGTTGGCAAGCGACGGAGTTATGCCCGAACAAACATAAAAAAAAAAAAAAAAAATACAAACATCCGAATTGAGAACCTCCTCCTTTTTTAGAAGTCGGTTAAAAATGCTATTAGTAGATTGTAATATCTAGTAAAGCCTTAGTACTTTCAATAGACTAATCTTATAAATGTAATATATAGTAGCTAATAATAAGCATTAACAGCTGTGTAATGTACCTTTGCTATTACTAAAAAGTAGGTAATTTTTAGAAAACCTAAGCATGTTTAGCAGAATTAATTATTTAATATTATTATTTATCGATCGGTCAGGTTAAGCTACGCTTGCCGCGGTTGGTCAGTGGATGGGTGACCATCTTTACATACCGAGACCCCTCCGTGCCTCGGAAAGCACGTTAAGTCGTTGGTCCCGGCTGTCATTCGTGGATCTTTGACAGTCGTTATGGGTAGTCAGAAGCCCGAAAGTCTGACAACCAGTCTTACCAAGGGGTATCGTATTACCCAGTAGCTGGGTTGTGGAGGTCAGATAGGCAGTCGCTCCATGTAAAATACTGGTATTCAGCTACATCCGGTTAGACTGGAAGCCGACCCCAACATAGTTGGGAAAAGGCTAGGCAGATGATATATAAACAGACATAAACAACACAATTACACAACAACACACACAATCCACACACACAACAATCACAACACACACACAAACACACACAACACACACAATCATATCACAATTTACTGTGATTTTTAACATTAAACTGTATAATATTTTGCATTTAGTTAGGTACTCAATGATTTTAGGAATCACATTTAACAGTAAGTATATGGCTACTCACCATCTGCCTAGCCTTTTCCCAACTATGTTGGGGTCAGCTTCCAGTCTGACCGAATGTAGCTGAGTACCAGTATTTTACATGGAGCGACTGCCCATTTGACCTCCACAACCGAGTAATTGGGTTATACGAAACTCCTTTGTAAAACTGGTTGTCAGACTTTCGGGCTTCTGACAACCCGTAACGACTGTCAAAGATCCACGAACAGCAGCCGAGACTAACGGCTTAACGGGCTTTCCGAGGCACGGAAGGGTCTTAGTATGTAGAGATGGTCACCCATCTACGGACCAACCACGGCAAGGGTAGCTTAACCTGATCGATCAAACCGTGCGGCTGTTATTACTTAGCCACAAGCCTCGCCTTTATTACTAGTAAAAAATTACAATACTTGCATATGCAGCACTTGCTTTACTCCGTTATCATAGTTGTTCGAGTATCGAGTAATAAGCCATACACGGAGAGAAAAATCACCACACGAAGTAAAGAATCAACGGCTTGTTACTCGGTGCGAATCGCCTATGGAAAAAATAATAATCTAAATAATAAAAAAAAAAAAATAATAATATTAATCGACTCGATTCGCATGAATTTACTAGCCAGATACGGGTGAATCGTCACTTTTGAATAATATTATTTTTTCTATAGGCGATTCGCACCGAGTAACAAGCCGTTGATTCTGGGCTGAAATGATGATGATGAATTTATGCCCAAAAATGCCAAGTGTAAGTCTGACTCACGCACCGAGGGTTCCGTACAAACGTGTAGGTAGTAAGTTTAAAATTATTAAAAATATTTTTATTATATGATGTAACTAGAAATTGACGGTTTTCGCAATGTTTCCTTTATCTGTGCTACAAGACGTTGCTTCGTACCAAATTTCAAGATTCTGAGTTCACGGGAAGTACCCTGTTGGTTTTGATTCCCTTGCGAGTGTCGAAAATTTGCGGTTTGCGGCTGAACGACTATACATGATGGCAGGGACAGCGACGCGCAAACTGTAACCATGGATTCAGCACATGAGTTTAGACCCCATAGCGTCAAAATTTTCCGTCGGTTATCAAAAAAAAAAAATCTTCTGTTTCATAGAAAAGTGCAATACCTACGCGGTCAAAATGTATGGAACAGCAATAATTTTTTTTAATAAAACACGAAAAATTTCGACGCTATGGGGTCTAAACTCATGTGCTGAATCCATGGTTACAGTTTGCGCGTCGATGTCCCTGCCACCCTGTATCTTTTGATTGCGTTGGCTTAGAAGTTTGATTTTTTCACAGCTACAAGGGTCAGTAGACCTGATTATTTGATATAAATTCCAGCTTGATACCTCCACGCGTTTCTGAGAAAATGGGTCTTGACAGACAGACGGACGGACCACCAAGTGATCCTATAAGGGTTCCGTTTTTACCTTTCGAGGTACGGAACCCTAAAATTGATGTGGGTTTTCTGAAAAGAAAAACTTCACTTACTTATAATGAGTAGGTACCTATTACTTAAGATAATCACCAATTTTCTCAGAGCGCAATTTGTTCAAGACTTTATCTAAGTACTTAGGTATGTGACGCACGTAGACGAAACACTAATTAATCACAATTTGTGTACATTAGGGTTTATCCTTTTCTCTTGAAGTCTAACAAAGCTTGCGTTGCTTAGAGCTTTCGTAAGTCAAATAAGGCTTTTATCGTTAATAGTATAGGTAGATACTGAAACTATGTAGTTAACTCCAATCTACGTTCGTTTTCTTGTTAAAAATACTTCTACACTAGATTCCTGGCATTAGCCCAGACATAAGTAGGTAAGGAATTTATCGTGGCAGGAAGCCTGAGCTTTCATTAGGGCCTTTTGTGTAAAAACCGCAGATATTTTTCCGTTTAAAACTTTAGACAGTAATGTAGGTGTAGTCAGGTTTTTAAGATTCAATTCTCTGTTATGACAGGACAGGTATTTTGGATTTTGCAACCATTATCGAAAAGCAAAAGGCGTATTTATGTAAGAATCGTAGTTTCTACTTACCCCTATTGGATGCAGGCGTGATTTTATGTATAGGTATGTGCAGCCGTGAGGCACATTTTCTTGTTAATTTCTTACATCGGATTTTACACTCTTTATTTTATTTTTTTATCTGATGTATGTATCTGGTATATTGTGTGTCTTTTAGTATGCGCTAAATAAATATATTTTCTTTATTTCTTCTGTAACTCATGTTTCACAATCTAGTTGAAGAATAGCATTATGCATCCGCTGTACCTACTTTTTTATAAATGTTATAATACTAGCCTATTATTTTCCCACTGCCAATGTAAGTTTAGTAAATCTTGTTAGAACCGAAAGCTAAAACAATGGACGCCACTGCCCCAACAACCACCCACACTGCTAATAAGCCATTATTTCGTAAAAGCAAATTGGAATGAAGGAGCAGAGAACAAAAAGATATTACCAAAGATATCGCGTCTCCATCATTCATACATCTTGCCGACAGCCGCCTTCAGAATCTTAGATCAACACAGATCGTATCGGCGATTCTTCTAATAATATTAATTGTTTCGACTCCAAACTTTCCAAAGGAGGTTGGGCTATTATTCATAGAGTCGTAACATGGTCCGTGGCACGGATCTTCTATGTTATCTCGTGTCGATCTAGTCAGCTTGAATGACTATCGCTCTTCGTTCATGTGTATCGGTAGTGTAGATCCGTTTGCTTTGCTCCGTTGACAAATAGTCTAGTTGCTTTGTGATTAATCAGTGTGGACTGCGGAAGGCAGTCGCGGTTCATACTGGAGATGTGTGTTTAAAAATGTGGAAAAGATGATGGGTCGATAAAGTTGATGTCTAGTTTCTTAAAAAGTGTAGTATCAGAGTATCAGCTTCCAATAGCATTTTTGAGAAAAAAGTCATAATGTGCATTCTTTAGGATTGGCAGATGTTTTAAATCTACAAACAAACGGTACAAATAAATACACACACTTCAGTACATTCAGGCGTCGAAGTACTTGTCCGCATCGCTGTCATCCAGGAATATGCCCAGAAGACTGGCAGCATTGCCACGTTGAATGGCAATGCTAATCCTTTAAAAATTGGGGACCCCATGATGTGAAAGGAGTTTCTTTCCGTAATTTTGATTTTTGGTGCTATAATATTAAATTTTGCTGTCTGTCAGTGGGTTGGGGAAAATAAATATCACAGATTGGCCCTGCCTTGAATTTACGATTAGCATAACGTACGCTTATGGCCACCAGTTTGGCAGTGTTAAGTTAATTATAGAGAATACTTGATTGGTTATTCAATGTTAAGAAATTAACACAAGAATCGTAATTATAACAGTGTACGAGAAACGAGAATATAACTTGTGCCTCTACGTTTGGAAATTTCCAAAGTTTCCATGAGTGTCATGCTTCAAGCAACTAATTTCTGCAAGTTATAATGTACTGGTACGGACATAATTAGGTATGCACAAGCACCGGAATGTACCATTATTACTTTAATTAGTTTTTTTTGAACCTTGTTACACATAGTAAAATTAAATTATTTTTATTAAATCTTATTTGTTACCATAGTTAGCCTTTTTCAGCCTTGATTTACCTACATAATCTGTGCAACCAGAATGAAATGGGTAATCTACCTGAATTGCTAACTGCACATTACTGAGAATGCGATGTACAATCAACCGCACGTGGGTGGTAACAGTTTGTCCATGGCCTAGCGTAGAACACCGATAGTTTCATTAGATCACGAGAGCATATGTATAATATAATATATCGGCTTCGTTACCACATACGTGCAGCCTACTGTACATTATAAATTTGTGCAGTACACTATAATAATAAATAAATAAAGCGGTACTTCTAAACACGGCTCGCATTGTCAGGAGGTTGCTCTCTCTGGAGCCCTGACCACCGGTAACTAGGACCCTGTTCCCGATACCGGTGGGCTACTATTTTTTATATTTTTTCATGTTTTTTTTTTCTTTTTGTTTATAAAAATATTTAAAAATGTAATTTATAAGCACTTGGATGAAATAAAGGATAATAATAATAAATAAATACAAACATTTGTGACAGCCAATGGCTTAATAGCCGGGAGCCTCGATTAACACCTGAGGAGGCTCTCGTTGGGCAGCTGAATCAAGGGCTTGATTCAGAAAGTAATAAAATAAATTATTTAAAAATATAATTTATATGTATTTATATTGAAATACATAAATATTTTATTCAGTATTAAAATTGGTAAATTATTAACCTAGTACAGACATAACAGTTAGTAATTATTTTCAGTTAAGATGCATACTTCCGTAAGATCATTTGGTTTCGTCCATTATCAAACGAAGCCACCCAACGTTATCAGCATTATCCTCCATCCGATAACCGCGTTCCTTCGTCTCATTCTGAAATTATTAAAGAAGAAGTGAGATGGTTAAAGGATATTTTTCTGCTTCCTATAATTTACGGACCGCTATTGGTGAAAATTAAGACTCTTGATAATGAAGCAAAGGCCTCATAGCTTAGCATAGTAGAACCCTAGATATGGAAGTAGCTATCACAGGTAAAATTAGCTTACGAATCTATATATATATATATATGCTCAGTTTGGCAATAAAAAATGCTACCATTGGTAAGCAAAACTTTGATTTTGTGTATAGGAACCGAGCATTTTAGCAGACGACCTCTTCAATGGTCAGACATTTCAATATTCTGTCAACCAACAGATTTCATATCTGAGATCGGAAGGGCTGATTTTTCTATCATCTGATAACTTTATACGAGAAATAATTTTATAATTCTGACAGTTATTTTATACAAAAACTGTCAAACGTCAATTTTATTCCTGGAATAAAAGTTATCTGGCGATGGAAAAATCAGTCCTAAACCAGAAAAGAATACTAAATAATATTCTTTCTTGTTTCACAAAAGCTGCTTGCGAAAACTCGTGAAACACAATCAAATAACGCGTAAATACCTAGATACACATATTTCAGCCCATTATTTAGCCACAATTCCCTGTAACTCGTAACTAAAAGCGCTCCATATTTCGTTCTATCCGTAAGAAAGAAATACTTCTCCGCCAAATAGTAAGGTTGTAAGGCTCCGTAAATCTTATGTTATCTGAAAGGTTGGGTCTGCCCTCTTACCTTCGCATCTTGTTTATATCAACGAATCGGCAACATCTTCGAAGGAAGCTTGAATTTCTATCTAGGATTAGATAGTTTTTGTGTCACAATAGTAGCGAAAGCTAATTTATTAGTTTCAGATTTCAGGAATGTTTATTTTGAAGGCTGAAGACGGGATCAACACGTGAAGCTCAATACTTTTTATTATTGAGAGTATGATATCCCTAATTATTATCATTCTAGTAATATTTATTTTAGAAGTATTTATGTATGTTTATTTGTATGTATGTTCGTATATTCTCGTAATTTTTGTTTAGTTTTTAAGTGAATTGTTTTTTGATTCTATGTATTATTTTTTGTCTCCTTTGCTCTATCACACGCTGTCTACATCTCTGTATCTATTGTCCTATCTCAGGTATGCTGGAAGAGATTATGAAATAAGCATCACCTCTGTACCTATTTTGTTCTGTTTTGTTTTTCATTGTCTGTTTATATATGTGTGTACATAAATGGTAAAATAAATAGTAAATTAATAATGCTGCAATGCTTAAATGACGTGACTTTAAGTCATTATACTTGGAGCAGTGTTGGTCCAGTCGTATCGTCCCCAACTTATGAGTTGTAGGTCGTGGGTTCGAACCCAGGCAGGCGCTTTACTTTGCGTAAATATTTAATCGCCACTGCTCTCAAAATGGTGAAGGAAAACATCGTGAGGTATCCGACTGGACCGATTGGTAGATAGATGTCACATACATCTATCTACCAATCCGGACGGGGCCCGCGTGGTGGATTACAGCCCACTCCCTCTAGAAGAGAGGTGGCCTGTGTCCCAGCAGTGGGAACATTAATGGCTGTAATATGCTTCTTTAGGGGATGAGAAGAAGTCTCAGCCCCTAAAAGTTAAGATATGAAAACCTGTGATAAAGAGAATTTATCACAGGTTTTCATATCTTAACTAGGAGAGCAGTATTTACTCAAACAATATGTACTATAAATACTATAATCTTTGTTTGAGTAAATAAATATTATATTATAAACACGATTGATCTGAGTCTTATATTTCTTTGTTATTGATGTGTCTATATCATATCAGGTAAGCATACTAAATAACTCGATTAAAACTGGCCAAATCTTCAAACAAGGAATAGACTTTGGTTTTATAATTTTAACAGATTTAATATTTAGATTATAGAAAATCTATGAGACATAAGCTGTGGGCAGGAAAAACCTTTACCTAAATTAAAAAAAAGCTCGCTGAATGCATAACCTCTGTTTTAAGTCGGTTAAAAACCAAATTCTTGTTTGAGCTTTTATTTGCTTGTTCACAATCCTCGTAGCCACAGAACTAAAGTACTTACATTAAATCTTCACACGAGTCGACATTTTCATAACAGTTTATTCCATCTCGCGTCTGAAATCACATTTACGAGACGCGACAGACGTGTGCAACCCTAGACAATTGGCCCGGCCAAGTGTTTCCAACTTCCGCGCCTCACCGTTGTGAACTGTCAACTACAATCCTACAATGGGAGAAATGAAAGGACATTGTGTATTTTATTTATTTTACGTAAGTTAGTTTTATATCTTTGTGTGAATGGAATGCTATCGAGTACGTGTAGATAATGGGAATGGATGGGTGTACCTAACCGTGGATCGAACTGCACCCTTATAAGGGCTACCGCGTATGAATTCGCCTCGCCGCTAGAGGAGCTAGTGTAGCGTGAGATCTCCGAAATGTCAAATGCCCACCCACAGTTTGTGGGTGGACTATGCGGGTTTATTTCTAATAAGAATAATTTTGTGAATATTTTTCAAAAGCTGAGAATAATTATGGCAAATCTGAGTTATGGGTCACTGAATGTCAATGCTTTAAAAGCCGAGCTAAGAAAAAGAGGTGCAAAATTAAGCGGGCTGAAAAAACAGGTTTTTCAGCTAGTTCAGAGATTTTTTGTTTTTTAAATATGACTGAAATCTAAACATTGTTCTCACGCCCGTAATAACAAACTTCAGGACCTTACCCGACAGTGGCGCCAACTGGTGAGCGCAAAAACGGCAGCCCTCATTGCGTAACAAACTTTCAATCACATTCTGAATCATTTTGAAGGGTATGCTAATCCATTACTTCATATGTTTGAAAAATTTGTCTGCTCAACAACGTACATAACGCAATGAATTTTGTTGAACTATCAAATTGAACGATATTGCTACTGTTAGTATGTTATGCAACTACCCCGCTGGTCTAGGTCAAGCCATAGATTCGCTGTTGGTGATCAAAAATAGACTATTAGATAAATAAGTTCAAGGAAATAGTCAGCTCAAGTCTTGGAAAATTCAGATTTTGCGACAAACGACATTGATGTCTTATAATTTCATTTAATAATTCAAGTTACAATGACCCATAGACCATATTCAATACACTACATAATACATCAAACAATGCATTAACATTACAATGTAATACAAAACAGGAACTAGCGTACTTTCAACTCTTACACTTACATGAATGACCGACGACTGTAGGAGACGTGCAAGTTACTGCAGCGTCGTATATACGGACAGTCGAGCCTGTCAGCTATTGTCGCCAAAAACCAGCTATCAGTCACTGATAACCAGCGCTGGGGCTCTGTCTCATATAGGGTTTTAAGCATTATGATGAGCGACGACCCTTTGCGTGGATGTGACGCATTTTTTCCCCCAACTTGTTTTTTTTTGTGTCTGTGTTATTTTTATGCGTCATGTTTACTGCAAATAAACTTATTTTCTTTCTTTCTTTATCATGAGCTGATATAGAACTTGCGAGCACACTACTGGATATACAAAGGCCTCCAAATAGCCGTTTAACATAATCATTTCCAACCTCCAAATTTTACCTGCGACTTTTCGTTTTCAAGTCCGCCGGCCGAGCCAAACGACTTTAAAGCGTCCACTACGTTTGGAAATTCGCAGTCTCCACTCGAGTACTCGGACGTATGGCTCTCCAGCACACTCCAGCTTGCTAATTCTGCACTAATCCTGACCACTAGTATACTACTAAATACGAGAGTAAACTAAGGGGTTTATATTCTATACTTCCCAGTAAGTGGGTTACCGCAATCATGGTTTAAATTGTGGCTGCAATAATGCCGAGTTACTTACAATATTATTGAATAAATAGCTTCAATAAAATTTCTTGTTCTCTCGACGCACTCCGTCGCGCGTCTCATCGTATCGCCTGCCAGCACTATTACATCGATTTCGCTTAGCGTTTTTTCGTCGTGTTTTTATTTTTACTCGGCTCCTAAGTCCTAGCGTGATTCAGCTATCAAAATATGCAAAAATACTTTTTCTAATCCTACTGGTAATTCCACACATTAGCGCGTTCAAACAAACAAATAAACAAACGAACTCTTCTGCTTTATCTATATACATATAATAAAATCGTAGGAAAGTCAAAACTGTACATTGAATATTTTTTTAAAAGAATACTTGGGGCGTGATCTACAATCGATATCGAAGCCAAAAATATAGTTTTTATAATTTTTGTCTGTTTGTCTGTTTATCTGTTTGTCTGTATGTATGTCCGGGATAAACTCAAAAAGTACTGCATGGATTTACTTTAAATTTTGCATGAATATTAATAAGAGGTCGGGTCAACATATAGGCTACATATTATCACGCTATCACCTACAGGGGAGGAGCTGTGAATATTTATTTTTCTTACGCATTCTGTGACAGCGTGTAATCTAACGACGCATATTTAAATGTTGTTTTTGAGTAAGCCATGCTATTATCTAGCTTTACACTATAAAAACTACGCCATTTAAGTAACTTGGGCAGAGAAACATATTTAAATGAATATTAGTAGTGAAATTTGAAACAGTGCCATCTATGAGATTTCATAAAAATCAAATCAAGTTACATGTTACTACTTTTTGGAAATTAATCATTTAAATTTGATCATGTTGGCGAGGTTAGTAGTTAGTTATTCTTAAAATTCATAGATGGTAATGTGCATTTTCTTCATAAAAGTTGTATCGTATAGTTCGTTTTGACAAATTCGAGTTCCAACAAAACCCTCAAAATATTGAGCAGAGTTGAGGAAACAAAAAAGTTATGTTCATTGATGATGATCATCTCTTCATCAATTTCATGTTGTTAGTACAAAATAAACATCTGCCTAGCCTTTTCCCAACTATGTTGGGGTCGTCTTCCAGTCTAACCGGATGCAGCTGAATACCAGTATTTACAACAGTAGTACAAAATAAACATTGACTGTTAATACTTTTGTTCGCGTTGGGCAAAACCAGGGTAAAATGTTTTTCTTGGATGCTCCTGGTGGAACAGGAAATACATTTGTTACCACTGGCATACTTGCAGAGGTCAGGAGGCAAGGCAAAATTGCTATTGCTGTAGCGTCGTCGGGAATCGCTGCCACACTGCTTCCGGGTGGCAAGACAGCACATGCCATGTTTAAAATTCCCATCGACTTAGAGAGCGCCGAAACGCCTGTTTGTGGTGTCACGTAACAGCGATAAGGGACACGTGCTCAAGGATTGCTCTCTTATCGTATAGGATGAGTGTACGATGGCCAATAGGAAGGCAGTTGAGGCCGTGGACAGAACCCTGCAGGACATTCGCAGGAACGAACATTTGATGGGTGGTGTCACAGTTCTGTTCAGTGGCGATTTTCGGTAAACGCTTCCCGTGGTGATGCGGGTTCGAGGGCTGACGAGGTGAATGCTTCGTTGAAACGATCTTCGTTGTGGTCACGAGTTCGTACGCTGCGCTTGACCATTAATATGAGAGCTCGGCTCGGCGGCAATGCACGTGCTCAAGAATTCTCCGATGTGCTTCTAAGTCTTGGCGAAGGCACTCTACCAGAAGAGAGAGGTGGACAGGTGGTGCTTCCAGAGTCTCTCGGTAGAGTGGTATCCAGCTTAGAAGAACTCATTCGCTGTGTGTACGGGGACATTAGTCGTATACCGCACCAGCAGAATTCTTGGGTGTGTGAGCGGGGCATTTTGACGCCCAAAAATGATCAGGCTGCAGTAATTAACGAATGCATTCTCTCGGAAATTGAGGGGAATGAAGTGGTCTACACCTCGATAAACACTGTTGTCGAGCAAGATGACGCCACACATTATCCCGTGGAATTTCTGAACTCCCTGTCAGCAAGTGGACTTCCAGCGCATACCATCAAGCTGAAGGTCGGTGTCCCGATTATGCTTCTTCGGAACCTATCTCCTCCGAGGTTGTGTAACGGGACCCGCCTTAAAGTCATCTCGCTCCACAGACACATCACTGAGGCGGAAATTCTTACGGGTTGTGGCGTCGGCGAGGCAGTATTTATACCACGCATTCCCCTTATACCTCATAACTTCCCGTTCCAGTTCAAGCGCGTACAGTTCCCCGTGAGTGTTTGCTTCGCGATGACCATCAATAAGTCGCAGGGGCAGACACTGAGGGCAGCGGGTGTCGACCTCCAGGACGAGTTGTTTCTCACACGGGCAACTCGCTACGGTACGTCGCTTGCTCCCGCGTCACCAGTCCTGACTCTCTTTACATTTTGGCTCCTGGCAGCATAACTACCAACTTAGTTTATAGGGAAGTGTAAGGTATAATACCTTTGTACGTATTTTTACTCTTTTGTGTCCTGGAATGTATTCCTGAATTATTTTCTCTATTTCCTTCAGTCACATCTTATGACTGAACTCAGCAGGATTCCCATATAACTCTCTTCACTTGCTTCGCTTGCAAAAAAAACTTATATTTTAATGATATTTTAAAAGTTGTTTATTTATAATGCTATAGCGACACTGGCATCTTACATATTTTTGGTGCTGTAGAGCGTTCACGCAGACGACGTCGCGGGCAGCAGCTAGTTATTAATATACTAGGTTCTGCCTGTGACTTCATCCGCGTGAAATCTGAGGGACAATCCTTCTGATCTCAGTCTCAATCTGTCAAAAAATACTTCTAATTTCCCTATATTTTGACAAGTTTTTGACATTTGTTTGTCGCCGAGATGAGACTGCGACTAGAATTTGAACGTTTTAAATTACGAGAATTGGCCTACTGTTGTTCTCCGATCCACCCCGTCGCTTTCTTTTCGCTCCTCTTAAGGTCCTACCGTGTTGTTATATAGCTTATAACCTTCCTCAAGAGTTGGGCTATCAAATACAAAAATAATTTTTCAAATCCAACTAGTAGTTCCAAAGATTAACGCGTTCAAACAGACAAACTCTTCAGATTTATTATTATTATTATAGATAGATATAGATTAGTATATAAATATTTTATATTATTATTAGTATTCGTCCAAAAATCTGGTTTATTTTGAAGCTCATTTGAACTAGCCAAAAGCATTTTAAACTTCTGCGAAAAGTAAGTACTACTGAAATACATTTCCCACATTTAATTCCAGATTTAATTCAGAACTTGTAGTGAGAATTTCAACAAAATATTACTGCTTCATATGAACGTAGCAAAATGGAAATATAAAATCTGCACTGAATCGTAGTTTATCCCACAAGAATATTATGCATCTAAAATGTTCTTAATACTAGACGGGCTCGTGGCTAAGCAATCATAGCCATACGGGTCGATCGATCAAGTTAAGCTAAAAACTAGCCGAGGCGGGTCCAAGGATGGGGATTCTTTTTACATACCGTGACCACTCCGTGCCTCAGAAAGCACGTTAAGATGTTGATCCCGGATGTCGTTTGTGGATCTTCGACAGTCGTTAGGGTCGTCAGAAGCCCGAAGTTTGACAACCAGTCTTACCTAAGGGTATTGTGTTACCCAGTTATGGGCGTCAAATACATGGCATTCACTGCATGTAAAATACTGGTATTCAGCTGCATCAAGTTGGACTGGAAGCAGACCTTAACATATTCGGGAAAAAGCTAGGCAGATTATGAAAGTTCTTAATACATAGTTAGTTTTATTATAGGTACGGAACAATCCGAGTTTTCAAATTCAAGAACGTAATGTAGTAAATTAAACTGCAGTAAGTAATGAAGTCCCAATCTTGAAGTGTTAATCTTGAAGTTTTCCGTCTTTTGATTTCGATTTCTTTTACGTTTTATACGAAGTTTCAGGTTTTATATTGATTTGTGAGACTTGGCGATGGCAATCTTTTTATGTCCCGTTTAGAGTTGGCGATTTTTTACTCCTTTTCAATTCTCCAGAAGTCTTGGAGTACTTTAGAACCTAGTTTGAATAAGGATTTATAGGACATTGGATATTATGTTTCAGGAAAATTTTGTAAGTTTTTCCGTTAGGAATTTCTTATTAACAGCCCGGAGTTTGGAAGTCGGTAGTCTGATACCCCCGCGTCTCGGAAAACACGTTAAGCCGTTGGCCCCCCTGATCTCTCTCCAGTCGGTTAGCCGTCCTAGCGGTCCTAACTATGAGAGTGAAGAAAGAGAGAGTGCGTCTGTCTTTGCACACACTTGTGCACTATACTCGTAATATCTCCCGCACCAAAGGCTGGCCTCCGCTGAGATTGGTCGCCATGGACGAAGTCTGGAGGACTATTAATATTACCTACAGTACATCATCACGCAAATACCTACTCTTTTGAAAGAGCCTGAAATAAAAGATTATCCACACTCACAAATTATTAGTGTACCAACAAAAAGATGCCTCAGTAAAAGCATTTTAATATGAATGTGCAACTCAGCAGAAGTTCGGAACACGCACATTGTTGAGCACGACAAATTGCACAGCATGTGTGTCGCTGTGTTGCCAACTGCGACATAGAACGAACAACGGGTATCTAAAATTGTTGAGAAATAATTTCACTGTTGTAGAAAATACGGAGGAGGAGAAAATTGCTAACGGAAAATGGATAGTGAAGGTAAATGAAAATGTTTTATGTATAAAGGCGAATATTACAATACATAGTACACAGTAACTTAGTAACCTATATAACCTATATAAATTCACATTGTGAGAGCTGATGCCTGATGTAGGGCGGCGAGCAATGGGCAGCTCGCCGCCCGGTAAGGACCAGGCCCGGGTCGACGGCGCGTTGTGTTCCACACGCGCCTCAAAGAGATGTCGGCACGAACTGACGGGGTCCGCTAGGGCCGATGCCTGCCAGGGCCGCGGGTTGTTCGAAAGAGATACCAGGGCCCCTGGCACAGGCAACTGAAGGAACACGGGTGGGTTTTAGTCAGTAAAAGTCTGACACCAGCCCTCCCGCTCCGCCCAGAGCCGGAGAAGGCATAAGATGATTTCCCACCCAAAAAAAAAGGCCCGCTTGCACAATAAATCACTAATGCGTTTAGCGATAAAATGTATTTAAAAAATCGTTCTGTTTCTGTCAACCGTTTGAAGATGACAAAGACAGATTGATGCTCTAAATATATAACGGCTTCCGTATATTTTGACCGCATAGATATAAAAAAAGAAAGAAAAAGTATTTATTGCGACTCGTACACGAAGATCACAAACTAAACCAAACACAGTCAAAAACAAAAAATCAAGTTATATAAAACAAAAACAACAAAAATAAAAATTAAACAGAAAATCCTATATGATATTGCAGTTTTCTATGAAACAGCAGATTTTTATTTGATAATCGACGAAAAATGTCTATGCTAGGCAGTCTAGAATCATGTGCTGAATTCATGGTTACAGTTAGCGCGTCGATGTTCCTGCCACCCTATATACATATAACGGCGCAGGATATAATTATAGTACAGACGCCAGCAGGTCAAGCTACCCGAAACTGTCAAAATTTCCCAATCAATCTTGAACCTTAATGCTTTAGTAATAAAGTTGAAAATCTATTAAAGAAATTTGACAGATTGTAGTAGCTTGATGTGCTGGCGTCTGTACATACTAAATCCATGTTACGAAGTTACTGGTATCACCAAAAAGGCCAGATAAGAGTTACACTCTGGTGACAGTCACTCTAGCAGAGCCTCGCATCAACATCATCAACATCGATCGTTGCGTGGCAGCTGTCTTCTGATGACAGACGAGGTCAGGTAAAGTTTGTTTTTTAAACAAACAGATACTAATTTGACAGGTGTAATGTCAAATTTCTATACTAAAAAACGCAAACATAAAAAACTTAAATGTCAGATTAGTGATTCAATTTAATTATGAATCATGACCGTTTACAATCTAATTAAATTAACGACATAAACTATGAAAAGATGTCGTTATGCTTTAGAAATTAGGATTGCCATTCAGATTTTGACTAATTTGAATTGCACCTAGAAATCAGTTTGTTTAGCTACCTTGGAATAATTTTCATATTATGTAAATCGTGTGCCACTGAATGAGTTGAAAACTTGAATGTCTGATGCCACCATCCGTCTTGGATGATCAATCACTCTTGGTTCGTTTTACATCTTCACTGGAAATTTTAATGAAGCTAGCTACCGGCAGTGAAGTAAAATCTTCATGTCCAACATGTCTTTATCTAATGCAATAATAATTGGCCTATTTCATGTTGTTTATTTTTTATTTTTTTGACTTTTATAAAGTATAACAGTCGGTGTTACTATATTCACGTTACATCTAGCCTATTAGCTTATAAGTAATTTACTTAACTTAAATTGCTAAGTAATTATAAAATTAAGATATTGTCCAATTACGTCCTTCTTATTGACTTTAGGTTAAGAACTGACTGAACACTTCAGTGTGGTTCTTTCCTCAAAAGACCATTTCAGACACAAATTTACATGGTCTTCACATGATCTGACTAAGATTAAGCTGGCCTGTAAAAGAGACCTCTAAGTTTGTTTCGGCCTTTCTTTTTAGAGTAGTCAGATAGGAAACGCTGAAACCTCATCTACTATTTTAAAATATGGCTGACGTGTAAAAGTGTTTGTACTCGTAAAACCTATTCAGGGTTGATTTTACCAAAACCAGATATCTTTTAACCGTGGAATAAAATTGACGCCCGATAGTTCTAGTACGGAAAAGCTGTCACAAATTCAAAATTTATTCTCAGGATAAGACTTATTCTAGTTTGGTGGAATTGGCCCTTAGGGCTGATTTTTCAGTCGACAGATATTTTTTATTCGTGAAATAATATTGACGTCTGACAGTTTTTGTATGGAGAAACTGTCAAAAATTCAAAATTATTCCGCAGATAAAGTTAAAAAATAAAGTATCTGGCGTTGGAGAAATCAGCCCCTAGGAGAAATAAAATCATTTACCTATCATTTTTAAGTAGGTAATCATATTTTAGAATAGGTATGATTTTAGCGCCAAAGCCAAAATTATCCACGTGCAACAAATCAAGAGGTTATGTTAATCGTGGCAGGTTTAGTCCAAACCCTGGCTGTACCCAACGACTTCCAATAAATAACAGATTAGCTGCCTGAATCGTTCCTGGGAGTAATTATATTTAATTGGGCTAAGTAAAATCTATGACTTTCCGTACGGTACGTTCGTTCGCATACCTACAAGATTAGGTCAGAATGTTTGCATTCCAAATCTACCTTAGATTTGGCATGCAAACATTAATTCAACTCATCCCGCGGGATAAGTTCGAGCGGCCTCAGTTGACTAAAGAGCCATGCACATGTACATGTGGTGAATAAATTAAAAAAATGATAACATTAAGGTGGATGCTCCAAGGTAGCCCGCGAAATTAAAATTTTCTTACTTTTTTTGCAATTTGCTGGTCAGTACTAAGTTGTACGTTGATTACAATATGATTCGCGGCCGTAACAAATATATATTTACAGATTTATAATAACCAGAATCAGTAAAACAACTTGTTAAGTTAGCATAATCCTAAAATGTCAAGATTTCATGAAATAGCCATTCAGTAGGATTACTTGATCTTAGAGAGTTGTGTTGATGACTTTAATGATTATAATTCTGTAAATACATATTTGTTACGGCCGGGAATCATATTTTAATAACGTACAACTTCGTACTGACCAGCAAATTGCAAAAAACGTAAGAAAATTTGAATTTCGCGAGCTACCTTGGAGTATCCACCTTAAGCATGGTCAACTTTTATTACGAGCGACTAGTCCCTAATCGATCGGTCGAAGGATAAGTTACGGTTGCCGCGGTCGTTTCGTGGCTGGGTGGCTCCGTGCCTCGAAAGTACATTAAGCCGTTGCGTATTAGGTCCCGGCTGTCATTCTTGACAGTCGTTACGGGTAGCTTTAGGCCTAGAAGCCCAAAAGTCTGATAACCAGTAACTGGGTTCTAGAGGTCAGATAGGCAGTCGCCCCAGGTAAAATACTGGTATTTAACTGTATTCGGTTAGACGAAAAGTGAGCCCAACATGGTTGCGAAAAGACTAGGCAGATTAGGGTACATATTTTTTAATTAAAGAACTTACATTAATGAATAGTATAAATTTATATGGTGTAAAGTTTGCATGTCAGTGATGTTATGTTAGCACAATCTTCGTTTGTAGTGGCGTTGAAATACATTCATATCAGGCGTCTGAACCCTTTACAAAAAAATCGGTCAAGAGCGAGTCGGACTCGCGCACTGAGGGTTCTATACCATTCTGATGATTTCTGAAAAACTGTGCTGCTTAGAGACATCTTTTTATTTTTCCTGTAATCTTTACATAAACTTCTATCACATAGAATAATTTCAGATTTTTTTCTATGCAAATTTTGGAGATAAGGGGTGGAACGATATTTTTTTTTTAAGTACAGTTTTCGTCAAAAGTCGAAAACTATGGGGCCTAAAAAAACGAAAAAATGTTTGAGAATGTGCAAACAGCGCTCTTCCATATGATACCTCACATGCCCTAGTAGCCCCACTTCGAATTTTTAAGACCGTCTTTTTTTCAGTCCCTGTTGCAAAAAAAAATATATAAGTATTTTTATTTCTTTCTTATTTGAAAATACCAACTATTTTGCAAATAAGAAAGAAATAAAAATATTTTTTTTTTTGCAACAGCAATAAAAAATCAGCATACGTCATCTAAAACTATTTCAAATTGATATCATTAGTAGTTCTGGAGATATCCAGTTGTAACCAACGGACAGACAGACAGACTGAGTCGCACCATAAGGGCTCCTTTTCACCATTTTGGTACGGAACCCTAAAAACGATGACTACAGTTACCTCTCTCAATGGCGCGTGTTGGTTGTATGTATGCACACCAAAGTACCACAGTAAAATTAAATCTAAATTATGAGGTTCTACATCGTAATTTAGATTTTAATTTATTTGCGAAAGTAGTATATAGCGTGGCTACATTCAAATAGAGCTTCATTAGGTAGTAACTTAACTTCAGAATAATATAAGCTTGAACAAACCAACCACCACTACCTACTAATTATATTAATGAGCTGTTCTAACTAAACACCGATCACGTCTCGGTCAATTGAATCGGTATCAATGTCCTAAATGACGTAGTTAATTCAGTTTGTATAGCTTTTGCATTAATTATTTGTTAGTATGTTAGAATAGAATAAATTAACTATGCATGACAAGGCAATTAGTAGGCAAACCAGTCCTAGAAAGACCGTAAGAATCTGAGTAAAAAAGAAACTCAGATAGCCAATTTTTGGCTCCTGAGCTTAATACCAGAATCGCTAAATACCTACCAGATTCGCAAGTTACCAGACTTGCAAAACACCAGATTTGCCATATACCAGATATGCAATATACCAGATATGCCATATACCAGATATGCCATATACCAGATATGTAAAATACCAGAATCTGGTTAAATACTTATACCAGTATACACTAGACTAACACTAGGACGATACCTAAACATCATCATCACTCGCCAGCCCCTATCTCAATTTATCTGTGGTTGGCGCAACATGTATTTTTCTTCCATCCTTCCCTATTAGTCGTCATCTCGGTAGTCAGCCCCTTTCTAACCGTATCATCATTCACACAGTCCAGCGTTCATCGTTTATTTAGTCTTCCGCTACTCTAATGGCGACACCTAAACATTTGCCTAATTAAATATTTCTTCCTTGCAAACTCAAACTCAAAGCGTTTACTTAAATAAAACCATTTAAGTATAGGCCATTTTGAATTGGTTGAAGCTAGTTGTCCATTCCAAAACGTAGATCTCTATACTCAGTCTTTAATTTCCGTGTCAGAATCGACCCGCGACTGCTAATCCCTCAGTCACTGCTACAACCGTACATGATTTTAAAATTTTCTGCGTATTTTCAATTACCTACCTAACAAACAAAAATACTGGAATGAACAGCTGATAGAGAATCCGACCCACAACGAGTAGTACGCCAGTTCGAAAACACATTGGATCGAAAACCGTAATATCGAATGACGTTGTCGCGAACACGCGGATTCGAAAAACTGTTTGAATGGTACGCTAGTGCGAAAGTCTTGATATCGTGGAGTTTCTTGCCGGCTCTTCTCCATAGGAAACGACCAATTGGAACCATGCACCTAGCTTCTGACGTTTCATAAGTGCTCATGTTATTTTATGTGAAATAAAATATTTTGATTTGGACGAGAATTGCCCCTCTGAGGGGCAATTCTCGTAATTTTAAGAACGTTCACAGTCTGATCTCAGTCTCAATCTGTCAAAAAATACTTCTAATTTCCCTACATTTTGACAATTTTTTGACATTTGTTTGTTGCCGAGATGAGACTGCGACTAGATTTTGAACGTTTTAAATTACGAGAGTTGGCCTTCTGATAGATAATCCCAAACACAATAAAGTCAACAGAGAAATCAAACCAAACATAAACCAATCAAATGCAAGCAAACATTTCATAATGAACAGCAGCTCCAACTATTTACAGTGTCGAATCAATAGCTCAGTCGTTGTTGTACAGTCAACAGCAAAAGTAGATGATCAAAATCAGAAATTCAATAATAATGAACGGAGTTCGCGTCAGAACTGTGTGGCGTCGAAGTGGTTCAAAAGTATGTAATTGTAAATTATACCAAACATTTACTACTAGTACAGCTGCCATGTAGCTGCGAACTCCGTTCATTAGTATTGAATTTCTGATTTTGATCATCTACTTTTGCTGTTGACTGTACGAGTAACTAGAGAAAATATTCAACGAACGATCAAATGATTGAATATTTCTATTCACAAACAAAACGTTAACGCTCTTTTAACTGAATGAACTTGAGTAACTACAATAGCTTCAGTGGAGCTGTAATTGGATCTGTTCGTTCGTCTGTTTTGATTCCGTGTTGAGGTAATAATCGTGTTTTTGTTAAAAAGTTCTGAAGGCTTCGCTTTTATACGAGTAAGTTTTGATCTGATATTTATGTTCAAGGCTGTTTTTCTATGATGAGGCTCTCGTAGGAATTCTCGTAGGGACTTACATAATAAGAAGTTTTTATTCTATTTGAATCAATGTACCTTATTATGTAATAACAGCCATACGGATCGATCGATCAGGTTAAGCTTGACGCGGTTGGTTCGTGGATGGTTCGTGGTGGAAAGATCATTAAGCCGTTTGGCCCTCATTAATACTGGCACTTAGCTGCATCCGGTTAGGCTGGAAGCTGACCCCAACATAGTTGGGAAAAGGCTAGGCAGATGATGATGCCTTATTATTTAGTTTAGTTCAGTGACTAACGGACTGAGAACACAGCTTTTTAAACCACTATATTTATAGAAATATTTTTCTATCAATAGGGTAGTTTCCTGGGTAAAAAAATAATAATTATATTTAGTCCGTCAGTTAGATAATCGAAAAATAATGGACACGTATTGTTTCTTTTGTCAATCAAACAAAAAATGACAAAGAAAAAGCGCGTCAAAATTCGGGAGTGGGGGGTCGTGACGCCACGCCATGCTAAAAAATGTAGCAAGGCAAGACAGGCAAGTGACGTCACGCGGAACTTTAACGGGCGATATCTTCATCATTATTTATATAATTGACAAAAGAAAAAATACGGGTCCAATATTTTTTGATAATCTAACTGATGGACTAATTAGAAGTACTAATCAGGAAACTAGCCAATTGTTCGTCTGCCAATATTATGTACCTACAAACTTACTACATATCTAATTTTAATTACCTACCTGTTATAGTAGTATATACCCACCCAGTCTTCAACATCGAATAAAATTTCATTGTCAGTATTTAGCTGTCCTCCAAAAAAAATAAACAGGTAGGTATGTTTACTTATTTATTTATCCAAAACCCTTTGGTATTTCACCTAACGAGCATGAGAACTAAAAGGAGCCAATAAGCATAGTTTGTCGTCCAGATTCCAAAGGGACCCGGCATGTAGGCGGGGCGGGTACCCGCTCCTAGAATTTCAGCCATTTGTCCTGTGAACGGCTCCGAACAAAAACACTAACGACTCGTCAAAATAAAGGAATCTTTGAACGATTTGAATTTGGAAAGCAAAAGATGGCTGAGGTTTTACCACTGGCTGAATAGAGGACTGACTGCTTCGAAAACTGTGTGTGGAGAATGTTTTGTGAGTTTATAAATTGTAGTTAGTCTTTGAGCCTCATAAAAAAATATTGTTCTACTGTTCTATGGTTTTTAACACGATTTTAAATTTTATTTTAGCTTCACTTGTAACTAACAAACAAATAATGTAATAAAATCTTGGAAGTTAATTTTAATCTACTTCTAATTGTTGTGATACTTCTTATGTACCTATATGAAGTTTGGATGACAAAATTATAATATGGAAATTTAGAGCTGATCTGATGATGGAGCCAGAAGGTGGATAATGGAACTCTTCAGTGGCTGGCTGCTAGTAAACCTCTCGAATTTGGGGTTATTTGATTCGTTGTGATGAATCTTAGAATGTATGTATGTATGTAGTTCGGATGACACAACTATAGTTTGGTATATTGGAGCTAATCTGATGATGTAGCCAGGAGTTGGATAGTGCTTCGGTGGCTCTTAGCAAACCGGTCAAGTCATAACTACGTTGACTTCTACTTATTAACTCAATGAAGAATATACTAGGTACACTAGGCCAGAATTTTCAAACACCAGACAACTTTATCGGAGGAATAATTTTGAATTTTTGACAGTTCTTCCATACAAAAACTGTCAGATGTCAATTTTATTCCACGAATAAAAATTATCGGTCGATTGAAAAATCAGCCCTAATATACATGCATACAAAATTTCAGCTCAATTGGAAACCGGGAAGTGGATCAAATTTAACTTGCAAGATATGATTACAGACAGACAGACAACGGGACAGGTGAAACTAAATAAAAGCTTGTAAAAAGTAAAATTATGTTGTTTAAAAACGTTTTTAAGTAATTATTTTATTTAGTTAATAATAATTAATTATAACCCAGCTGTTTATTACTACAATACTGCTAGTAGTGAGTTAAAGTTCTACTCATTTAATAGTCTTTCAATAATTTTATGATAAGTCACAGCAAAGAACCTTTCAAATACATACATATATGTTTAACGATATTTCTTTTCACTAGGCATAATTTTGTTTCCGTTACCTTTTCTTTCTGAATCTCGCTCAGGCCCTCAGAAGAAAATAATGCCTGGATTTTAAAAGTAGAACGCATTCGGGGATTTACTCACTAAACGACAAAAGCTCTTAAGCCTTTTGTTTTTAGGGATCTCAAGAATCTATACCTACTTAGAAAACTATGTAACACTAGTATTTTAATTGAGCTTTTAGACGAATAAGGTTCTACCTAAGGTCGTCTGTGGTTTATCCAACAAGACACGTGTAATATATCCTAAATTAGATAGATGTTCCGAGAAACATGAATATATTTTATTCTAGGTATCTAATGTTTAACTTCTAAACTTATACATACTTAGGTACTAACGTAAAATACACAAGGGTTATTTCACCTTTGACATTACAGAATAAGGTCTATTTTATCAAAGTCTATTAAATAATAATAAACTAGTAACGACCCAAAATTAAGGCACAGTTAGCTAGGTAACCCGGAGGAGGTTTATATTTAAACACATAACATCAATATTCCCCAAAGGGTTATGCAGAGGTGCAGCTATTGTACAGACGCCAGCAGGTCAAGCTATCCGAAACTGTAAAATTTTCCCAAACAACCTTGAACCTTAATGCTTGACCGATAAAGTTGTAAATCTTTTAAAGGAATTTGACAGGTTGCAGTAGCTTGATGTGCTGGCGTCTGTACACCCACATTTCGCCAGTTCATGTCCTATATATTAGGCGGCGACTCTATTGCCATAAACCGGGCTTAAATCCAGATCCAAAATGCAGGGCTGCTACTGAAGAATTCCAGTTTGCCCGACCCGGGAATCGAACAAACGACCTCGTGCTCAGCAGCAGTGCTTGCGACTACTAGACCAAGCGAGGCGGTTTATGTTCAATTTATCCAAAATATGGCATGGTATTACACACCTTTTACAATAAAGTAGCTACCAATGTCAAACGCCTAGATGAACAGATATAATTAACAAAAATATTATGGCATATGACACTTTTATGGAATTAAAACTCCATGGGACATTGGTACTACTTACTCTAATTTAAATACCTACATAAATATCAATAGCATTAATATCAAAATTTATTACAATAATCTTCTATTAACAGCTTTAATAACCCATAACTCAATACTTAACGATTAGTTTCAATGCTACCCACGATAATATCTTAGGACCCACCCACACGGTACCCAAAATATGTCCCAACCTTTATCTAAATCATCGAATCAAATTATACGTCGTGGTACCTTTATGTCTATGATCTAAAACAAGAGGGACTCCCGACTGGGCGCACCTCTAATTGGTTCGGCCTGGGACATTTAGACTCAGCAGGTATTCGGCCGCAGTGTCACCTTTCACTTTGTTTGCGATTAATATGCGGCCAAAAGTATTCCTATAGTTTATTGGTATTGTCTGTTCCTTGCTCTTAGTGTGGTCTGTATGAGGTCACCATACTACCACTTTACTTGTGGGTTTTTGAGGAATTATTTTGAGAGGACGTCCCTTTTTCACTATCGCGTCAGCGTCATAAAAATCCGACTGCCAGTGATGTAGATGCCAACAGCCATTAATTAGTTTAACTTTCATTATCATCGTGTACCTAGCCATTTCCCAAATATATTGGGGTCGGCTTCCACTCTAACCGGGTGCAGCTGAATACCAGTATTTTACATAGAACGACTGCCTATCTGACCTCCAGAACCCAGCAGTTATTTGGTAATACAATACCCTTGGCAAGACTGGTTGGACTTTCGAGCTTCTGACGACGCGTAACGACTGCCAAATATCCACGAATGACAGCCGGGACCAACTGCTTCATGTGCTTTTCGAGACAAGGAGGGCTTTTGATATATAAAGATGGTCTACGGACCAACCACGGCAAGCCTTACCTGATCGATCGACCCGGTCGGCTGTTATTACTAAGCCACAAGCCCCTCTAATCTCCAATTAATTTTACTTTGATTTTAAATAAACTGTTTTGAATAAAACGAATGGATTCGGTTAGTTAGTTATAAGTACTTTGAGGACAAATACAGAGCTGAAAAGCATTTTTTAATACCTAACCAATACGAACACAACAATGATTGTTGCTTCATAAACTAGCTTCAAGAAACACCGCCAGTGCCAAAGTACTGTTAATCCCAAAAAAATAACCACGGCATCGTCTACATACATTACCTCTATCGAAATAATCAAATTAACATCAGTAAATTAAATCCCAACAATATCATGTCACAGCAACTGTCGGACTAACGTCATTTTAATCCAAATCCTCTTAGTAAGTTCGGAACCAGTTTAATGGAACGTACAGACGCCAGCAGGTCAAGCTACCCGAAACTATCAAATTTTCCCAATCAACCTTGAACCTTAATACTTTAGCGATAAAGCTGAAAATTTATTAAAGAAATTTGACAGATTGTAGTAGCTTGACGTGCTGGCGTCTGTACATACCTCTTATAAAGTGTAACGAAAAATTTCTTTTTAATGCGATTAACACGCCGCAACTTATTATGTAGGCTGTGGTAATTAAAATATATGGATTTATTATTCGTGAACTGTCAATCAGGGATTTTGTGTTAAGAAACAGGGGTCGAGGATTAATTCTGGGATAGTTTCAATTTTTAGTTCAATGCATTTTAGCAGATCGAAGTAACTGACTATTCGGTTTTGTAGTCGCAAGTGCGACTGCTGGTCAGAAAGACTTGCACCCTAATTTCGTAACATACTTTACAACAACACAAAAGGATAAATTCGATACAGGAGAAATTCCTAGTGTGGGGCAACGTTAATTAAAAAAAAAAATATCACAATCCGGGGCTTTTAAAGGAAATTCCTGGTCCATTGCTTCATTGGTTCGAACATTTTAATAATAATAATAATTTATTTTCGCTCTCAAAGTACAACAAAAAACTTAATCTATGTACAGTACAATTTAATAAGGTATTTGATGGTTGTACAGCAGCACGTAATTGATGATCTACCAACTCCCAAACTAAGTCAAGCTTGTATTTTGGGAGTTAGTGGTTCTTAAGATGCTGGGCTTACCATAGACACAACCTTGTAGCCTAGAAATTGACTTCCAACACTTTACAGTAAAAAAAAAAAAATTGTTTAAATTTTTGATGCATGCAATACAATGAGAAATAAATTATGGCATCTATGTTATCTAAAAATACAAATAAAAAGAAAGAGAAATATAATATAGCTTCACATCGACAAAAAATTTATGTTTTACCTACTTTTTTATTTTTTCTGCTCAACAACGCAAATAACGCAATGAACGTGATTGAACTGTCAAAATGTAAGGCATTGCCATCGATTGATATTGTATGTGTGTTACGCAATTAGGTACCCCGCTGCGTTCGATCGATATAATCATGCATGTTATTGGGTGTTTCAAGTATGATTTTTTCTTAATCTGGGGCGGTATGTGTGCAAATGGATACACATGTATTTTAATTTAAATATTGCAACTGTTGGCAATTTGCCGTGGAGTCGATAAGCTGCACAGCGATTTAGTATTCTTTTTTTCAATTAGAATTTTATTACTTTTTTAATTAAAATTGGTATTGCTGTTGTTGTGTAATTTTCATTTGGGTAAGTAAATTACTTTTTTAGATTAAACGCTGTTTATTTGTCGTTTCTCGTAAATATCATGTTGTATTTGCTACACTAACCTACTTACCTATCATTAGGGTTACTGAATGAGGTTTCATTTGGGGTTTTTTTTCACATCGACTGTAAAGTATAATTCTTCTAGCACTATTTTATCATATTTAATATACCGTACGTCTTTCATACACCAAATGTAGGTTCTTACATAAGACCGTTCATGTCTGCAGGATGCGACTCCTGCAATACCTCGGGTATTGTAGATGTCCAATTGTCGATAGGTGGCGGTGACCATACCATACGCCCAGTATAGTGATTTACCGTTATAGATTTACTTATACGAGGTGTCTATGGGTCAATTTATCTTTTTAATCTTTGTTTTTTTTTTTGTTTCTCCTGTTTTTGATGTTTTTTTTTTTATTATTTGTATTGTGTCTTTTGTTGCACTGAATAAACGTTTTATCTATCATACCATACGGTAGTGACCACTATCATAAGGCGAGAGGGCAACTATTTTTTTTCCATTCAATTCCAAAAAGTTTTTGAACAGTAAAAACCGTCCTAAACTTTTTGTTTTCTGCATAAGCCCTAAGCTTTTATAAGCAAATTAACTTCAATCTTCTACACTAAATCGTATCTTTTATAACTCAATCAAAGTACTAAGCGTTATTGCATCCACAATAAACAGATCACCGTCACTTGGTGCAAATTCGTATAAATTGGATAATAGTCGGGACGGGCCGGATCGGGCCGGACGTCACCAATCTGTCCATTGCCGCAAGTGCGGATAAGTGGCGTGTAATGTATCGTTTTAATGCGGTAATGTACGACATCCGATACGAAAATGTTTTCCCACAATGTTGTTTTGGAGACACTGTTTGGATAGTACGGGTAAGATTAAGGTTTTCCGTTTGTTTTAGAACGTCGTTGCTATCGAACGAGTTGCTGGCGAAAGCGCATGAAATTAGGTAAGTATTTTTTCAGATTGGGCTGGCAGACGGCATATGGAATGGCGTAGAGAGATTTTAAATCGTCTATGTACTTTGTTATTTTATCACATTTTTCATGGACTATTAACAAGACTATTTAATAAGATAGCCTTCTACATCAGATACCGGAATTCCTGCATTGGCTCATAATACCAATCCATAAAGGGTACTTGCTGATGAGTCTTTCCAGCATAGCTATTTACAACCACTCGATACTCTTCCGTACCGTATCGAACATCAATCAATTTTATCGTTTGAGTCCTCTAAACGCTGTTTACAATTTCAAAACCCGAATATTTAGGCAGTTTAAGGGCTGATTTCCATCGCCAGATAACTTTTATTCGAGGAATAAAATTGACGTTTGATAGATTTTGTATGGAAAAACTGTCAAAAATTCAAAATTATTCTTCGGATAAAATTATCTGGCGTTGGAAAAATCAGCCCTAAATAAAATAGACGACCATTCTTCGGATAGCTATTTGCTGTTGCAACGAAAATCAAGTTATCGAATTGTGTCACTTCCGATACGATAGCTTGTCGTATGGTTGTGAATAGCTATGCTGATTTGAAAAATAAAATGCACCAAAGCTCATACCTAAGGAATTAAACGTTTTTTTTTTCAAGATCAGTTAAGACCACCTCACTACCTAATGACACTTTTAAGAAGCTATCAATCAAACTTCAACTTTAGAGCTGAAGATATTTAAGACATACAGACGTTTAGTGTCCTCTTTATTAAACACTTAAGCACAGTAGCACCTGTGTACATGATCATAAGATGGACATACCACTACTAATGCCCGTTTAAGTGCATCTAATGATCAAACACACTCACTTACAAACAGATACATGAGTGTATGTGAGTGTATCGGCTCCTCGTGAGCCGTGCAAGTTGAAAGAGTCAATTGAGTGAATGGGGGAGCTAAGTAATGCTTTGTATTTGCCACTTCTGTTCAATACAGCCTAATAGGATGGCATAAAATACACAATAAAATCTAAACTGCAGTTTGGGAAGTTCCTTAAAGCATAATAAGCCTATAATGTTCCCACTGCTGGGACACAGCTGGCCTTCTCTCTTCGAGAGGAAGTGGGCTATTATCCACCACACGGGCTCAGTGCATGTTGGGAGAGGTCACATGTCTTCGAATGTTCGGTTCTAGGACATGCCGGTTACCTCACGATGTTTTCCTTCACCGTTTGAAAGTTCCTAAAACTTATAAACTGGAACTATGTCCACTACAGTCAACTGTACAGGACAGCGACTTTATTTCAAAGCAGTTAGGATTGATTTCGTAGTTAAAGTGTTACCACTGACGACCATAATTTCACTTGGATCCATAATAATTTAATTATGAATTGTCCCCATAATAATATTTCAAAGTCTAATAAATTGATCTAAGCTTTGTGTCGAAGTCTCTGTGACTGAAAAAGGAACCAACTTTATTTTTACAGTGAATGCGTCTTCGACAGAATGTCGAATGTCTTTTAGGAAATAAGAAAAGAAGCCGTTTAGTTCCAGGGAAAGAAAAAAGATCGCAATACCAACAGTTTCCCACTCAGCAAAATGTTCACCAGTAATTTCCTCCTCTGTTCATAAAAAAAAATACTGCAATCAATGTATCCAATAATACCATTTAGCAACAGTTTCAATTACGATGAAAAGCAAACATTTGATAAAGCTTCTAACTAAGAACATATAAAATGTATACAATGTGTAAGCACTCGTACCCACGACTGATTTATTATCGCGCACTGGATTTTCAACTCACTGCTTAGCGCTGAGAGTTGAAAATTCACCAGTGTATTTTTTGACACGCTGGGATGCGCTCTTTTTGGATTCTCAACCTTCGGCTCAACACCGAGAGTAGAAAAACCAGTGGGCAATAAAAAGTCACCGCGTTAAAAATTTGCCCCTGCGTACCTGGCTCATACATACGATCAATCAATCAAACAAATAATCAGCTTAGCCTTTTGCAGTCCACTGCTAGATAGTCCTCTCCCAGGCCACAACATATTCCCTCCGCCTTCAGTATCCACTCTGCCCCAGCCACCTTTTAAAGGTCGTCGGTCCATCTAGCTAGGGGGCCATACGTAGATCACATCTAAAAACGAAAAAATAAGTTAAATAAGAGCATTCCCTTAATCACATAACATGTGAATGTTTTAGATTATGTTTATGTTACATAGTGTAATCCATTTGTAAAGTTACGTGTAATGCTGACAAAAAACACTGAGAATCACGCAAAAACTATCAAGCTTATTTTTATGAAACCTTCACCGCTATAAAGATAATTAAATTATTTATCTTTTAGAAGACGTGTTTTACGTAACTAGGCTAAGCTATTTAATAATAATACACTCGAGAGCAATGAATCCGGGTCACTTGAAGAATCCTAAAAATCTCGGAAACTAAAAATGCTAGGTTAATGCAATAAATTGTATTTAATAGACAATGTAATACTCCTTAAATGAAGGTATTACAACTTCTTAGTTATTGTAAAGTTATATCATAAAAAAATCAAATTTGAAAAAGGGCCACTTTCGTAGATGGAACTACGAAATTACAGCATTTGGTTTTGCTTTTGTTTGTAATCTGTCATTTATGTGGGTACATAAACCATGTTGATAGTGCTCTATATTCATTATTCAAGCTGAAATTATGTCGCTTACGCCTGAAGAATGCACCAGAATACTTACAATGCTGGAAACCGGCCGGAGTCAGCGCGATACAGCCAGGACTGTCGGTGTGTCGCTGTCAACAGTACAAAGAGTTCTCCGACGTTACAAAGAAACTGGTTCTAACCTACGCAGACCAGGAACGGGCAGAACCAGGTGTACCACAGCACGAGAAGACCGATACTTGGTGAACACCATGCTTCGAAATCGCTCTCTCACAGGAACTGAACTCACAAATCAGTTTCGACGCCTCGGAGGAAGTAACCCAAGTGCATGGACAGTAAGACGTCGGCTTGCTGAATCTAACTTAAAACCCCTTAGACCTGCAAACGGCCCTAAACTGGAGCGTGGGCATCGTATTTCAAGACTAAGATATGCCCAGAGCCACGTAAATTGGAGTATTGAAGATTGGTCAAAAGTTATGTTCTCCGACGAATCAAAATTTATGCTCTACAAGCACGATGGAAGACACAGAGTGTATCGAAGACCAGGGGAAAGATTCAAGCAAGCATGCATCGAAGAAAAAGTAGCCTACGGTGGTGGGTCTGTACTTGTGTGGGCCGGAATTTCTTCTGAAAGTCGCACAGAGCTGGTGATCATAGAAAACGGCTCTTTAACTAGCGTAAGATATGTGGAAGAAATCCTCAATGATCACGTTGGTCCATTTATGGTCAATTTAGGTGAGGATGCTATATTTATGCATGACAATGCCCGACCTCATACAGGTAGGATTGTGAATGACTACCTTCAAGAGATGAACATTACTCGTATGGAGTGGCCAGCGCGCAGCCCGGATATCAACCCGATCGAGCATGCTTGGGACGAGCTAGGCAGATGCGTAAAACAACGAAACCCTCCCCCAATCACGCTTCGTGAGCTCAAAATTGCTCTCACAGAGGAATGGGAGAATATTCCCCAAAATCGTATAAGGAACTTGGTGTACAGCATGCCAAACCGCGTAAACGCAGTAATGGAAGCACGAGGAGGCAATACGAAGTATTAAAATTCAAGAAAATCGTAATAAAGTTCAAAAATTTCATGTTTCCTATTTTTGTTTTAAGGAGAGATCAGCAGTTTTTTCTTTATGTAATTTTGTGTTAATAAAATGTATGGTGACTCATATTTTTTTTACTTTCATTTAAGGAGTATTACATTGTCTATTAAATAAAATTTATTGCATTAACCTATCATTTTTAGTTTCCGAGATTTTTAACATTCTTTAAGTGACCCGGATTCATTGCTCTCGAGTGTAGTATCTATGTTAAAAACAAATAACTGTACACTCACGAGCACCAATATGTCAACACTTGGCAAATTTCAATTGTGATTTTTTCGTGAAATAACGAATGCAACGTTGAAATACGACACATTACATAAACCTATAGGTTCGAAAATGCTATGTTCGTAACAACATAAAATTTCATAAAAAAATAAAGGAGTAAATCGCTTTTGAATAAAGCCGAGTGTATACCTACATACTTTTGTTCGTTACAACTGTACGCGTATATTACTAAATGTAACTTGTTTGTAGACGCCTTAATAAAACCTATCCTACTTCTTACTAATATTAGAAACGTGGAAGTTTGTGTGGATGGATGGATGGATGGATGTTTGTTACTCTTTCACGTAAAAACGACTAAACGGATTTGGATGAAATTTGGCACACAGATGGTTTATAAGCAGGATTAACATATAGGATACTTTTTATCCCGATATTCACGCGGGATTGAAACTTATGCGCTTGAAACCGTGGGGCGCAGCTAGTAAATAAATAAATACGTTCGTTCGTTTGTTTACATACATACCTACGTTCTATAGTTTATAACACTCTCTACAGTACGTGGTCGTCACGCGATCAAAGTTTCGTCTAGTCATGTTTAGACATTACAGCAATTTGGCTTTATTAGGTTTTTTTTACGAGCAATTTAAAGCTAGATAATACATTAATGGTCAGCTTTTACGGTGAAATTGATCCATTAATATGGAATGGTACTTTCTAAGTTAGTAGTGTAGGTGGATCCTCCTCCTATTCTATCCTATTTTTACGTTTTTACAAGCTTTTATTTAACTTGCGATATATGTATGTATGTAACTATGTTTGTTCGGGTGGAATCTTGCAACTCAATTTTGAAGCAGATATCTTCAACCGATTGTGCTGAAATTTTGCATGCATGTGTAAATCGAATGACAATGCAAAATGATTATAACATGGAGCTGATCTGATGATGGAACCGGAAGGTGGCTATAGGAACTCGGTAGTTAAGCGACACAACCCCGTCCAGTTTGGACTCGTTTGATCCGTCTTGACGAGAAGTTTGGTACTAGATGGTAACCAAGGCCTAATGATGGAGCTGGAAGATGGCCATAGGAACTCGGTAATTAAACGAAATAACCCCATCGAGTTTGGGCTCGTTTGATTCGTCTTGACGAGTACTTTGGTGCAAAATGGTAACCACGGACTAAAGATGAACAGGTAGCTTAAGTGCAGTAAACGCATATAACAGAAAAACACTGCTACGCGCTAGAAACTACGCCGTAGTCAATCTCGCATCAAAAATACTAAAAAGTTAAAAATAAAATTAAAAGAAAAAAAAACTTTTTAAAAGCAAGTTTTTATTACTTATTAAAGTTAAAAATAATTTAAACCTGATAAGAAATAAATAAATGCGTGTAACATTTTGATAGAACATTAAAGAACATTTAGAACACAATGTAACACGCTTTTATTTATTTTTTATCAGGTTTAAATTATTTTTAACTTTTTAGTCCTTTTTATTAATAAGTAATAAAAGCTTGTTTTTTAAAATTTTTTTTTTTTTCTTTTAATTGTAAACTATAAAAAGGACATTATCTTTCACTATATACCCAAAAGAAGTAATCAAACAAAAATAACAGAAAGAAAGAAAATAATGTACATTTATTTAGCACGAACTAAAAGACACATAATATCAGATACATACATCATATAAAAACAAATAAAAAGTGAAAAGTCCGGAGTAAGAAACTAGTAGGAGAGTGTGCCTCACGGCTGCCCCAAAAAGGCTCAGTTCAGCAAAAATGCCAGATAGTGCCTGACGCTGATTTTCAACTGGACTGGAAAATTAATCCTCTATTCATTCTAAAAGGACTTCAAATCGTATTTATTTATGTAACTATTTATACAAATAATAATATAAAAAGAAAAAAAACGTACAAAGGTGAAGCTTATTTCTAAAGAATTCTCTTCCAGCATACTTGTTATAGGAAAGCAGGATGGCGGAGTTGTACACACCGTGTGTGTGAGTAGGAGGGAAAATAAAATACATAAAATCCAAAACAATTCACATACTACATAATCAGCCGAAAATGTTCCCACTGCTGGGACACAGGCCTCCTCTCTTCGAGAGGGAGTGGGCTGTATTCCGCCACTCCGGCCCAGTGCGAGCTGGTAGATGTCACATGAATTGGATTTTTTTTTGGAATTGAAATTTGAAAAATTTGAATTTTTGGTTCTAGGACATGCCAATTTCTTTACGATGTTTTACTTCACACCGTTTTCAGAGCAACGGTGATGAAATGATTTACACAAAGTAAAACGCCTGCCTGGGTTCGAACCACGACATACATCTCGCAAGTCGAGGCCTTTACCTCTGGACATCACTGCTTCCGTACTAATGTTTATTAAATTCTGTGGCTTTTGTGTAGAAGTCTCCCACAATTTAGCGAATGCCACGTACTATAATAAACTATCAAATATCGTAAAAGGGACTCTTGTTACTAGAGTAAAGTGTTAGAGATAGATGGGCATCTGTCTCTGACACTATTTACATTTACGTCAAGTGTCCAAATGTCCCACAAATTGCTTTGTCTCAAAAAAACCTAATCGCCTAGATGAGAACTAGAAAAAGTATTATTACACAGTACAGTAAAACGGGGTGAATAGGGATGCAGGGGTAAATCGGGACGAAACTTTAAAATGGATTTGTACAGTCACCGTCAAAAATATCGGGACGAACAGACTGTTCAAAATGATCTCAACAACTAAGAAAATAAAACTTTATGTCAACTGGATTAAGTTCTTTTCAAAATGACAGTTGTCGTGTACTGTCTTCATTCTGAAACACTCCTTATGTCATTAAGTTAATATTTCATTTTCATAGTTGTTAAGATAATTTTGAACAGTCTGTTCGTCCCGATATTATTGACGCTGACTGTACTTTAAAATAATATAGTTTGTTGCTAACAAAGACACTTAATCTTTAATTAAAAAGCTGTAAACCCATTAACCCGTTTGCGGATATTAATATTAGTGGTTTTGCCGCCATTATTAGGCGTAGATGCGCATCCCTGATGACGCGTGTTCGCGACGGCACCAATAGTATTCTCAGTGTGTTCGCAGATCGGTGGGATTCCCCGATGTTGCGGAGGTGGATGCAGCTTCACGCTGAGTTTTAATTGTATGTACAACTGTGTCTGTAACCTACTAACACTAGACGTTAAGTAAAATTGTTACTAACCCTATGGACTCCTGTATGAAATAAAAAGTTTCTATTCTATTAGAGTAATTTACAAAAAAAAAATGTATATAAGTAGTTTATCAGCCATCTTGTTACCATAACACAAGCATTAGGTTGCTTAGCTTGGGACTAGATGGCGCTGTGTGAAATGTCCAAGGATATTATTATTATTATTTATTTCTGGCAACGAACTATATTATTTCAACGTTAAAACTCATTTTGAAGTTTCGTCCCGATTCACCCCTGCATCCCTATTCACCCCGTTTTACGGTACTCCCTAACCGAATAAATAACCTAATCTAATAACAGTCCATAAGCGACACACAGTTGTTAATAAAAGCTTATTTTTAATATTACTGTAAAGGTCAGCGGGGTACATAATTGCGTAGCACACCATCAGTAGCAATGGCTTTGATTTTGACAGTTTAACAACATCCATTGCGTTATTTACGTTGTGGGGCAGACAAATTTTTCGCACATATGAAGCAATGGATTAGCAATATGCTTCAAATGATTCAGATTGAGATAGATAGTGTGTTACACAGATAGGATGCAGCACCCTAATTGCGTAACACACGATTAATCTGAATCTGAATAATTTTGAACCAAATTGCTAATCCATTGCTTCATAAGTTCGAAAAATTGGTCTGCTAAACACGTAAATAACGCAATGAACGTTGTTGAACTGTCAAAATGAAATCGATTCCGATCGATCGTGTGTTACGTTACGTTCATGGTTTTCTTCAGATTGACCTAGATCTGGCAAAAATCTGTAACTTATGTGGCTGTAAAGCTGTGGTTTTCTATAAGAGCAGTGGCCGCCACGCCACATAGCGACTGCAATTTACCGGTGCATGATGTCACTGAAACTTATTATTGAAAGTAATTTGTTGTGTTTTCCTAGAGAGCGTTTTTGACACCATAAAGTCAAACCCCGCTACCATAATTTTCATGACAGCCGTCACTGCGACCGTCATGTGGCGGCCACCGCTCTTCTTAAAAACCGTAGCTTAACGGCCTCAAGATCAACGCGCCTTTACCGGCCGAAGTAAATCAACTCAACAGCCTCATTGTTTTGGGTATGTGCAAGCATCCGGTCACACCAATCTAACGCAAGTTTTTCTGCTAAGATTGATCGCTATGACAACACAACACACACACACAAGAAAACAACACACAAAATCCCCAAAAAAACAAAGATAAAACAAAGAAAACCAGAAATAATTTTCTAATGATAAATATGATAATTATGTTAGGGTAAGGACTTCTAAGGGTCCATTCCTTTAGAAGTATTTACCCTAGTCCTTAGCTTAGTCCAGCAGTCTCACTTTCACCACAAAACCAAACAAACCAAGCTGTAATTGTTTCCCAAAAGACCCGTAACAGTAACCTTAATACATTTTTAATCTGATCATAAACGGCGATTACGTACGTAACAACTTTCTGAGAAACGTAGTAGCGTAATAATTTCAATTACAAACTTCAACGAACATGATCTGAAATTATAAGGTGATTTTGTTTAATTAAGATATATTCGAGTTTTATTAACCTTGACAGAGACACATTAATCTATCACCCGTATACAATCCTGAGACTGTGATTACTCTGACTAATTAATTGGCAAAGCAAGTATAGGTCCTTATTAACTCATTCTCAAACTCAAAGCATTTATTTAAATTAAACCATTTTACAGGCTTTTGTATTTCCAAGAATTCGATCAGTCAAAAATATGAAGCTAGTTGCCCATTCCAAAGTGTAGTTGCTGAAAATTAGAATAAAAAACAACAAGTTTTTTTTTTTGTTGGAGTCTAGTTGACAAGCGGGAATAAATATAAATATAAAGACGTAAATTCATTCTAGAAATAATTATGAATGTAGCAAACTGATTGTTTAATTTACTCATCCCGCTACGGAGAGCTCGCAAGAGCGCTCATAGTACCTCTATGAGCGCTCTTGCGAGCTCTCCGTTTTATTTATATTTATTCCCGCTTGTCAACTAGACTCCAACAAAAAAAAAAACTTGTTGTTTTTTATTCTAATTTTCAGCAACTTTAAACGGACTCGCGAAGGTTGCATGTAAGCACCAAATAGACTTCAATCTTTATCAACTCCATGGACACTCTTTTAATCATATTCATTTTATTTTACAAACTACTCGTATAATAGTTCTGTTCATAAAATCCCTTCGTTAAACAACCATCGAATAATTCAATTAATTGAAGCTTGTCCAAGCATAAAAATAATAAAGTCTTACAAGATCAGATATAAAAACGGTCCACTGAACTTCATAGCACGGTTCAATACTAAATAATAGTTAAGTTTTGACATAAATCTAGGTTAAACAAGCGGAATTGATGTGTTGATACCATCTGTCTGTACAAGACTTTCGAAATTTATGTGCTGCAGATAAAATCAGTGTTGCTTTATTTCGAAATTGATGGACTTTTTGAGATTGATTATTAGACGTGTGTTAGTTGATTCTAAATAATGTATCCGTTCTGATTGTAGCAACGTTTGTTTCTGGAAGTAAATTGATATTTGCATCATGAGAACCAGTCACCCAGAAAGTGTTCAATTAAGTTGTGTTATGATTAAAAGACCTTACTTGAGGTGAGGTTATCAATATCATAGTTAGGTATATGAAGTGCCTTCTCCAAGACTTTCAAGTAGACAGTTACTTATGCTGTTTTTTACCAGCATTGTCTTGGGTTTGCAACAAAATCAGTAAATAAAACTTTCATGTTGTCATTTAGCTTTGTCCTTCCTCTTTCGCATCGATACCGGCCGATTGGTTCGGGTTGAAGGAAAAAAAGTAAATCATATAACATAAACATCACGCCTGTATTTTGCAAAGGGTTAGGCAGATTTGCACTTATACAGGGTGGCAGGGACATCGACGCGCACACTGTAACCATGGATTCAGTACATGAGTTGAGGCAATAGAAATTTTTCGTCCGTTATCAAAAAAAAATCTTCTGTTTTATAGAAAAGTGTAATACCTACGAGGTCAAAACGTATGGAACAGAAATATTTTTTTTTAATAACCGACGAAAAGTTTCGACGCTATGTGGTCCAAACTCATGTGCTGAATCCATGGTTACAGTTTGCGCGTTGATGTCCCTGCCACCCTGTATGTACATTTCGCCAAATATGTCCTCCGAGTAACAGGAAGCGAGCCTACTGCCATCAATCGGGCACAAATCCAGACTTCAGGCTGCTACTCAGAAATTCCAGATTGAAAAACCCAAGAACACTGCCCGAGCCGGGAATCAAAACCAGGACCTTATGCTCAGCAGTCAGAAGAAACTCAACACTTAATGTGTGGCAGACACCAAAAAATTCACCACAATCTAGAGTCGTAATTGCAGAAATTACAAATAACGGAACATAATATCCATTGGCAATTACCTACGGAATTAGTGATGGACACCGTTCGGCATTGAGCACAACTTACAAGTAGCGCTTTTGTTCAAACACTTTCACAATTGAGGGCTATCGATAAAAATAGTCGGCTTATTATTGTTCCCACGCTGCATCGGCATTGGCGTGTGCGATGCTCATTACAACATGCTTCCGCAATTAGTGATAGGCTCTGGGCTTTCTCACTGTTCAATGCTCGATTATTTGTGCTGATACATGCGTGTGTTTCAGAAAATGAAGGTGCTCTTTCGAATTATTGTTTAGATGTTTATTTTCGTTCATCTGGAAGTTCAAAAGTCAAGAGTTTATATACGTACGTCGATGTTTCGACATAAAAGAGTCTCTAAGTAAAGGTCTGAAATATCCTCATATAGAGAATCTGCTAAATAAACAATAGTTCGACCGAAAAAAGAAAATATAATGTATGTTTTTCAACAGCCAAAGGCCCTATTGAAACTAAAAGTAATAAAATATTTTGATCACATACAAATACCTAGTCGTTTTTCTAGCAAGTCTAGAAACTGTGTGTGTCAAAACAGATGTATTCAAAATTACATTTTATGGCAATGATACGAGCTTTGCACATGTCTGGAATAATATTTAAAAAACCAGGCGTCATCGTGGGTATGTCCTACAATAACCTCGAGATAGTTGTCGATACTATTGTAAATCGTTAATCGTATAGCAATAATACTTTTGTTGTCCTTTCTGCTACTAAGTTCGTAATGTGATCACTATTTCCTAGCTGTATTGGTGTAATAAAGATCAAAATTGCTTACCTTTGCTATGTTTCATCTAATAAGGATGAATTTTCGAGAGCAATGAACTGCAACATCTACTTTACCTTCACAATAACACCACCTTGCAACTTAAACCTTTCTTTGAAAATCGCTGCGGTCAGACGGCATTTACTTCACTGAAAACCACAAAGCCACATTATGGATGAAGCTACTGGCCGCATGCTTTGTTATGAACAAGTTACTGTGTCTGAATCAGGCGAAGCTGGATAGAAGAAAAACCCACCTGACAAGAAATGAATAAGTAAAATATCAAAATTTAAAAAACCGACCGACCAAACGTGACGGTTAAGTTTCGTTCACTGTTCACAAAGAACGCAAAGTGCACCTAAAGAAGTTTCCACTTCAAAAATTTCCGTGACCATCATCGTCATCTACCTAGCCTTTTTCCAACTATGTTGGGGTCGGCTTCTAATCTAACCAGATGCACCTGAATACCAGTATTTTATATGGAGTGACTGCCCAGCTGCCTCCACAACCAATTGGGTTGTGGAGACTCTCAAACCCCGACCGTATGCTATCAAAAATGTAAATTCTCATCAGCTTTCTTTATAGTACCTACTTACCTAAAAAGCTATAGTCCGTATAACCAAATGACCCTAAAACTTGTATCGGTGACATTGCAATACAAAACAGGCCCGCCCACAGCGACCTTTTTAAATTTCATGGCTTTATTCAGAAGTAAATTGGTCATAACTAATTAATGAGATACCAGAACTGTTGGCTTAGCCGAACCACTTTTAATTGGGATTCCTCTAAGCCGATCGGGAAACGGTTATTATACGGAATCGATTTTTTGTTGAATGACGTCAATGCTTGATTTATAAGATCTTGTTTTGGATTTTGTATTATTTCTTCAAGGTATGTTTATAAAGATCTGAAGAACAATCATTTATTGATCTTTCGTCCATTTACATAGTTGCAATTTTATCTCAACGACAATCAATGTCAAAAACTAGTTTAAAATGTAACGAAATTAGCGGAAATTAGAGGTATTTTTGACACATTGAGACTGAGATCAGACCGTGAACGTTTTTAAGATTACGGGAATTATCGTGTAGTGTAATAGGGGTTTAAGCCACGCAGCCCTATCCTGCGTGGCTTGAACACCTTATTTAGGGCCCGATATTTAGATGATGTGGTTTTTGAATAGGGATCGTTCCTCCCATTCTCTTATTACACCATCCCGATTTAAGAAAAGCGTCCCTGAATATCGCGTAGTGAAATAAGGCTTTTAGTTTGAATAATGGAATTAGTAGGTACTAAATATTGGTTTGAATAGAGGTAACTTGTCGTAGACGATCGTAGATGACGTCACTCTGCTCCATTGTCCATCATTGCCAAACCTGTGACATTGAACTGACAGGTTATGACAATGTTATTAATATGTAAATAAATTAGGAGTAAATATAATTTATAAACGGGTTTCTAAATTATGAAATGAAATATTACCATTTAGTTTTGATTTAGATATAACCCTACACTGTGGTAAATTATATAATAGATTTCAGAAATGATATAAGTATTGTATTGTTTAAATTCTAAGCTGCCTTTGGTAAGCAATTTATCCTCTAAAGAAATGCGACAACAAATATTTGTACTGTTGGAGAAAACCTTTACAACTTACCACAATTAAGTAATTTGAAAGTGTGAGAAATCTATAATCTAAGAAACGTTATTTCATTGTTATTCTATCATTTGACCTCAATAATATGAATGGCAGTGAGAACGGTTTGTTGGAACAATGGGAAACAATTAATATTGCTGGTTTAGCCATTTTCAATTTATGTTAGAAATAATTGCTTCGTTTCATACAAACTTAACGACTTAATAAAGAAAATGAAGTTTTTAATGCGAAAGTTAAGACATTTAAATGTAAAATGTACCTAGATGAAATGTGAATAATGTGAAGCATTTATAAAATAAATTTTCAGCAAGCGCAATCTAGTCTGAGAATATTTCAAAATTGGTAATATAGTTTAGTTTATTAACTATTTGCCTTATGTTAAAATGGGCCCATAAATGATACGAACTGACCATTTTTTGTGGATGTGACGCATATTTTCCCCAAACTTGATCTTTTTTTGTGTTTGCGTTCTTTCTCTGCGTCACGTTTACCACAAATAAATATTTAAATTATCTTCTCTTGTACAATACACCTATAGACTCAGCATTGATTTCAAATTTTTCATTGTCTAATTAAAACACAATGAAAAATTTAATTAATTTCAATTCTCTATGTCTGACCGACTAAGGAACCACGCTATTGATCTCAGTTGGTAACCAATTTCTTCTCTCATTATCTAATTTGAGTGGAATTTAATGCAACAATGACTGGCTCTTAATTTCATTACCACCCACGGACTTAGGAGTGGACGCAACCAGTGAACGTCCATCTACCCAACAATGGAGTATTGTCCACCGATGGAAACAAATTAGGACGATGACGTAGTGAAATTTTGTACGTGAAGGTTCTGATGCTTCGGCTAATTAGGATAAATTATTATTACCGTGAATGGAAATACTGTAAATCCAAAACTGCTGGTGTCAAAAATATCTTAAAAGTATGTTATTTTTTTCAGCCTGTATTGTATTGCTGCTGGGTAAAGATCTGCACTATAGACATCCAATCTATCACTCTTTTCTGCGTGCTACCTTCTCTGGTTAATCTCCCATGAATCCGAGTAAGTATGTAAGTACGTCTCCATTTTGTCATGCGCGTTTTTCGTGAGCCTCCGTCAGTCAAACCACCCATCTTCCGGCACCCACTGCATGTCGATCCCCTCTGACACATCGTTCCCAATGCCAATCTACATGTTCTGCTATCTCTAGAAAGCAAAGAAGAAAATGCATTAAAGCACAAATATGAAAGGTCTGGGTATACCATACACACAATTTTATAAAACCAGATGCTTATAACGTGAAAAGCTTAAAATTCATTACACAAGAGAAGAGAAATTTAAAAATGATTGGGCATAAAATTGGTCGTCTCGGGTCGATTTCTCGATGTTGTAGATAACTATTATGTGAACACTTGACAGGGTGTCGCCGCCGCGGGCATGACGACGGAGCAGGCGCACGCGCAGGTAGACCCTTCGGAGAGAAGAAGAAACGCTATCACTCCTCTCGCTCACACCACGTGGTGGGGGCGGCCGGGCGCGGGCGTAAGCTTGCCGCCTGTGCTACATTTTATTTAGTTTATAACCGTTCTTTGGCGCCGGAGCACAGTCGACACGAGTGTTGCGTCTGACCACTGTTTGTCAATAGTGTTTCGATAAGAAAAACAACAGATGAGTGAAAAGGTGTTCAGGATTTTGCAAGCTTATCGGTGCGTTGGCGCCAGCCGCCTCTGGCATGGCTCCGCGCAAGATGCTTAAGGCTGCGGCTTTACTGATAACTCTGGGATACTGCAGCTTATTAGTATACCAAGGTGGCGTTCCTTTTAACTTCCAAGAATCCCGCGCGGGAACTGTGCAAGTGTCTGACTTATCCGTGGAGCCCGTGACCACCATTGATGAAAGTGTAGTTAAAAACATAACTTTAGATGACATTTTTATAAGTGTGAAAACATCAAAACATTACCAGGATTCGCGGCTGCCAATAATTTTGAAGACATGGTTCCAATTGGCAAAAGAGCAGGTAAGAACATAAATACTTTTTAATAGTTTTAAAAATCAATGATAAACTGCAGTTGATAATTAAGTTGATGTTACTAATTATGATATTAAGAACACAGTTTTAAATGTAAATGTAACAGTAGCATTACAAGTAACAGTTACTAATAATGAAAGTATCATTGGAACCAAAATAACAAAACAACCTCGATAATGTTTCGACGTTAATGATGTTTGACTAGAAAGGATAATACAGTTTACTAACCAGCACGTTCATTGTAAACAAATATTTAATGATTGTCGAAAAATACGTTTTTAAGTACGATTAGTACCAATTTGATTTTGGAGCGTTTGGCGCATTCGCAAATAATAAAATCAAAATGTCTGGTTAAAATGTTGAAGTTGCAAAAAATCTGAAATCCATGACCATTAATTAAGTTCAGCATTTAACATTTAGATTAATAGACCAGTTTTTAAAACCAACCATGAACAATAAAGTATTGAAGATGAAAAAGATGTTGATAAACTAGTTTAATGATGAATTAGAATTAAATTAAGAAATGTTTAAGCAATACCACAAAATTAAACAAAATATGCATGTCCAAACTTCAACCGAAAATCTATATAGCGTTGATATGTGCCCGTCAGAACTATTAAACTTTACGATTCAAACTGTTGGCTTTATAAGCTATAGCATCTTAAAGCCAACAGTTTACATACAACCTTAACAATTTGATTGATAATTGAGGTGACATGATTCCTAAAAAAAAAAAACCATAAATTGATCCGTGTGTCAGAGTTTTTCACTAAACTCCAATAATAATAAAACACAAGGTTATAAAGGGGCAACCCGCAGAGTCAAGTTTCAATACTGCGGTGATAAATCTTTTATAAATGCACCAGAAATGTTCCCAGCGGGACTCGCTTGTTCGTAAACTCAATATTACCATCTAGTTTCGGAATTAGAAAAGAATGTCTTAATTCCATTTCTTATTCAACCTTCATTTACTCAAATTGCGGTGAAACTGAACGAAGAAAACCCGTTCGTTGCCGTTTATTTTAAATTGCTATCGTATTATACTGAGTGCTTCCATGTGATGGTGATTAGATGCCGAAACAACGCTGTTATGCAAATATTCCTGTGATGCCATTAATCTTGTTATTCAAGTCACAGAACATGTTTTTTATGCTATTGAATAGTATGTAAAAATATTCTAATAAAATGACATCGGCTCCAAAAGTTTTAACACCAATTTCGCAGACACAATAGACACTTGTTTCTGACAGATAAAATCTTGAGCCTCATAAAATTATGTTCGTTGATTTAATCTTCATAGCCTCAAATGAGTTTTAATACACCAGCACCCGAATTGCGTACACGCTTCTAATCACAATCTCAATCAGTTTGAAGGATATTGCTAATCCATTGATTCATATTATGTTCCAAAAATTTGTTCAACCACGTAAACTACGTAATGAATAATATTGAACTGTCAAAATGAATGCCATTGCTAGTGTTAGTGCGTCACGCAGTTTTAATTAAGAGAGCTCTAGCTTCATTTGAGGGTATCCGTTTTTCTCCATAAGCACAGTTCTAAACTCCAACAATCCCAAACATTTCTAACAAAACTACTCTCAGAGAAATCGAATTCATATATTCCAAACCAATATATCCTAGCACAAACAATAGACAGCATTCGTGCAGCGGCCATTTAGCCAGCGTTTCCTGAATCTGGAGCGTGCATAATCAACCGTTAATCCGGCGGAGCGCGGGCGCAGGAGCGGCGCCATTGTGGGCCCGCGCGTGGCACGGCGCGCGCGCAACACGTGACGTGATTGTGTACTTGATTTTGCCCTTTTGTGGTAACTCTTGGACGTACGTTCCTGATTTATAAACAAAACGGTTGCGTTTTATGATTCGTTGTTGCAAACTGGTTCTGTGAGTTTTTTCCTTTTGTTAATTTGTAAGGGCTTGGAATTTCAGTGTAGGTTTATATTGGCTTAATGATCCCTGGCCCTGATAGCTGGGTGATGGAAGTAACATACGGGCCAAAGCATAGATCGTCTGAACTGTTCCAAAATGAGGTTAATATTTGAATCGGTTACAAAGCAGCAGATTCTTGACACCATCAAAACAATATTTCCAATTTCACCTCTCGTTACAACTAATTTAATTACTCTGCGAAATTGTACAAGTTGTTGCAACAAACTAACCTTTGTTTTATCGACAAGTTGTTGCCGCTAGAACTAATTAATTTCAGATTCAATCGAAACGATTCGACGCATTCCAATTTCTCACGAGAAGCAAACCGAAAATTACATTTCCTCGTTTGTAAAATAGTGGATTTCTAACTGAATATAGATGTTTGGGAAACCTTGAACAAACCACATCTAAGCTACTTCTATGCATTTATAAAATGCACTTAAGTTGTCTTAATCAGAAAACGTTAAAAAGAAATAAATGCGTAGATGAGAAGTTTGAAGGGTTGCGCCCTTCAAACTTCTCATCTGCGCAACTTGCAGGAGTCAACTAAAGGAAATTAAAACTAATTAGACGGGGCGAAAAGTGAGCAAATTACCACCACTTGTGAACCAGTAAAACTTCACGTTACTTAATTGTTTAATGCAAACTGGCTTTATGCTGAAGAATCTAGTGTTTTATGGCACCGGTTTGAGCGATAACTATAAACATTAGGAGTTATTTTTCAGATGAGTACCTATTCACTTATATTTAGCAGGGATTTTCCATAGGATTCTTAGGAATCTATCATTAGTATCGATGGCAAGTTTCTTGTCTTATTAGACGCTATCATTCTTATTTTACCAAGTCACCTTATGAGACATCCTTAAAAGTTACACCTAATCTATTGATATATTATCTTCAAGCATGTCTTTCTAAAGCAATATTTCATTTTTTTTATATGCAATGGCGTCCCATTGCATAGAGAAAATGAAATATCGCCAATCGCCAGTCGTTTAGAAAGTTCTCTATTTTGAGCTATAGCAATACCAGCCTATTGTTGTTGGTCCCACTCAGGCCAAAGGCCTCTTCTCACACAAAGAAGGCACGGACATTGATCACCACATTTGCTCAAGACGAGACTCACCACGCTTCTGTATTTTTTAAGCTGTAAGTCATCGTAATACTACAAGGGGGGCTAAAAAGGCCACTTTAAGCAATACCTCTAAAACTATTCATTTCCTGAATTCCCAGCAGATCATTAGCAATTCCTCCAATTTTCGTAAAATTTCATTTCATAGTTGGTGTAAACATTGCCGCATGAAAAAAATAAAAATCGTAAGTTTATCGGTAAATTTTTCATTACAGTTTTTATTAATCAAATTGGTTTTTTATTTTTTATTTCTACAGTTTACATGTTATTTTATTGTGATATGAATTGCACACAGATCATATTATGAATTGTCAGTTTGTGACCATTTTACGATTTTTAATATGATTCATATTGTTATCCTATTATGATTCTGCCAAAGTGGCCTTTTTAGGCCCCAAGATCAAGATCCAGACCATTCGTGTTCAGAGCGGATGTTCAATTATAATATTATTCTGCAATGCAACAATGCTGCTTTGTTCGGTGGCAGTCGTACTTGTTGAATGAGTGCATTTACATGTACATACATCTACGGCCACGAACGAAATAACCTCGGACTTATTTGAAAAGCATTTCCCAAGGTATTACGATTGCTTCAATTCTGTTATAATATGTTTGTCAGCGTTGACAACGTTAATGACAAATTCTTCATCTAATACAAGCTTGCCTAGACAAAGAACACTGACACTGTTGACAGTTATTATCACTGTAACATTCATCTCCCCCGTTTACCTACTAGGTATGTTGTACATATATCATATTTATGTATAGTCACTACTTTTATTATAGTGTAGAACACGAGCTGAACACTTAAGTATGCGTTTTGTCATATTGTCTTCGAAACAATACACCACACGCATTGTTACGAGTCGTATCGAAATGTAATTCTTATTCGTAGTTGAGTTTCTGCTTACTCTTTAAGCACGACCGTTATCAAGTTGCGCGACGTATGTTTATACTTTAACGTTTGCTTAACTTTAACGTTTGCTTATCCGGATATCTCATTTCTTCAACCTGAGCTTATCAGCGCTATTTTAACATATTCTAGGAAGTCAACGGATGTATTATGTTGTGTGGCGTCTTTTTGTGTTTTAACTCTGAGGTGATAAGACTGTGGTGCTATTTGGAGTTTTGTTCAGTTTTGGTTGAATTTAATTTGTAAAAACTAGCCTAAACCTCTGCGTGTTGACTTTGAGATTGTGGTTGAAGATTCGAGACGAACCCAGCCCTCCATAATAATAAAAAAACATAGTAAAAAAACTTATGACGACTCCACCTTTGCAAACATATCTCAGCTTATCAGCACTCGATTGCAAACATGGACTACCATTGATAAAGTTCTTTTGATAAAGCTTCGACAGGTTTGGATTCGTATACCATATTCCTAAATCGTAACCACAGAATGCAGTACAAAATATACACCTCATTCTATACAAAACCAAGAACAAATTACAGTTAATCAAGCATTTCCGCAGTTATAATCGCCAATGGTCAGATAAGGCAATTGAGGGAAACAGGTTCTTTGGGCCTTAGATTGCAAGACCACCCGGCCTTGCAATCTCACAAATTATTCTGTACTGGTAGTAATTACTGGACGGGACGAGATCAGAATCCCGGGAGGTTAAAAGAGAAAGCCTGAAAAAACCGCAGGTGACAGAAGGGTTGAGTAGGGACCATTGTGGTAAGGGCAAATGTGTGTAAAGCTTTTTAATAAATAAAATAAAAGATAGTAGGTAGTTGTTGCTTTGATTTTGTGAAAGCTGGGGGCCTAAAAAGGACACTTTAAGCAATACCTCTAAAAGCTATTAATTTCCTGAATTCCCAGCAGATCATTAGCAATTCCCCTAATTTTCGTAAAATTTCATTCCATATTTGGTGTAGACATTGCCACATGAAAAAAATAAAAACCGTAATTTTATCGGTAAATTTTTCATTGCAGTTTTTATTAATCAAATTGGTGTTTTATTTTTAGGTAGCTTAAATGTTATTTCATTGTGATATGAATTGCACACAGATCATATTATGAATGGTCAGTTTGTGACCATTTTACGATTTTTAATAATATGATTCATATTGTTATCCTATTATGATTCTGCCAAAGTGGACTTTTTAGGCCCCCTGATTTGGCTGCTGATAAAAATGATTAGAAGAAATACTAAACAACGCAAAATATCAAAGCAAGTATGGTTCCCGTTAAACTCTGTAGATCTATATGGAAAGTGCACCAAAAATTTGGAGTACCGAAATCCAAAAATATCGAAGTTATTTTGGTCCTTTGATACTAAAATCGTACACAAGTAAAATATACACTTGTCGAAACCTCAAGTAGCATAAACAAAGCGGTGTATAAATCTAAAGTGATGTAGCGAAGTTATATGAGGCGTCTCGGCACCTTAGTCAAACACGTCGCGAACAAACCGAGCTCTGTCTAATGCTATTTACTGAACTGGATACAGATATCGAACACTGGAAGGTGCACCTTCAATATCGCCTTTTTTGTAAGATGAATTGTGTTGATAATGAAATTGCTAGGAGGGAAGCGAACTTTCGGATGACGGCTGATAAAGATTTATGAAAGTAAAAGACGTGCTGTCTTAAATAAAACTCTGTTAAAATGCAGACAATTTTAAGAAAAAGATTTGCTTAGATTTTGCTTTGTGTCAAAGTTTCTAGATGGTTTTTCTCCGTTATGTTATGCGGGTGAAACCAGAGACGCACATAGTTCTCGTGTGTTGTTGTGGTAACTAGGGTGTAAACATAGTACCTATATAAGTCTTGCTAAATATGAATTTTAGTAACCATTGTTCGATGAAAGATTACATTGTGTCATACTGTTGCTTCAATCAGGAAGCTAATTCCCGTAATTAAAAAAGTTCAATATCTAGTCACAATCCTATCTCAGCGGCAATCGATGTCAAAGTCTTGTAAACTAGAGATATTTTAGACAGATTGAGACTGAGACACAGAATGAGAACGTTCTTAAAAATACAAGAATAATTTCCCGTCTGGACAGCAGGCTACAGGTTGGATTCTTATTTCATACAATGAATGTAGAAACGCGTAGAGGTCAGAGATTGAAATGGTCCTTGTAAACCGACACCAGCCGATTATGTCCGATCACAGCCGATGTTCCTTATTTATTTCCGAGTACCACATTCAAATGTATGTAGGCAGAGATGAATCGTAGCTCATCGCCTACGTAGACAACATTAACCCAGTGGCCTTAGTTGACTCCTATACGTAGCGCGCCATGACAAATAGCCATTATTAACGCATTTTGTTTTTAGGGTTCCGTACCTAAAGGAAAAAACGGAACCCTTATAGGAACACTTTGTTGTCCGTCCGTCTGTCTGTCTGTCTGTCAAGACCCTTTTTCTCAGGAACACGTGGAGGTATCAAGCTGGAATTTATATGAAATACTCAGGTATACTGACCCTTGGAACTTTGAAAAAATCAAACTTCTAAGCCAACGCAATAAAAAAATACAGCCGTTTATGCCGCAAATTTCCGCTTTTCGATACTCGCAAGGGAATCAAAACCTACAGGGTACTTCCCGTGAACTCAGAATCTTGAAATTTGGTACGAAGCAACGTTTTATAGCACAGATAAAGGAAAAATTGCGAAAACCGTAAATTTTTATTTACATACCTACAAATTTGTACGGAACCCTCGGTGCGCGAGTCCGACTCGCACTTGACCGGTTTTTTTATTAATTCATTCATTCCATTCATAGTTAAGCTAGTTCTGAGTAAATAGAAATATGTAACAGGTTGTGTAAAGCCAGTATTCAATGAGAAACTTATAGGCAATAAGAAATTGTGTCCATCGTGTTTATCCATACGTAGTCGTTTCTTCTCTTTATTAATAGAAGCCTGGTGTAAGACACTAACAGGCCGGTTGGTCGGTATTTATTATCTATCGAGTATTGTGTTTTGTCTCGTGGTCGCAAGTGCGACTATTGAGCGGTGGGGTCCTGAGTTAGATTGCCAGGTCGGACAGGGTTATTGGGTTTCTTTTAATAGGAATGTCGCAGTAACAGCCCGAAGTTTAAATTTAGCGGTGTGATACCCTCGGGCCTCAGAAAGCATGTAATGCCGTTTGTCTTGCCGCCCTGCGTCTGATTTCTCCCGGTCGTGTCGGATTGCCATCCCATCGGACTATGAGATTGAAGGAACAGAAAGTGCAGCTTTCAAAATCTGCGAACTTCAGCCATTGCCATAGACTCTAGTTCCTTGTTAAAGGTATTTACAGAACAAGATATTGCTTGTCGGGTGTGTTTTGTCAACAGGCAACAAGATTGCGGTTTTCCTCCCTACATACTAACTAACGTTACTCCTGCCTCCATTATTTTAAAGTTACATTAATATCGTCACCTAAAGACGACCAAACAAATATTGTGTAAAACCTTGCTTCTAGAATGTAAAGATTAATTCGGTGGGAATAAAACAGTTGCTCCGAAACATTGAAGCCTGCATTTACTTATTTGGTATGCCTTAGAAAAACAATAAATCTGCCTACGCTTTTCCCTACTATGTTGGGGTTGGCTTCTTCCAGTCTAACCGGATGCAGCTGAATACCAGTATTATAAATGGAGCGACTGCCTATCTGACCTCCACAACCCAGTTAGTGGGTAACACGATACGGTGGTTGTCAGACTTGAGCTTCTGAATACCCGTCCAACCTTAGATAAACGGGGTTACTAAAATAATTCGATGTTACATTTAGGTACCTACTACAAACCTTGTTGCTATAGTTGCAATGTATTTGTACCTATTTGTATTTTTTTACAGCAAACTTTAAGTAATAATTAGGCTTGTAGTTAATTTTCTGCTCGATTAAATACAGCAAAAATTACAATCATAATGTTATGCCTTCAGCGTAGTAATCTAAAATAGGAATCGGCGTTTTATGTGAAACTAGTAAAGTATTGGAAATTAGAAAACCATTAATTAAGCAGTGATTAATTAATCTCGATACAGACTTTTTTCGTTGTCACTATGTCGTAAATTGCTTGATACTAATACATGTCGGATCCTCTACATAGGATCATGATCAGGCATAGTGTCAGATATACGGGTGACTGGGTTGCGGAGGTCAGATAGGTAGCCGCTCCAAGTAAAATACTGGTATTCAGCTGCATCCGGTTAGACTGGAAGCTGACCCCAACATAGTTGGGAAAAGGCTAGGCAGATGATGACTCATCATAGTCATCATAACTGATCCGACATACACATATTGCAGAAAATTTAATAAATCTCTCCGGTGCAAATGTTTTAAAAACCATTGTTATTGGACCCGAGACAAAACATGCATAGGTCGTTTAATTTTGCTTACACAGTACAGACAGTGGTTACATACTGGTAACACTCAACACTACTAGTACTTATTGCTCTGCCAGAATTCCCTTCATGAGGTGAAGTTGTATTGGCAATGAACACTGAACGTGAACATGTTGCATTGTTGTCCATCAATGAACACTGAACATACAGCATTGTTTTCCAGCGTCTATTTACAGTACTTCTAGCAAAATAGTCACGTATACTACGCCATTATAGTACCTATTCTACTGAAAAAAAGGACAAATAGTTTACTATTTTAATAAGTAAATACCTTCACAACTACTGATTCGAGCTTGTTTTTAAGTAAATAAGCCTGTATTAAGTAACTCCACTCTTCCATAACATAAATAAGTATTATTTACTTGTTTTATTTTTGATTCTGTACAAAATATAGGTACTACGGTAGACTAAAGAATACTTAAAAAAAGACAGTTAAAACTTCAGAAGGCCAATTCTCGTAATTAAAAACGTTCAAAGTCTAGTCGCAGTCTCATCTCGGCGACAAACAAATGTCAAAAACTTGTCAAAATGTAGGGAAATTTCAGGTATTTTTGACAGATCAGAGGGGCAATTCTCGTAATTTTAAGAACGTTCACAGTCTGATCTCAGTCTCAATCTGTCAAAAATTCCTCTAATTTCCCTACATTTTGACAAGTTTTTGACAATTGTTTGTAGCCGAGATGAGACTGCGACTAGATTTTGAACGTTTTAAATGTGAACGTGCTTAAAATTACAAGAATTGCCCCTCAGGTATGCGAGCTTGAGTGAGTGTGTGTGAATCTGAAAATCATCATCATAGTCCACAGCGCAACTTCACCCAATGCTGAGTAAAGGCCGATCTTTCCTTGTGCCAATCCCGACGCTCCTGTGCCAGCCTCATCCAGTTCTACCCGCCATGGTAAAACCTACTTTACCTTTAATATCGGTCCATCTTCGTGTTTCTGCTACAGTATATTCCCAATGTTAGCCACAGACTGTTACAACAATATACACCCTATTACCAGGCTTTGTTAAGCAAGGCCTTTATTGAAGTTATCAGCACAACGACTGAGCAATACTGAGCATTGTGCTACAGCCTGCAGCTAAATATAGCCCGGGTCGAGAGCGCCAGTGTGTGGCAAACGACGAATCATTTTCATTGTGTTTCATTTTATATGGCTATGGAAATCAAGGGACACCTGGCTGTGATTGTTGTGATTGACAAGTTGAACTCTGTTCAAATTATGGCAGTATATTTGACATTCAGAAAATAATGCAACGCTTAAAACTGTATTTTTGTAGAAACCTTAAAAAACATATTAAAACGGTCCCCTATGAAACATCAAATTATAATGACAAATGATATCCATAAAGTTTTCGTTTAACCTTTTAAACGGTTGCTGTTCAAATGATTAATTAAATGTTTGATCATTGCCACTGGCTCTATGGAAACATGATGATGATTTAAAAATCATGATTATGCATATTATAATGACGTTTTTAACTGAGATGACTTTCCAAAAATACTTTTATGGGTACTTCGTTGTATGTAGATTTTTAAATTACTTACAAGCGCATAGATGGACTGGCTATAAACTCAAATAAGTATCTACTACATTTTAGCTCATTAAATAAACGAGAGGTAGTAAGTACAGACGCCAGCACATCAAGCTACTACAATTTGTCAAATTTCTTTAGTAGATTTTCAACTGTATCGCTAAAGCATAAGGTTCAACGTTGATAGGGAAAATTTGATAGTTACGGGTAGCTTGATGTGCTGCCATCTGTGCCCACTCATTTACGAAATGCTTATTAAAATAAATGTATTTAAAATGCACTTTGACTAATGAAAATCTTGAAACAAGTGCTCACGCTTGAATTTTCTAGCGCAACGAATACGAAATCAACTTGAAATATAATTTACATAGAATTTTAAAAACTAAGGTGTGTAATTTTATAAATTATCTTATCATCTGCCTAGCCTTTTTCCCAACTATGTTGGGGTCGGCTTCCAGTCTAACCGGATGCAGCTGAATACCAGTATTTTACATGGAGCGACTGCCTATCTGACCTCCACAACCCAGTAACTGGGTAATACGATACCCCTTGGTGAGACTGGTTGTCAGACTTTCGGGCTTTAGACTACCCGTAACGACTGTCAAAGATCCACGAATGACAGCCGGGACCAACGGCTTAACGTGCTTTCCGAGGCACGGAGGGGTCTCGGTATGTAAAGATGGTTATATTTATTTAATTTTATTGTAACATCATAATTGATTTGTCATTTCTCAGGAGCAGCCCGGAGTCTGAATTTGTGCCCATGGCTATAGGCTCGCACTCTATTACATGGAACTTAAACATAACTGGCGAAATATTGGTGTACTGTACTCCTCTGCTTAACCATTCGTAATAACAAGGCGTGATGTTATGTTATCAACATCATAATCGCTTACTGAACAGACACACAACACTTGGTGGTGTAAATTCTAAAATTTAATCAGAGTTTTGCAGAAAACTATCATCTTTAGATCCTAAACAAAGTTTCAATATTAACTCTTGAATTTCAGTTCAATGTTGACTCAACCGATGCATGATTCCGTAGGGATTAGTATTTATTTAGGTGTTAAGCAGATATGCGACATTCATATTCTACCGTGGTATAGCTATAAAAAACTTTAATGTATTTTATTAGCGTTACCTTTTTATTGCTTGTTTTTTCGCTTCGCTTTAAAAACTTGTGCTCTTTCGTTAATGTTGTTGTGTGGATAAAAGTTTATTTGGTTGTAGACTTTTACCATGATTCTTTTGATATTTTCTGTTTCATCTAATTCTATAATTATGTACTTTGATGCTAGGTTTCCTTTGGTTTTCCTTAGTATATATAGATGATTTTAATAGAAAAGTTTGCACTAGCCAAAAAGAAAGCCTGAAGACTTGGTATGCAAATGTGGTATTGTTATTAAGTAGTGTTATTTTTTTTCCTGAACGAAATTTCCTTACATTTGCTACTAAACTCGTAACAGTTGTAATTCGAGATTTTCGATCAAGTATGTATTGATATAGGTAACTTACTTAAAATTATTATTGTTTGTTTCAGACATGGTTCTTCACGGACACAGATAACCCACAACATCAACGGCAAACAAGTAAGTCAAAACTTTTTAAAACTTCAAAAACATTTTACCAAACATGACCACACAACACAATATCCACAGCAATTGAGACCTTACTCCATTGTAATAAGAGCCCTTGTTTACAGACGGGCACATGGTAAACACGAACTGTTCCGACTCGCATCAGCGAAAACATCTATGCTGTAAAACGTCCGTGGAATACGACCATTTCCTCGACAGTGGTAAAAAGTGAGTATCAATTTTTCAAACTTTTCTAGAATTTAGTTTATGGCATTTTGACTCTTATTTTGTGGGTCACAAGACCTAATTTAGAGATAGCAATCAAGGATAAAAATTTCAAGTGTTATTGTAATTTTATTTATTATATTTTCACTCTTATTCTTTGGAAGATAAGGGCTGTATTCTGAGAAGGAATTGGCGATAGATTTATTTATCGTAAACGTGTTCGAAAGTTTAACAAGATAAGCGTGTTTGTCCAATAGTTTGTGGAGATTGTTTTCTTAGTGGACGCAAATCTTTAAGTCCGGAGCAAGTAATATTCTTTTATGACTACGCTAGCTTTTACACGAATCCGATCATATTGATGCCTTTTCCTTCTCTATTCACGAAAGATAAGACTAATACGAGATTTACTCATCGAGTTCAGACAATTTTAGCGGTGCTTTTATAAGAACTTTGTCTTCTACATTGTCTTTGAAACGAAGACCACTTCAGTAGAAATTCTAACGAAAATTTTCTAACATACGAGCTTAGGATTAAACGCAAACAGTTAAAACCATGGGATCAAGACTACCATAGATAAGCAATTCATTTAAATTCATAGTTCTATTTCCTTGACAAGGCGTATGCTAATGATCAATGATCATCATTTCAAGAATAAAACTGATACTTAAGAACTCCAAAATCTCCAAAGCAATCCCAGATTCACCCCGCAGGTTATCTATAGAGTTTATAATCCATATAATTATGGTGTGCCATAGCATTACTCAGTCCATCACAGCGACACATCGCAGCAATTATAACGCAATCAAAATAACGTTTGTTACTCAAATCAGACGAGTGATGGATGTGAAATAATCAGAACTGTAATTATAAATTTTGATGCTAAGCTACAATTATCTGGAGGTACTTTACATATCACGCACCGTTTATTCTGCAAATTAGGTAGAAGTGAGATGAGAATTTTGTTATAACACGTTACACCCTTGTTTCAACAAGTTAATGTTCGTGTTTGAGTGTCAAATTAATGGTTTCTGTAATCAAGAACCTTCTTAGAATAAAATAATTTGCAGATAAATCTAGCTAGACTCTAATATCAGAACAAAAAGGACAAGAAAGCAAAAAATCAATTGACGTCGTAATGAGGTGTTCATTTGTTGTTTTTTTTTTTAATTAAAGCTTTATCAAATGATGAAAACCTTTCATGTGATTCAAACAATCCTATTGTCTAATTAAGAGCAGGAAATCGTACCATATAAATGAAATGCAGGAAAATAGCACTCATTGCCCAGCGAAGAGCGGAAACCGTAATTCAAGAGGTCAAAGGGGCTTGCAGTCTGACTCTGAATGCAATGCGGGACGATTCAACATATTGAAGGGTATTATTGGACAGCGCAACGCATTGTCAGGACCGCACCCAAAGACCAATCTAGGTTACATTTTGAATATTTGTCAAGTAATTGTTAGGAACTAGCTGTGCCCCGCGGTTTCACCCGCATTAGTTTCGATCCCGTGGGAATATCGGGATAAAAAGTATCTTATGTATTAATCCAGGGTGTTAGCTACGTCCATACTAAATTTCATCAAAATTGGTCTAGCCGTTTGAGGGTGAAGGAGTAACAAACATACAAACACACCCTCACACACACACACTCACTCACACACAAACTTTCGCCTTTATAATATCAGTGTGATAGTAAACTGAAATGAAGTGCAAATAAGACAATTTTTATAATTAAAAATACTTGTTCAGTTAATCCAATATTTTTGCTGCAATTTCGTGCGGTCAACAACGGAAGTTTTTCTCACTACTAATAAGCTAAGCAGAAAAACAAAAACCGATTAAGTTGACAAACACAGCGGCATTCTAAACTCCTTCAATATTTTTCTAATAAAACGAGCGTAGTTCAAAGTTTTTCTAAACCGCTTAGTTAATCAGAACCCGCAGTGAGTCAGTTTTTGTTTTTACTAAAAACAAAACGCTCTTAACTTCTGTTTTTAGAAGCACCGCTGTCTGTTTAAATATTGAACACAAACTTTTGTTCGACGACTCTAAATACTGTAATGATCGTATTATGGTTAACGAAAACTTTTCCATTTTGACTCTCAAAATAAAGTCAAATATTCTAGTTTATTACGAAAGAGAGAATCTAGAATTGAAAATAAACTCACTCACGACATTTCATAACGTCCGACTGCACTGCTGAAGAACATTTTTAGGAAGAACATGAAGCAATTTTGAAAGCAGATTAAAATTCCTCCCGTTTGTGCCGTCTCTGAAATAGGAAATGTATTTTTTTGCTCCAGTCCATATCAGAGGTTGACAACACTTGTAAAAAGGAGTCGTATGAACGCACTTGTATATTTTCAAATATGTTTGTCCATTTGAACTAAGAGTGTTTCACTAAACTCGGAGCATGTCGAAGGCTTTTTAATCAATAGACAACAGCGTCACCAACGAAGCTCAACGCTCAAACACAAACAACAAACGTTAATGGTTTTTCAAGAGCAAGTCCAATATTATTTTGGGCTCACAATAATTTTCACGCGTTTACTCAGAACCGACTAATGTTTTTGTTGAAACTTCTTGCTTTATTCCCACAGTTGTGTTTTGAAGTGCAACCCCAAACGCATTAGTATCAGATTTCAATACATTGGGCATCATCATTGTTGTATTTCTTGCGCCACCTACACGTTTGTCGAAATGGGCTAACATTTTCAAGAATTAGGTACATAAGAGGTTCGTTTTATCCGTCGTCATTAAGCGCACAATGAACCTCATTCTTTGGCATTACTAGCCACTAGCCACCACCGTATAGTTACAGGAAATGTATCTACACTTCGTCAGCACTTCAATGATGGCGAAGCCTCTAAACATGGCATTGCGGTCGTAACTTATGAATCAATCAATTCATTTTATCACAGTCCACTGCTGGACATACTCATCAGGTACTTATTTATAATTAATCAAATGTAGTAAATTACGGTACCCACGAAAGTTTGCTACAATCATTGATAATATTTATTCCCAATTTAGAGGCATATTCAAATTATTTGAATAATGAATACCCACAACAATTTCCCATAAGCCTATACAAATATAGAGTGTAATTGAACGTTTCCGGTCGAAATAAACATTTAATGGGTATGATCGATTCGGAATGAAGCTATTAATTATACGCCGCCTAACAATCTCCTTGGCACGAATTGTTATATTCTATTCATGGCGTTAGCTATTGTAACAAAGGTTTTGTAACGTGTCGCTCAAGTCTCATTACTTGCGCCCATTAATTTTCTTTGCCTACGCATCAATTTGTCCATAAAACTGAGTCTGAACCTTTCGTAATAAACGTGCGATGCGGTGATCTTTTGTAGACAGTTCTTCCGGAACAAATGAAATGGGCTGAATGCGGAGCCTGTAACAGTCGCAAGGTCAAAGAGATCGTTTGATTTTATGTTGAGAAGGATACCGTGACACGTAGTACATTTGTTGTAATTGCGAGAGCGTTTCCTGAAGTATATTTTATTTACTTTGAGTATGCTATTTGTAAGCTCCTCGATGGTCTGAAAGAAATCTTTTCTCTTTTTGTTTTTACCACGTACGTTTCATATCTTTGAGTGTGTTTTGCTGATTTAACAAAGAACAGGCTGCTCTTTCCTTTCTATAGTCTCTTTTATTTTATGGAATTTTGATGGCTCAGTGAAGGCAGTGACGTAGTTTCATACCAAAGTTTTAAAACTTTATAGATATAGCGAAAATGATTGCCGGGACGTCTCTAACATTAAGGCTACTTAAATATCCTATCTAAAGGGACCTAAGGTACGTACTTTAAAAACCAGGAATAAGATACTAAAACATCAAAATATACGTGCGGTTAGGAATCGAACAGCTCTTTTATTGGTCCCAGGTGGACTGTAATAGGATTATCGTACGTTAGCGGTGTAAGCTTCGCTGGATACGTCAAACGGTGGATTGTTACGTACAAAATTGGTAGTCACGAAGGGACCTTTTGTTGCGGAAACGGAATTGGTTATGATAAACTGTTCTGTTGCCATTGCCGAAATAAGGATTATCTTTGTCTCTTTTTTTTCGGCTCTTAAACAGTTATTGTCATTACTAACCTTAATAATATTACTCATGCAATGCGTTACAGTCGTGTTGGTTTGCCTTTTATTTGACCTTTATGTTTTCATTATCCTAGCCTAGTCTGGATGCTTAGTTTTAACACATGTTTGTAGCCTATGAGAGTTATTTATTCCTAGTTATTTCACATCTCTTTCTAAATCTATAATATAATGCACATCTATATCTGGGTTGTCTTATTTTTTGTTGGCAAGTTCATGCAACAACCAGTCGGATGTTAATCTCCCTGGTATTTATTGCTTTCTTACGAATGTGATTTCCATTTTAGGGTCTATTTTTATTGAGGTCTTTGTTATAAAAATGTCTGATTAGAAGTTTAAAGTAATGAATGGATGTTTGCGGTTTAAGTTATGTTAAAAAAATTTTCTGATACGTGTCTCACTCTGGAACATGTTTGGGTAAGAAGTTAACTTTATTTCACCTAAATCCGTACCCTAATTGCGTAACACACGGTCAATCGTAATCTGAATCATTTTGAAACAAATTGCTAATCCATTGCTTCATAAGTTCAAAAAATTTGTCTGCTCAACACGTAAATAACGCAATGAATGTTGTTTAACTGTCAAAATGAAACCGATTCCGATTGGTCGTGTATTACGCAATAGGGTGCCGTTCCTACTTCTAGTTTTTCTTAACTGGATAATCATGTTGATTTCTAAAAATGAATTTCAAAACTTGCCATATTTGTATAAGTGCCACAGACTCTTACTGTTAGCCCAGCACTATTTTCCATTTATATTATCTAGCCGCAATATACAGCAATTCTATATTATGAATAGAGAAACCTAGCAGCAATTATGGGCGGATATGGAAATAATATAGCAGTGAATAATTTGTTCGGCTCTGCTCGGTTAATAACATACTTAAGCTTAGGTCCGCAGCATAATAAATAGTCTCGATCTGCAATTAAACAGCTGTCTTGCAAGAAATACGCGTCGACCGATCCAATTTCGCAAATGCAAACACGATATGCAAGAAACCCGATCCAGATTATAAGTTGGCGAGTGGCGGCCATTTGTCGTACGCCATATTGCAATATGTGGTCATGGATTGCGTACACGCAGCTCCTGTTATTTGCCGCGTAGCGTAATGCCAGTAAATTACACCGCAACGCTAATTATTGGCACCCGAAGCAAAATTCTTGCTCGTACGACTTTATAAACACTCTGTACTCGCAATTATTTCCTTCAGTAATTCTGGATGCAGCTGGTTATTTCGCGTTTACATGTAGATACTCGTTTGACGATCGCTTAAGTTGTCGGTTACTTTTATGTCGTCAATAATGGAACCAATTTTTTCGGTCACGTCGTTTTTATTTTTGAAACTCGTGTAATGATCGTTTATTATTATAATCTTTAGGGTACTGATGGTCTTCAATGATTCTTTGCGAAAAAGTACTTACGCGGGATATTAACAAAGTTCTTTTTTGTTTGATACAGGTGGTTCTGCCATTTCGACGATGACAACTACGTGAACGTGCCCCGCTTGGTCACCGTTCTGCAGAGGTACAACCATCAGCAGGACTGGTACCTGGGTCGGCCATCAGTCAACAAGCCACTGAACATATACATCAAGCCTTCTGAAAGGGTAAAACATATACAATTTACGTTTTGATATAATTTTTATGAATGGGATGGCTTTTAACGGATTTGGTTTCATAAGTTTGTTATAAAAGTTTAATTTGTTCCAGCTGATGTTCTCATTTTGGTTCGCCACGGGCGGTGCCGGATTTTGCATAAGCAGAAGTTTGGCTTTCAAAATGTTACCTGTTGCCAGGTGAGTGCTTCAAACTTTCTAATTAAAACATTATAACGCAATTACTATTTAACTTCTTTAAATGAAACAAAGCTTGATTAAATAAAATCTATACTATATTACATACATAATAGAAATTAATTTATATTTTATATATACTAATAATAAAGCTGAAGAGTTTGTTTGTTTGAACGCGCTAATCTCTGGAAGTAACAGTCGGACTTGAAAAAATATTTTTGCATTTGATAGTCCAATTCTTTAGGATATTTAACATCACGCTATGCCCTTTTGGAGCCGACGAAAAAGAAAAAAATCTCAGTAAGAAACCTAAGCAAAAACGACGTAATTTCGTATCAATACTATACTCCAAGTCGCGGGCAGAAGCTGGTGTTATATAATAATAATAATAATATCCCTGGACATTTCACACAGCGCCATCTAGTCCCAAGCTAAGCAACCTAATGCTTGTGTTATGGTAACAAGATGGCTGATAAACTACTTATATACATTTTTTTTTTTTTTTTGTAAATACATACATATTATAGATAGAAAAATTGAAAATTTAAAAAACCCCCGACTACGTGAAACTCTATAAAAAGAAAAAAATAACCTTGAAATTATGACCCTACGTAAGTACGTATGAAATTTTTTGATTAAATATTGTCCCGTCGGGGTTCCGCTCTAATTATTACCCTAACGTTCTGTTAAAGTTTAAAATAGTAGCGGTCCCCCGACAGGACAATATTTAATCAAAAAATTTCATACGTACTTACGTAGGGTCATAATTTCAAGGTTATTTTTTTCTTTTTATAGAGTTTCACGTAGTCGGGGGTTTTTTAAATTTTCAATTTAATTTTTTATTTCATGCTTTTTGTAGGGACTCCTTATTATTTATTTTCTTGCGTTTTAAGATTCAGGTAATTTGGTATTTAATCAGGTTTTTTGTAATTCGCCATTTTGTGGTGGTGGCCATCTTGGATTTGAAATTTGTCATAGTGTATAGTATTCTACTAGTCAAGCCCTTTCATTTGATACCCATATTGAGGGAGTTGTGAAAAAAACAATGTAATTTGCCGTTTTGTGGTGGCGGCCACCTTGGATTTGAAATTTATCATAGTGTATAGTATTCTACTAGTCAAGCCCTTTCATTTGATACCCATATTGAGGGAGTTGTGAAAAAATATATAATCCGCCATTTTGTAGCGGCGGCCATCTTGGACCGATTTTCATCAAACATAGCTAAGAACACTCCCGACAAATTCACCTTTCAAACAAAAGAAACAAAATTAAAATCGGTTCATCCGTTCGGGAGCTACGATGCCACAGACAGACATACACACACACACACACACACACACACAGACACGTCAAACTTATAACACCCCGTCGTTTTTGCGTCGGGGGTTAAAAACACCCAGACTCGGAACAAATACATGTAGGTCATACAAATATTTGTTCCGTGCGGGAATCGAACCCGCGACACGCAGCGCAGCAGTCAATCGCTTAACCACTGCGCCAACCGTGCCGTCATATATAAGCTAAATAGCTGATTATGATTGAAGTCAAAAACTTTTGGCAGAAATTTTGTCCCATTTTCTATATCACTGACTGAGATATCGTATCAACATTTTTCTCTGTTGCAGTGGGGGCAGATTCATAAGTGTTTGTGAAGGCATACGGTTACCAGATGACGTCACCATGGGTTTTATAATAGGTGAGAATTGTTGGTTAATATTCCTGCTTACATTTCGAGATAACGTTGCATTGAATGATAAGAAAAGCCTCACTTCATTGGTTTGCAGAGCACGTGGTGAAGAACAACTTGACATTAGTGCCAGAGTTCCATTCACATTTGGAGCAGATGAAACTGCTGCCTGTAGAAACGTTCCGGGATCAAATATCCTTCAGCTACTCGGGACCGAAAGATAATATGAATGTCATCAATGTGCCAGGATTTGACACGAGATACGATCCTACTAGGTAAGAGATATTTTATACATTTGCTTCCCTATATAGTCTTCTTCTTCGTGTCGCCGGCACGACTGTATTTTAAAAGCTGTTTTTCCAAAACTTTGCCACTTCTACGGCGTTGTCGGTGGCAGCGCGGAGGTCACTTTGACTGCATGTTTTAGGACACAGAAGGCAGGCACTGCCCGTAATAAAATTCGAAGGAGACAGCCTATCGCTGAGAATATTGATTGAATTAAATTCTGATCTTGGACCTCCAGTAAAATGATTTTTGTACACTTTAAGTGTCTATACGCCCTTACGCTTCTTTTATCTACAAAAGTTGAATAGAAGTCGTCAGTCTCTTGCAGTATAAACTACCTATACAAATAGAACTGGATGACTTTTGTTTTATAGTTTTAAAGAATGGCATATTATATTATCTGATGTGTTAAAGTTAAAGACGTTCTAGGACTTCGAAGTAAAATGACACAATTTGTTAATAACAGCTTTTTTGTTACAGGTTCCTGTCGCTGCATTGTTTCCTATTTCCACACTTTAAGTTCTGTCCTAGATAGCATAAAATTCTTGATAGTAAGGAGATATAGATTTTATACTGTTTGGAAAACAAACAATTAACAGACACATTAATTAAATCTTCCATAGAACGCAAAAGTGCAATAAAAAGTTCAATATTCATATTGAAAAATTAACAGATTTATAAAAGAAAATATTTTCTGAAGATTTTTATGACATAGTTTAAATTGTGATATTAGTTTTACAAAGGAAGAAGACAGAGTGAAGAATTAATATCTGTAAAAATTGTCGATAGTGTAAATGCTTTTCACAAAATGTATATTAATTATATATACAAATTGTAATGTCTATAAGAAATCTGTGATATTAGAATATTCTTGTGTGTAGTTATATAATATAAATGTTGTATTTAAAGGTCTCTACAGTCAAGTGTTATGACATTGTTTGTAAATTAAGTTGTTTATAAAATAAACAATTTTTAAATATTTACTTGACTCTTTTCCTCATTGGTTCCAAACTTTAGATGACTGCTTGACCAAAGCCAGTTTTCGTCCAACTACTAGCCAATTGTGGTGACCATTTACACAGACATTATCTTCCATTTTTGGAGAACAGTCCATCTATTGACTATGTCACATACATATGCGGCAATGGCATAACGGATACCTACTGGCTAGCGAGCGAGAGGGTATACATTATGTTCGCACCTCATCCATTGTACCTATCAGCTATTGCAGTAAACCCACTCCCAGCACAAGTGAGTTGGAGATATACAGCATGTAACAGGAAGGTCACATTTAAGGGTGTGGTACCAGACCATCAAACAGCTGCACAACTTTCTCCATGGGACCAACAACGTAATCGCGAAAAAAATATCAACTGTCCCATACAAAACTTCAATACACACTCGACCCAAATGTTGAACAATTTATGAAAGCTGTTCAGTTTGACGGTCTGAAAGGTGTGCACACCCTTAAATTTGACCACACCTTTCTTATACACGGTGTATAAGCAAGAAAAGAATAAGTCTTAAAAAAAACCTATGATGCACAAAGTAATGGCATTTTTTAAACAAACGACCTAGGTAACTACTGCAATGAAGTTCCATTAAATATTTGGAAAATTAACTAAAAAGTCTCATTATTAAGAAGAAGAAGAAAGTACTAAATTCACGTCTGTCATTGTAACAAAACAAATGTTCTTTCTTATGCACTAGAGCTTTACAGCAGCTGCACAAATAAACTTCAGTAATAATTTCTAGACGTTTGGCGTACCTACGTCCCGAGTTTCTTCATAATAAGTGGCTCTCTTGAAATACTTTGCATACTTCTGCCGGCCCATTTCAAAACCTAATAAAGGACACGTTTTTATAAAAATTCGTTTTATTTCATTATTTTTTATTTCTACTAACAAATTGGATTTTATGATCTGAAAAATAAATGAATTGAATTGAATTATCTTGCTAACCTAGTAAATCCCTACCAAATACATAAAAAACCAGCGTTGAAAACATCACATCAAGCAGATAAGTGCACCCGTCTTGGATTGGATTTAATTTGTAGTAACATTATTATTAGGATATACCTAGTATAGGACACTATTGAGTATATTCGAAGACATATGTGACATCTACCAACCCGCACTGGGTCCGCGTGGTGGATTAAGGCTAACTCCCTCTCACAGAGAGGAGGCCTGTGTCCCAGCAGTGGGAACATTATAGGCTGATTATGTATGTTATATATAGGACATTATAATTATGTACAATACCTGACCGGGCAGAGATCCTGTTTCCTAGAACTCGATCGTAGCGCCACCATCCAGGTCCATTTGTAGATCTAAACAATCCAGGGACTTAGAAAGAAAGACACACACACAAACAATATCATCAAAATCAGTCTAGCCGATTTGGAGGAGTTCAGTGACACACGTACAGAAGAATTATATATATGTTTAAAGAAGATATATTTTATTGTACACAGGGTTACATATCAAGCTATAAATTTCCAGTATAAGCTGACCTCGCATTGGTTCGGCTTGCCGTACAAAAAGAGGTCGGCTTGAACGGTAAAAGTATAGCTTGAAATGTCGCCGTGTTTACAAGGTGACTAAGTTATCAGGATACACCTGCCAATGATGTCATGCGACAAACTTGCATAATATGCAAGATTAGCGGGCACCTAAAATTCGTACATAATATCAAATGATATCAGCCCATAATATTCCATTGGTAAACAGTAGTAAGGGACTCCTATCGACCGCTTTAATGTATTGTCATAAGAGATATAGTCATAATCATTACCATAAATATGGGTAAGTAATCGCAGCATATCGTTGTAACCGAGCTGAGTATTACTGTTGAAGCTTGACATAATCCGTAAGTCGATTTTTATGACGCCTATAAGCCTAAATATAGTAATGACATGAAGGTAATTCCATCTCCCCCAATAGAAGTATATAAAAGTAAAACCTACGAGTGCTGTTGATCATGGTGATATTGACATAAAAACCGATCGATATTTTGAAGTCTTGTAAATGTCCCAGTCAATTCATATCTACAGCTATAAAATTAATCCCACCACAGCTTGGGATAGCATTTATTCTACAACACCACATATTAGCATATTGAAAGCCGCACCAACACCATACTTATTTGAATAACAGTGATGACAAACACCAAATATTATCAGATTGGACATAAACACCTCATAATATGTACATAATAAAATACATTGAAGTAATTTTACGAAACATGAACCAATGTAATTGGAAAGCTTGTTAAATATTGGCATTTGGTTAGAATAGGAGATGACCCCAGTCTAACAAGAAAAAAAGGCTTAGGGATACTGATACTAATTGACATGAAGGAAAGTGAGAGATACACAAGCAAATAAGAACTAAGGGATCGCCTGGAGGCTATTGGAGCAATCCATGGAATATTGCAAAAAAATATGAAGGCATAAAAATTGTTACGAAGCTTTCAATGATGGTAGAGATGATAAACCAGTTTGAAATTCAAAATAATGAATTAGGATGGAGATATGAGGCTTCAAAGACCTTGGCAATCGAGACTACACGTGGCATTTCAAATTAAAATCTCCCAGACACAAGTCCAGACATCATTTCAATTGGTGATGATACAATTTATGAATCAAGTTATAATTTTTTAGATTGCATTTTTAAGAGCGTGTACAACGGTCCACTAGCGCCACTCCTTTAAAAAAATATTATCTCGTGACTGAGAAGGAATTATGAAAATCTGCTCAATCAGCGACCTCGGTAAGTGTGTCTAGAATTTTCTAATACCTTTTATTAAGTTTCATATTGAGACACGAAGCAACTAAATGCGACATAAAGGAATGTGGCCGCTTTTCTTTAGATCGAATTTTGTTGCTTCGTGTCTCAATATGAAATTTTATAAAAGGTATTAGAAAATTCTAGACACATTTACCGAGGTCGCTGATTGAACAGATTTTCATAATTCCTTCTCAGTCACGAAATAATATTTTTTTAAAGGAGTGGCGCTAGTGGACCTGTGTGCACCCTCTTAAATCTATCCAATATATATAATACCTATCATAGGTCGCGGCAGGCAAACCACGTAGGAGATCGCGGGCCTTGATAGGTTCCACCAAAACTGGAAGGAGGACGCGCGGGCTCGCGAAGGTGGAAGGAATGGAGAGAGGCGTCTGCCCAAGAGTGGGACACAGTAGGCTAGTAAAAAAAAAATATCTATCTCTCCCATAATTATCGATGATTCGATTTTTATGAAAAACGAATGTAAAATTATTCTAAATTGCTATCAATGTAGATGGTTTGTCCAAAAAGTGCTACTTGATTACGCAGACATAAATAAAGAGATAAATGAGTATGTGAAGTCTATTCCTTTCACGTAGTATACCTACGCTGACGTCAGAATCGTCTGCTAAGCTTAGATTTTAATTAAGTTTCGCATTAAAACAAGATAAGATCGTATTCATATTCATTAGTGTAGGTGTCGCGATTCTGCGTCGATGTGCGCGTCACCTTACATGGCGACCGCGACATCGCATTCATGGAATGTAGGGTGATTGTCCCCTTAGATGCGCTGCGGTCGCCATGGTGATATACATAAACGATTTATGCAAGACCATTGAATACGTCGAACTGTATCACAAGAGAATGGATGATTACGTAGAATTTCATAGAAAAGAATTTGATTATAAATCCTACTAATATTACAAATGTTAAAGTTTGTATGGATGATGAATGTTTGTTACTCTTTCACGCAAAAGCTACTGAACGGATTTGGATAAAATTTGGCAAACAGATAGTTTACAACCAGGATTAACATATAGGATACTTTATATCCCGATATTCTCACGGGATCGAAACTTATGCGGGGGAAACCGCGGGGCGCAGTTAATAGATCAATATAACATACATCACGTCTGTTTTTCGCGAAGGGTTAGGCAGAGATGTAACTATAGTACAGCAACACTTTGCCGGTTATGTTTAAGTCCTATGGTATTCAGGGAGAACCTATTGCCAGCCGGTTATGTTTAAGTCCTATGGTATTCAGGGAGAACCTATTGCCAGCCGGTTATGTTTAAGTCCTATGGTATTCAGGGAGAACCTATTGCCAGCCGGTTATGTTTAAGTCCTATGGTATTCAGGGAGAACCTATTGCCAGCCGGTTATGTTTAAGTCCTATGGTATTCAGGGAGAACCTATTGCCAGCCGGTTATGTTTAAGTCCTATGGTATTCAGGGAGAACCTATTGCCAGCCGGTTATGTTTAAGTCCTATGGTATTCAGGGAGAACCTATTGCCAGCCGGTTATGTTTAAGTCCTATGGTATTCAGGGAGAACCTATTGCCAGCCGGTTATGTTTAAGTCCTATGGTATTCAGGGCGAACCTATAGCCAACAGTCCAGACTCCGGGCTGCTGCTGCGAAATTCTAGATGGAAAAACCCAATAACACTGCCCGACCCGGGAATCGAACCCAGCAGAGTAATTGCGTAACACACTATCGGTAGCAATGGCTTTGATTTGGACAGTTCAACAACATTCATTGTATTATTTACGTTGTTGAGCAGACAAATTTTTCGAACATATGAAACAATGGATTTGCAATATCCTACCTCAGATTGAAATTCATAGTGTGTTACGCAATTAGGAAGTAAGACCTCATGCTGAGTAGTAGCACTTGTGACAAATAGACCAACAGGGCAGTAAAGATCAACATATTTTAAACAACAACAACAAACAACATATTTTCAACATACAACAACAACAAACAAGATATTTTCAACATACAACAACAACAACAACATACCTACAACAACAACAGAGACAGGGATCATCATATTTGTTTTTTTTTCAATGTAGTTATCCTAAGAATATAAGATTCGACAAGTTCCACGTGCTCAACGAAAATGCTCCAATTAAAGTTTTAGATGCTGAAGAGCAAAGTTTCAAATGTACGAATTATGATAGCAAATCAACGATAATGATCAGAATCACGATAAAACAAATGGTAAGTCGATCGTTCAAGTTATACTTTAGAATGGTGCTCCGATAGACATGAGAATAGATCATTCAATACCCACAGTTAAGCTAAATCGTTTTATTCTAACACCTTTAAGCGTCAGTGGACTAGTTTCAACAATGCGATGCCTCAATAGTCTTTAAATGGGAAACGTATCAAGTAACAGAATTTATGGCCTCGAATGTAAGGGGCATTTCCTATGGAGCTTTAAATGTAGGAAATATAATTTCAATGAAAGCTTATTTTTCTTCTTTTATGTAAGGTTTACTATTTTGCCATAGATAACTGTTGTAATGTACGTTTTATTTGTGCAGAATAAACTGTTTTTCTTTCTTTCTTTCTTCTTTAGTACGACCAGGATTGTAATCAGAAAATTATTTAGCTTGATGCTCTACGAAATAAAGACCTACCGAATTATAATCTGAAGGGCACTTTCAAAGACTTGACGGCACGGTTGGCGCCACAGAACAGATAAAAGAGGTTAGAACGGCCTTGTGGGCGGGGCAGGCGCGCCGCCACGTTGATCAGACGCTCACAGTCAACAGAAATTTGAATCACCGCTCAACAATCGCGCTCTTGTTGTGACAGCGTTCGAAACTCCGCGGAAAAAAATTATTATGCCGTCTTGCGCTATCATAACTTGTCGGAAAAGAAGTCAGGAGTGTAATGTGGCCCGAGGAGGGATTTCTTATCACCGGTAAGTCCAAAAACCTTAAAATACGAGTGATATTTGTAATTATTGCAAAAGTATTATGTAGTTTGTAGACAAAAACGATAAAATCGCATTCAGATGCAAAATTATACATTGCTTGCAATACATGGGTACGATCTTGTACGACGTGAGCGGTCGCGCAATGTATTGCGTTTACTGCGAACGCCGCGTGTGTCGAGCCAAAGCATCTATTCAAGGAAATCTATGCGCATCGATAGTGTTGTACCAAATTGTAAACAATGTCGATATTAAGTATGTGTATTATACGAATGATTATTTTCAGTAATGTTACAATTAATACAACTTCGTTTTTATTAACACTAATTTTATTATTGTATAATGTGGATTACTATTATTTAGCCCATATCTTTGTTCGCTTGAATGACGTTAATCCCGGACACAGAGCCTATAAGGCCAATTCTTGTAATTAAAAACGTTCAAAATCTAGTCGCAGTTTCATTTCAGCGACAAAAAAATTACAAAAACTGGTCAGAAATGTAGGGAAATTAAAGGTGTTTTTGACAGATTGAGACAGATCAGACTGTGAACATTCTTAAAATAAAGAGAATTGCCCCTCTTAATTAATCCTCATCCAAATAAATACGTTACTCATCACAAGTATTTAATTTTGAACAAAATTGTCCTTGATTGGATTTTAGATTTCAATGAATATCTTAGGAGATATCATGGTTTTAAAATAACTCCGCAAGGCGGCCGGTCATTAGCTTCCTATAGTAATGTACTAAGTGATAATCGTAAGTAATACTCTTAAAGTAATGGAATATAATTATGTATTATTTTAGTAGGCTTTTGCTTCAAATTAACGCGGGTGAAACCGGCGGGCACAGCTATTATTCATAAATTAACATGATACAGTTAATAAATACATTTTTCACAGAGTAATTCACAATACATTAATTAGATTTTATTATGTTAATTCGACTTAGCATTCGATATGGCCGTGAAATTTAAAATTTCGTTTTAGTTTTTTTTGCATATTGTAGCTTTGTTTTACGTTTTATGTTATTCAAAATGCTATTTTTCTTTCTTTCTATTATTATGACGTAAAACAGAGCTGCAACTAGCATAAAACGAAATAAATTTAAATTTCGCGGCAGTATCAGATGTTCCTCCTTAAATTGACTTTGATTTAATTTAATTTATATGTAATTAGGATGTCCACATTATTCGTACCGTATCCGCAACTAAAAAAATTGCAAAACAAAATTACAGTAATTTTATCGATATGATTAATCGATCTTTTGGTCGCCGTAACTATTTGCTTTTACACGTGTGTGAGTGTACGTCCAGAGCAGTATTTGCGTTAGTGTGAGAACCAATAGCAAACACGCGATCTAAGTGCATGTGGTTTATTTGTGTGCGTAATTCGCGTACGTATTGATGTCTTGCTTGTAGTGGAGAGACAGGAGTAGGAGACAGGCGGCGACACGCGTTTTAATACAAATCAGGAACTATTTCCTTTCTAACCTATTTTATCTGTTCTGTGGTTGGCGCAGTGGTTAAGCGATTGACTGCTGCGCTGCGTGTCGCGGGTTCGATTCCCGCACGGAACAAATATTTGTATGACCTACATGTATTTGTTCCGAATCTGGGTGTTTTTCTATCTATAATATGTATGTATTTACAAAAAAAAAATGTATATAAGTAGTTTATCAGCCATCTTGTTACCATAACACAAACATTAGGTTGCTTAGCTTGGGACTAGATGGCGCTGTGTGAAAAAAAAAAGTGTAGTCGCAATCTCATCTCAGCGACAATAAATGTTAAAACTACAGAACAGATAAAAGAGGTTAGAAAGGAAATAGTTCCTGATTTGTATTAAAACGCGTGTCGCCGCCTGTCTCCCACTCCTGTGTCTCCACTACAAGCAAGACATCAATACGTACGCGAATTACGTACACAAATAAACCACATGCACTTAGATCGCGTGTTTGCTATTGGTTCTCACACTAGCGCAAATACTGCTCTGGACGTACACTCACACACGTGTAAAAGCAAATAGTTACGGCGACCAAAAGGTCGATTAATCATATCGATAAAATTAATGTAATTTTGTTAATTAAAGTTTTGCAATTTTTTTAGTTGCGGGTACGGTACGAATAATGTTGACATCTTAATTACATATAAATAAAATTAAATCAAAGTCAATTTATGGAGGAACATCCGATACTGCCGCGAAATTTAATTTTTTTTTCGTTTTATGCTAGTTGCAGCTCTGTTTTACGTCATAATAATAGACAGAAAGAAAAATAGCATTTTGAATAATATAAAACGTAAAACAAAGCTACAATATCCAAAAAAACTAAAACGAAATTTTAAATTTCACGGCCATATTGAATGCTAAGTCGAATTAACATAATATAATCTAATTAATGTATTGTGAATTACTCCGTGAAAAATGTATTTATTAACTGTATCATGTTAATTTATGAATAATAGCTGTGCCCGCCAAATCAAATTTTAGACGAAAAACCAACTAAGAAACTAAATTAATAATAATAATCCACATTATACAATAATAAAATTAGTGTTAATAAAAACGAAGTTGTATTAATTGTAACATTACTGAAAATAATCATTCGTATAATACACATACTTAATATCGACATTGTTTACAATTTGGTACAACACTATCGATGCGCATAGATTTCCCTGAATAGATGCTTTGGCTCGACACAGGCGGCGTTCGCAGTGAACGCAATACATTGCGCGACCGCTCACGTCGTACAAGATGGTACCCATGTATTGCAAGCAATGTATAATTTTGCATCTGAATGCGATTTTATCGTTTTTGTCTACAAACTACATAATACTTTTGCAATAATTACAAATATCACTCGTATTTTAAGGTTTTTGGACTTACCGGTGATAAGAAATCCCTCCTCGGGCCACATTACACTCCTGACTTCTTTTCCGACACGATATGATAGCGCAAGACGGCATAATTATTTTTTTCCTCGGGAGTTTCGAACGCTGTCACAACAAGAGCGCGATTGTTGAGCGGTGATTTAAATTTCTGTTGACTTTGAGCGTCCGATCAACAGTGCGGCGCGCCTGCCCCGCCCACAAGGCCCTTCTAACCTCTTTTATCTGTTCTGTGGTTAAAACCTTGTCAAAAATGTATAAAATTAGAGGTATTTTTGACAGATTGATAGATTAGAATACGACCGTGCTTAAAATATGGGGATTGGTCCTCAGGCTGCGGAAGGCAGCTCCAGATAGATCTACGCCCACTAGGCCTTCTAAAAATCACGATTATTTTCGTGAGAACTACTTCTGGCCAAATTTTCTACAAAATCATTTCCTTAAGGCAGTTTGAATGATTAATTAAATTGATTGACATGCCCCGTTCGTTCCGCAATGGAGGGTCTCGACAGTTTCCTTTCCGTAGCACCTGGTGTTGAATTCTTCATTCTGATCGATTATTATACTGCACAGTCACTTCACGTAATTGGGTTCCTAATTTGTTCTGGCGCAACAATCGGTACCCTGACTTGATTCGGAATTTAAACCGTTTATTAACCCTAAATTCGGATTCATTCTTCTCGATAATTTTGAATGACGTTATAAATGAAACAGAAGTGCTTGATTTTGTATGCACATGTTATATTTTTTGTCAACACAGATAAATGTTTATACTTAGTATTAAATGGGTCGAAGATTTTTACGAGCAATGAAAGAAATGTCATCATTTTCTCAAATACGGGAGCACTTAAGGCTAAGTCTTCTAAATTCCCCAAATCTCTTTCGTATCTTCTAAAAACTTTCGAATGTACTTAACTACTCGAAACGGATCGATTAACCGAACTCGTCCACGAATTAATGGGTTCGAATAAACATAATTAAGCTCTCAAAGAGTGCCGATTGTCTAAAGGACCATTAGTTTGGAAATGACACTCAATTAAGGATGGGATCCGTTTATCTCGTTCGAATTGGGCTTGTTGTCTTCGATTTTATCTTAGGTCATTCCAGTCTCGTCCGACTCAGTTACTTAGACTGTACCTACAAGCTGAGTAATTAAATCATTTACTTATATTGGACTCTCTTCTGTAGTTTTATCTGATGTTGTTCGCTACTGCGATTACCATTTTCGTCGTAGATGAATATATTATTTTAGACAAATTGATGTTCCTGATTAATTTTCCTTGGTTTTAGTAATCTAATTTTGCATTTTTCCTGTTTAACGAATTTAAACAAAGAAAGATTTTGTTTTTGATTGGGATATGCACGGGAAATATAAAAATGAGCATTTAAAACTAACAAAATTAATTAAAAACAACAAAAAAAAAATTACCCATGCGAGGCCAAAAAGGCTCCCATCCCAGCAAAAGAATATTATATTTTCAATATTCCATTACAAACCTGAGCATACCGAATTAAAATCACTATACAAACCTGAAAACAAATCATGGCAATAGCAATATCACAAATCTCAATTTATTTATATCAAAATGTATCGATAAAATAACCGAAGTCCTCGAATAATCCGTTTACGGGCATCGTCAGTAGCAACACTGAAGTTAATAACAGTTTTACGAAATGAAATTATCTCGACCGGACTTGTGTCAATTAAGTCTGCCCTCAGTTAGCCGGGAGTACTAACATTATGCACGAGTACAACGTAGAGATATGCAGCCATTTTGTTAGAAAACTTACGATTTGCACCTGCTGCACGACCCGCTACTTAATGAGAAGTCATTATTGTTTTACCTAGTTTAGAAAGAGATAGGTTTAAGGGATTAATTAAAATTCAAAATGTTGTAGGTGCCATTATGACGTGATGTAGATACTCAGGTAGGCAGACATTCATTTAAAAAACCCCAAGGCGTTTTATGCCACAAACGAATGGGAGATAAAGAGATTTAGGTATGTATGCCTGATCTGAATGTTACTAGTATATTATTTCGTTTATTAATTTCCTATTTTTTTTAAATCCTACTTATATTTATTAATGTGAAAGCTTGTATGGATGGATGGATGTTTGTTGCTCTTTCACGCAAACACTACTGAAACTTTAGATTTAAATTAAATTTGGCACACAGGTGCTTTATAACCAGGATTACCCTATAAAATACTTTTTATCCCAATATTCCCACGGGATTGAAACTTATGCGGGTGAAACTGCGGTTCGCAGCTAGTATTTTTATAAAAAACATAAGAAAAACATTTAAAAATATAAAAAATAGTACCTAGTCCGCCGGCGACTATCGGTGGCTAGTATATTTATTATAATTGTATTTATTTATTTTTTGCATATGTTGCCTCCCTTTGCAAATGCCACCCTTCCTCCTTTCCACTCCCCTCTAAGGTACGAGAAATTGTACATAAATGATCAATATAAAAAAATATAAAAATAATGGAAATAATCAATATTATTTCCTGTAACTACAATTATACGTACAATTTCTCGTATATTCTAAAATCTCTTTTTAACATAATAATATAACAAATTCAATAATAAAATGAACTGCGTTTTTCTCTTCAAATATCCCTTGCGTTACCAAACATCATTCATCGTTCGTAGTAGCCACAATCCAATTAATTGCTTACGCAATGTTCCAAATAGTTTGATTTACAATGCTGATTAAGTTCGCTCGAGTCAGCTTGTCAGTTGTCGCTAGTGAGATGTGTCAGCAATCAAGAGAAGACATCTGTCGCAAAACAAGTGAGGATCAGAAGGTCGATGATTATGTCTGCACATTTTTAAATAACATAATTTAATTTGTGGCGGGTATCGTATTACCCAGTAACTAGTCTATTATATGGGATTTAAACTTGAATGGCAAAATGTGTGTTATATAGGTCTCTGCCCTACTCTACTACGGGGAAACAAGCCGTGATGTTATGTTATGTGTACTTATTATTCATTTTATGGTGGGCAACGGACGGTGATATTCAATAATGAAGAAATGTTGTAAGAATTCTGGTACTAACATAAAATATTAAACCACTTTATTGACACAACTATGTATCGGCATGATGTCGAAAGTTGAACTAGATGTGGCTCTCGTGAGAATGACAACAGCTAATAAGAAAACCAAAAAACCATAACCTACTATAATTGTAAGTTTGAATGTTTGTTACTCAACCACACAAAAACGGCTGAACGAATTTGAATGAAATTTGGCGCACCGTCGAAAAAGTATCTTGTGTCCTTTCTCTGGTCATGGTATAGAGACCCCATGGTCTTCCATCTACCGGGAAAAAATTATCCTATTTCCATACATAGGATACTTTTTCTCGGTAGTAAGTTTCTGTTGGATAACTACCGAACTCCGCGTGGGCGAAACCGCGCGCAGAAGCTAGCAAATATTAAAATAATAATTGCGTGGGAATCAAAGAATTGCCACGGAATTAATATTTTCGTTAGTTTGGAACTAACGGTAACTTGCGAGCAAACGTGAAGTCTAGAAATATTCTGGCTAGATTTACCTTACGCAGTAGCAAATAAACAATCTCACGACACAGCAGTACAGTCATTTGTAGTTTTTATTGATAAAGGATATGAGCGTTATTTATGAAACTGTACTTTTAATAGCAAATAAATGAGTAATGTTTCCACTGAACTGTAAAATCGTAGATTCATTAAGAAATATCCGCAATCATAAGTTTAATCCATCGTATACATTGATTATTTTGATCATATAATTTGGTTATGTTTGCTTTGGCTAAAATTATTCAATGGCAAAGAAAAATGGATTTCATTGTCACAAAAACACGTGAATGAATGAATTAGTTCGAATAATAATAAAAAACGATAATCATTAGCACAGAAATTTTCGGCAGCTTCACGTCGTGGCTGTGGCAAGAAGGCTTCCACACAGCATGATGCTGTGCTATGGGGGACCCGTTATGGGGTTCCCAACGGGAAACGGGAATGACGCAACGAAAGTCAAGCATGGCCAGCAGAAGAATAGAAGGTTCCTACAAAGTTCCTCCTTGTGTATTACGAAATAGAGCACCAAAGAATCTCCGATTTATCCCGAACGCTTTCTGATGCGGCCATGGCCACCGTCTCAACCAACCTTGCCGCAGGCGGCCCATGAAATCCAGGATGTCGTATAGAAAGTCATGGCGAGAAAGTGTGGTTTTCATTTTTATCGATAATTTCGGGGCATTTCGTTAGACATAATGTTCAACTTCAAGTCCTCACACAGTCACAGGCTACAATGACCCATACATATACACATACAAACTAACATAATATGTATATATAAAGTATAAAACAAAACTTGTGTTAATAAATTAGCTTAAAAGTATGTTAGTAGTACTTCACTAGCTTGTCCTTGTGTACCTATAGGCTATTCATATTTTTAACCTGCAGTGCGAGTCTGTAACCATCTCACCGTGAAAACTTAGGTGAAGTGAGCGTGGAGTGAGCTGTCAGTCCAACTAATACTAGGGATTGACACTATTGACAGCTCACTTTACGCTCACTTCACCTAACTTTTCACGGTGAGATTTTTACAGACTCGATCGGCTGTATCTAATACATTTAAATCCTATTTCATTTACCTAACCATTCAAACAAAATCAGAATCTAATTTCAAATCGAACGTAAGTAGGTATCACGACAACGGCAGCAAGTCGTTCGGCAATCTCCGTCGGTAGTTCGGGTGTGTCGGGTCACGATTACTGCACCCTTGGGCGTGCGCACGCCCACATTGTCCAGCATAGTGAAAGGATACAAAATGATCGCTGATAAATAAATCTAATTTGATATTGTACTGCGTCATTTATAAGACTATTTAAATTGTTATTTATTACGTATCACTTTGTATTATAGCCTGGTTCCGGTTGATCAAGCTTCTGATAAATAAAGCACTTGTCAATGGTGATGTTAATGGTTGTGTTTGGTTGACTAAACATTATAACAGCCAATCATAATTCGTTGACAGTTAAAGTTTAGAGCAGTGCAAGACGTGGCCCAGTGGTAACGGTCCCGTTTTACGAGTTTTAGGTCGTGGGTTCAAACCCAGGCAGGCGCTTTACTTGGTGTAAATAATTTCATCACCACTACTCTCAAAACGGTGAAGGAAAGCATTTAGAGTAAAGCGGCATGTCCTAGAATCAAAAATTCGTAGACATGTAACATCTACCACCCCGCACTGGGCCTGCGTAGTGGATTATAGCCCAATCCCTCTCGAAGAGCAGCTGTGGGAACATTATCTATAGGCTGATTATGAGGCGGCCGTATGTAAGTTTAATAGTATGAAAGAAAAAGACATGTTACGCCGACCTAAATTAAATGGGGATAAGGACAGGAGAATGATCATAATTTCGATGATGTGGCCGCACGTCAGTGGTAACAAAACTAAGCTGGCCTCTGATTCTATTAAATCTTCAGACTACACTACGCCAGCTCAAGATCAAAGTGATAACTCCAACGTGCAGTCGACTACATTAATACCTCTGGGGGCCTACTCCGAAGTGCAAAGTGCGAATGTTCGGATCGGACCGACACATAGCCGAACCGAATATTATTGAAAAATGGGAAAAAAGTTCGGATCGGCTCAGTTGGGTCGGCACCATAGTCAATATTCGAAAGAGTGTAGGAGTGTAGTATCCGACCGAACCAAATAGTAACTTCGTAGCAGGAAATCGCCGAACATTCGGCCGATACTACTTCGAAGTAGACACCCTTCAAAAGTTCATGAAAAGTTTTTCCGGGCATATTATTTTCTTTATGGATGTTATTTTAAATTCTGTGGCTTACATTCAAATTTATGACGTTATCTAGTTTAGCAACAAACATTCAACCTAGCTTTCACGTCTATCTAGAATATATTCTGCGATATATTCTGTCGAAAGCATTGGGTAACGAAACGAGACAGTAAGTATACCTGACCTGGAGTGAACTTAGTACTAACTCACTTGCTACATGCCTATACCCACCATTTACCTAGATACTGACCTGACTATCTAAAATGTAGCGTAAGCGTGCATAATTGTGGCCACTAAGCACATAGACTAAGTGTTTTCGCGTGCTTCGAGTGCGTGACATACCTATATAAGTCTACACCTGCAAAGGTCAACTTTCCTTTGTCATTTTAGACTTAAAATGTCCGGTGTTTGTCCAGTAGGATATTTATTAGGTAATTTAACTGACAAAGTCTGAAATATGTAGTTTTTAAATGGCACACTAAGCTGTAGTAGGAAAGAAAAGACAAAAAGAAAATACAATTATTTCAACTCAGCCTATCGCACTCCGCTGCTGGACATAGGCCTCTCCCAGGCTGCGCCACAACACCCTGTCCTCCGCCTTCCGCATCCACTCCGTCCCAGCCAGCTCTTAAGATCGTCCGCCCATCTAACTGGGGGGTGTCCCACACTACGCTTGCCGATACGCGTTTATTTAGCAAGGGCTAAAAGGCACACAATATAATATACATCAGAGGGGCAATTCTCGTAATTTTAAGAACGTTCACAGTCTGATCTCAGTCTCAATCTGTCAAAAATAACTCTAAACACATACATTTTGACAAGTTTTAGATATTTGTTTGTCGCCGAGATGAGACTGTGACTAGATTTTGAACGTTTTAAATTACGAGATTTGGCCTTCTGATAAAAAAATTAAATAAAAAACAAGTGAAAAGTGCGATGTAAGAAATTAGCAGGAAAAGGGTGCCTAACGGCTGCGCCAGAAAGGCTCAGTTCAGTAAAAATGCTAGACAACTAGTGTTTGACACTGGTTTTCAACTAGAGCTGATGTGTGAGGTGATAGACGTATATCAATTTTATATTGCAACATGACGTGTGTAGGAAAGTAAGTAGGTACATATTGCGTACTGCATCTAATATTATTTCCTCAGAGATGCAGAAAATAGATACAATCAGTATTTTTTCTGTGCACGACAAAAATGCAGCATCTAACTATTTTCTATCAGCATTAGTTGCTGACCATCATGTCCTAAGAGAGGGTTACGTCACTTACGTTAAACTGTGAGCTGGAAAGAATAGCACACATAGTCAGTCCTTCCTTCCAGCTCAAACCTGCGTATCTCTCTCTATATTCATAAATTATGCAAACTTACACAAAAGCTATGCAGCTCACCGAAATTCCTAAACCAACGCACCTTAATTTAACCAATATAAGGTCAGCAAGTCCTGTCGATTGAAATTAAACGTATATTTGGTATAAGTCGTAAGTCTTTGTACATTCTTACTGTACAGTATCGGCCCCCCCGACGGAGCCTGCATACTAACGATCCATGAAATGTGCACATGACATGGACATTTAAGTGTCCCCTTCGGATGCTATTACGTGTGGCGACACGTAATTGAAGATCATTTTGATATCGAGAGGACCATTTTGATTTGAGTTTAGAGGAATGAAAGTAGTGTGATACGGCTCTATAATTGGAAAGAACAATGCGAGACTAAATGCAATCATTTATTTGGTGATAGCAATGGATTTTTTTTTGGTTAGATACACAAAAAATAATTTTGAATTTTACCATCTATGTATATATAAATATAAATTAAACACCGAAATGTATGTACGCGCATAACTTCCGATCGACTGCACCAAATTGGATAATTCTTTTTTTTTGTGTTTGTTATTGTCTGGACAAGCTTTGTATACACAATTGGACCCGGTAGGTGGCGCTGCTTTTTCGGGCAGGACGACGTCTGCCGGGTCCACTAGTTTTATATATTTCTCGATAGTCGTCTTTAGTATTAACCTCAGATAACACAATGTTTTTTGTACCGTTATTTCCATTCGGTGGTAAACGTGGAGAAACGACCTAGACGCATGCCGCAAGGGTTGGATCGAGGTAGCTCTAGAAAAGAATGACTGGAAGGATTTGGGGGACAGCGTATGCTAACTTAAAAAAAATCGTTTCGCCAATAATCTTTTGCAGATATATAGGTCTACTAACTACTACTACTACTGTCTTACCCAATGACACTAGCAATTCCTATGCTATACCATTAAATGCACAAATACGTAACCGTTCGCCGAGTGGACGGCAATTGACTGCATTCTGGTCACGATGCGATCTAAACAAGCAAAACGATAATTTACCATTGCAATACCGGGCAGGTGCTGCGAAAATATAGGCCTTACACACGAACGTTGACTTACACCTCATTTGTTTAGTCACGCTTTCATCCTATTTGGGGTAAGTACGATGTAAAGGATTAGAGACCATACCATTGAAATCGTCATGTCTCTCTTTTCGTTTATGGCAACAGCATCCTCCAGTTAGATCATGAATCCGTCTGCATTAATTACAAAATAATAATAATAAGTTTTATTGCCAAAAGAAAATACATGACGTGTATGAAAAGAAAGAAAAGAAAGAAAAAAATGGATGAAAGAATATTAAATTAGGCTAGTTAACCTATAATGTATATAACTATTTCCACTGTTGACACACAAGCCTCCTCTCTATGAGAGGAAGTGGGCCGTAATCTACCACGGGGGCCAGTGCGGGTTGGCCAATGTCTTCGAATTTTGAGTGCCAGGACATGCCGGTTCCCTCACTATGTTTTTCTTCACCGTTTTAAAAGCAGTGGTGATTAAAAAAAATATAACCCCTGCTGAGTTCGAACCCACAACCTAATACGTCGCGGCCGGTACCATTAGACCACCACTGCCCTCTCAAATATAGAGTAACATTGCTAAAAACAAAATAATAAGCAAAAACCCGGAAAAAGGACAACTATACGTAAATAGACATGAACATTGACCCAATTGTTACCAACTCGAACCAATAATTCTCTTGCAACTGAACTAGAATTTCCGCAATAGGTGCAGGCTAAATGCCAGCTGTCTCATAACCTATACGATATAGTTTAAGGTAACCTTTATAACCTAGAGTGAACTTAGGTGACCTACCCGCCTAGTGTTTACAAGATTTATTTAACGTGACTTGGATTGTGGTGGAAGCTGTATCTGATATGACATATGTATATATAGCCATCGACTTAATGCCTCCTCAAAACGCAGGTTTAACCGAGTTATCCACTGCGACGATTACATCATACATACATAATACTCCTATAATGTTCCCAATGCTGGGAAACAGGCCTCCTCTCAGTGAGAGGGACTTTATTACAATCGTCAAGGATCATAGATTTTGTCAGAAGTTTTAGAAAATACACTGTGCCAAAACTACCAATTTTAGTAAAGGATACTGCAGTGTGTTGTTGATAGCAGACAGCGAGACAGAACGACCATGTTGCCTAGTTCAAGATTGGAATGCTGATACACCTAAAATCAACGCTTATTTGTAATCTAATGTGAACACTGCTACATTACAGCAGTAATGTTTTTAAGACCATGAAACAGAAAAGAAAGTAAATAAATTTATTTGCGGTAATGACCCTAAGAAAGAACACAAACAAGTTAGGGGGAAATATGCGTTACAACCACGCAAAACCTCCATCGCTCAGCGTAATGCTGTGACCCTATGCGAAACAAAGCCCCAGTGCTTGTTTTCAGCGACAGCTAACGATGGACGGCGGCCATGGAGCCTGGGTGCGATCCCCGGGTCGGAAAAATCACTCCTTAGGGAACATGGGACTTGTAACATAACTAAATTATTACACGCGTTTCCCTATTGACTTGCATCACAACTTGAGAAACATTTAACTAACCCAAAGTCGCGAACGTTGGTGAAATCTACTCTAAAACTAGGTGTGGCCGATATAAGCTAGTCGCGGCACTTGTTACACTAAAATGTGATGTGAAAGGGTGTTTACAAACAAGTTATTGTATTAATTTAAAGTAGACTAATTAATCGAGAATTGTATAACATGTTTGTAACTACATATAATTTTACTTTCACTGGTTTTTATGATACTGTAATCTTGGTGTTGCTATTAAGATTGTGTAAAGGATTTTAATGATTTTTAAAAGCCTAGCTTTATGAGGAAATCAGCTGTAGGTAAACGGTCAATAAGTGACCATACCTGTCAAGAATGAGATGCTGGATTCATGACATATAGTGTGTATCTGAAATGTGTGGTCATACACCCTTAAATATGACTACACATTTTATATTTCTGATGAATGCTGTATGATCATACGGATTATTTGTTTTAATAATCAAGTTGGCCGTTGAGACCGTTTCAATGTGTTTTATGTGTGTAAAAGACCATAAAAGGTTATTATTATTCGACTGCCTCAGATGGAGGGTAATGTTTGTGTGTATCATATCAATTATTATTAAATTATCAAAGATTACCAGCTTATAAAGCCACTATCTTTAGCAGTACCGGCCCCGCCATGATCACCACAGAACCCTAGCTTCCTTATTCTGCTACACGCTACACATACTTTTTATTCCCAACCACGTCTTTATAAATTGGAGAAAACCACTAATAGGCGATGTGGTTTCAAAAACTTCCATTTTAAAATAAATTATTTATGTTTTCAAGACTTCCCATTGATTTAATGTTCCCTACGCGGTTTGTAGCAAATTCTTATGAAAATTACACCATTTATGCATCCTTTAACTTTTATTCACCTACTGAAGGCCAGAGTCTTTACTTCTTTACGAAATGTGTCAATGCTTGCCTTTTAAAATGTGAATTACTTCTTTTTCTTAGTATATCGATGGCAAAAAGTTCAAACATCTTTGGTCCAAAATTGAGCCGCGTAAACTCCGCTCACTGACGCAGTCATACGAGTAAAATCATCAAGTGCATACGGCGCAGGATGAAAGGTGGGCCATTGTCTGTGGGGAGGTGCCGCATGCGTATGCAGCGTATGTGGCAAGTGCTTACTTGATATCTCAGCCGTCCGTGAACCTCCATCTGTGGAGATTGTGTTTCCTCAAGCCAACTTGGGTTTGAAGTCTATTTAGAGATTTCTAAGTCGGCAAGTAAAATTATCAGGTGGTTTATATAGGTCCCGCCACAGACTACATACATCTTTCTGTGCTGTAAAGGCGTTCCTAACTGTCCATGCCTGAAACGCAGGCATTATATTTATCTTTATGCTCAGGACATGACACTTTTGGCACTTCCTCGGCAGTCAGCCCAGGTCGCACTTCGCTGACTCGCTAATGATTTGAGCACTCGTCACATAGTTTCTGCCACATGATTTTTAACCGACTTATAAAAAAGGAGGAGGTTCTCAATTCGGATGTTTGTATTTTTTTTTTTTTTGTTTTTTCGCGCATAACTCCGTCGTTTGCCAACTGATTTGAAAAATTATTTTTGTTGGAAAGGGTATACTTCCCAAATGGTCCCATAGAAATTTCATCAAAAACGGTTTAGTAGTTTGGTTTTTAGACCAAAATTACTGGTAAAAGTTACAACTAAAAAGTGAAAAATAAAAACATTTTTGCAAAAAAAAACAACGACTTCCAAAAACGACACTACAAAGTGAAAAATAACTTTAATTTCGGAAGTCGGTGGCAAACAACGAAAATGCGAACCCAACGACACCGACTTCCGAAATTAAAGTTATTTTTCACTTTGTAGTGTCGTTTTTGGAAGTCGGTTGTTTTTTTTTTTGCAAAAAAGTTTTTTATGGTGGAGAAATCTAAACTCGAAACAAAAAAAAATATTAAAACATCTTGTTAAAGTATCGTTATCATTACTTACATTCAATTGTAACCAAAAACCAGCTAAATGTATCATGTATTTTGTTCGTGAGTCGACCAAGCAAGAGGCAGCCGTTATCTGTCGTATGCAAAGTGTTTGAATACATTGCTTTAAACAAATACTCGATCCGGGTTACTTGGACCTCACACGAAGTTTTATAGACCCGGAATCTTCTGTAAATGACCACACACTTGCTAATTTACCCTCGGCAAGGGGGACCTTCAAATCCAGTTGTGTAGTTATATTTGCACTGCATGATTGTCATTCATAGATCTTTGACAGTCATTACGGGGTAGACAGAAAGCTCATAAGTTTGACAGCCAGTCTTACCAAGGGGTACCCCATGTGTATGTAAAATCCTGGTATTCAGCTGCATCCGGTTAGATTGGAAGCTGACTCTAACATAGTTGGCAAAAGACTAGGCAGATTGGTTTATTTGCACTGCATGGTAGATATGTTATCGGGACTTAGGTTGTTCTATTTTAATTTTGGTATATGTATTTATTAGATATTATGTTTTTTATTAGGACAGTGCAGTAAAATACAACCGTTGTCTTAAACATAATTGTGTATTGAATCACATTTTTAATTAGTTGAAAACAACTTATCATTTTTTTTACAGACTCCCAACGTACACAATATCTAAGACGAATATTTTAAACTGTAGGCAATTTATACCCAAGTCAATAAATCATCTAATTATTAAATATTTATGTAAATTAATTAAGTATGACCATCGCTCTCACTTTGTCTTGTCTAATTTTTTAATAGAAATCCAATAAATTCATGCAGGGAACAGCTACGATACATCAATGAGCACCATACTGTGAAGTTATAAGATAACGAATGATCACAGTCTTGTACTGTTACCGACTATCGTCGAGATCATTAAACTGTTAAGGGCGAATCGTTACAAATGAGAAATTACTTACATTATTGAACATACAAATTAATGCTCCGTGCAGTGTCGACAAGACTTTACCTGGATGATTTAGATGAGGTATTAATCATTTTTATATGAAGTGTGGTTTTTGTTTTTGATTTATAGTGTTGGCATAATATACCTAAAGAAATAGATAGTTTTCTTAATATGTAGAATTACCTAATTTTACTTAATTCTGCCCGATATTTTATGATTAGTAGTTAGTGAATGATTTTTCTCTAAAATGTCTGAATTCGCTCGTTGCCGAGCATCATGCCCATATAATAATTTTTGACTATGGGGGAGAATTTCACCTAGCTTTTATACCTAGAATAAGCCTTATCCTGAGGATAAATTTTAAATTTTTGACAGTTTTTCCATACTTGAACTGTCAGACGTCAATTTTATTCCACGGATAAAAAATATCTGACTTTGGTAAAATCAGCCCTAAGTCGATTATATTCTTAGATTTTCTATCACAACGAATGCTTCATCAACACTGCATCATCATACACACTATACTTAATAGTTACCTTTTACGGCCTAATAATGATATGCGTAGGCAGCCAGAACATATTTTAACAGCTTTCAACATTCGAAACAAAAGAACATTAAAGTTAACCATCTTTTATAGAATTAATGTCAACATAAAATATATATTACAAGGGCCATAATAATTGTCACAGTAACGGGACGCCCAACATTTTGTATCTTGTTACTAATTTATATCTAATTACCTTACCGTGTAAACTATAAATTATTATAACTTAATGAGGGTGAAATCGTTGTAAACATCACTTTACTTTTTAAAGGTGCTTATTTGGTTTAATGGCCCATTAGATTCTCTTTCACACAGTCTGATTCGACCTCTGTTTTACATGAATTAAATTATAATAATACTTGACTTATCTGTTTCGTATTTATGTAAATCTGCGTGTAAGAAACATGATTGTACAGTGAAGTCTTTTATATCTTCGTGAGTTTTCTGTCAAGTCAAGAGTCTTGACTTGATACAGAAAACAACACACACGGTCACGGTCTTGACTCAAGACACATAATAACGTTTTCAAACTATGGCACTGAGCAGACTACAGCACTAAGAATCTATATTTAATAACTTGATAGCAAAGATTTTTATTAACATAGCATACACCTTTGACCAATGTCGAGCTGAAATTGACCGATTTATGAAATATAAATCTTTTTTTTTATTGTTAGAGTCTGTAATGTAATGCTTCGGTTACATTGGTGTGATAAAGCAAACCATACTTCAAGCGCTCTTTATCTTTCAGTCAGACTTCATAGCATACATTCCATAGCATTGTCACATTTTTAATTCGGTCTGACATGTTAAGAAGACGGCTGAACGTCTTTCTGAGATATTGACATTACGACGTAATATAGACTGTGCTGTGTGTGTGTGCGGGTGTGTGTGTGTGGGGGTGTGTGTGTGTGGGGGGGGTGTGTGGGGGGTGTGTGTGGGGGGGGTGTGTGGGGGGGGGTGTGTATGTGTCTGTGATATTTTCTTAAAAAATATAAAAAGAACTTTAATGTTTCAGTACACACAGAAGAAGAAGTTATTTTTTAACTTTTATTACTTTGCAATAAAATACAATAAGAAAACATCGGACATCATAGTTACTAACACACTGGTCAAATATGTAGCATCACATAGAAGATCCAATAACCGTAATCGCAATTCTGCACAAATTATTCGTGCAAGCGCATTGAAAATTGCTTAACGTTAACCCTTTAATGAAAAGCTGTGGTCAACCTGACCGCGCCGGGTGTAATTACATGTTTAAAATGAAGGTAGACATTACAGTGTGCAGCCAAGCAGATAATATGGGACTATATTGGAGTTGTCAAGTATTAAAGTAGCTAAATTAATTTTGGTTGTGGGTGTTTGGGTGAAATCTGTAACAATAACGAATACTACCTATGTGACTTTTTCAGTTCAATAGTTTCTGGGTTTATCTTGGCAATACTGACATCGCCCCTAAGATAACCAACTGAACAAAACTTTGTCAAGAAACCTGAAGGTTAATTCCCGTAATTAAAAACGTTAAAAATCACAATCTCATCTCAGCGACAATCTATGTCATAAACTTATCAAAAATGTTGGGAAATTGAGATATTTTTGACAGATTGAGACTGTGCTAACTAACATAAATATGTATAGGTACAATTTAATTACAGACACACCTGTCTGACCCTTCGGGAATTACAGGCGTGATGTAGTTATGTGTGTGTGTTTCATATTTTTTTTATACTGACCCAACTAAACGAATCAGCACCATGTTTATTTTTAGAAAGCTTTTCCGTTCTAGAATTCCTAAATGTTTTACGCAACTATTTCTATGAATGACGACTACGATTTCGCAAATCACTGCGTTGATTAAAATTGAATTGAAACAAATGATTACGTACATTGATAGCACCATTGTGGCAGTACTGCCGCCTTTGTCTTACGGACAATGTGAGCCAATCATAATGAGACTGGTAATAAAAGCTTTTATAAAAGACATTGTAACGTGTCGACTGGCTTTTATTCATGAGGTTTCACTTGTAAGCTGGATGCGATGAGGCTCGTGGTTCAATGATAACACCACATGGGTCTATAGAGGTATGAGGAACAAAGTGTAAAGTTCACTCATCCTCCTTAGAAAAGGGAGGATCTTACAACCAAGATGGGTGTTGTGTCTGGCGGGCAACTGCCCGATAAATCATGTCGGGCTGTTGTATATATGCTGGATTTTGCGTGACGTCAGTATGACCCATAGTTCTCATGTGTCGTTGTAGATACCGCTACAGGTCGATCAAAATTAAAAGTAATTTATTCAAACTAGGATAAGCATCAGCACTTTTTGAACGTCAACTTTATATAAGACTATTCCCCAAAACGCCCGCCCTTCACCAGGGCTGGCAAGAAATGTTTTATTATTTTTACTTATTTTTGATAAGCTGATGGTCTGATTTTAACGACATAGGTAATTATTATACAGGATAATTTTTTATTCAGTGCGTAAATTTTTACAGGGTGTTCTACCCATGAATATGAACAACATTCACTATGGGACCATCTCAGAAATCACGAAAAAAAAATCAGCACATTCATGCATTTTGGTCGAGTAGGTATTGAACTTTTATAAGAAACAGCTGATTTTTTTTTTGTGATTTCAGAGATGGTCCCATAGTGAAAGTTGTTCATATTCATGGGTAGAACACCCTGTGAAAATTTACGCACTGAATAAAAATTTATCCTGTATATTCAAAAGTCTGCAAAATTCCTCTTTAATCAAGGGATAAAATAAATATGAGACTATTACAATTACCTAGGTACCACTATAAATCAGTTATCATCATTGAAATCAAAAACACTCTCTCACACACACACACACACTATAAATCAGTGACTAGATCCACCACAAAAAATCACATAATTACCAAGCTAGAGACAGAAAAACTAGAATTTCTAATAGAAACTTAATTTCAAATACGCAGGCAGTACTAAATTATGTGCCGAACCAAGTGACCATGAACGTGGAACCATGTATGAGTTCCGCCAGTGACCAACACCACCCTACCACAAAACTAACATATAGAACGCACAGGTTAAATAGAACACACGTGTACGATATACATTGCTGCTTTAAAATAAGCGTTCATTTTCGTTTGCTAGGCTATACCGCAATGGTAACGGTGTTAGCTGATTTGTGCGAAAACCGGATACATTTTAGTACTCCTAACATATTAATTGAAAACAAAGAGTGTTCTCCCACGCCATGCAAGTGTGACCATCGCCTTATGCGATCTTAAATGAATTATTAATATTGAATAATAGCTAGTTATATTTACGTGTAAGTAATTATAAAAATTAAAAAGAAAAGTATTCACAAACCGGTACGGGTCGATCGATCGGGTTAAGCTACGCTTGCCGCGGTCGGTCCGTGGATGGGTGAACATCTTTACATACTTAGACCCATCCGTACCTCTGGAAGCATGTTAAGCCGTTGGTCCCGGCTGTCATTTTTGGAGTTAAGTTCTCATTGCCTTTTTACTAAATCGAGATGTGTTAGACCTTGGGGCACCCCGACTCTTGGAAAAAGTGATTCAGAATCGAGTGAAAATAAATACGTAAAAATAACTCAAATTTGTTTCCGTTATTTGTATTAATTGTATGCCTAAATATTATTATGCTAATAATCATTAGGCCTAGTAAAGTTATGCGAATTAAATTTATGCTAAAACAAATTAGCCTTCAAGATAATTATGCCAAAAAAAATATGGCAAAGTATTATTATGGCAAAACAAATTATGCCAAAATCGTCATGCCAAAGTATATTAGGAAAAAAAGTATTATGCGAAAAGAAGGGATCCCCGACCCATCCTACTAATTTCACACCAAAACTACAGAACGAATTTAGATGAAATTTGGCACACAGATAGTTTATAACCAGGATTAACACATAGGATACTTTTTACCCCGATATTCTCACGGGATCGAAACTTATGCGGGTGAAACGGCGGGACGCAGCTAGTACTAAATATTTATTTGACCCAAAACTAATGTACTCTTAAATTACTCCTCGATACTGCGCTACAAACATAAAAATAAATTAGTTTTAATAATAAATGGGTCTAAAAGCATACAATTCCCGCCCACATTTCCAAAGCGCCGTCACCAGCCATGTCAAACCTTTAAACTGTAATAATAGGCTATATTTAGTGGCAATTTACATGTCACAATACGTTATGGGCGCCGTAAAGGTAATTGTTTATTAATTTCAACGGTACATGTTGTTAATTTAACGAACAGGCGTTAAACTTTATTAATGTAGCAATAAAGGTCATTATTGATATAGGCTATGATGAAGTAACCATCTACCGGAGTGAAGTGGGTTTAAGCTAGATCGGTATACTATAAGAAGATGTAAGATGAAAACGATGTATGGAGAGATGGCAGACCAATAGCCAGGTGGGTCGACGACTTAAAGAAGATCGCAGGGAGAGCCTGGATAAGACTCGCACAGACCAGGGAAGCATAGCACAAAAATGAGGAGACTTATACAGAGCAGTAGGTGGAACAAGGCTGCCTGCCAATAATGATGATGATCATAACTGAAAATGTGCGGAAGTTAAAGAAACTGTAGCGGTAACTACAACGCCACATGCGAACAAAGCGTCATACTGACGTCACGCAAATCCTGCATCTTGCAAGCAGAGTTTACCGCGCAATTAGCATACATACAAACTTCTCGACATCAGTCGTTGGGCAATTGCCCGCCAGACACAACACCCGTCTGGTCGGAGGATCCTCCCTTTTCTATGGAGGATGAGGGAATAACTTTACACCCTGTTCCTCATACCTTCAAACGCTGACCCCGACGTGATCGTGTTCGTGGTAGGTATTGCTGGCCGACTGAATCGTTGCAAAATCTGATGAAAAACTATTTAATGAAGCACTAAGTATGCGCTCTCCCTGTTTGACTTACGTACATACCTATCATGCCACTAAATATCAGACGATATTATCGTGGACGTCCACGGCATCATGATTACACAAGGAAGTAAAATGTATAAAGATGCTTTTTTATTTCCGTCCACGACAACGTTATAACGTGTTACATGTTTTTTATTTCCATATATTTTATGGACGTGGACCTGGACGTCCACAACAATATCGTAACGTTAGAAATGATTAAAGCGCACATCATAGCGAACTAAAATGTAACAGAAAACTACAACATCATGAAATCTGAAAGCTACTTACAATATTGTTTAAAAAGACAAAACAAAAATTAGCGCCATAACAAAAACTAAGAATCTGTCAGCTATCCGATACTGGCATGACAATATTGCCCAACGGTCCTATTCAGGCATTTGTGGCCATTCGTGAACAATCACAATGGCGAATAAAAAACCTAATGAATAGATTCGTCGCCGCTTTGATGCCTCGCTTGAGGTCATAAACATTCTATTGATATACAGACGAAATGACAATGTGTATAATTTTGCTGTTTATGTGAAAATTATTCGATGATTTCCACTGATATTGAAGTTTCTGTGACCGAATAACGGTGCGTTGTACGATTGAAGAGAGAATGTGTATAATTTAAGACGAAGTTTTCGAGTAATGCTTTATCGAAAGCGGAGGTTTAGCTCCCACCGTATTGTAGATATCAGAGGGGAATTCTCGTATTTTTAAGAACATTCGCATCTTAGTCTTACTTTGTCAAAAATAACTCTAATTTTTGACAAGTTTTGACATTGACTGTCGCTGAGATGAGATTGCGACTATGTTTTGAACGTTTTTAATTACGGGAGTTAGCCTTCAGATGAGAAGTATGAGAACTTTTTGGTAAGGACTAAATGTTGCTAGAACAAGTTAAAAAAGTAAAGTAAAAGTTTTTAACAATAAATTGCCATAAAATAATTAGAATAGAAACGACGATAGCTACAAAGTTAAAAACTGTGTCGCAGCCATCAACACCCGTCTTAACATGGGAACGGACAACTATGACATGTTAAAGTTTAGGTACTTTGGTATTTAATTAAATAAAAATCGTAAACATGCAAACTGTATGTTGAGTGCAGTGTGGAGTGGTAGTGTGAGTGAGGATGTGTGTGAGGGAAGGTGTGTGTGAATGGGGGTGTGTGTGTGTGAGTGAAGATGTGTGTGAGTGAGGGTGTGTGTGAGGGAAGGTGTGTGTGAGTGGGGGTGTGTGTATGAGTGAAGATGTGTGTGAGTGAGGGTGTGTTTGTTTTAAGTACCATCCGAGGACGTGCGTATGAATACACAAGGCACGACCGAGGACCTTTTCAAAGCGAGGACCTTTTCGAGGGTCCTCGGTTTGACTTGACCAAAGATTCGTATTCTGCAAGCGATTTTGAGTCTTTCTATATAGTTATTACGAAAAAGTTGTCTGAACCTCGGTTTGATCAAGAAAATTCATAATCTTACACAAATATTGTGTATCCACCAGATGGTGCCACTCTCGCCTCATACACAGGCTCTTTACACTTATTTCACGTTTGTTGTATTATCCGAGGACCTATGTGTTAACTTTAACACAAAAGACCTCGGTTAGGTAGCTTTTCCAGACAATGTGTATTAAGACCTCGGTTTGCTAGATTTTCCGAACAGTGTGTATTCTAGTCCTCGTTTTAACAGTTTTCCTCGTGTATAGAAGACGAATTATGTGCTATCATTTAAATAAAATTATGAAGGAGAAAAGCGAAGGTAGACTGAATCCTTAAACAAATCGTTAGTAGCTAATAGGTGCACGAGGAATAATCAGGCTTCTTCTGCAATGTGTACTAAGTACCTAGGCCTGCTTAGATTATGCAACATTATGATTTGCACCATACAATATTGTATTGGCATGAGCTGAATGCGTGTGCTCTTCGTAAAGAACCTAATAGAGTAAGATCCCAGGGCCACCAGACATCACGTATTTTCTGACGAACGAAATGTGGATGATTGAGTAGTGTTAGTATGTACTAAGAGCGCATGCCTACCTGCTAGCTTGCTGAGACGACTAATTCTCAGGTATCAGGTAATCAAGGTACAAAAAACATTACTTACCTCACGTAAATTCTACAAGCTGATTATCACGTATATTTTAGGCAATATCCTTAAAAATAAGTCGCCAATACTCCCAGACACTTTCCGTCGGCCGTATTGCTTTGCAGACGCTTTAAAGCTCCCAAAATAATTAGGTAGGTACTTCACGTAAATTCTGATGCTCCATTTTTATATATGTCCACCAGACAACTATTTTAAAACCTTTTACAAGAAGACAGACCGATCCAAGGGCCAATCATCCCCTAAACTCAATTTTAATGCCTCTGTGGGTAGGAGCGCGTTGGCATTATCCACGCGCATGAGACTGAGTGAGACATGTATTAGGATATATTGACTTCTCTCTCTCTTACACGCTCTTACAGTTTACTCATATCAATTAATTATTAATATTTTTTAAAAATCAGCGAAAAATTAAAAAAACAGGTAAATAATTAAAGATTAACTTGTTAAAAATGCTCCACATGACCACAATAATTCTAGAATTTTATTCTGCAAGCTGTTTTGATAAATTCGAATTAACTTCAATTTTTTTTTTTAAATTATTTGTTTATTGGGAATTAATCATAAAAAAACAAAGTAGAAAAATATTAATCTCTCAACATTTCTGAGTAGTGCCTCTAATTTTCATTATCATTGTCATTGAAATTGATATGCCCTCGCGCTCCTACCCACAGAGGCATTAAAATTGAGTTTAGGGGATGATTGGCCCTTTGGATCGGTCTGTCTTCTTGTAAAGGGTTTTATAATAGTTGTCTGGTGGACATATATAAAAATGGAGCATCAGAATTTACGTGAAGTTAAGTACCTAATTATTTTGGGAGCTTTAAAGCGTCTAGAAAGCAATACGGCCGATGGAAAGTGTCTGGGAGTATTGGCGACTTATTTTTAAGGATATTGCCTAAAATATACGTGAAAATCAGCTTAAAGAATTTACGTGAGGTAAGTAATGTTTTTATTTACCTTGATTACCTGATACCTAAGAATTGACCGTCTCAGCAAGCTAGCAGGCATGCGCTCTTAGTACATACTAACACTACTCAATCATCCACATTTCGTTCGTCAGAAAATACGTGATGTCTGGTGGCCCTGGGATCTTACTCTATTAGGTTCTTTACGAAGAGCACACGCATTCAGCTCATGCCAATACAATATTGTATGGTGCAAATCATAATGTTGTATAATCTAAGCAGGCCTAGGTACTTAGCACATACTGCAGAAGAAGCCTATAATCAATACCAGCATCTTTGTGATCTAGAATTTAGACGTCAGTTTTCTCTTCTTTATCCCGGCTTATCTGAAAGAAACTAAATAATAACTTGATATTGTATTGAATATCATGAAACTGAAGTTTCTGAATTCTGATTTATCTACTCATTTTAAACCTGAATTCTAGTTTTACTTTATTTTCGTAAGCTAAATTTGAAGACGATGCTACCAACTATTGAGGAATTCCCCCATAAAGAAACGACCCTGGCTGCAGCATCAGCACAAACTGGTAATTATTTTAGTTTTACGACTTAAACCTAACGCGTGTGCTAAATTTCAAGACGATGCTATCAACTGTTGAGGAGTTCTCTCATGAAGAAATGACCCTGGCTGCAGCATCAGCACAAACTGGTAATTGTTTTGATATTACTAGATAAACATAATGCGTATGCCAAATTTGAAGATGATGCTATCAATTATTGAGGAGCTCCCTTATGAAGAAACAACCCTGGCTATCAGCACAAACTGGTAATTATTTTAGTGTTACTAGATAAACCTAATGCGTATGCCAATTTTGAAGACGATGCTATCAAGTGCTAAGGAGTACCGTCATGAAGAGACGACCCTGGCTGCAGCATCAGCACAAACTGGTAATCATTTTAGTGTTACTAGATAAACCTAATGCGTATGCCAATTTTGAAGACGATGCTATCAAGTACTAAGGAGTACCGTCATGAAGAGACGACCCTGGCTGCAACATCTGATACTATAATAATAAACTCATTTTAAAGTTGTTTATATAAAATTAAATTACCTTTCCTCCACAGTGATTACACCCTTCTTATTCGCGGTCCACATCAACGGCAAACGTAAAAACATCGACTCGTCCTCGCTTGGTACTTCATTTTAGAAAAAGTGTGTAAGAAATAAGTCGGAACATTTTACTTACATTGATATAATTATTATCTTACACGTAAAATATTGTAGGTAGGTAGATTTTCCAGGTCCTCGGTTTGTACAAATTCTACGCGAAAAACTGTCCTCGGTTTAGTGATATAAAGTCTAACACAACGTCCGCACTTTGTACAAGCTATAAGAAATTTTGTGTAAAAATACGTCCTCGGAAGGACGTCGCAGGGCTTACGTAAGAGGTCCTCGGTTGGCTTACACAAAGTCCTCGTATGTGCATCGCTGGTCACATTTTGCTGTGTATTTCAGGTCCTCAGTATGATAGCCGAAATTCATACAGAAAAATGTTGAGATAGCATTATCCCAATAAGCTCATCACTATAGATTTATTCACCTGTCTCTTTCTATCTTATTCTAAAAAGCCAACGAGGTGTTTAAACCAGTTTTTTGGAGGGTCCTCGGTACGTTCTAGGACTAACAAGGTCCTCGTAAGGGTGTCTGTACAAACAGGGGTGTGTGTGAGTGTTTGGACTAGTTAAGTCTAAAGTTTCCAAGATTTTTTCAGTTACATCAATAGAAAAAAAGATAGATATTAAATACGAGGCAACGATAAATAAACTCTTATTCTTCTGCTAATTAAACCGTATAACTAAGATTTGAACTAGACAGACAACTTTTAAACTTTTTTATACGATTACGAATAAAAAACAAGTTCAGTTGGTACAAAACGTAAAAGTTGAATTCAAAACTCGCCCGGTTTTACCTGTAACTAAATCAAAGCAATGGTTACCAAACAGGTGTTCAGCCATCATATTTGCTACATATCAAATTTGAAACACTTTTAAATCATTAACGCAGATTGTGCAGACTGGTTTTGTTCGGACTGTGGCCAATAAAAGGCAAAGCTTTGTGAATCGCCCAATATCGGCCAGCAATTCCAATTTTGGGGCATTCCATCGCTCCGTTATGAGGAAGTTATTGAAACATCCAGGTGCGAAGATCTGTGTTGATTATGAAGCTTGCATTCTGTTGGAGTGAGCAGAATTGGAAGTGGGGCTTGGTATGTCGGAACGCTGACGGTATCTAATTGGATTATTATGATTCTACAGATTTCTTGACAATACAAAAGGACGTATGAAGGTCTTTTAGTCATTTATTGGAATGTTTCGACATTTCCATATTTTAGTTTCCTAGCACAAATAAATTAATCCTACGAGATTTATCAAACCGGTGGAACTACTCGTAGGCAATTTTTAATAAATATTTACATAATATTCTACAAGTATCGATGGGTAACCCCCGAAACAGAAGACTACGTTGATTAAGTATGAACATAACTGTCTGTCCCTCAACGTCCATTTCACGTTTTTACGACAGTCGCACTCTTTTAACTGATCCATAATTCAATCAACTTTATGCGCTCAAAACGATTCAGCGGTTTCAAACGTCACTGATATCATCGTTCAAAAGTAACCTGAACCATGTACAGTACTCCACACGTACATCGGTGGTAACACTGGTATTAGGAAAATCACCTTCACTGCTACGACTTTATGTCGTGCGCTGTCAATGTCAAAGGGTTAGCATTGATGTGCGGTGGGCTGTACATCACCATCATTCTCTAGCCCTCATCCTAATTGACTGTTGGTAGGTACTGCAGTTTAAGCCTGCATGGCGTTTCCATACAATCTCCGTTAGTATTTTATAAGTTGATAAGAGATGAACACTATATACTTTTTGTATCAATCAATATTGTCCAACTGCTGGGCAAAATTCTCCCCCAAAGCAAAGGTTTCATATTCAGAAGTTAGAAAATAATAGAGATGATATAAAAGCTGACAGATTGGTACCGATCTCCATTTCCTTATAGTACCTATGTGAGGTATTATCATCGCTCACAAGTACACAGAGCTGTGTGCTCATGTGTGTGAGGACTAGAGTCAGACACATGCGTCACCGCCTTCCAGAAAACGGTTCGTTCCGGTTCAATGCTCGGCTACGGTAATTGAGATAATTACTGTTAGTCTCAATCAATGAGTGTTTTTCTTTCATTCTGCCAATTGGTGAGAAACAGTGTCTATTCACACTGTGGTGTCTCATTTGTGCTGGGAACGATACCTACTTTCTCGTTGAGTTATATTTTCGGAAGCATAATGATCATGAGAATGATGCCCGTCTAGTTGTTACTTTCTTCAAGGTGTGTGTTATGTTAATTCTTCATGCTGGGAAAACAATTTACATTCTGGTATTTCGATGCATAATGTTACGTTTCATTTCGTGTAATCGAAATAACTGAGAACCTGAAAAGGGTTCATTTTAGGTACTTATTATTATGAATAAATTTTACTATAGGATCAATCATAAAATTAGGAAGTAATCAGCTGTTTCTTACAAAAATACCAACGAAAAACTCTATGAATGCTCTCCTAAACTCAGATAATACTCAATATACCTATCTTGAAATTCACCGTTTCGCAGGTAGATAAGGTACTTGATTACTCTAGACATAGATATCGCTTAATTTACCGGTGTAGCTATAGGTATCTGGTGAATGCAATCTCGGAGGAACACATAAGTTAAACGGGGCACGCAGCTGCGCGCGAGTCGCGCCCGTCGGCGGCGCGCGCGCAGCCTCTTTCCGTCAGCTTTAGGCGGGATGCATACTTGTACAACATTGAAGAATAATTATATTTTATTAACCAAAAAGTTTTATCTACTAGATTTTATCTATTCAGAATTTCCTTACATAAAACATATTATAATCCAGATGCTTTGTCAAAAAAATATTTGGACAAAGTAACATGATGTGTCTGAACTGTGAACATTTAATTTTTGTTCTGGTTTTTCACCAACATTGTAAGCTTTATTTGAAAACATTGCTGAATGTGAAACTCGGGAGCTTTTAAACCAACAATGTTTATAATTATTTATTTAACAATAGCCATAAAAAAGCATCAAACGCTCTGAATTGCAAAATGTTTGAGAGTTAAACTGTAAATTTCGCTAACATTAATTCAACACACTGGATATTATTTTTAACTCCTACCATGTTGACCTTATCCATAATATTTAGAATTGGGTATGTCATAATACAGATGATACATAAACAAGTGAATGCTGCAAAAGTTAAAAGCGCAAAAAACAGCATCTTTCAGCAATGGCCTTCAAAAATAAGAAGTGCGAAAAATAACAACAACCATACTTAATCTTTTTAACCCTAGCTCTTTCGAAATCGCAGACACATATTTCCTCATGTCAATAAAAATTTGAAAGGTCTCCAGACACGTATGGAGCGTTGTTGACTATAAATGCTTGATTGAGCATGCGAGCGGCTCGCAGATGTGGTTCCGTGGCACGTGACATGGTCTCCGAATTATTTGAATACAGTGAATACACATACGGGAAGACAATTGTTTATTTTGTAGGCAAGCATTTATTTTGATGTGTTTTGAAAGCTTTGTAAACCAATATGGTTGGCAAATAGAAGGAACTATCTTTCACGCGTTTTCTTGTTTAACATATTCATTTCTATTTTGGCAGAGTTTCACAAACATATTAATAAAACCTCGAATATGATACATGCTCAAGTAATTGGTGGAAAATTTAAAAATGTTTTTGCTACGCGATTTTTGTAATGAGAAGACCAAGAAACTGTATTCTAATTGCGTAACACAATTTCAATCACAATCGAAGAGTTTTCAACGATATTTCTAATCCATTGCTTCTTAGGTTTAATAAATTCATCTGCTTAACAACGTAAATACCGCAATGAACGTAGCTAAGCTGTCAAATTGAAAGAAAGTGCTATCAATTGTCATTTTATGTGTATTTTTTTTTGCTGGTAAATTGGAAATGGTTGATTCTGTCCTGCTTCTTTACTATTAATAATAATTACTTAAATTTTCAACTAGCCTGTAATTTAACAATCCTTGAAAAGTCTTTTGACTTGAAAGATCTTTTATTCCAGTTTCAGAATTTCGCTTAGGCTCAGCAACATTTTGCTCACACAAGGAACAACTTAAGAAATATCACATTCGATCTGACTGGCGTCTGTGCAGCGCCTTCTAAAGTTGTTTATTTTATGCACCAGCGTACTAGGCGTGTCGGTTCACGATAGCCTGGAGGCTGCCCGTAGCCGCTACTTACGGACGCCGGTAATTTTGCATCCGACGTGGCCGAGACTTAGATAAAGTGATATACATAGCTAGCTAGCTGTTTTAGATTATACACCTGTGCAATCTTAAAAGGACAGGCTGCGAGTATTGTGCTTTCGTTGTGTTGGGTCTGTTTATGTCGATCTTAGAGATGAATGCTGTTTCTGAGAGTAACTTTTACACCCTTTTTTTCTTTAGCCTATATAAGGCCTCTCCTTTTTCCTTCCAAACCTCCCTGTCTTGAGCGATCTTTCTGTCACGATTTATAAGATTTGGACTAAAGTCCACCACGCTAGTCCAGTGCGGGTTGGTGGATGTTGCGCCAGAGCCTGGTTCCTTGGACAACAGAATGCACCACGGTGAGGTTGACTTGAGTCTTTTACAAGATGTTAATAGGACCCCTTACACCCCACTTGTACACCCTACTGGACATAAACTTCGCAAGTTCGTTTTTCTACTTCTTTGCTTTGTGTTTCAAGTCTACTTCAGAATCCCTCTTTTTTGTAAAAAAATATCTTATGTGTCTATTCTACCTTCTTCAGAAACTATAATTTAAATCAGAACATGAGTGATTACAGTTTTCTCTTTAAGTCCACCTCCCATCACTGTCCATTCCAAGGTTGCCTGGAAGAGATCGCAGAAAGCGATAAGGCCGCCCCTTGTATACTTTGTAATGTTTGTAGTATTTTTATGCTATGTATTTTTGTGGTGTACAATAAACTATATATGTATAAATAAATAAAAATACTAGAAATTAGTTTGGCGTTTCCTGGAAAATGAAACCCTGCCTTTGCCTGCCTTCTTGATGCAATAAATGACAACCTTTCTGACTTTAAGGCAAGTGCATACACTTGTAGATTATATGTACTCTCTTGAAACAAACGTGTTGTAATGTAGACAGGGTTTAAGTGCTGGTGTTTTGACGTAATCATATCAACGATCGCGGTTGCGGTTACCTACCAGTGATTCAATGAACCATGAGAAGTAGCGACATAATGAATAGCACTATTCGCATATTTCTATATTATATTTTTCAATATAATAATACGTCTCAATACGTCGTATCTAATTAGTGCACACTAATTAGATACGGCGTATTGAGAAATATGCGATGGAAATATTTCATAACCTGGCTAGAGTATCGATGACATACCCGCAAGGCCGTAAGGTACCGTCTGATTTAATGGTAGAATTCGACTGCTTTGTGGGTACTAATATTATTGTTGTTTTTACTCCTGCATCCTTCCTTAGTCCGTTCGGACGAATTCATTATTGTACAGGGGTCTACTCCCTAAGCACGAAGCCGAAGTTACGGGAATTTTTACTCCGTATCACTTACCGACATTGATTATTTCGGAGTCCGAACTAAGAATAATTGGAGCGATTTGACAGTTGTTCCTATGCCAGATATGTTTTTATATGCGTCCGAAAAATTGAATTTGACACTTATATTGACGGAACAACTACTTTTGGACGGTCCGTATCTTCGTTGACGAACTTGGAGAGTACACCCCCAGAGTTCATAGTGTTTTCGATTGCCATTTTACCTTTCATAATATCCTTAGCTACAGCTCCAGGGTTTTCAAGAGAATCACCATATGCTTAGCCTTTCCCAACTATGTTGAGGCCGGCTCCAGTCTAACTGGATGTTGCTGAATACCAATATAGATACTTCTAAGATTATAGTAGATTATTACTAAGATTAAGCTTTATTCGATTATTTATTGATTATTCTACTAAGTGATTTACACAAATCTACCTATGACAGGACATAAGCGTAACATTACTCGACGTCCTAGCACGATAAATCATCCAAGAAGATTAGCAGTAATTTATGCCTAACAACACAAAACCAAATATTAAGAATACAAAATATTTGTCTTATCCACAAGTCAATAAGCCAGTCCAAGTTGAATCGAATATTTAATTCAATGATGACGGGTTGTGGACCAAAACGTATGTTTTAAAAGCATGTTACCGTATCTCAAACTGATATTAAATTAATTACTGGCTCTCGAAAGAACAAGTTTATCTAAATAATTCTACGATATAAATAAACTTTTAAATATCAAAGAAATAAAAACGTCTGTTAAGAGTTATAATTAAATTAATTAAGAGACGTTTTAATACTACGTTCTTAAGTTATCGTTATTTCTCAATTTGCATGGAATACATGTTTTTTTTTTATAATTGTTGTTGTGTCAGAGTACGGATGGCCTCCAGTGTAGTATGTCATAGATTACGTTAGTTTGTGAAGGAAATGATTACCTACCTAGTTTTTGTTGAGATTTCTGTCAATTCTTATACCCTGAGGATACTATTCCATCGATCTATGTAATTTTGCTACTTTACAATATTATGGATTAGGTATATACATAGTTAACCACATACATACAATTATCTATAATAATTATAGGTATACCGAGAACAGAACTTAAGGTGCCACTGCAAGCTTTACCATTCTTTTTATTTCTCAAGGAAAACTAGTTTCCTTCAATACTGCTACTTATCATGTCAATTCTAAGGTCCCGGAAGCTAGATTTTTTAATACATAGTTGAGATGAATTTTAAGAGTATTTATTAAGATTGTTCTTCTACATTTGTCACCTCCATTTTTAAGATTGTTCTTCTACATTTGTCACTTCCTTTTATTTTAATATTTTATTGTATCTTTTTGATAGAATGTATTATAAATGTGAATCGAGGTCAGTCAAAGTTAATTACTAAGTGTCGCCCTCGACAGGGGAAGAGCGCTGATGTCTGAAATACAGATATTTTATATCTAGTTCAGACACAGATGTTCAATATCTGAACATAGTATAATGTGTATTATAGTGTATCACCATATTATTTAATTGTCTGTATATTTTGGAACAAATAAATTATTATTATTATTATTAAACTACCGTTGCCTACAGTGGATGTATTCCATTTCATAAAACGAATACTCGTTAGTCTAGTAGTCGCATGCGTCACAGCTGAGCATGTGGTCCTGGATTCGATTCCGAGGTCGGGCAAAGTTTTATTGGAATTTTCCATCAGGAACTTCTCAGTAGTAACTCGGAGTCTGAATTTGTGCCCGGTTATTGGCAATAGCCTTGTCCCCATTACATGGGACTTCAAAATAACTGGCGAAATGTTGATGGTTCACCTCTGCCTAACCCTTACGGGTTACAGTCATGGTGTTATGTATGCTATGTAATACTAAATAGTGCTTTAGATTTTTTCAAAATCGGCCTAATGGTACGGTCAGCAACATAAGTCGGTTAACACTTCAGTTGTTTTGATAAAATATTTAAGAATAATTAACTTTTTGCTATTACATGAAATAGTGAAAACCAATGTATCGCATCATTTTGTATCAATTTAGATGATTTGTAAAAGTAACAGAGTTAATAGACTTTTGTTGCTGACTGCACATTAGACTACTTTATTTTACTTAATCCTTCTTTAGGGATTTCACCCTTAAGTATGATCTTAGTCCAGCAATTTTATTTGAAAATACAAATAGAGTTTTATCTATACTTATAATAAATCTGTAGAAGTGAAAATTCTGTACATTGAAAATATCAAAAAAATAAATGGCAGGGGGTGTTACTAAACCGACACCGAACCCAAAAATGTGATTAAAAAAATTTTTGTCTGTCTGTCTGTTTGTTCAGGCATCACGCAAAAACTACCGGTTCGATTACGTTGAAACTTGGTATAATTATTCTTTAATATCTTGGGCACCACACTGGGTACTTTTTATCCCGGAAAAGTATATACAATAAAAAACAAACTTAATTTTGCGGTTCGATCCCTAGACTCGATTACTGCACCAACCGCAAATAATAAGTTTGTCGTAGGTTAAGTCACCCGCAATGGAGTTCATTTTTATTCCTTTTAGTTTTTAGAGTTATTTAGGTTTATTTTTATATAAGTCGTAGGTAGGTATAGATTTTAATTTTAAAGTATAGGTAGTATATTTGATAGTGTACGTAGTGACCGTAAGTTATTTTATAATACTGTTAGGTAGGATTAGTCATTCGTATAGATATTAGTTTTTAGGGATTTTGCTTATTTATTGAGTTTAGATTAGTTATCATCAGAAATAGGTTTATTTAGGTAGGTAGGTATTTAATTTTCTGTTATTGAGTTTTTTTTTTAATTAGGTTGGTACTTAGGTAAAGGTATCATATAGGTACCCTCTTAATCACCACTAATGAGACACAATTGGTTTTCTATTTTAATTAGCCACAAAGGGCCCGCGAGATAGGTGGCATTCTGGGGAAGCACATGGGTACATTTTATCCTGTTGGCACGTTCCCGTGGGATAATTTCCGACATCCACGCGGGCGAAGCCGCGGGCAGAAGCTAGTTTATTAATAAATCAGTACAGATCATAAAAAAGTCCCTTGTGAAAGAAAACCGCCACAGTAAAAGCTGTGAGCCAGATTTAATAACAGCGCAGTGCCAGTGCGGTGTCCCAGTGTTCCTAATCTCATTACAACTTGCCCAGATGCTGGCGCTTAGTACTCACCTACTTTACTAGCCTGCGAGAGACAGACATATTTTATAGAGAAAATAGAGAGTGCTTCATAAAGTGTGAATGTGATAGGCTATAAAATTAAAGCTGGTGTTACTTTTTTGAACTGCACATTATTTTCTTGGTAAAATAAAATGTGCTTTACAAATGAAGTGTAAGGTTTAGTTTCATGGAGCAGTGGTGGCCGAGTGTTAACGGCCGCGACTTACGACTTATAAGGTCGTAAGTTCGAACCCAGACATACACTTTACTTTGTGTATTTTCATCACCACTGCTCTCAAAACGGTGAAGGAAAACATCATGAGGAAACCGGCCGGAATGTCTTAGAACCAAAAAATTGAAGACATGTGACATCCACCAACCTGCACTGGGCCCGCGTGGTGGATTACGGCCCACTCCTGTCGCTCTCGTGTCGCAGCAGTGGGAACATTATAGGCTGATTATGCTCTGGTTTCCTAAGAAGACGGTGAACAGTCACATAATAGCGTCACCTTAATGTCGTATACTGGTGAAAATGACAGATTTTCATTTAATATAGCAGAACTGCTTTCCTAGGTACGTAAAACAAAAGTCTAACAAAATTATTATATTGACAGGATGCAAGTTCTCAGACAACCATAAATCAATTTAATTATTATTTGATGTATCGAGTAATCGAATAACCCGACTCGAATCGAATAAGAAACAAAAATGCATTTAATATTCTTACCAAAATAACATCACTAAACGATACTTTTATTTCTGGTCTGATTTCCTATAGATTTATGATCAGTCAAATGCACAGTACACGCCAATTAATATTGATATCAAAACATCAAAGCCGGTAACAGTTAACGTCTGCGATGATCGATGCGATGCCGGCGCAATATAACATAACCGAATTAAAGCTTAATGCTCAATTTATTCGATATCAAACTGCTAGAATATCTCGGAATCGATTAAAAACTCTCGCATAAATATTCGTGTTCGAACGAAACTTTTACATCGACATTGTCTGCTGTCAAAAAAGGAATACGCGCAATGGATGGAGTATAAATTCAAAATGTTGATTGGATTTCGTATTAGATGTTCGTATTCCGGGAGTCATTTCGGATTTTCAATGAACCGATCGATTTGTGTGGGTGGCTGCGATATCGGTTTAATAGGAACGTCCTATCTAATCAATTAATGGGGTAAGATTGATGGCTACACGCTAACAATGAGGTGACTAGCTTTATTTTTGTCCCAACTTTCATATATTAGGTGGAGATAAAAGTTTTTATTCGGACGGAGTTTTTATCTGAATTTTGATAGTTTGTTGAGCGGCGATAGTTGAAAGCTCAAGATGTAATTGATGGCATCATGAAATGACTAGTCAATAAGGTTTAAAATAGCTCTATCTGCAATATACAGCTATTACTCACTAGACACAAATTCTTTCACCTTTAACTTTCCATCTCCCTGACACAGGATCGTCTCACAATTTGTAGAAATTGTGAAATATTCACAATAAAAGCGGGAATAAAACGGGTGGAACATTTGCAAATGTCAGTTCAAGTGACTGTTACTAGATGAAGAAATGGCACTGACAAAGAAAAGTGAATTCCGAAGCACCTATGAACATAGACATAATAAACGCCTAACTGAAGTCAAACACGTACTAAGGTCGACAACAATTTTCGCATACTGAGCATTGTTGGAAATTGAAAGGCTTACCGCGTCATATGAATACAACAACCAGGCAAATAATAATGCACCTTATGCTAAAGGGGTAGAATTATGTTTCGTATAAACGGAGCAATTTGAGCGAAAAACGCGACACGCAAGAAGAATCTTAATAATGTATAACGCAGGAATATGTTCGAATGCGTTCGTCCCATCTTAACACTACGATCGCTGCGGGGACTGTTTTGTTTAGTAAGATGTGTGTTTTTGTCGCGAATTATTATAATATGCACTACGGTTAAATAATTAAATACTAAATAAACTAACAAACTAGTAAAAAAAGGAAACCTTAAGCGGCGAAAGTATAATAACTTATATATTTACTTAATATATTTTCGAGCCGTTTGGGGTTGAAACACTTGGGCTATGGAGTCCAAATGAAAGAAAGAAAAAAAATTGTTTATTCTGTACAAACAAAACGCACATTATGCTAACTAAGGCTTGTTCAATGAAATCTCCACACGGTTGATTGATACTTCCCGTGACCCAAGAATTGACTTTTACCTTGCCCAGAAGACAAGTATTGCCATACAACGTGGCAATGCCGCCAGTTTCTTGGGTACTTTACCAGTCAACAGCGATGCGGAGGAATATTTCGACGCCATATTTTAGTTTGTCAATAATTTTAGTTAGGTTAGGATATTATATTAAACAATTAATTCAAATGATTCAACTTTCTTCCTAATTGTATAGTTGCTTAACCAATCAATGTGACGTAATGATTCATAAACTTTAATTGAGCCACTAAGTACAACTTACGAAACATAATCTAACCAATTAATGCTTATCGAACACTCCCATAAAATCAAATTGTCGTAATGGACATCTATCATTAAAATCCATTCGATAAATAACCATTAAACCCGACGTTTCACCTTCTTTACATACAATAACACATATCACCACTTTATCATATCTGGTTGTCATCCGGAACCTCGACGAACATTGAGAGTTTGAGAGCACAAAGATATGAAACGATTTTAAATTGACTCGATTTTGTAATATTGCAGCTGAGCTACTCAAACGAAGCCGCATTTTTACCTGCAGAAACTTTTCCAACTTTTGTTACTATTATTAATGGAAGAAATTAAAGAAAATAAGAAAAATTATTATGATTATTGAAAACAAAAACACATAGACTATTCTATGTAGATGTATTTAACCTGTATCGACAAACGAACTGAGTTTGCGTGAAATTGCTTCAAAGATGTCTTTATTTATAGACATCTTTGAATCATCACACATCATCATCACACATCTCTCTTTATGACAAATAAATCAATTTATGATTTATTTGTCATAAAACAAAGCAAGCCCGTGATCTTCCGGTTTTTGATCAAAAATCTAATTTGATGAAAAACCTGCGACATATATAAATACAAACACTTTACATTCGGCACATGAGGTAGTTCCATTCGGCATTCTCACCTACCGCCTGACGCAGGTCCTCTCCGGACACGGATGTTTCGGGAGGTTCCTGCACATCATCAGGCGGGAGGAGACGCCCGGGTGTCACCACTGTCAGGATCGCCCAGAGGACACGGTGGAGCACACGGTGGAGGTCTGCCCTGCTTGGGCAGAGCACCGCCGTGTCCTCGTAGAGGCGATCGGCAGCGGCGGCGACCTCTCGTGTCCGGCCCTGGTTCAAGCCATGGTCCGGGGCGAGAGGGAGTGGGAGGCAGTCACCTCCTTCTGCGAAGCAGTCATAGTAGTAGCGGGGCGAGAGAACGCGCCTTGCGCACCTCACGCCTCAGCCGCCGCGGGAGACGCTCCGGGCGTCGGGAGCCGCGTGACGACTCCCGGCCACCGTAGGCGCGGGCCTGCGGGCGGTGAGTAATGGGTAACTCACCGTCCGATCAGGACCAGGCCCGTGCCGGACGGCGTGTTGTGTTCCACGCGCGCCTCAAAGAGATGTCAGCATGAGTGACGGGGCCCCATAGGGCCGTAGCCTAGCCTGCCAGGGTAGCGGGATTGTCCGAAAGGGTTACCGCTGCCCTGGAACATAAAGGGCTAAGGAAGGAACACGGGTGGGTTTTAGTCAGTAAGAGTCTGACACTCCCTCCTGCTCCACTCAGAGCGGGAGGAGTCATTTGATGATTTCCCATCCTCAAAAAAAAAAAAAGGTAGTTCCATTGGGAAGCGAGAGAAGTGATCTATAGTTAGTACAACAAAAATACTCCAACAATAGATTACAGTCAGGAGGGCCAACCTGCCTCAAAAGAGGTACAAAACCGCTTCTGCGACAGAATTAATCCCGATTAAATCTGCACACTTGCAGGGTTGAGTGTCAGGACTTAATCCAAGCAGCATGGCTTGTCTGCCTTTATTGGTCGTCGTGAGCGCAGCATTTTAATTTAACAACTATATGTGGTGCCATTAAACAAAATGAAGCTAGACGGAGTGCTTTATGAACGGAACGCTCTTCGCTGTGATTATATTCACATTGTCTGTGTATACAATATGTTAAAATATTACTGTTTTTGTGTGGAATGTTAATTTTTAAGATGGAGTGTGGTTGTGATGAGGTTTAGCGGTTAACTTACGTATTTGCTGTTGGTATTCTTTATCTATATACTTATAATAAATCTGTAGAAGTGAAAATTCTGTACATTGAAAATATCAAAAAAATAAATGGCAGGGGGTGTTACTAGACCGACACCGAACCCAAAAATGTGATTAAAAAAAATTTTGTCTGTCTGTCTGTCTGTCTGTTTGTTCAGGTATCACGCAAAAACTACCGGTTCGATTACGATGAAACTTGGTATAATTATTCTTTAATATCCTGGGCACCACACTGGGTACTTTTTATCCCGAAAAAGTATATACAATAAAAAACAAACTTAATTTTGCGGTTCGATCCCTAGACCAGATTACTGCACCAACCGCAAATAATAAGTTTGTCGTAGGTTAAGTCACCCGCAATGGAGTTCATTTTATTCCTTTTAGATTTTAGAGTTATTTAGGTTTATTTTTATATAAGTCGTAGGTATAGATTTTAATTTTAAAGTATAGGTAGTATATTTGATAGTGTACGTAGTGACCGTAGGTTATTTTATAATACTGTTAGGTAGGATTAGTCATTCGTATAGATATTAGTTTTTAGGGATTTTGCTTATTTATTGAGTTTAGTTATCATCAGAAATAGGTTTATTTAGGTAGGGTATTTATAAATTTTCTGTTATTGAGTTTTTTTTTTAATTAGGTAGGTACTTAGGTAAAGATATCATATAGGTACCCTCTTAATCACCACTAATGAGACACAATTGGTTTTGTATTGTAATTAGCCACAAAGGGCCCGCGAGATAGATGGCATTCTGGGGAAGCACATAGGTACATTTTATCCTGTTAGCACGTTCCCGTGGGATAATTTCCGACATCCACGCGGGCGAAGCCGCGGGCAGAAGCTAGTTAAATAAATAAACTTATCTGATTTGTTTGTGGGTACTGTCTTTGTTTATATGGATATGACGAAAGCATGCCTTTATTAACTACAGTATTAGTATCAGTCTTAAATACTCACTTATTACTAATCCTAGTGAATGATGAGCCTAGTGTGTCCAAAATTAATATGCAATGGACTCCAAAAATTAGTTGATTTTTTTTCCAATTCAGTTATCATGCCACATCATGCTTTAAATTTAAAAAAAAAAACAGGTTGTCCTGAAGGATTACTGGATTATTTTTTATGATAAGTCATGGGTTGAATTAGTCAATAAAAACGTTATAGTGTACAGTTCAAACATTTGGAACTAGAATTTTAAATCATAATGTGGTGTGTCACAGCTGGAGAAGATTTTTGGTAAGAAGGCAAACGCTTTACTTTGTGTAAATAATTTCACTAACACTGCTCTCAAAACGGTGAAGGAAAAAACCAACGTGAGGAAACCGGCATGTCCTAGAACCAAAAATTCGAAGACATGTGAAATTTACTAACCCTTACTGGGCCAGAGTGGTAGATTCCAGCCCACTCCCTCTCACAGAGAGAAGGCCTGTGTCCCAGCAGTGGGAACATTATAGGCTAATTATGATGACAGTTGAAGTGGAAAAATGTCAACTAACTTTTGGTGGTCACTGTAAATATTATAAAGTTCTACAGAGTAGTATATAAGTACACGGTACCACACAAGAGCTCCACATGACAACACTTAATTCTAAACTCACCCTGTTTTTCGCAAAACCTGCTCTAATAAATATAATAACATCCTCGGTCCTCAGCCGCATAATGTTACTCATTCCAGATAATACATTATCAAGACCACCGCTATAAGCCGATCAAGTATTAAAGAAATTTAATCGGCGTTAAAGGCTAAGGCTTGCCCTGCACGCATCGCCATTTTATGGTGGTATTATTTTATGGTGTCCGCCTCGCTGACACTTTATATCTATAGAACTTGGGACTTATGATAGCAGAATTAATTGTCTGCGGAATTTGCCGCCGACGCTTCATTGCGGCTGGGCACCTCTTTTTAGCGAGTCTTTAATTTATTGTTTGCAATGATTTAACGTTTAGGAACCGTTTTTTTGGGTGTCCGTTATTCTGGTATAATTTTCAATTATTTAATCAGTATCTTTTTGATAAGTTAGGATAAACTATAATCAGTTTTACTCATTTTTAATTTATTTAGCTACGTATGCACATTCTAGCCTGACGCACAGGTTCAAACCAGTTCTGACAGACTACATTTTATGTTTATAAGTTGTTAATTAACATTCTACTACCTCATTGATTGGAACGAAGTTCCTTATCGCGCGTTGCGAAAGGGGGGCTAGACGGAAAAAATTAAGACCAAAACTTGGAACGACACTTTTTGCTACAGTTGTAAGCCGTGCGGCGGTGGCATGCGCGTGTTTGTCTGTCTCTCTCTCTTATAGAAAGCAAGCCAGTTATTTTCGTTTCGTCTCTCTATTTCGCATTGAACAGTGTGGTGTCGCGACGATTATTTTTGTTGAGTGTATACAGGTTTTTTGTACATAATAAATAATTTATAATTTAAAAAAAGATAAAATTTTATTACAATTCCTTCACTAATTAATCGAAAGGAACTTCGTTCCATCCGAGTATCCCTTGACACCTCTCAAGATTTTTTTGTATGCTTTCTGGCGGAACATAGTATGGACCAACCTATTTTCTTATATAACATCTATATATAATGACCCTATGTTCACAAAATGTGCACTTAAATGAAATTGAATTCAGGCAAATTAGCAACTGTGCTCTATTTATTTGTGGTATTTATTGTCCCTTTTATCAATAGCTGATTTTTATTATTGTTTTAGGCTCATGTTTTTTATTATTCATGTTTTCAATGGCGATTATAATTATCTTTGTAATTCATAATTTTTTCCTTAAAAAACCTCGAAAAACTGTAATGCAACAAACAAGTCTTGTTCTAGTGATATTCTGAGCATCGCAGCTCACAAAAAGAACCCAAATTAATTTTAACCTTACCGGCATTATGTGCACCGTAAGGAACATTGATGAATTTATAAAACCGTCCTGAAACAACTTTAGTGGTGCTTTCGCCATTAGGTATTTAACCATAAAATGCCAACCTCAGAAGATTCAGAAGGTTAACTCCAATTCCCGACATACCTACAAAGTGAAAAATAATATAATATCCCTGGACATTTCACACATCGCCACCTAGTCCCAAGCTAAGCAACCTAATGCTTGTGTTATGGTAACAAGATGGCTGATAAACTACTTATATACTTTTTTTTTTGTAAATACATACATATTATAGATAGAAAAACACCCAAAAATTACCTATTAATAATACCTAATATTGTCCTGAAACGGAATAGCCTTAATATTTCTTCTCAGGGAGAGCTTTATGCAAAAATTAAGAAAAAATAAAAATAATTAAATGCTGTCATTGCTTTTATCATCTTCTAAACATGTCTACTTACCTAACTTTTTCATACAGGAGCATAGCTTTAATTTTTAGTTTATGTTAGACTAGCTTTTGGTCACGGCTTCGCCCGTATGGAGATCGAAAATTATCCCACGGGAACGTACTACCGGAATAAAAAGTAACATATATCCTAACCCAGGACATGGTCTGCCCATGTGCCAAAATTCATCCAAATCCATTCCGCCGTTTTAGCGTGAAAGCGTAACAAACAAACGAACTCACATTCACACACTCACTCCCATTTATTATTATGTAATTAGTTAAGATGCACATTGTTCTAGTCATCTTCTGGTCAAGTCTCCAAAGCTGGTGCATTGTCATCTGCACTTAGCAGCCATTAGCATGAGTTCTTTTTAGGGTTCCGTAGCCAAATGGCAAAAAACGGAACCCATATGGATTCGTCATGTCTGTCTGTCTGTCTCTCTATCCATTCGTATGTCACTGCCACTTTTTTCCGAAACTATAAGAATTATACTGTTGAAACGTGGTAAGTAGATATATTCTGTGAACCACATTAAGATTTTCACACAAAAATAGAAAAAAAAAAAACAATAAATTTTGGGGGTTCCCCATACTTAAAACTGAAACTCAATTTTTTTTTTCATCAAACCCATACGTGTGGGGTATCTATGGATAGGTCTTCAAAAATGATATTGAGGTTTCTAATATCATTTTTTTCTAAACTGAATAGTTTGCGCGAGAGACACTTTCAAAGTGGAAAAAAGTGTGCCCCCCTGTGACTTCTAAAATAAGAGAATGATAAAACTAAAAAAATATATGATGTACATTACCATGTATGTAAACATCCACCGAAAATTGGTTTTTAATTTTTTTTAATACGTCATAAATCGTAAACCGCATTATTTACCTTTCATTCAATCAACTCAACGGAACCCTTCATGGGCGAGTCCGACTCCCACTTGGCCGCTTTTTTTATTTTTTATAGAGAAAACAAATAGTAGTTGACTAAAAATATACAAAGTGTCTTATACATATGACTTAACAAAATATACTACCCACTACATTTTCCACAGATTAATACTTACACTAAGACAAACTGATTAGCAAACGTTAATAATATTGTAGTCAGGGTATGTAGAAACATTAGAAGCTACTGTTGATCCCTCAAAATTTTGATTATGTCAGTTCTAAAGGTACTTACAAATAATACATCAATTGCACAAAATATCTGATATATATGTAGTAAGTATAGTATGATTGTATGTGTTGAACTATTGACCTAAGTGGGATACCTCGACAAGTTTGCCTTATCAAGTTTCCCTTCTTTTGTTTGTCTTCCACGTGTATAATGACTACAGCCTTGTCCCACTCGGTATCGGCAATTACGTCTATAGCGGAACACTTGGGCTAATCTATTGTCGTGCACGAGATTGTGTCCCGAGCCTGCGATCAAACAGTTACCGTGCACTTTGATGGCTAATAAAACCAAATTAACTTTGGTAACGTTTGGATCTTGGTTTGAAACTTGTGTTATTTTATTGGTTAGCTTTTGGTTGTGGTGTGGCTGTTGAGTGTGACGTTTTGGGGTTTGATACTCTGTTCTAATACCTAGTAGATAAAATTGCACTAGCACGCCGAGAGATCAGTGGTGGCCCAGTGATAACGGGCCTGACTTCCGAGTTGTAGGTTGTGGGCAGGCGCTTTACATTGTGTAAATAATTTCATCACCACTTTTATGAAAACGGTGAAGAAAAACATCGTGAGGAAACGTGCATATCCTAGAACCAAAAATTCGAAAACATGTGACATCTACCAACCCGCACTTTTGTTTATTTATCTTTAACTACTTAATTAACGTTAAACGCTTAATTATATAATTATTAAAGTATATTTTAATATTTTTGTCTCGCTCCAATAACTGCAGTTATAAGTTAAAAGACTAACGACACAGGTAATAAACTGTAGCAGCCACAAATCATGTTAATTTACTTTAACTAATAACTGTTATACACTGCACCTTTACCGTCCCACGTAATATTAACAACCTATTTTGTGATCAATAAAATAATAATATAATACCATAAAGAAGGGGCACTTAGAAAATTAATTTCCGCAGTAGTTATCTGAAAGTGCTCCATAAAATAAACCAGCTCGTGGATGCACGAGGCGAATAGTAAGCTTACTGTACACGCTAAGTACCTATAGGTACAATATTTAACCGGACACTGTACGCAGGCTTCCTCCATATACACCGTGTGCCGGTCGCCGGACGATATACATATACTTCGACCCTATGTTTAGACCATAGAAATAAGCATTTTTCATTATAGACACATTAATGAACATTAATTTGACTCATTGACACATTAATTTCTATTGTCATTTTTTTATTATTAATTCAGTTTAGCTCTTCTCGCCTGAAACACAGGATTACCTAGTTCAGGCACGTAAGTCTTAGGAATATAATTTACATTTAAGCAAAACTGTACTAATTTACATGCCTTATAATTTTTTAATAAATATATTATCTACTTTATTTCAATGTAAACATATAAATTATATTTTTAAATATTAGAATATAAAAAATATTTAAAAATATAAAAAATTGTATCCCACCGGTATCGGGAACAGGGTATATATATATATATAATAATCTATTTTTTATATATTATTATTAATGAATTCTTAATTTTTTATTTTTTGTTAATTTTCATACAAACTAGCATATCGGGTGATTTACGTGAAGGTATTTTCACGTAAATCACCCGATATACATGCCTTTTTCATTTTTCATTGGATGATTTCCCACTCAAAAAAAAAATCCGCCTCCGCTCTCCTCTCCCGCTCCGGGCTGAGCGGAAGGGCGTGTCAGAATTTTACTGACTAAAACCCACCCGTTGCCTGTGCCAAGGGCCACGGTATCTCTTTCGAACAACCCGCGGCCCTGGCAGGCATCAGCCCTGGCGGACCACGTCAGTTCGTGCTGACATCTCTTTGAGGCGCGCGTAGAACACAACGCGCCGTCGACCCGGGCCTGGTCCTTACCGGGCGGCAAGCTGCCCATTGCTCGCCGCCCGCAAGCCCACGCCTACGGTGGCCGGGAGTCTGCTGTTGACTCCCGTCCAGGGCGTCTCCTGCGGCGACCAGGGGCGTGAGGGCGCAGTGATTGCCTCTGCCTCACGCGGTCCGCCTCCTCCTTTGCGAGCATTACTGCTTCGCAGAAGACGGTAACGGCCTCAAATATGCACTCTCGCTCCGTACCATGGCCTGGACCAGGGCCGGACGTGGGAGATCGCCGCCGCCGATCGCCGCCACGAGGACACGGCGGTGCTCCGCCCAAGCCGGGCAGGCCTCCACCGTATGCTCCACCGTGTCCTCCGGTCGATCCACACTGCGGTGACACCCTGGCGTTTCCTCCTGCCTTATCCTGAACAGGAACCTCCCGAAACAACCGTGTCCGGTGGCGTCTCTCTAGCCACTCCTCAAAACGATATGCATGCCTCAAGTTTTATATTAAGATATAATATCACGCCTGTAATCTCCAAAGGGTTAGGCAGAGGTGTAGATTCCAGTCCACCCACATTTCGCAAGTTTATGGCAATAGGCTCGTCCGATAGGCTCCACAAGGTGGACCAATGACCTGGTCAACGCTGCAGGAATCCGCTGGATGTGAAAAGCACCGAAACGGTCGAAGTGTCGGTGCTTGGGGACGTATGTCACGCAAATGATGGACACGCATCCAGACTCCGGGCTGCTATAGATTTCTTCCTGTTGGAAAAACCTCATGCTATTCAGCAAGGTGGTAACTAAGCTAACAGCCCAGGGTGCGACGAATCGCCACACTTGGAGGCAATTTTATTGCACCAAATGCATAGTCAGCCTATAATGTTCCCACTGCTGGGACACAGGCCTCCTCTCTGTGAGAGGGAGTGGGCCATAATTCACCACGCGGGCCCAATGCGGGTTGGCGAATGTCATATGTCTTTGAATTTTTAGTTCTAGGACATGCCGGTTTCCTCACGATGTTTTTCTTCGCCATCTTGAGAGCAGTGGTGATGAAATAATTTACGCAAACATAAAGACAGTGGTAAAAAATAAACAGGAATCTATTTATACTTTTATTTGGGCAGTGCAATTATTATTATGAAGTCAGACCACAAAATCATCGCTCCGGGCTTTTATATCTAACTGGCTGGCTGGCGGCTACTTCACCCCCCCTGGCTCGGAGTTTGGCATCGCAAGGATCACGTAGTGAGGAAGTGACGTAGCAGCTAGGCCTTAACGGCTGGCTAGCGACGTCTAGCGTTACATAAAGTAAAGTGCCTGCTTAGGTTTAAACCCACGCCTACAACTCGAAAGTCGCGACCGTCACCACTGGGCCACAACTGCTCACCAACTGCACAAGGTGTAAATGATCTATCGTTTCAAAACATTATAGGCTGCTGAAAGTTGCGAGGAGTGGGTGTCTTTTGTAACTTTTGGCATTGAGAAAGTGCTGATTTTTATCAATGTCTTTTTTTTTTCGAATGTCTTTTTCTTTTGAAGCGATCAAAATATTCAGACTGACATTGATTGATGCACCTACAAAGACATCTCTAAACATAGTCATACAAGTGTTTAATAAGTAACAGCTGCAATAATAATATTGACGTACGCTCTAAGATCAGTGCGGACTTCCTTCTAATTATGGCAATGTTTACAGTTACGTTATTAAACATTGCATGATAATAATTATGTAAACTAGAGATGGCTCGAATACTCGCTATTATTTGTTATTCGGCATTAATCGACATTTTTTTTTTTTGTTATTCTTCGAATACCGAATAATAGCTAGTATTATTCGACATTCAGCGAATAGTTCTATATGGGTTGATTTTTCCAACGCCAGATAAATTTTATTCGAGGAATAAAATTGACGTTTGACAGCTTTTGTATGAAACAACTGCCAAAATTTCAAAATTATTCCTCGAATAAAATTATCTGGCGTTGGAGCCCTAAAATAAACTTTTAATGAACAAAAAAAAGAACTACATAAAGACTTAAAAATAAACAAACTTTAATTTTTTTTTTAAACGAAACACTCGACTTTTAATTATTAAGTAAACTCAGTAGGTATAATATAAGACGGATTTCTTTAAGTTCTTGTTCTTTTTTTTTCTCATAACCTTAGATTTTTTTAGATTACAGTAGCAAATAAATGATTGGTAAGTTCAAGACTACTACAAGTGTGATATTATTATTTGATAAAAAATAAATTATTTTTTATATTCCTTTTTTTAACCCGAATAATAATGGCGAGATACTTGTTCGACTATTTGCCATAGGGAATGACAATAAATCGGTATTCGACTATTCGTTATAACAACTATTCGCGGCATCTCTAATGTAAACCTACTACGATATATTTTATATTAATATGTTACAGGGCTTCTTATTAAAGACGAGGAAATATTTAACTGATCCTCTAAAAACTTATTGGCTTTCTAATAATGTACGTATTTTCTAAATAAATGAACCTCTAAACACTTTTTTGGCTTCTAATGACGCAAACTTTTTTTTAAAATAATTGAGCTCCTTGTAACCTTCTGAACTTTTCTCACAGTTCGTCGAACGTCGAAAAACAGAAAGTATTTGGGATTCACAAACACAGGTACAATCATTATATTATTAGAGTGTTTAATAATATTTTTAGGGAAGCAAAATGGGAATAATTTCAGGCTACCATTACCACTTTGATGTAGCAGACTCATACTCAATGTTGAGCAAAATGTACTGAAATATCTATTTTAATAAGTACTAAAATATTCTGTCCCATGGCAGACAAAATTGTTTTAACTCTTGTTACGTAATACATGCAACCTAGTAGTACCACGTGACGCAGTAAGTACTTGGGTATTAATTCCATGGCAAGCATGTGGTTTTTTTAGGATTATTATTTACTAGCTGCGCCCCGCCGTTTCACCCGCATACGTTTCGATTGCGTAGGTATATCAGGATAAAAAGTACCTATCTTATATGTTAATCCTATAAACCATCTGTGTGCCAAATTTCATCCAAATCCGTTCAGCAAATTTTGCGTGAAAGAGTAACAAACATCCATCCATCCATTCATCCATCCACTAAAACACATAAATTTTCACGTTTATAGTATTAGTAGAATAATTTTTTTTATTGTTTTACATAAAAACAGATTGTAGTACAGACGCCTGTACATCAAGCTACTACAATCTGTCAAATTTCTTTAATAGATTTTCAATTTTATCGCTAAAGCATTAGGTTCAAGGCTGATTAGAAAAAATTGACAATTTCGGGTAGCTTGACCTGCGGGCGTCTGTACATGTATCAATTTTCATAAAGTAGGTAGTATTCAATCTCTGGCTTTTCAAGTGGGTGCTGCTGTCCTTGCTAGAGTATGAAATAGTCTGTATTAAGGAGTAACACTGCCGATCCCGTCTAAGTAATTGTATTACTACAATTTTATTTTTACATTCAGATTCATTTATTTATCTGCAAAAACATGTGTAGATAATAAACATGGTATGATGCTTATTATAGATAATAATAATAATATCCTTGGACATTTCACACAGCGCCATCTAGTCCCAAGCTAAGCAACCTAATGCTTGTGTTATGGTAACAAGATGGCTGATAAACTACGTACTTATATACATTTTTTTTTTTTTGTAAATTTATACATATTATAGATAGAAAAACACCCAGACTCGGAACAAATACATGTAGGTCATACAAATATTTGTTCCGTGCGGGAATCGAACCCGCGACACGCAGCGCAGCAGTCAATCGCTTAACCACTGCGCCAACCGTGCCGTCGTCGATAGATGTTACAAGGTACTTTTTGACTCAACATGTTTGACCATGACTGATGTACAAATTAGGTCGAAAGACAATAAAAATACAAAGAATAATAATATAAATAAATCAACAATTAACATTAAAGATAAAGATAATTTATTTGTCAAACATGCGTTTACATAAACTGAATAATCAGACATGCAAGGTATTAAATTAATAAAAATGTGAGCGTCCATGTTTTGCCAATAACGGCGTACACATTTTGTAGGATTAAAATTACATTAAAAAATTACATTTTACTTATAGTCATTCTAAATTTCATTGGAAAATACAATATTCATTAATTTGCAGTCAAATATAAGTCAAATAGAATCATTCAAAAGTCAATTAATTTAAAATGACATTATTCAATTGTTATTGCATATTAGAAGTCGGAATAGAAAAGTCCTTTTCATTTAAAAAATCTACAACATTGTAATACACTTTACTAATTAAAAAAAAATTTCTGCTTATTTTTGAAAAGTGACAAGGGCAGTGCTCTCCAACTTTTTGGTAGTTTATTAAATATGATAGGAGCCATACAGAAAATACTTTTGCGCATGAGGGTTGTTCTCGCAGTATGAGAGCATATCCTGCTGTTGTCGCGCCTATTACGTGGGACTACTTCATCTACTCGTTTAAATCGTTGCGGATTTGTTTTAACAAAAACAGCTACTCCTAGAATGTACAGACATGGCAAAGTAAGCATTTTATATTTTTTAAAGTAAGGCACGCAACTATCAGTAGGTTTAATTTTAAATATTGAACGAACGCATCTCTTTTGAGCCTTGAACACCGCGTCTTTTTCGGTTGAGTTGCCCCAAAAAATGACACCATAGCGTAGATGCGATTCTGTTAAGCCATAGTAGGCTGTAATTAATGAATCCACACCCATTATAGACGACAATGTGTGCAGGGCATAGGCAGATTTACTGATTTTCTTGCACAAGATTTCGATATGAGTTTTCCAATTAAGTTTTTTGTCAATGTGGAGCCCTAAAAATTTTGTTGTTTCTACCTCTTCTATAGGCTGGTCATCGTAGTGTATTTTTAAATTACTCTTACTATTGTTCCGTTGACTAAAATGTATTAATTTAGTTTTAGTCAGGTTAATTTTTAAGTTATTGTCATCTAGCCATTTTACCATTCGATTTATAGAATCATTTATGTCACTTTCATAAGTATCAACACTTTTACAAGGTATCGTTATGGTGCTATCATCGGCAAATAGTGTCAGAGGTTGAGGGATGCCTTTCGGTAGATCATTAATCTATACTTATAATAAATCTGTAGAAGTGAAAATTCTGTACATTGAAAATATCAAAAAAATAAATGGCAGGGGGTGTTACTAGACCGACACCGAACCCAAAAATATGATTAAAAAAATTTTTGTCTGTCTGTCTGTCTGTCTGTTTGTTCAGGCATCACGCAAAAACTACCGGTTCGATTACGATGAAACTTGGTATAATTATTCTTTAATATCCTGGGCACCACACTGGGTACTTTATATCCCGGAAAAGTATATACAATAAAAAACAAACTTTTGCGGTTCGATCCCTAGACCCGATTACTGTACCAACCGCAAATAATAAGTTTGTCGTAGGTTACGTTACCCGCAGTGGAGTTCACTAAAGTTATGCTCTAAATGTAGTGCTGAAGGTTGAATTTGGCTTGCACCGTTCGCAGCACACGCGTGGCGCGCGGCCGCCACGGATCGCTACCGTATATAAGGATATTTTTTGAACTTTGATTTGAACGGACGTGTTGAGTGGCGAGCGTTCGTTCTTATTTTAACTGCTACTTGCAATTCTAAACCGTGTTTTTCAGTGCGACCTTTTTATTTCTATTAGTTTTTAGAGTTATTTAGGTTTATTTTTATAAGTCGTAGGTATAGATTTTAATTTTAAAGTATAGGTAGTATATTTGATAGTGTACGTAGTGACCGTAGGTTATTTTATAATACTGTTAGGTAAGATTAGTCATTCGTATAGATATTAGTTTTTAGGGATTTTGCTTATTTATTGAGTTTAGTTATCATCAGAAATAGGTTTATTTAGGTAGGTAGGTATTTTATTTTCTGTTATTGAGTTTTTTTTTTTATTATGTAGGTACTTAGGTAAGGATATCATATAGGTACCCTCTTAATCACCACTAATGAGACACAATTGGTTTTCTATTGTAATTAGCCACAAAGGGCCCGCGAGATAGATGGCATCCTGGGGAAGCACATACATTTTATCCTGTTAGCACGTTCCCGTGGGATAATTTCCGACATCCACGCGGGCGAAGCCGCGGGCAGAAGCTAGTATATAATATAAATAAAGGAGGCCCTAGAACACACCCCTGTGGCACACCAAACGAGACTATACGTTCTGAGGATTGGAATACAATTTCATGTTTACTTTTCATATTAATTTGGCTTATATTTGTTATTTGAGTTCTGTTAAGTAAGTAAGATTTAATTAGATTGTTGACATTTCCTCTAATTCCATATGCTTCAAGTTTATTTAAGAGTGTACCATAATGCACATAGTCAAAGGCTTACGTCATGTCACAAAAAACGCCACAGACCGGTTTCCTCTTATCCACGTTAAATGTAACATTATATAAAAAATCATAAATGGCCATATCAATAGTTTTACCTATTCTAAATCCTTTCTGTTCCTCGCATATAATATTATGTCTTTCTATAAATGAACTTAGTTCCTTGTAAATGTACTTCTCAAATATTTTAGAAATTATAGGGATTAGTGATATAGGCCGATAGTTCTCCATTAACTCCCTATCTTCTTTCTTAAATAGTGGCTTGACGATAGAAACTTTTAGAGCATCAGGGTAAACGCCTGTACTAATGCTGAGATTGATGACATGACTCAAGTGACCGCAGATTTCATCCGCAACATGTTTTAGTATATAAGTAGCAATACCATCATATCCCACACTGCTTGTATTATTCAAGGACATTACTATCTTTTTAATATCGTCTGGTATACTAGGTGCCATAAACATAGTTTTGTTATTGAAATCTAATGTACACGCCACAGGTCTGCAGTCGACATCCAGTTTTGGCTGTATTTTATCAATAAAAAAATCATTAAAAGCTTCTGCAATAGTCTTGTGATGTGATATGACGCAGCCACCCATTTTAATTCTATTTATGTTAGATTTAGGTACGTTATATTTTGCACGATTGATGATTTGCCACAATAACAATTTTGTAATAATAAATAATAAAAAAATAGGTCAATATAGTCATACGATTCAAAATAAATAGAATATATACAGTCAGTAACGGTTGTTTACAAGTTATTAGTATACAATTTAAAAGAAAACTGTGCTTTTAAGAACGCGGTGTGGTCTTTGGTCAGATTTCGTACACCCCAAATATGATCCAAAAGCTTGTAAGCAGTTTCATAACCCTAATTTAAAAATATGGCAGTCGTAAAAGTAATTATGGAGCCGACAGCCGATCAAAAGGAGACACAAATGTTTTTTAACAGCAGTTTTATTAACATTTTATTGCATAGACATAAAACAAAATTATATTTAAAATCGATGGTTGAACCATTAATTATAACAATAAAGGTTTTATTACGAGTCTAAAATATTTAATTACCGAACGCTCCTTTGGTTTTCGGGTATGAATTTAGCAGTGAATGAACCGGAATGAACCGCGGGGTAGCAACAACTTTCACTTTGACAGTTCAACCACATTCATTGCCATATTTGTTGGGCAAACTATTTTTGTGATCATACGAAGCAATGGATTAGCAATACCTATCCTTCAAAATGATTCAGATTGTGGTGCCGTTCCTATTGTCATAGCCGACAACTGTCATTTTATTTCAAGAAAAGGCACTACAGCTGAATTAAATATTTTCCAGACTTACTCAAAGCAAACCTATTTTAGTGCCTAACTAATACGATAATAACACAATAATTAAACACAACCAATGCCATTTCCTTTCCCCATTTCATTAAAATCACACACTCACACAGCTTAAACTAATGCTAATATACCCTGACTATCAAAAATAAATAAGCCACTTTATAAACGCTTTTCACTTTATATACGCAGACACCGAACTGATATTTCAAATCCTAAATCAATTCCGCCAGAATTCGGTAATATGTCACCGTGGAAAGGGGTGTAAGTCAAAATTGGCAATTTATCCGAACCAGCGGCGAATGTTCAGCTCGTCCGAACTAGATAATGTCCGCTCTAGCCGAAATAACTCCCATAAATTGAGTTTACCAACTATCGTCCCTTGTCCGTTGCTACCCTACTTTTTTTTTGTTTTATTATGGTAAGGTTCTGAAGGACCGTGAGTGTTCCGAACTTTTCTATTGGCCGTTTTCTGATGGATCGAATTAGGTAGATGTGTATGCTCCTGTTACAAGTAAAATTAGTAACATTAGGATTAATAACAATATGTCATATGGTTTCACAAAGTGGGTGCTTGAGTCTTAGAAGTGAAAACAATATAGGCTGATTAATTATGTAGGTTCAACATGTTTAATTTATTGAGATGATTCACGGTGGGTTATTCTGATACGATCCCCTAAATCTATGGGGTAATTGCGTAATACACTAACAGTAGCAATGACTTTCATTTTGATAGTTCAACTACATACATTCACTGTGTTATTTACGTTGTTGTACAAACAATTTTTCGAACATATTGTTACGAGCTTCGGATTCGTGACAATAAAAACTGGCGATATAAATTACCAAAAATTACACTTTAATTAAACAACACTAATAACAACTCAAACACACTAATTATACAAACACGATTGCTCTTAAGTCGGACTTGAAGATCGCTTTCGATGTATTCGCATGTATCGCTGATCCAAGTCTGCCTCGTCGTGGCTCATCCCGGCCTTATATAGTGCCGCAGATAGTTCTAGAACCTTCTATTGTAGAAACATCTAGAATGTTCGAGTACATACCGGCCCCAACTGACCAGATGTCGATAGTTCTAGCATCGAAATTTCTATCAGGATCTATTAGTTCTGCTCGTCGATACTAGATGGCGCTAGTGGTAACTAATGTCACCATGTACCACGCATTGATTGTGGCGCGCAACAATATGATGCAATGGATCAGTAATATCCTTCAAAATGATTCAGATTGTGATTAACACAATTAGGGTGATCCCTTAGTGGTCCGGACCGGGCGGATTTTTTAAGACCGTCTTTATAACGAATTTAGAGAATTCTTGGACCGTAGACCAATGCACGACATCAAAAGTGTACTTACCGGATTAAATGCTCCCGGATGTGACAGTGAGTACTGTGTGTGTGTGTGTGAATAAGCATGTGCAATTAATTAATTATTTTCAAACATGAGAAACAATTTATCTTCGTTTTCTAAACATGTGAATATACTGTAAGGAGATATATCGTCGAACAAGTCACAAGTTAATTTGTTACAGCTATCTTCTATTAGTGAGTGTAATAGTTTAAACATAGTAGTATTTCAATTTGCATGGTGTCCATTTTTTTTTTTTTCATTTATATTCTGGCTAGTGGACCGGTTACCTGGTGAAGGCCGCAGGAATCCGCTGGGTGCGAGATGCACAGAAACGGTCGAAGGATGCTTGAAGGAGGCTTATGTCCAGCAGTGAACGTCATTCAACTGAAAGAAGCTGGCTAATGCTCTGTTTTAGCAATTTCCCGCTGAAAATACCCAAAACGAAGAATAACTATAGTAGCGAAGTTAACTTAATTCATCATCATCATCATCTGCCTAGCCTTTCCCAACTATGTTGGGGTCGGCTTCCAGTCTAACCGGATGCAGCTGAATACCATTATTTTACATGGAGCGACTGCCTATCTGATTTCCACAACCCAGTTACTGCTGCTGCTGTTACTGCAGTTCACTTAATTATGAGAAAAAAAAAAACAGGCGGGAAAAGGTTAAGGGTTAAGATTCTGCAGTATTAAAGACTGATTTTCAAAAAAACCACGATGACGACCCGCACCCAAGCCATAATCTTACACGCCTCCATAATACCGTACATCGGAGAGATCTCTTTATTTTCACGATGAGGTGGCAAATTGGAGATCTGTTCGATATCTGAAGATAACAAGACAACCGATAACAAGGCTGCGTATCTCATCGCACGTTTCCAACGATTTCCTTTTATTTTTCCCTGTACACTGTTGATATGAAAGGTATGAAACCCTGTTATTGTTTTGTTATAGTTTGACCGAAGCTGCTGTATCGCGCCTTAGGAATGCGCGGCAAGGCGGGGGGCAGGATGCCGTGAGCGCTGACGAATGAGCGGCCTGCACTGTCCCCCCGTCTCGCCGCGCGCATACCGAAAGCGCGGTACAGTTGTTTTGGTCAAACTATAAGTCTTGACGATTTCGAGTTCATGTCAGTTTTTAATTTTTTACTAATGGACTTAGATCTTGGATTCGGTGCCTTAGAAAGGTATAATCATCATCCTATATCTAAATCTGGTCACCCACACGAAAGTTGGTGGGGTTGGGTTGGGTTTGATAAATATCACAATCAGCCTATAACGTTCCCACTGCTGGGACACAGGCTTCCTCTCGGTGAGAAGGAGAGGGCCGTAATCCACCATGCGGGCCCAGTGCGGGTTGGTAGATGTCACGTGTCTTATAATTTTTGGTTCTAGGAAATGCCGATTTCCTCACGATGTTTTCCTTCACCGTTTGATAACTATAGAACTGACATTCAATCAACTGTAATAATAATACTAGATTTTGCCTGCGACTTCGTCTGCGTGAAATTTCTTGTTAACAAGAAATTTATAATAAAATTTTAATTATATTATAAAAAAATTATAATTATAATCAATTATAATTATAATTTTTACTAGCTTTTGCCTGCCCGCGCGTACTTCGTTTTCACTCAGAGTTCTCTCTGATTTTTTCCTTTTTGCTCGGGTCCTAGCGTGATGTATTTAACATCACCTTATATCCTTTCATAAAACTTAGACTATCAAATGCAAAAAGAATGTTTTAAATCCGGCTGGTAGTTCCAGAGATTAGCGCGTCCAAACAAACAATCTCTTCAGCTTTATTATTAGTATAGATAGTATTCCGAAGCAGACCTACAGTATCGTGACATTCAATGTACAATATTCAGCAATTTACGTTTACGTAAGCAAATAAAGAGACAATAGACTCATCAATCGGCTTAAAGTCACTGAACACAAACATCAATTGGTTTAAAGAAAATACCACCCTTCGCTTATCAAGGTCCATTACATAACTTTGACGTATAATAACCAAAACCTTGTAAACAAACTGTCAACTTCTCCAAACTCAAACTGAACCTCCATCACGAAGATATTTGGAGCTCAAATTAAAGTAGGTCGGATCTCATTAAGCCCTTTCGAGGACAAAGATTAGCCCTGGCTGGAAATCATTAACATAAATATCGTTTAACGCGTGAGTGTTCAGCTCGATACATATTGGGGGATAATTTATTGGTAAGACCTAAAAAGGGATTAGGATAAGGATTAAGTTGAAGTTTGTACAAGTTATGTAGAGAGAAATTGGCTAAATTAAACTAGGTTACATTATTGGTGATTAAAATACAGAGTGGGAGGGACATTAACGCGCAATCAAAGTCAAAGTCAAATCATTTATTTCAAATATGCACATAAACGGCACTTTTGAAAAAATTGATTAGGTAGTTTTCGTATGGAGAAGAATGAGCAAGAAACTCCACCGTTACTCTTTTAAAATGTTTTCCAATATTTTGCATACATTAATTATATAATTATATATGAAGACGATGCACCTAAAATAAAATTATTATACCACAATAGGTAAAAGAATTAAAATGGAATAATGAAACCACGACATATAAATTAACTATGTGATAGATACATGGTGCTCACATATTAACAAACATTCTAAAAGTAGACGATTTTCATAAAAAATATAAAGAGTAATAAGTCCGGGCGTGAGTTTAACTAATTACAGAATGTAGGTAAATCAATGTCAAAAAAAAATGTATGCAATTACATTATCAACCAGTTTGATTTTGTCTAGACTCTAGAGATTGTCCTATGGAGCAGGACCAGCATGTTTCCAAGCATTCTTATCTTGGATATAATCCTCTAATTTGTAATATCCTTGTCTACAAAGTGTAATTTTTATATAAGTTTTCAGTTTTCTTTCAATCTATTAACATTGATAGTGCTTACATGATTTTGGATTTCAATGCGTTGAAATATTTCGTTGGTTATTAAAAAAAAGATCAGCTGTTTCATACAAAAGTGCAATATACATATATACAATAATAACGCGGTCAAAATGTATGAAAAACCTAATTTTTTTTTTAATAGCCGGCGAAAATATACAGCGCCAGAGTATTCTGAGTCCATGGTCCATGGCAATCATGTACTGAATCCATTGTAATAGGTTGCACGTCCATGTCACAGCCACACTGTACTATATTAATAAAAATTATAAAGACACGGAATAACTTAAGGCTATGTATGAATCTCCTGTATCTATTTGAGAGAACTGTCAGTTCCGGGGTCCATTACGTACCTAGTGAATATTATGTTCGTAGCCATCAAATTCCCCTAAGGACATTGGGAATTATTTTCAAAGGTTTTCTATACTTTGTCGAATGTTCGAATGTAAAGTTACGTAAACATAATATAGGTAAATATCTACAGTATTCAAGAGAGATGGCCAAATACGTACACTAATTTAACCATATTTGGAACTAACCAGTCATTTAAATATTTCGTAAAGGCTTAGATAATTGCAGACTTGGTAACATATATGGATGTTTAAACTACTTTTTGTCCAAATAGATACCTGATTACTCCGGATTGATCAATTGATGATGACAGTTTGACTTTGATGAATAAGGTTGCCCAAGTGTAGGCTATAACTTTGCAATACTATGTATGCTAAGCAAAAACCGTTAAGAATTTTAAATGGTTAACATAGCATCACGCCTGGTTTCTCCGAAGGCTTGGGCAGAGGTGTACAAATAGTACACCCACATGACGCCAAGTATGATTAAGCTCCATGTAAAAAGGGCCGAGCCTATGACCATCAACCGAGCACAAACCCAGACTCCTGGCTACTCCAATAACACTTTGCCCCACCTGGGAATCGAACCCAAGACCCCATGCTCAACAGTAGAGCTTGCGACAACTAGACCAACGAGGCAGTTTAATAAGTATAACTGCACGAGCTGCGCCCCGCGGTTTCACCCGCATAAGTTTCGATCACGCGGGAATATCGGGATAAACCGTATTCTATATGTTAATCCTGGTTATAAACTATCTGTGTACCAAATTTCATCCAAATCCGTTTGATAGTTTTGGCGTGAAAGAGTAACAAAACTAACAAACATCCATCAATCCATGCATACAAACTTTCATGTTTATAATATTAGTAGGATTATTGTTCGAGACTCTAAACATGGCTAGCTATCGATATACAGAGCTTTTAGCTTATCTACAAGTACTGCAGACTTAACCGTACTCTTGTCTAACCGTGCCGCTAATAGTCGACTTCCGAAACATAATATACCCTTTACACACACCGAAGGGGGTATCCAGAGTGAATGCGCCCGCATACATCATCTGTGGGAACACGCTACACGTGTTCAGATCATCGTATCCCTCGTGTGAACAACGTGCAGACAGTAATGCAGGTTATTGTTTAGATGCGGGGGTAAGGAACTCCTCTAATTGCTTTATGACATCCTGGTACTTTCGGTCAGTTAGGTTTAGTGAGAAGTGATTGATGGGAAGGAGTTTGAGGAAGTTATTTATCATACTTTATTGCGCCATAAAAATAAATAATTTACAAAAAAATCGAACACTAAAGAAAGAAAGAAAGAAAAAACATTTATTTAGCACAGACCAAAAGACACACAATACACCAGATACATTACATCAGATAACACAAATAAAAAAAGAACAAATAGAAATCACACTAATATTATAAAGGCGAAAGTTTATGAGTGTGTGTTTGTTACTTCTTCACGCAAAAACTACTGAACGGATTTGAATGAAATTTGGTACAGAGATAGTTTATAACCAGGATTAACCCATTAATAGGATACTTTTTATCCCGATATTCCCACGGGATCGAAACTTACGCGGGTGAAACCGCGGGGCGCAGCTAGTATACAATATGCAGCCGTTCTGCGATCTCTTCCTGGCCACCTTGGAAGTTCTCCCATCATTTATGGCACCCTGGTATTTTGGTTGGTTTAATGAATAATACGAGAAGATATTATAGTTTTTGAATCATCATAAATTACCAAATAGAGAGACGACAATTAGCTATTATGCTATTGAGGCATGTTTTACCAAATGCTGCGCCATTAACAGGAAATTAAACAATTAATTCCCTCCGGAATTTCACCTATAATGGGCTGGTCATTTAAAAATCAATCTGCCATTAATTTGAACATTAATCTTTGAAAGATCGTCTGTAATAATACCGACATAAAACGCATTTATAGTGGCATCATTTCAGGATAACTATTTCCCAGACGTAAAATCTGATTGTTCTTCGAAATATCCTTACTTCTGCCGTCAATCATTGAGTTTTAATCGAGTTTCAAATAATCTCTCTACAATTCTTAGACGCATAAAATCGGATTAAAGTTAGAAGTACTACTAACAGCTTTAAGTACTATTAAAAGCACCTCCAAATAAAAATAAATTATATGAAAATAAATTCTACTAATACCTTCTGCGGTACTAATAGAATTTATTATCCCTGTAATTTAAATGAAAGGCTAGATAAAATAAATAAAACAGCAGTCAACTATTTTGTAAGTTTTGTTTTGGATGGACTTTTGTAAGTTTTTTGGTAAGAAGTTTCTTTTCAAAAACTTTCCTTTCGGGCGTCATATGGAGCCTATTATTCTCTCCGACAATTTAGGTTAATTCACCGCAATGTTCAGTCGTTTGCTAAAACAACATACTTTACCACTATACAGGATTATTTTAAATTGGCTAGCTAAACTCCGCAGACGTGATGGGTATGGATATCTATGTAAATAAAAAATAAAGAGATTTTGTTTATTGGGAGGTCAACGACCGCTGGTAGTATTGTTACTTGAAGAATGAGTTGAGAAAAACTGTTTTCATATGTTTTATCGTGTTTAGATATCGATCCTAAGTAATAACGTCAGTGAAATTTACACAAAAAAAAATGACTATATTTCAAGTGACTACAATAACCGCGGTCGATGACCCCACAAAAAAAAATCATATTATTATTTTTTAGGGTTCCGTAGCCAAATGGCAACGGAACCCTTATGGATTCGTCATGTCTGTCTGTCTGTCTGTCTGTCTGTCTGTCCGTCCGTATGTCACAGCCGCTTTTTTCCGAAACTATAAGAGCTATACTGTTGAAACTTGGTAAGTAGATGTATTCTGTGAACCGCATTAAGATTTTCACACAAAAATAGAAAAAAAACAATAAATTTTGGGGGTCCCCATACTTAGAACTGAAACTCAAAAATTTTTTTTTCATCAAAACCATACGTGTGGGGTATCTATGGATAGGTCTTCAAAAATGATATTGAGGTTTCTAATATCATTTTTTTCTAAACTGAATAGTTTGCGCGAGAGACACTTCCAAAGTGGTAAAATGTGTGTCCCCCCCCCTGTAACTTCTAAAATAAGAGAATGATAAAACTAAAAAAAATATATGATGTACATTACCATATAAACTTTCACCGAAAATTGGTTTGAACGAGATCTAGTGAGTAGTTTTTTTTTAATACGTCATAAATCGTAACGTAACGGAACCCTTCATGGGCGAGTCCGACTCGCACTTGGCCGGTTTTTTGTTTTATCATGTTTAGATATCGATGCCCATCACGTGTGCGGAGTTTAGCTAGCCTATTTAAAATAACCCTGTATTTTGAAGCCAAGACATAAACACAGTTTCATTATCAAATTCTATACTAAACTATGTAGTAGGTAGAATAGACAGGGTACTTACCGGGGCACGTGTTCGCTTCCTAGTACCGAAGCGCGAAGTCGTTACGATAAATAGCAACTGATAAATGTCGGTACTGTGCGCCGCAACGCAGAAATAAAGTTGCTAAATGATGTCGAAAGCTCGCATATCTAAATCTTTTTATCGAAAACTGAGATCTTAATTGTTTTTAAGATTTTTTTTCGTGGTTAGGACGACAAAAAAGTTGTTAGGGAGCTTGTAAGCTTCTGTAGGTGTTTGTCGTAATTGGAATTGGGAGATGGTTCCGTGTGCTACAAGAATAAACCCTCTGTTTCTCTGAAAATTGGAGAAACGCCGGGGTTTTATCAAGAAGATAGACAGTATTGTCTTATCCACGAATATGGTGCGTGTGAAAATGACCAGCACATGCAAAAAAATAATTAGGCTGGCTCTTTAGACCACCCGGATTACGGATACTGGAGCATTTAGGTACTGATGATTGTTGCAATTCAGGCATTTAATTAATTTCATCATTTTTTTTTTTGTTTATTATTATCATCATCATTTATTTATTTTCAAATCAAGTAAAATGCAATGTTTAGTACTTACATACGAACTTAACCACGAGTGTTAGTACATCCATAATAATTGTTAATTACAAAGGTCTTAAAACTATGTTAGTAGATTTCCATGGACGAAATATTATTTAACATCCAACGAAATTCTAGCCGATAGCCACTATGTCCACTGCTGGACATAGTGGCTATCGAACTGCTTGATCCTCGCTTCCCCATTCCAAGATCACAGTTTGGCAACTTGCACAAAGTATTAATAAAGTCAAAGATTATTGTTAAAACCTGACATGTCTAAATTCTGTAATCGTTTCCCCAAAATCTTAATTACTTTGCGGTACCATTTTAGCCAGGTGAATGGATGTGGTGTAACTGAGTTAGATAAATTGTAGTGATTATAGCCTCCTTTTTGGAAACTTACCAAGTAATATAAATGTTCTTGGTTTACGTTGTTCTCATTTTTTTATGACCATAAAATTGGAGTTGGAAATTCGCAATAAGTTTTATTCGATTATCTACTTTAAGATTATTATTTGATTCAAATCAAATCTGTGTTGATGTTTAACCAATGTAGCGTGCAGAGTTTTCTATGGTCTGTCCCAAAAGTATTTGTTGAAAATGTAAACAAATGAATCATAAAACATACCTGTGGATTCCTATTTGTAGAGTCACTTACAAAATTGAGTGCTTTGATTAATAATAAATTGTAATTTTAATTCACCTTAAAAATGTTTTATCCGCTATTAAGGTGTCGGAAATATTGGTGAGTTGTAATGTTGAAACGTTGAAAGTACGTTCTAAGAACTTACCCAGATCTTATCAACAGGCCAGGAGACATAATCAACTTCTGGAGGGGGATGGGCTGGTTGGAATAACCACCAACAGCCGCCATGGCCCACGTACAATGGTCCACTTAAAAGACTAAGTGCGGAAACCAAACCCATAGCATAGAACCTTCTAAGTGCTGATGAATGTGTCACTAATTCACTTTAAGTGAGTGATTACGTAATAATTTGACCTGAACAGGGTTTGTTTACACTTTCATCAGCTACTTTTGGAACAGACTTTACAGCTAATCTCTTGCCTCCTTAGAATGTGCAATGTGTCGTAATCACCAAACTTGGGTCAAGAAATACTTGCGTGGATTATCCCGTATTTTATAGTTATTAGAAAAGTAAATGATTTTGTTCATACGTTGGTGAGTGCTATTCACTTTTCTGCATTAGGTACTCACGAAAGGAAAGGCTACTTAAGCATTCTCGGAAAGCAGTAATGACATCATCAAGCTCCACTTAATTAAGACTTCCTTCATGATCAGTAGGAAGGAAGGGGTTTTTAATGTACTAAGTTGGCATTGATTAAGACATTTTACATCGGATCAGATAATAAAACTGTCATAGATTTTTTACATCCCAATTACCCTTCAAGGAGTCCTTTGGGATACTTCTTCTTTCATATTTGATCCTAGTTTGTAGTTGGTGATAACAAAACCAATATAAACCGGTCTCTTATTTTATTGAAACTCCTTATTACGCTAGGCCAGCTCCAAGTCAAACTGTTACCAGTGACTAACAAAAAACTCTAAAAGCATAATCAGCGTATAACGTTCCCACTGCTGGGACACAGACCTCCTCTCTGTGAGAGGGAGTGGGCCATAATCCACCACGCAGGCCCAGTGCGGGCGCGGGCCCAGATGTCACATGTCTTCGAAGTTTTGTTTCTGGGACATGCCAGTTTCCTAACGATGTTTTCCATCGCCGTTTTGGTAATTAAATAAATTACACAACTGGGCCACAACTGATTTTTCTCTGCTCTAAGTCAAGAAGAATAGGTATGGTAGGCTACAGTCAGATTCCAATACAAAATCGATACATCTGCCTCATCTAGGGCCAACAATTCCACATGCAACGCAGAACCGGCCCATTACGAGGGGATAGCGTGACGGCCACGACTTTTCTGGATTTGACTTGTAGCTGCACCGATCAGCCGATTAGCTGAGCTCACCCGTTTGTTACCGACATGAATACTGGAACTACTACTTTGTTTGCGAATTGAAGATACGAGTATGCCACTTATACTTTATTGTTTATAGACAATGTGTACTGGATGGAACGGCTCGAAGGTTTATCAGTGTTTTATTGGGTGGCTATAAAGCTAAGTGATATTAAATGGAGGAGACTAGTGAAAAGGAACTATGTATGTTGGATAATTTTATCATACTGTTATGCAGTTATTGGAGTGCACTATTGCATTGCAAGCAGGCTCGTCTTTACCGGGCCGTTTTCCACTGTTCTGTGTTGTCATCGTAAAATTTACTAATCCTAACTTGAGTGACAAGTTAGGATTTTAATCTTCTTGTTGTAAATTATTCCATTAATCTTCTTCATTACATTTTGTTTATTTTTACAAGTGTTATTGTATTGTGTTTTGCTTCGTTAATTTTGTTATTACACTGTGTTATTTTTTAAAATTGCATTTTTATCTAACCTACTTACTTAGTATGTATTTGTGTCACTTTGTTGTTTGTAAATTGCGCTGTACAACGCCTTCGGATTCAATTCTGTAATGTTATGCATGACCCTTAAAAAAAAAAAATTAAAAAAAAATATTTACTGTGTCGGAGCGGTGCTGTTAAAATGAGTGTTAAAAAATAAAACACATTTTTTTTTGGTACGCTGATTTTCGCACCCCGGGGCCCAAAATGGTTAAGATGGCCCTGATTGCAGGCCTGAAAAAATAGCCAAGCTCGGAGGTTTTATAAGCAACAGCAACAATGCTTACCGGAGTTGCGAAGGCAAGACACTCAAATAAAAAGGGGCGATTGTAAACAAATTATTCATCTTCCGAAGGTAGTAAAACATTTAAGTAACGATGCACACATTAATAACTCGTTTGAGTTTCCTTAATGCTTCCCGGAGCTTGATAAAAACATTACGACGGACGGGATGGAGTAATGCACAATTGCACAAACAAACGAAAGCGGAACGCAGATGGCGCTGCGAACGATCGCGAGCATTTTAATTTCGTTCCGCTCCTACAAGCACGTAGGGACATGTAACTGGCCCCGTTTTACATGCTCTCTTTTATTTATGTGTCAGTTTTGTCGTTTGTACGACGTACTGGTTTTATTACACTTTAAATTCTGATCTGGGAATCAATTTTACTGCGGGTTTGGTCATTTTATTTGAGAATTGCGACATAGAATTAGATGCATATTCTGTAGGCATCAGACGCCTGTAGCCTTTGGTGTTCTTTTTTAAGGATTTGTCCCAGATTTCGTAGTCATTTGCGTTCAGTGGAGACTTTTGACGTAGAAGGCCAAAATATAATCTGACCACCGCCAAATTTAAATTTTGTTACGTTTTTTGCAATTTGCAAGTCAGTCCCAGGTTGCATGTTGAACAAAATATGATTTGTGATCGTAAGAAGTAAGTATGTATTTACAGAATTATAATAATTCAAATTATCATTGATTGATATTACATGACATAGTCATTCAACCTGGGACTGACTTGCAAATTGTAGAAAACGTAAGAACTTTGATTTTTGAGTTTCCCTTAAGGTGGATGCTCCAAGGTAGCCCGCGAAATTCAAATTTTCTTAAGTTTTTTGCAATTTGCTGGTGAGTACTAAGTTGTACGTTGATTAAAATATGATTCGCGGCCGTAACAAATATATATTTACAGAATTATAATCATTAGAATTAGTAATACAACTTGTTAAGTTAGCATAATCCTAAAATGTCAAGATTTCATGAAATAGTAATTCAGTAGGATTACTTGATCTTAGTGAGTTGTGTTGATGACTTTAATGATTATAATTCTGCAAATACAAATTTGTTACGGCCGCAAATCATATTTTAATCAACGTACTACTTAGTACTGACCAGCAAATTGCAAAAAACGTAAGAAAATTTGAATTTCGCGGGCTACCTTGGAGCATCCACCTTAAGTAAGTACTTAATTAATTTTAGAAGATGAAAACTCTCCCACATTCATATCTTTAAGGATTATGCGGCATGGTGTCGAAATTGCAAAAATGTTGTAAGCCCAATTAAACCTCATTTTTATTTATTTTCAAAGCAAACAAAAACAAACAACTTAATCTACTTCAGACTGATATTGATAAATGAATGTTGTGCTTCGTAAGTTTGCTTGGACATTAAACAAAAGAGATAAATATGCAGGGTCGTCGGATATAGTTGAAGTTTAGTAAGAAACGGATTGGTGTTTTCGGATAAAATTTTATTAATAGAAAACAAGCAGTTCATTTATCAAACTAAATTCCATTCGAAAACATCAATCGGTTTCTTACTAAACTTCAACTGGGTACTATATCCGACGACCCTGCATACTTATCAATTTTGTTGACTGTACATTTAGACAGCAACAATAAAAAAATATTCTTCAGGCCAATTGGCTTTACAACAATTAATCTTGGACCGACTCATTCGTGTATTAGACAAGCCAGACGACAGATACCAAAAGGTTTATAAATTGGACGTTGACCTTGAAGTTTTTTCTTAAACATTATGTTATGATATTTATGTATAACATAGATTTGACTATTAAATGTAGGTTTTTTCCGTAAAACTATTTGTGGTTGGACTCAGCCGTTGGTCTCGTGATCGCAAGTGCGACTGTTGAGCTTGGGGTCCTGGATTCGATTCCCAGATAAGTCTTATTGGACCTTTTCCATTCAAATTTTCTCAGTAGCAGACCCTAATAGTTTAGAAGTTGGCGGTGTGATACCCCCGTGCTTCGGAAAGCGCGCAGAGTGTGCACAACCAACGGCTTAACATACATTGGTCCTGCGATTGATCCCTCTCCTGCGAGTCATCGAACTAGGACGAGGATAGTGTGACTGTGTAAGTGCACTTGTACCTGTGCACACATTTTTGCACTATAAAATCAACCGCGTAGGGCTAATCTCCGCTAAGATTGGCTGTCATGACCGAAATCAGTGCTAGAGGGCTATGATTGGTTATTTTAAGAAATGAATGCTAAATGCGGTACTTACGTACTTCGTCGCACCTTATTTAATAATGTAGAGCGGCATGACTAAACATTAACGTGGTTAATTTGACCATGATATTGGGCACGGAATTTTTAACGCGCAATATATCTAGTAAAATATGACAAGTCATTGTCAATAGCAATAGATTACATTTAATTGAGACAATTAGTCGGTCGGTCGGTCTGTTTAATTCATTCTGCCTAGACAACTATGTTGGGATCGGCTTCCAGTCTAAATCTATCTAGATCCAGCTGAACACCAGTATGTCACATGGAGCGACTGTCTATATATCTACCCTCCACAACCTAGTTACTGGGTAGCACGATACCCCTTGGTAAGGCTGGTTGTAAGACTTTTGGGCTTCTGACTAAGCATAACGACTGTCAAAGATCTACGATTGACAGCCGGGACCAACGGCTTAACGTGCTTCCCGAGGCACGGCCTCTCCGTGTTTCGGGAAGCACGCTAAGCGGTTCTCGATATGTAATAAATGGTCACCCATCCATGAATCGACCGCGGCAAGCGTAGCCTAACTTTCGATCGACCCATGCGACCGTTACCATTTTAGCCTCTTCAATGTTAGATAATAATAATAGACCAGATATGTGCCCGATTTCGGCGAAATGTGGATGTTCTCTGTCCACCTCTTGAGAAAATAGAAACGTGATGTTATGTATGTTAGGATACGATCAAAGCATTGTGACATTCTCGATACATTTTCCATGGCAATGTACCAAGCAGGGTACAGGGCAGGGCCATCACGCCTAAAGGAACACCTTTAGGTACAGTCATACGCGAGAGAGGAAGAAATAAGTCTAAGTTCATACTTGAGTAAGCAATACGTAGCTGACCTAAGTCGAACAGTCGTAACTTATGAATTGTCTACTGAAGTTGACTGCATAATTACATTACTCAGGAAGAGATCCAACCTTTATCGAAGAAAAAGGTAGTCAGACCATAATGGGTAACGTTTTTTCAGTCTCCTACCAGGTTTTGTGTCATTACTGGTCATTAGATTAGTAGGTAGTCAACAAAAGAGATAAGTATGCAGGTTTGTTGAATATATGTAGTTGAAGTTTATTTGGTAAATGAACTGTTTGCTTCCTATTAATTAAATAAAATTTTATCCGAAAACATCAATCCATTTCTTACTAAACTTCAACTACATACTTATATCCGACGAACCTGCATACTTATCTCTTTTGTGGACGTACCTAAGTTTTTTTCAATCTGGCATAGTTTATTATAATAACTCTATCAGGACACATGTAGGTACCACTTATTCATACATGTAGGCCACACACCCACAGACACATGCTCACACGATGCGTCGTGTTTAAAAATCTATTCAGACAAAAAATAAAAGTCAACCTCAAAAGTTCTGCCGTCGTCGTCTATACAAGAATTTACGCAACACCGTGTACTTTACAAATATCAGCAATGTACAGTCGCCAGTAAGTCAAGCTACCCGAAACTGTCAAATTTTCCCAATCAACCTTGAACCTTATGCTTAAGCGATAAAGTTGAAAATCTATTAAAGAAATTTGACAGACTGTAGTAGCTTGATGTGCTGCTGGCGTCTGTACGAAGGTTCGTCGTCCGATACTGGCTCACTCGGCTTGTTTGCCGTACTGTTATCAGTTAGCATAGATCGACGGAACGCGGAAACTCTTGCTTCGTTATCGACTTGACAGAATTGCAACTTGGAATATTGATTGTAAGTACTTGGTTTGTCCAATCTTGTTAGTTTTACTTGAACAGGGAAGTTTGTTGTGACTGTACTAGTTTAATACGAATTAAAGGAGTTTCAGGTTGTTTTTTAGGGTTCCGTACCCAAAGGGTGCCAATGACTTGTTACTAAGGCTTCATCCGTCCGTCTGTCATAGGGCTGTATCTTTTGAACCGTAATAGGTAAATACTTGTAATTTTCACAGAATGTGTAACTCTATGTGCATATAATAAAAATGAAATAGTGTTAAAAATTAAGGGGTACTAGAAACGTTTGTTTTTTGCTAAAGTATTTACAAAAATATGTACCTAGTGTTAAATATTGTAACGTGGTACGGAACTCTTCGTGTGCGAGTCCGACTCGCACTGGGTGCCTTTTTTCTTTTTAGATAGTAGTGTTTGTAAATGGAAAGTTGCCGAGGATTTGAGAGAACTACTCGTACAAATACATTTGGTTCATACGATTACAACTATCAAAGCTGTTAAACATTTAAATTTTTAATAATACCTACAACAGTAGGTACCTACACAAAAACATTAAATATATAAATGCAGCACTTATTGTTTTCGAGCTATACAAAAAGCTCTAGGTACTATAATCTAGGCCATTACATCGCTCCCAAAAAAAATAAGGTACCAGCAGATAAAGTAGGTCATACAGCTCCGAAAAAATGAAGTCCCAGTTTTTTTGCTTTCCGTCCCAATTGTAAACACACATTTGTCATTATTTTGTTACCACATGTTGTAAGTACTTGTTACATGTCGCCAACAACCAAATAGGTCAAGTACACAAAGTCTTAAATCTAGAACACAATAGCTACATTGGCTATACCAACAAAATATAATTTTTGACACGATACAAGCCGATACAACCGTTATTTTTGATAAACACCTATCAACATGATATCGTAATATACTAGTTTTTCGCCCACACACGTATCGTCAGACGATCAAGTGTCAAATTAAACTAAATACCCAGAAAACGACCGTTTATAAGGGTCTGTTCACAAGTGTGACGAAAGTCGAGCGATTTCTATTTTTATAAAAAAACTAGCTAGCCCCAGTTGCAATGTCTTTTTCGTTTTTTTTTTTTTGTTTAGAACTTGCTACGGCGCGGACACAACAACTTACTAAAGTTTCATCGAGCCATGTTCTATTTTTATATATATATTTTTTTTATATTTATAAAAAGAAGATATAGATAGGTAAAGAGGAACAAAAAATAAAGTGTAAAGAAGAACAGGAAAGTTGAATAAAGAAAACCTGTCTGCATTCTGGAAAAGTATTTCCAGCCAGGAGTTGTCTTATACAGCGTGGCGCTTTAATGGCGACATTAATTTAACACGCGTATACGGTTTCGCGTTTTAGTTTTATGAATATATTTTAATTTAATTAAACATTAATATTTATTTATTAAAAATTTTCTAAAATAGCATCTTAGAGCAACCTGACTTAAAGAACTGAGCGCAGGGGTCATTTGCCGGAGTCACGGATCATAACATCGCATCAATGTAATTAAAACAATTATCGTGCAAAGAGAAGGCGAATTGAAGGAAAGAGAGAGAGCCCTATGTCGGCGAGTGGCGCAGGTGGAAGTTTTCAAGTTACGATTTTTTTTATGTTGTTATAATTTTTATGATTACTGGCCACTAGCCCTACCTGTGTGTTGAATTAATGTCGCCATTGTTGCGCCACGTTGTATAAAAATCAATTACTGTTCGTTTGAGTCGCTAAAACTCGAGAACGGCTGGGCCGATTTAGCTGATTTTGGTTTTGAAATGTTTGTCGTAGTCCAGGGATGGTTTAAACGGTGAGAAAATATGGAAAAATTGCGAGGAAAATAGTAAAAACAAAAATTTCATTTTCCCATATAAACTGTTCTACCTACTTTCCTGTCAAACATTTGATGATCGTCCCTTCGGTACGGTAGACTCGGGTCCACTCGAATTAAAGCACGTATTAAATTAAGGGTTTTGAATTTACAGTATACATAAATATATCCACAATACTCGGATTATCTAGGATTAGTAGGTTAGGAGTAGGGCAGAAGTAGGGTAGGAGTAGGTTAGGAGTATGGTAGAAGTAGGATAGGAGTAAGGTAGGAGTAGTGTAGGAGTAGGGTAGGAGTAGTGTAGGAGTAGTGTAGGAGTAGGGTAGGAGTAGGGTAGGAGTAGGTTAGGAGTAGGGTAGGATAGGGTAGGAGTAGTGTAGGATAGGGTAGGGGGTAGGACACCACGCGAACGAAGTAGCGCCGGACAGCTATAAATAATTTATATGGCAAAACAACGTTTACCGGGTCAGCTAGTCAAGAATAAAAATTTATTTATTTATTTATTTCTCACTACTAAGGTCTACTACATTACTTTAGTTTCTACTGATGGTCACCTGTCTGCCTTTATGATCTTTAGGATAGTAGGCAATTTCAAATTGTCATATTATTATGGATTTGTTTAGTGGGCTTATGTTAAGTTGTTTCTATCAGTTTTAACATAATAATTTAATTCGACAAGATTACTTAATTAAATTAAGCACGGACGAATGTGTCCATTAATTCAACAGAGATTAATGCAATAAGCGTTAAATGCATTTACTATTTCAATTATAAACTAAATGGAATGCTTTTAGTACTCATTAATTTATTGTATCCAATGTAATTAGTCCCTTTCATGATATATTGCGAGACGATATATTACTTACATGAGACGGCACGGTTGGCGCAGTGGTTAAGCGATTGACTGCTGCGCTGCGTGTCGCGGGTTCGATTCCCGCACGGAACAAATATTTGTATGACCTACATGTATTTGTTCCGAGTCTGGGTGTTTTTCTATCTATAATATGTATGTATTTACAAAAAAAAAATGTATATAAGTAGTTTATCAGCCATCTTGTTACCATAACACAAGCATTAGGTTGCTTAGCTTGGGACTAGATGGCGCTGTGTGAAATGTCCAGGGATATTATTATTATTATATTATTATTGCTACCGACGCTTTTCAACTGTCTTATATTGAATTTTTTTGTTGAGAACTATTAAATAAACTAAATTTAAAATTGAAAGTAAAGGGGCTCGTGGCTAAGTAATAACAGCCGCACAGGTCGGTCGAAGGTTAATCTTGCCGCGGTTGATTCGTGGATGGCTGACCATCTATTACATGCCTAGATCCCATCTTACCTTGGAAAGCACGTTAAGCCGTTGGTCCCATCTGTCATTCATAGATTTTTTACAGTCGTTACGGGTAATCAGAAGCCCAAAAGTCTGACAAACAAGGTGTATTGTGTTTCCCAGTGACTGGGTTGTACAGTTCAGATAGTCAGTCTCTCGATGTATAATACTAGTATTCAGCTGAATCCTGTAAAACTGGAAGTGACCCCAACAGTTCTACTGTAGAATCTCTTAGCAATGTTGTTTAAATAAAGGATCAAAGTATTTTTAGAAACAATCAAAAACTATCTTAATAATTTATGTTATTTTTTTATCAAGGTTTTGCAGTTCACTAGAAAAATCATGCATCTTTTCCTAGAAATTCTGTCGTGAGAGGCAAAATTAGACTTACACGACGTGACTTGACTTACGTTATATGAACGCACCTTAAACGATCTGACCAAATCCATATAGACGTCGCGACAGCGCCATTATAAATATATTTATAGATCATAAATTAGTATTAAATTTCCGGATTATGACTCGATGAGATTTGATATCACACATTTACATTTTCATAGCACCAATATCGGAATAACACCTATTTAATAGGCCACTTATTCACAGGATTATCTAAAATAAAAGTATTGAGGAGTCGAAAGCAGGAAAGGTACGGTCATCTAATAAACTGTATGATCAATGGGCATAATAACTTTATTCTTTTAAAGTGTGAACATTTCGTAGAAATGCGACTCCATTTTATATTCCAATATCCTATTTCGATATTAAATACCTATATTTTGTAAATTAAGTGAATACTGAGCTAATGGTCTCATAAAATCGGATTTCGATTCGATTTGAAGTGATTCGCTCTTGAGGAGCGGAGTGCGAACAAATCGTTGGAGAGTCATTCTGCGTGAACATGCGGAATACAAATCAGGAGGTCTGGGCCAGGCTGTAAATATGTCTGAAATATGACTTATTGGGATTTACCCGCTATTTATTTTAGAGTGGATAAAATATCTTCAAGATACCTCGTTAAAAAGCAGAATTAAATGGAAGCGTTCGTCTAATGATGCTTGAATAAGAATACAGCTGTCAGCTTCACCGACTCATTCAAATCTTCGTCATTGATAACAAGCGTACAAATCTAAAATTACAATTTGATCATTTCATCATTCGAAATGAGGCCGTCATTCTAAAGCTGCATCTAAATATTATATTATAGAAAAACTCATTAAAAGGAGAAAAAAAATCGATGACACGTAATGCTTTGTGAAGCTAGAATTTTCACTCGAGTTGGTATCGAGATAAAATTACCGATTTCATCGTCATCAATCAACTCTGGCTGGTACATGCTGACGTGACAATTTGTTAGCTCTCCTGCCTATAGCTGTCGGTTAATGACTTGAAAAGCCGTCGTTTATTTATTCATACACCAAATTCTGTGTTTGGAACGATTAGGCTACTATGTTTGAGTATGTAGGTATTACCGTAGCTAGAGGTGCGACTGAACACTTTGAAGCTAACGCACGATGACGACACCAAAACGATTGTAATATTTTTATTTATTTAGATACATATTTTTATATTTATATAAAATGCTGTTGTTGATTAGAAAAATATGTTTTATTTTTCATGTACTTAAAATAGCAATAACACTTTTAGTGTCGCTATTTTAACTGAATTTTAGGTAATAAAGTTTAAAAAATACAATATTGGTTAATAAAATGCAGAATTTTTAGGTGACTTCCAACTTTGTACAAATTTTAAACTTGTGACAAGTAGGTATGTAAACAAAAATAATTGAATGTGTCCCTATTAAAGTTTTTTCTTCAAAGAGGAGAGTTTAACATTCATCTCATTTCGTAACACAGCCCTAAACAAATTGAACCATCACTGACGTTCCACGTTACGCCATGTCCTATTTCATTCGTCTTAACTAATCAAGCGTATCCAATTCAGCCCATCAGCTCAATTGCTCTTAATACGGATTGCTCATGGCCAAAATACGACGCGAAAATTTTTAATTACACCCATCAGGAACCGGGTGCTGGGGCCGTTGTTCTTAATAATCGGTTTTGTCATCGATTGACGAGCGGTATGCATTTTTAATACATGAAATATCGCAATTATGGTTGTCGCTGGGCAGACCACCGGCGAGGTAATTGTTTATACTGCCCACGGATCCGCGTCGAGGTCAAGTTGTCCCTTTTTGGGTAGGCAGTGACGTTTTTACTTCACTTTGTATTTATAATGAAGACTTCAAAGGATGAGTTGGTTGATTCGGTTTGTTGTGTAGTTAATAGTGACCAGCCTACCTCGTCATAGCACTATTAATGTTAAGCAACATGGTAAAAAAATACGTCCCCATTGAAGACAGTCATAATCTTGTTTTAATTGTATACTTAGTAGGATGGTAAGCGCATTTTTTACCTAATAAAGACACCCAAAACGTTAACTTTTTCTTTTATACCTAACAAATGAAAAAGTTAACATTTTACAGTATGTTTAGTTTATTCTAAAAACCTGTTTAAGAGACTGAAATCATTTCATAAAATCATAACATCTCATTCTGACAATGAAAGCTTAGTCTTCTGCTCACCCTTAAAAGGAGTGCGTAATTGAACTACTTTTTATTCAATGGTATGTTGACCACGCAATAATACAATAATCACATTCTTGAGTCATTATACCATCCCACAATGACATCAGGGAGTTGATTAATTAATAAAAACCTTGCACCATGTCGAGACACTACACATATGGTTTTTGTTACTAAGAATTACTCTCGGCAAACACAATCAGGCGCAGTCATTCAATCAACCTTTAAGGAAACTCAGAATCTATAAAAGAAGGGGCAATATATTCTCATTAATGTCAAAATGCGGGCGAATTTTTAGTCGCCTTATCAAAATCGCCAGCGATTAATCTAATTAAGGCATTCTTCTGAACGCACCCATAGATTCCGATACCTACTCAAACATTTTTGAGATATTTCAACTCCCCATCCTGGCTAAGTGGACTGTGGACGGAATTTTAATTAAAGATACATTCAAATCAAGTTACATTTTTATAGTTTATAAGGGAACAATGCATTTTATTTGCCTTCATTTGAAACAGAGGAAATATAGGTTGGTACTTGTGCTAATTTTACATTGTGCTTCGTACCATTTTTAAATTTTTTCCCGTAAAATATTACGCTCGTTATTTTTTTTATGTGAATTTGAAAATAAATAATGCATGTTTACGACCACTGCGCTGTACGGCATACGACGGTTTTAGACTTTTTTGCTACTCTTTATTTATTGGTGTGAGCTTTTTGGTTGCCCTGAAACATTCATATGTCAGTATCTATAATCGACGAAAAAATAAGCTTGGATAAACTCAATATATATTATATAAAATATAATATAAAAGCCAAAATAACTACCACTTGGAGTCTTTTTTTTTTTAATCTTCTTTATTTAAGGGATTTTTGTACACAATTGCGACGATGTCAATCCCATCGTGCTTTTACAAATATTTACTTACTTTCTAGACTTATTTAACTTATAAAATACCCCAAACCTTAATCTAATTTCTTAGATAATAAAAGTGTATAATATTTTTGCTGCTTCAGATGTAGGCTTGCTTAGCTAAAATACCATGGAACATTCCAACATCCATTACTGACAATTTCATCGCGTTTAAAACTACATTTCTCTTATTAGTATATCGGACACATTCCTCCAACACATGATGCACATCCTCTATCTTGCCACACACCTCACAGTTTGGAGAGTCAGATTTTCGCATGTGATAAGCAAATTTGTTTAGTGGAATTAGTCCTGAGCGCAAGCGATGCGCAGCAACAATTTGGCTTCGATTCAGTTTTGACCCGGTGAACCAAGGTATATGAGGAGGCTCACATTGTATACTTTTATACCAGATTCCTTTAGCTTTTGATCTTTCATTAAAATGTTCATTCCAAGATAGTTTATTTAGTTTCCTATATTTACACTACATTTCCGAATAGCTTGGTATTATATCCCGTACCACGTGGAGTCCTGACACAGCTAGAAGGCACGGCAGACCCCATAAAAGATGGCGGGACGAGCTGCACAAAACAAATGACCAGTGGTCCACTTTAGCCCTGGATCGAAAGAGCTGGAAGTTATCATGTGGAGAGGCCTTTGCAGTGGGATGATGCAGGCTAACAGTAATACTCAAGTGTCTAGTGACCAGTAACGAGTAATAGTAATAGAAAGTAAGTAGGAGAAGTGTGAAAGCAGACAGTGAAAATGATTTCATACATCTAGTCCTGTATTCCTGGTATCTATGATAAGCACTAAGCACTTGACTCTGTGCATAACTCAAACTGAATGAGACAGCTACTATCTCTAACGTCGACATCTGAAGAAAAACAACACAAGATCAGCGATATAATAAAGTAGACATTCTAAGACATCATCATCTGCCTAGCCTTTTCCCAACTATTTTGGGGTCGGCTTCCAGTCTAACCGGATGCAGCTGAATACCAGTATTTTACATGGAGCGACTGCCTATCTGACCTCCACAACCCAGTTACTGGGTAATACGATACCCCTTGGTAAGACTGGTTGTCAGACTTTCGGGCTTCTGACTACCCGTAACGACTGTCAAAGATCCACGAATGACAGCCGGAACCAACGGCTTAACGTGCTTTCCGAGGCACGGAGGGGTCTCGGTATGTAAAGATGGTCACCCATCCACAGACTAACCGCGGCAAGCGTAGCTTAACCTGACCGATCGACCTGTGCGGCTGTTATTATTTAGCCACGGGCCCCTCACATTCTAAGACACTTCTTGTTACAGTTATCATATTATCTAAACCAAGATGTTAGTACTCACTTCGCATCTTACAAACTCGTACTAATAAATATATTTTTTGCAACCCCCTAGAATTCCGATGAACTATTTAAAATTCTGTCAGCCATTCTAAATTCTGATCTTCACTGGTCTACCTTGCTATATAAGGCATAATGTGATCAAGCTGGGTCGAGTAGCGTATAAGGCCCATCGTCCACGATTATGCTACTCAAAATAAATGTGTTACAAACTCAAATCACCGATAAGTAACCAGAATGTCACAGCACTATATAGTACTCCATTTATTGCGTAATATTGATGAAATTACTGCACTTTAGAGTTATATTTAAAATGTAAATACTAAATAGAAAACATTGCTTTGTATTTATCGTGCAATAACGGAATGTATTATATGTTTAAAACGAAAGGGTGACCACCTTTATTTTTCCGTTTATGTTATAATTAATGGAATATAGTACTTCAATGGCGTTCCGCAGACGACGCGACTTTCTATCATGTTCACAAAAACATGTCACATGTCATGTCATGTTAGACATGACATGTGACATGTTTTTGTTGTTATCAATTGTATTATTGCTGTCATCATAGTAATAGGTATACAGGAATCATTTGGCACGTCACCAAAATCGGAACTAAGACCGCCATCTTGCTTTTACAATTTCGCAAATGTTTACCAACAATGCCCTACTGTCAATTTCATTAAAGTGCAAAACTTTTTGAACGGTTGCATCCATAGACATATGAAAAACACGTCATATTGTATGTTACGAACCGCAAATGAAATACTACTGCTGCGACATTCTGGCTAGTCATTGGTGATTTGATTTTTCAATACGATACTTTCGAGTAGCATCGTGGACGATGGGTTTAAGGAAACCAGTGGTACCGGTTACAAACTGCGAACCAGATACATTATCTATCTGAGAAATGGTTGGGGACGACAAAAAGAGGATCGATAGTGGCCTAGACACGGTGCGGGTAAGCACTGAATAGGTAAACTGCAGTAACCTAACTGTACCCACTTAATATCGATTTTGTTCGACCTTGCTCCAGTTTGGCCGTAATTGTTAAGTTAGTCGATTAAATGGTTCAAAGTTTACGTTAGGCTGTGCTTAGGTTTAAAAGAGACCTAAAAGGGAAGCGTGGTTTTGGTGTTAAGAGACTTGTAGGACCAGTTTATGACGATGAAGACCTAAGGACCAAATTCATACAACATAACCGTAGACTTCTCTCTATGTATAATTGATAAGTCTTAGTCAGCATGGTAACAATATCGTCTTATCTATCTCAATTTTTTTATAGTTCAAGTATTTAATTTTCGTAGAACTTCAAGTTTTAATAATAATCGAAGCAAAAATACAGGAAAAGCTGTTACTTGAGGATAATAAAATGGCTTACAACTATCTATTTATAGAAGAATCCAGTATAATGACTTTTTATCAAAGCCTCTTTGTTGGATAAAGTGATAGGATATTTTTGTAACGTGTAGCAAAATTAAACTTACCTGAAAAATAGACAATTCAATTTATTTGGTTACCAAGAGCTTTTTGGCAAAAAATACTATTAATTCGTTACTATATGTATATAAAGTGGATTTTTTTGTCCACTTAAATAACCAATTTATAGTATTTTTTAATTACATAGATACTGGTCTAATAGTAGGTTTATTATGTATTAATACATTGTATTTTTTGTATTGTAATAATCTGGTGTACCTACAATAGAATATAAATACATATAATATTATTAGGTATGTAGTAATTTTTTTTTAATGTAATCAATGTGAGTGTATGTGTGTTTATATGTGATTTGATTTATTTTTTGTGATTTTGTGGGAAGAAGGCGTGTGATTACAATTGTAAAACGATTTTTAAATAATATAATGAAACCTTACAGTTTAGCAAATAAACAACATCAAGTAAAAGCCTTTGTGAATATAAATATAGTAGTAAACTAGTCCAGTCCTCTTTGGATTTAAATATACCACACCTTGTACGCTGTACAGTCAATCACTCCCTGTCACCTCTAACAGGGACTCATTCAAATGCAGAACATAATATAACCGACTTTAGGAAAAATAGTTTCTTGGTTAAACCTATTTGTATGTTTGCGATTTTCACGTTACATTTTTCTTTTGTTGACTGTACCTTTAAAATACTTGTACTTTGGGACGAAGCACAACTTCAATAGTGATAAGGGACAAACTAAGATTTTTTTGGAATGTGGGACAAAACTTCAGGACGAACGAAGAATAAATCCTATCATATTCTACAAATACCTACAACCAAGTACGTTTTGAGGGTTCCATACGTAAAGGATGACAACGGAACCCTATTACTAAGTGTCCACTGGGTCTGTATGTAATGAACCTTAATAGGAGTCGGGTACACTGTTGAAATTTTCACAGAGTGTGCATTTCTATTGCTGCTACTACAAATAATAAAAATTAAAGATCGAAAACAAAACCAACGAAAAAAATACTTTTCTTGTATGGGGTCTCCATACACGTACCGTGATTTTTTCGGCGCTTTTTGCCTTGTACGGTAGCCTTCGTGTGCGAATCCGACTCGCACTTGTCCGGTTTTTAGCGTTCGGCGCAGTTTCGTGTTTGGCTCGAAGATAATTATTTTTCGCTAGATGATTAATCACTTTTATATTTTAATCAGTATTCAATGAATCAAGAAACATTGATACGGGAAGTGTCACGTTTGTCCTGTCGTGACAGAAATCGCACGATCACAAACAATTATGATCGTGACAATAGTGCGTACGATACCAATAAACTAAGTAGTATTTTATAAATAAAACTATCTCATTCATTAATCATTCATATCGCAAGCGGGTTTTTCCTCAAAGAGTAAGCAGAATTGTAAGTAATATCTATGATGAAGGTGACATATTATTAGAATTTATTACGTTCTTTGAATATAAATATAGACAGCGGACTTTGTATGAGAAACCACTACTTACAATAATTAATTAATTAATGATTAGTTAGGTAATTGTACACTATCAGTAGCAATGGGTTCCGTTTTGACAGTTCAACAACATTCAATGCGGTATTTACGTTGTTGAACAGACTTTTCCGAACATGTTATGAAGCAATGGATTATCAATATCCTTCAAAATGATGCAAATTGAGATTGATAGTCTGTAACGCAATTAGATTTAAACTACGCTACCGTATGGGTTTTCGACCAATTAACTCTACAATCTAAATATAATAATCAACCAGCGAAAACCACTATATCTCCAGCCCAATATATCAATCATGACGTCACAACTAATTGACCAACCTACTCCAAGAAATGACTCACATGGAACCTTCAAAGATAAAAGCCAATTAAAACTATCCATCAGTATAAGTGCTGAACACATGGATGTAAAACCACATAAAAGCTGTGCTGTAACTATCTTGAATCAGTATGAACGAACTTATTATAGATATGAACAAACATCTGGACCAACTCCCGATGAAGACGTCAAACGCAGTGTTCTTCCCACGATCATTGAATACGTCTTTCCGAAGCCCTTTTAGCTTCAATTTAGTAGATAAGTAAATAGTATAGTTATTTTTGAAACTGGGTTATTAGTTGAACGACATTAAGTCACGACATTGATGTAATTGCTGGTCGCTACTGCAATTCGTTGGGTCTGACCATGATATTGTTTGTGTAACTTTGGAATGTAAGGTTTGGCTTGATTTCGGAATGTGCGGTTACGGTTACATACCTTTGGAAGTGTGTAAGAATTCTTGTAAGAATGTAAACTTGTTAGATAGTTTTGTTCGTTTTGGAGAATATGTCATATAATTTTTTGGATGTTTTGTGCACCTACGTAATATAGGTGCCCAAGTCAGCAATGTAGAAAAATCTTGCAATTTTTTGTAACAGGCATAAAACTACTGTAGTTCAAATTATACCTTAACAAGAAGTACTCGTAATTGCTTCATTCTGATTGCCAAATGCAAAAACAAAACCAATTGCGTACCCAATGCAAAACACGTGTCCAGAAATCCTAAAATAGAATCGCGTACAAACACATTCTCATAAGAACCAATCCAATCCAACCCGAAGCTAAAAGATAACCCAAATCTGATGACATCAACCGAACATCTGTCCTGAAAGCTTTTGTTGATACCCCTTTATACCACCAAGGACAAACTTACGTACACAAAGGCACACGTGTCTCTTTGTTTGTATTACTAAGCTCAACATTGCATTGAAGACCACGCCCGTACGTCGTATACACTCTCCAACGCCTTATCTCTGGGTATACCATGACCAGTTAAACGAACACCTAATCCTTCGTAATTCTCATTATTGTGTGACCTATTGAAAGGTCAGTAGAGGTCAATTTAGAATGGACTGTATTGAATTATTTCGTTGACACGTTAATGCCACGGTATCTGTGATGGATCTGACTCGGGACTCATTGTGGAAAATGCTTGAGACATTTGAGACAGTTGATGCGCATGCAATTTTGGGTTATTAATTTAAGTGTCAATCAATGTATAGTTTAATTGCATCAATATCCTTTCTAATTCTATGTTATCTTGCGCTGTTTGATTTAAATTAATGAACACCTTTTTTATCTTGTTGTTGCAGACTAAACAATTACAAGTTTTGATATGTGATAATAAAGAGGTGTTGTGTAAGCATTTGCTATGAATAATCGTTCACTTTACTACGATCCAGTCTTGTCCATATTTGCAAGTCTTACAAAAGTACAAACCGATATGAATTGTCGCTCTATGCTGAGATAGGAGCCTTTTTGGCCTCGCTCAGTTCTTTGTTTTTTGTTGTTTTCTTTTTTTTTTAATTAATTATATTAGTTTTAAATGCTCCTTTTTTACAGTTTGTATTTCCTGTGCTTGTCCCAGTTAAATTAATTTTCTTTCTTGCACTAATGTCGCTGGAGAGACATTACTTTATCTGTGCCCCTCCTAGACATGTACAGACGCCAGCACATCAAGCTACTACAATCCGTCAAATTTCTTTAATAGATTTTTAACTTTATGGCTAAAGCATTAAGGTTCAAGGTTTATTGGGAAAATTTGACAGTTTCGGGTAGATTGACCTGCTGGCGTCTGTACTTTTCTCATAGCTTTTCTACTAAAACCTTGTCTCAAGCTATTCCGATAATTTTCTCGCATTTCACGGGTCACTAAGCTTAACCTACTCGTTTATCGTTTTCTCCACAATTGTGTGTAGAACAATGATGAGACGAAGAGACAACTGTGGGCAGAGTGTACGGACATTCCGTGACAAATCGTCGGAACGAAGGTGGTTCCTGCCATTGTTTATCGCTACTACCGTGAACTCAAGTTTACCCGACCCCGTAGTATGATGTGATGCAGGTTCCCACGGTACATCACATGTAAATGTGAGCATATTGTCCATTCACGCTGAATCTTTTGTTTTGGTCGTGGGCAACGTGCTCTATTTTGTTTTGACACGGTCTAGTTCGGTCGATGCAGCGATCTGTTTGGTGACCTGGGAACGAGCTAGATAAAAATATTCAATAGAATTTTTCTATCAATGGAAGTGATACCACATACCTCCCTACTGTTCCGGTACTGTATTCATACCTATATTGAAGATATTATATGTAACAGAAATTTCGTAGCAGAATATGTCAGGAACCAGTGTTGTGCCCTTTTATACAATTTAGTAATGCGGGCAAAAAGAGCGTTTATAGTTATTTTATTCTCAACACGTCAACACTTTCATACAAAAAGGTACAAGGGGTAAAGCAGAATCCCCTAAGTAGAGCGACAAATTTAGCCTTTTCATTGTGTCATTATATTTAAATGCAGCGGGGTGCCCGCCACATTTTACCAAAAAATAAAATCACCTGTCGTATTAGCGTCAAGGGAAAATGCTTCACAGTAACAAAACCTCAGAGGGCACTTTTGCGTGGCGAGATTAACGGACCATTTTAAGTTCCGCTTAAATAGAGAGATAATTTGGAGGTGAATGTTGTGACATAAATTTGGATCGTGGCAATATGAAGATAAAGAATATAATGGCGTGCGAGAACGTTTTGCTGGACAAAAGAGTAAGTAGTTGGATTAAGACAAGGGGAAACACCGTGTCAGCTCCGTTTTGTTTGTATTGTCCTCGAGTGTTACTTTGAAAGGAGCTGAAATCCGGAAGCCGCTCCTATACATGCATTAGTTTGTCATTGTTTTAGGTTAGAGTTCAATCTATAGGACTGCTGCTGTTATGTTATGAATATTGCATTGGGAGTTAGGGATCGATTTTATATTTTTACTAGTTGCGCCCCGCGGCTTCACCCGCATAAGTTTCGATCCTGTGGAAATATCGGGATCAAAAGTATCCTATATGTTAATCCCGGTTAGAAACCATCTGTGTGCCAAATTTCATCCAAATCCTTTCCGTAGTTTTTGCGTGAAAGAGTAACAGACATCCATCCATCCATCCATCCATACTTTCACGTTTATAACATTAGTAGGATTTTATCCTGTTTAGATATCGTTGCCCAGCACGTCTGCAAAGTTTCGCTAGCTAATTTAATTTAACCTTATTTACGTAAGATAGTATTACACCTAAGGTAGTATTACGGAAATGGAGTTCATTACTTCGTGGATAAATTGAAGTTTTTCCAGGTTGTTTTTTATTTCAAAGAGAGCTCCAGTTTGCTCGCGGGACATTTACCAATCAGACACGGTAATTACGAACGGGCACGTTTTCAATATAAACTGTCATTATGATGGCAAATTAAATTATGTGGCCATTCACACATTCAAAACCAAATAAAAAGCGGAACATAATATTTTAACTGTGTATTTTATTGACACATTATAACAGTTTTTACGTTTAGTTAATTAAAATTAAAATTATGGTTGTTGAAAATGCGTTGAATTTTGTGGCGTCTTCCTATAACAGGAATCCTATTGTCATTCATAAAACATTTTATCTAATTATACATAACATAACATCACGCCTGTGCCACATGTGTGTTAGGCAGAGGTACACGTATAAATATGTAGTAAGCCCACACTTCGCAAGTTATGTTAAAGTCCTATGTTAAAGGCAATCTAGCCTATTGCTTACCTTAATTTTGAAATAACATCACACCTGTCTTCCCCGCAGGCTTAGGCAGTACTGTACCTATAGTACACCCACATTTCACCAGTAATAAAGAAACATACACCGTTAAATTTTGATCGTTTTAATCCTTAAAAGGGGTCATTGTACTCATTAGTATGAACAACTTTTACTACGGGACCAACCCTGAAATCTGAAAATCTGAATCTGAAATCGTGAAAAAAAAATCTGTTGATCCATAGATTTATGTTCGCATAACTCGACATCATGTATGGATCAACAGATTTTTTTTTCACGATATCAGGTTTGCTCCAGCGCTGGTTTTCAGCAACAGCCGGCGCCGACGTAATGACGTCGTCCGGTGCAGCAAACAATTATTCATCAACAATTATTAAACAGTTATTTTTATTTTTAAAGACTAAAGTTAGAACCACGCACTTGGCCCGCGTGGTAGATTACAGCCCATTCCCTCTCGAAGAGATGCTGTGTCCCAGAAATGGAAATATTATAGGCTGATTATGTTATGAGAGATAGGACATTTTTTGGTATCTTTCGTGATCTCCTTTGACAAGAAAATAGTGATTGATTAAGAATCCATCCTTGAGCACGTCAACGGGGGTTGATGCTACAATCAATGATGCAACCATTATTTTGTAACATTGTTTTTTATTCAAAAAGCGGGTCTGTCCCACTATTCCCATTGACCCAGTCCCATGATGGGACAAACGGGATTATATGTCCCCTAGTCCCACGGGACAACTGATACTAACATTTTTTTTAAATCATGCCCCACTAGTCCCATGGGACAATTGATACCAACATATTTTTTTAAATCATTTCCCACTCGTCCCATGGGACAACTGATACTAACATATTTTTTAAATCATGTCCCACTAGTCCCATGGGACAATTGATACCAACATATTTTTTCAAATCATGTCCCACTTGTCCCATGGGACAACTGATACTAATATATTTTTTTAAATCACGTCCCACTCGTCCCATGGGACTACTGATACCAACATATTTTTTTAAATCATGTCCCACTCGTCTCATGGGACAACTGATACTAACATATTTTGTAAATCATGTCCCACTAGTCCCATGGGACAATTTATACTAACATATTTTTTTAAATCATGTCCCACTCGTCTCATGGGACAACTGATACTAACATATTTTTTAATCATGTCCCACTAGTCCCATGGGACAACTGATACTAATATATTTTTTAAATTATGTCCCACTAGTCCCATGGGACAGCGAGTACTGATTATACATTGATTGCGACGGTGAATCAGCCAGCTGGGTAGGTACACCAGGTGCATGTGAAATGTCAATTTGACTTCACACAGCAAGAACCGATTAATGAAGGAGAAAGGAAGAGTTTAAGTAAAACTTAAATGCGTATTTGTTTTAATTTTCTTATACTATTTAGAATTAAAATAAAAACACTTTTGAGGCAAAAATAAACAGGAGTTTTCAATTTTTAGTTAAAATAAATCGAACTGGGTCAATGGGGCTACAGTATGGCCATTTTAATAAGTAACATTTGACAATTCATAAAAATTCAACAACGTAACCTTATAACGGCGGGCATAAAATAATATATTTTTTCGTTTTGTTTAAAATTCACATATGTTTCAAGCCCGTATCGATTCATTCACTTTAATCGATGTTTTTAAGCAGGTCACCTCACTATGAAGATAAAACTGACAGACGTCAAATGTTACCTGTTAAAATGGCCATACTTTAGTAGGACAGACCCCAAAAAGCATCCGTTGAATGTTGCCTGTACTTCAACATAGAAAGCTAAGTACTGCGCTATGGATTGGGCAACTAGCTTCATCTTTCTGGCTGACCGACCCCTTGACAATTCAAAAGTGCCTGTAATTGGTTTCACTGAAATAAATGCTTTGAGTTCGAAATAAATTCTCGGCATTGCTAGTCTAAACTAATATCATAAAGAGAAAAGATTTGATTTTTTGTATGTTTTTTTGTTAAGCTTTCACGCTAGAACGGCTGAACGGATGTAGATGAAATTTGGCACACGGGTAGACCATGGCGTGAATTAGGACATGGGATACTTTTATCCCCATAATTCCAACATATTTAGACTTATGCGATGGGAATAGTAAACCGCCGAGCGCAGATAGTATTGAAATAGTAACAAACAACCAAGTAGACATTATAACCGTCTAGTTTCGAAGCAGATCTGTGATAGAGCGCAAGGTGTGCTCAAACCCGACTGGCACAAACGGGTTACCATATCAAGTGCCTACTGGTCGCGTAGACTACTGTTTTATGGCAACATAGTAACTACATTGTGTTTATTTAAATCGGAGAGCTTGATGCCATTGCCACATCCAGGCCTCTGATTCAGAGTATTCGAAAATCTGGATGCTTTCAGAAATTCCACTATTCACTAAGAATCTTTAAAGAAAATCTAATTACATTTTCTTTTTAAAACAGGAATACAACTATTTTCCAATACAACTATTTAATATAGGAAGGAACTGCTGGGGTGGCTCACATCAATGTACAGACGCCAGCACATCAAGCTACTACAATCTGTCAAAATTCTTTAATAGATTTTCAACTTTATTGCTAAAGCATTAAGGTTCAAGGTTGATTGGGAAAATTTGACAGTTTCGGGTAGGTTGACCTGCTGGCGTCTGTACAATCCGGAAAAAATATTGTTAAGCAAATTGACACCTTCGGTCAATTTGCCGCATTATAGCCATTTCATACAACTTTCAAAAAAGACAGTTGTTATTTTAATATACGGACAATTTGAGTTGAAAGTCAATTTGCTTACTAATTAATTTTCCTGACTTTACATGCCTGACCTCAATGTATTAAGTAAAAGCTCTGCCAAAGAACAAGCTATTCACATTAACATCTGTAATTGGGCAACAAAAAGTAATCAGGCATCTTAGTAGACTAATTAAACGACTCAAAAACTTGTACAAAAGCTTCTTACTACCGCTTGGATTAATCGCAGAGTTTCTCAAACACCTTCAAGAAGATCGCTAATTATAGTGCATTTGTGATCGAAAGCCATTTCTAACGCAAAAACTTAATTCCCCAGTTAATGACAGTTAATTGCACACGCGACGAACTATTGGACGGCGCTCGTGAGACGCAGCGGTTTTTACCTTTGATTGCGATTTCTTAAAACCGCTGTAGCTGTTACATTTAACTGTCACCGCACCGTTTGAGATTACAGATTGCTGATTTGAAAGCTGCTCCATTGATGTTAATGATGATTAGGGAAGTTTCAGCTGTGTTAGTGCTAATTATACAGGGTTAAATTAAATCAGCTAGCAAAACCCCGCAGACGTGATATGGGTATCGATATCTTAACATGATCAAACAAAAATCAATTATTTAGATGATTTTTTTTCGAGGTCATCAACCGCAAGTGTAGTCATTTGAAATATCAGTTCAAAATAAGTTTTTTTCGTGTAAACTTCACAGACGTAATAGCTGTCGACATCTTAACACAATAAAAAACATTTTTTGCTCAACTCATATACCAAGTAACAACAACAATAGCGGTCGTTGACACAAAAAAAAAACTTTTTTGCAAAAAAAAAAACAACCGACTTCCAAAAACGACACTACAAAGTGAAAAATAACTTTAATTTCGGAAGTCGGTGTCGTTGGGTTCGCATTTTCGTTGTTTGCCACCGACTTCTGAAATTAAAGTTATTTTTCACTTTGTAGTGTCGTTTTTGGAAGTCGGTTGTTTTTTTTTTGCAAAAAAGTTTTTAATTTTCACTTTTTAGTTGTAATTTTTACCAGTCATTTTGGTTTAAAAACCAAACAACTAAACCGTTGATGAAATTTCTATGGGACCATTTGGGAAGTACACCCTTTCCAACAAAAAAAGAATTTTTCAAATCGGTTGGCAACCGACGGAGTTATGCGCGAACAAACATAAAAATAAAAATAATAAAAAATACAAACATCCGAATTGAAAACCTCCTCCTTTTTTAGAAGTCGGTTAAAAAAAACATTAACGATTTATTTTTTATTTTGTCGTTTAAATATCGATATACCCATCACGTCTGCGGAGTTTCGCTAGCTAATTTAATTTGACCCTCTATAAATTAATGTAAGAAATTAACTTGCTAGAACCCAGTTCAAAAATCAGCTGATAAGTATTTCTTGACTCATTGTCCGTGTAGTAGGAACATTTCAAAGAGGAACCTTTGCTATATTGATACATATTTCATGGAACTATTTCCAAGAAATAGGATTATATGTATAAACTTAGAGGGTTGTATTGATGTATTTTAATTATTATAATGTAAATACATACTTTTTACGGTCGCGAATCATATTTTGTTAAAACTATAACTTGACCCTGACGTGGAAATTGAAAAAAACGTAAGAAAATTCGAATTTCGAGGGCTACCCTGCCTTTCCCCTTAAGATGCATCATAGGAGATCGTTGAAATGAGCTCAAAGGGGAGGGGGGGTTGTTGAGTCAGTCTATCTATGAAACTTAATCTATGTTGTATTGCTACATTTACACTTTATTATTACAAAACAATTTTAACGAACACAGACCACTTACAAAAATGAATTACGATATTCGAAACAACACCTATCAAAGACCTCCACCAGTCCGAGTGACTTATCACAACAATCAATTTGCTTTCTTAAACCTGTCCATTTGTTTAATGGCTCGGCTATAGACAGTGCACCAGCTAAATGTTATCAGCAATTGTCAATCTCTTCGCGTGTTTCTAAAGTAGCCGTCCATAGCCGTACTTGGCTATTAAGTCGACCATCCACTGTAACGTAAGGGTAACAACATGCCGAAGATACTGCGATACCTCGCGGTCACGGTTTAGCTCGCTACCACGATGTAAAAGGAATGCATGCTAATAGGTCAGACACGCACACAGATGCCGAAGGTTACCTCACTGCAATACATCGCGGGGTGCTTGAGGTTTCCCTCGATCCCTGGCCACCGCGACCGCGATATGTGTGATGTGTGCCGGCTGTCGCTGAAAACCAGCGCTCTTGCATAGGGTCGCAGCATAATGCTGAGCGATAGCCGTTTTGCGTGGATGTGACGCATTTATGTTATTTTTTGCGTCATGTTTACCGCAAAAAATAACTACTACTCGTATTTCTTTCTTTCTTCTTTTTTTCAGTGAGGCATCTTCGGTATGAAATTTTATTATCCTGGGACATGCAAGGAGAGGTTGCCACGTTAGTAGCGCAGTTCATTTGTTTACCATCACGCATCTGGGTGCGTAGCGTGGGTAGGGTATAGACGCCAGCAGGTCAAGCTACCCGAAACTGTCAAATTTTCCTAATCAACCTTGAATCTTAATGCTTTAGTAATAAAGTTGAAAATCTATTAAAGAAATTTGACAGATTGTAGTAGCTTGATGTGCTGGCGTCTGCGAAAAGCGAAGCTAAGTAAGGTCTATTCAAATTTATGTTTCCAATTGATGTTATTTCTAGTAAAACAAATATGATCTTTATTAGAGTGGTAATTAAGTTGATTTCAGAGTGACTAGCACTATTGAAAAAAATATAAAAATGTTTGAAGTTGTAGTGTAAACTGAACTTTATTGTGTAGTAATAAAACTCATATTTGTTTACATGTTTGGAAAATAAATCGCGAAAGCAGATTAAAAGTGCGTAGCTTAGCAGCGGGCTGCTGTGGAGCGCCACCTTAATAATATGTTCCATTTAAGCACGGAATTTGGACAGAGATGTTGTGATAACCGACTTGACTAATACAGTACGTTTTGATGTGGCATTACTGTATTAGTTATTACTCTATTTGTATTTTTTTTATATTTTGTTATTTATCTGAGATCTTGATAGAATATGCCATGTTAATGGAGACATTCAAAGTCAGTTTATGGAAGTTTAAAAAGCAAGATTTATGAATTAGAAGAAGGAGATAGATCCAGATATCAAAACTTTCGAAGCAACTAATTACCACCAATTTATAACAGCTTCTTTGAGCATCAGGTAGTGTGTGGGTTTTAATGAATAATATGGAACCAGAAAACTAAAATCTGATAAAAGTAGAACTTATCGACCGTATCCCATTCAATTATTTGAAGAGTTGAAAGTATCAAGTCTTGCAAACACCCAGATAAAAAAATAATAATCTGGAAATATCTACAGAAAACTTAAGCAAACTAAAAGATGTAAACAATGACATTTATAAAATCCATAGAAAGCTCTTAACCAACCCCTTACTCAAACCATACCAACTCATCCAAACAAAATCAGGTGCACGATTGAACAACTCGAGATAAGGGCTAAGAAAACAGCCGTAAGGGTGGCCTCAGTTAGATGTTATTGACTTGTGCACCGACCAATGAGCTGCACGGGCGACGGCAGGTGCGCAGACGCACAGAAGTGAAGCGACGAGAAAAAAAGTTAAGCGGAACGTTTATAAATAGCGCCAACGATGCATGTTACCCTTTGAAGAGCCTGTTTGCAAGAAAAAAATGTATAATAATTAAGAGCGAGGTGGTTTTAATAAAACGAACAGTGTTGTATTGATAACTTCAAATTAAACGTGTTTGGTATCTATTGGGTTGTCTTTTGTTTATGATCGTGTTGTGGCTGCTTCAGCAAGGCAGGATGAGATGCGACTAGCATGACATAATTATTTAAAGATGCGTAGCGTACTTTGTGTAGTCAGTTTGTTACCATTTTACGTTTTTTAATATGATTCATATTGTTATCCTATTATGATTCTGCCAAAGTGGCCTTTTTAGGCCCCAAGGTCCAAGCCAAACCTGTAACAACTATCTTTTGCTTTATCATAGTCTCAAAAACCAATAACAACAATTTACTGAACATGTATTTCGATGACACAACAGAAGGATTCCGTCCCTTTTACATAACAAGAAGTCAATGAATAAATAGCTCGTACCCCTCTTTATTTAGTTATGTTAATTGTTTTATCAGGAGCGGCATCGTCAAAGCATTGTATGTATCTTCATTCTGAATCTGTAGCAAGCCGAAATCTTCATTCACTGATTCTTTTTGCTTTAGCCCTGTTTACATAATTTATAATGTTAAATGCAGTGGACCAAAAAATAACAAAACCAGTGCACCGTCTTCTGCATCTTAAAAATTGATAAGAGAAATATTTGGCCGAAAACAAAATGGCTGACTTTTTAATACGCAATCTTGCTGCTACACTACAGCAGGGATTTTTTGGCGCTCGAATAACATTGACAAGGGGGCGCTGTTGGTAAACATTTGTGCAATTGTTTTGTGAAAGGTATGTAAAAACAAGATGGCTGCGTTGGTTCCAATTTTGGCCACGCGCCAAAAGAATCCTCGTAGTGCTATACCTTATTAGATCGATATTGTTTATTGCAGCCAAAGACATTTAGATATATCTACAATATATTGCAACAAACATTTCATCGATAGTGGTACTACCATTTTTGGCCTACCAAAAATAAAAATAGCGTAGCTTTTCTATAAGATAGACAAAGGGCGATTCGTACCAGCGGCAATACAAGAAAATCCTGTTACGAACAGGTGCCCAGTGTTTATGATCGTCATATTTTATAACTGGATGTGTGGTTGCGATAAGAGCTTGTGGGTTTTAAAAGAAAGCTTTAAGGTTAAGTTAAAGGTATCAAGGCATGGTTTGTGTTGTCAAGAATTTATCAAGTAACTAGGCTATGATCGAATTATACTGACAATGGCAGGTGTTTTGAAGAGATTCTTAAGGAAATAACTCGGTAGTAGTTATGCCAGGTTCCTACCAAAATATTCAACATTATATAGTTCAGCGGCATTGTAAAGTAAAAGAGGTCACTATCAATTGAATCTTAAACTTATCCACCGCTCATAAACTAGCTACTAGTCGTAAAAAACATGAAACGTGAAGTAGAAGAAGCATTCCTTGGCCAGTTGCCGACATCCACGACGACTGTCAAACGACGATAAAATCTGATTGAAGAAATCGTTGGTATTGGAATTGACCAGCACGACCAGAAGCCTTCCGAAACTATTTGATTAGTAATCAATGTGGCAGTAAAATCATTCTTTTCACATAACCTTTTAGAATGTTTTCCAACACTAAAATAAACCGCATATTTCAGGAGATCGTAAAAGTAACGCGGCATGCTATGGTGGTTTATGGGAAATAGTTTAATCCAGAATGCACATAAAATTAAATCAAGTTTTCCAAGTAGGAGGTACGGTGCTCGAAAGTCGTAAATCATCGAGTGAAATCGTTATTGTTTATAAACAAGATTCGCGGTATCGAGACATTCAATCACTAAGATGTCAATACCATTCCTTCGCATTCGAATCGATGCCGTTATTGTAATCTTTAATCGATATATCATTCGTGAGCTGCTCTGCTGCTGATATTGTTTTCTAATAGGGCCTATTGTCTTCCCGCGGCTGGCATATGTAACCAATCCTCATCGTGTCTGCCTTATTGTTTTCTTGCGTAAGCCCGCTATAAAAAATTGTGTGGTGTTTTTTGTTTGACACTTCGTATCGTATAACTATACGATTATTCGCATTCGATTGTTATAAATTCTTGTTACTACGCGGATATGTAGCTCAATTCACACTATAGTGGGGAACCTTGGAACTACCACCCACCTACCTCACACAAACAAAATCGATGATGATTAAAATGACAAATGACAATAGGTACGAATACAGAAACTCCAATGACAATAATTCACCGAACGACTGACACAACTCGTCCTTTTGCTGTCCCAACTTCCCAGTTTTAATTTAAACTTTTAATGATAAATTACAACTATAATCAGCAAACTCGAAGGCTTCCCACATAAACTGCAGTTTTAAATAATGTTTGCATCCCACCAATTTCCTGTGACTCAGCCGATAAGCCAGGGTCCACCTCTTTATTATTTTATAGTCCATAAATAACTTGCAAATTGCTTTCTTAATTAGACGCGGGAACCGGTTCGGGAGTCCGTTCAATTTTACTTATTTTAACGTATGTACCTACTTAAGGAATTTTAACTGGCATCGTAATTCAAAAGGATTTGCATTATCTTTGACTTTAACATCAGCGTTTAAGTTTTCGAATTTCGCTGGTGTTAGCTGTTTTATATGAACAGTTTATTATTTAGATAATTAGACCGAAAATGTACTAATTACTCGCCTCCTGTTACATGAGAACATAACTGGCGAAAAGTGGGTGAATAATAGCTCTACCTCTGCCTTACCCTTCTGGGATTACAAGCCTGATGTTATATTATGTTATGCACTACTTATATCAGGACTACCTTATTGCTACAGATTTGTAGAAAAGAAAACCATTTTCTTTGATGTTTGCAAATGTCAGCTCTCTTAGAACCCACTCAAACAATGAACAGTAGGACGGCATTTGGAGTCACAGAATAAATATTATTATTACAAGAATAGGTAAACATCTCAATAACGGCTAAAACACCAAAACCACATTTCGCGTAGGTTTGGACGACTCAATAGTTTCGTACTTTTTCGAACTCGCCTTTCACCTTCCCAAAGCTCCCCCGCCCACGATACAATAAAATTCACACAAAATATCAACAAGTGGGCGTTAATTACATCAATCTATGGCCACTCGCAGTAAAAATTCCCGTTGTATTTGTTTATTACGATCTGATAGAGTGAACGGTAGCTGTGGGAAGGGCCTTAGTACCCGAGTTTACTGCTGATCTATCAACAGATAGGTTGAAGTCACTATAGTGAGGGAACACTCAATTTTAACGTGTATGTAATTAAGAGGAGCCTATGTGGTAATCTGAGAACCTATAAATTCTTTCTGTTTTTAATTTTAATCGTTAAAATTTTGACGTTTTGTGAGATACTTATGCAAAATAGTTTGGAGACGAGACTGGAGGTAACAAGAACTTGTATATTTATTATTATTATTATAAGCCTGTGTTGTCCTACTTCAGGGCAACTGCCCCCCCCCCCCCCTCCTTCCACTTTTCCCGGTCTACTGCGATTGTGGGCCAATCCTTTAAGATGGAGTCCAGCTCATCCCGCCATATTGTCCTGGGCCATGCAGTCGTTTCTTCATATTTGGGATCCACTGAGTGGTGGTTTTTACGTATTGCTGCTCCGACGTGCAACAGATGTGTCCACCCCAATTCCACTTTAGTCCAGCAGCTGTGCGGCCAGCGTCCGCTATTTGTGTTTTGGAACGAAGTATAGTTCCTCATGCGGTCTGTGAGCTTATGTAGAAAAACTTTTATTGCGTTACCTGGGAAAGCGAGTTTGTCCACATTTTCTACAGCATTACCGGTCGGTATAATAAAGGGCTTTTTCCTTAACCAGAGACAACAGAAGCCATTAAGTATCAATTTGTAGCTCATAATTAAAACGCTGAAAACTTCTAATTAAGAATTTCGCTCCATTCAAAATGAGGTTTTCAACTTTGAGAAAATTAACGCCTTCCTGGTATTAATCGCTTTCAAACAAAAGACCTGTAATCAAAAAAAGTAATATTACAAATAAGGTGAAAATTCAAGGAAATTTCGTTAAAAACAAAAATATGCTCGGAGATAAAAGATAGGTCGAAGTATTAATGTTACAGGACGGTCCGCTAGGTACCTAGTTTCATTTTTAGGGTTCCGTACCCAAAGGGTAAAAACGGGACCCTATTACTAAGACTTCGCTGTCTGTCCGTCTGTCTGTCACCAAGCTGTATCTCAAGAACCGCGATAGCTAGACAGTTGAAATTTTCACAAATTATATATTTCTGTTGCCGCTATAACAACAAATACTAAAAACAAAATAAAATAAATATTTAAGGGGGGCCCCCATACAACAGACGTGATTTTTATAGATAATGGTACGGACCCTTCGTGCTCGAGTTCGACTCGCACTTGGCCGGTTTTTTTAAGTCAAGTTTTATGTATAGCCTCCGCTGTCCGTCCATCCGTCCGTCTGTCTGTTAGCAGACTATATCTCATGAACCGTAATAAGTTGACAGCTTAAATTTTCAGTCTGTAATATTAAAATAAAACAAAGTTAAAAATTAAATGTGTTTTTTTTTATATGTTGTGTTAAATATTGTACGGTGGTATGGAGCCCTTCGCGTGCGAGTTCGACTCGCATTTGGCCGGATTTTTTTGCAGTAGTAAGCTTTCGTCCTTTGACTGAATTTCTCTTGATAAATTATTTTTCACTAATGAATCTTTAAGTATTAGTTATTAGCAGCATGATAAATAACGGACATGGTACCTTTGACATTTAATAATTCCAGTCTTTAATTTAATATCACCTGCATCTTAAACCTGAGAAATGGCCCCATCCCATCCCATACGCACGTTCGAAATTATTTCCCGTCTTACCGTTTTAATTCCATGAACAATTTATTATGAGTAGCGTCCACTTCAATATCCATTCGGGACGGCTCACCTTTTTATCGTTACATCGCTTTTTGCCGAGTATCGCCGGACCTACCGACAATACGCCGCGCGTGACAGCCCGCGGGTGCGCTTTGCGCCTATCTCATCCCAACTACTACAAAAAGAAAAAAGAAAACATTAATCCAATTAAAACTCTATGGCAACGTCTTAAAGTCGCATTCACTTTGACCCAGTCTAAAGAAACTATAAACCTTAAAACGTAAAACCTTTCCGGATTACAAACACAAATTGAACCTTATCTCGTTAGGTTTAGACGGCATTTCAGATGATGGGTCGTTTTAAGGATTTGTTGTCGTGTGACGAAATGATCGGGCGCTTGGCTGTAATAAAACGATACAATGGAACGGTCAATGTGTCTCGTGCCACTATTTCTGTACGGGGCCAAGTCAGGAATTTTTTGTAGGTGTGTCGGGATATTTTTTGAGTTGGTCGAAATCACGTAGCGGCGTGATTCACAATGCAGAGGAATGAGCGCCCAGTGGACGTTTTATAATTCACTATCATGTCAGTACACTGACCCGTATTCGTACTGAACGGGAGTTCCATATTCACAATTTCTCTTCATGTTTTGCTTGCCTCGTCAGTCCACGAAATTCGTTAACGTGATATCAGCTGCCAAGCTTCGTTATTTACGACTCAATTTAAATACTAGACTAATTCAGCAGTCTGCAAAAAAAATTTTAATTACAATTATTTTTCTGAACATAATCTGACTAATAAAACGGAGCTATTTAACTTTTTACCTTACGAAAGTAGCTTCGTTATATAATTAGAGAATTTCCGTTTTTAGTAAAGGAATATTTTGTGTAAAATTTTTCCTCAGCGCCTAAATGAACTCCGTTCCTATACCTCATCTTGAAAATTTAATATAAGGCAGCAGTACGATAAAGCAAGGAGTTTCATTATTAACGATTTAATTAAAATTCTGGTATATTGGTTGTGGTGGGTAGGTACATTGTTATGAGTATCTATATTATAACGAGCGGTTTCACTAAATGAAACTTCGTAGAAAGGTACTATATTAATAGCTATATTTAACACGAGGTTTTGCTCTATCAACCTTCTTATTACAAATTCACAATCTATACTAATAATAAAGCTGAAAAGTTTGTTTGTTTGAACGCACTAATCTTTGGAACTACCAGTCTGAAGACCAATTCTCGTAATTTAAAACGTTCAAAATCTAGTCGCAGTCTCATCTCAGCGACAAACAAATGTCAAAAACTTGTCAAAATGTAGGGAAATTAGAAGTATTTTTTGACAGATTGAGACTGAGATCAGACTGTGAACGGTCTTAAAATTACGAGAATTGCCCCTCTCATTTAAATAATTATTGTTGCATTTGATAGCCCAATTCTTGAGCAAGCTTACTTATCATTACTCTAAAGTATGGGCTATCAAGGGTCCTATGACCCTTAGGATCGGCTCCTAAGGGTCATAGGACCCTTGATAGACAAACACAAAAAAAGTCTGATAGAATGCTGAGTGAAAACGAAGTGATAGCGTGGGCAGGTGATGCGATGCGACGCGACGGGTTGGGTAGGGAAATTTTACGTGGACGAAGTCGCAGGCAGAAGCTAGTATTACATAAGAAGTAATCACACTGAGCATAATTATGACAAATTACGCTAGAGGGTTTAGAATCAAGATTCAAGATTCTTTATTTTTGGAACATGAGTATACACACAGAGCATTCAAGTTATCACAATACATTAATAGATCAGTCATATTTGGCCTTAGTAGCGTACAAATATTTAAATGTCAGTAAATAACATAAACATTTGATAAATTAAAACAAAATAATATTTAGTTCAAAATCAAAATCAAAAGTCATTTATTTAAATTAGGCTGAGAATCAGCACTTTTCGAACGTCAAAATTACAAAAGACAGTCTCCCAAAAACGCCCGCCCTTCACCACTTCCTAGTGCTATCGCTAATTAATTAGTGTTAGTTAATAAGTTAATTCTGTAGAAAAAAAAAATAGTCATAAATACAATTACAATTATAAAATGTCAATTTAATTATTAGTATATATATATGTATACATAGCATTAATATATTGGTTTATTATTATGATTATGTCAAAGATGCATTGTGTATAATCTGTCCCATACAGGCACACTGGGTGGGAATAGTAACGGGAAAATTGTAATGTTTATGTTTTTGTTTTAGTTCACTTTGTATTAGATTCCTACTAACATAGATATTAAGAAAATTGTTACTAACACTTATATGGATTCTGTCCGAAATAAATGGAAATTATTATTATTATTATAATCATCTGCCGAAATCATGGTTACAGTTCCTTCTTCCTGCCGCCCTGTATACAATTATTATACTCGTAGCTACTCGAAGCTTAAAAGCCAAAAAGTTGAGGTGGGGTTTCCTTTCTTTTTTGACAATAAATTAGTTGTATCAGCGACTTGGTAATATAATGGTACAAAACACAGTCCACTTCTTTAGTGCAGAAAGTAAAGTATTACATCACTAAAATAATCGTAGATAATTATAGTAATTTACACCCGATTTCAGATTTGAGAGGTATGAGGTGTTAATTTATCTAAGCATTATATTATATATATACATATTATATTTATATTTTCGAGCCGTTTGGGGTTGAAACCCTTTTTTTTCGTGTCAGAATTTTACTGACTAAAACCCACCCGTGTTCCTTCAGTTGCCTGTGCCAGGGGCCACAGTATCTCTTTCGAACAACCCGCGGCCCTTGCAGGCATCGGCTCTAGCGGACCCCGCCAGTTCGTGCTGACATCTCTTTGAGGCGCGCGTGGAACACAACGCGCCGTCCGACTCGGGCCTGGTCCTTACCGGGCGGCAAGCTGCCCATTGCTCGCCGCCCGCAAGCCCGAGCTTACGGTGGCCGGGAGTCGGCTGTTGACTCCCGTCCAGGGCGTCTCCTGCGGCGACTAGGGGCGTGAGGGCGCAGACATTGCCTCTCCCTCACACGCTCTGCCTCCTCCTTTGCGAGCATTACTGCGTCGCAGAAGGAGGTGACGGCCTCCCATACACTCTCGCTCCGTACCAAGACCTGGACCAGGGCCAGACGCGGGAGATCGCCGCCAGAAGGACGCGGCGGTGCTCCGTCTAAGCCGGGCAGACCTCCACCGTAGGGATTGAAATCCTCGGGCCGTGGGATCCGAGTGCGCATGGTCTTTTTAAGGTAATTTCGAAACGACTGTTTGACACTTCCCATGACCCAAGGGCTGGCTTTTAACTTGGCCAGAGGCGAAGCATTGCCATACAACGTAGCAATGTCGCCAGTGTTTTGGGTACATTACCAGTCGACAGCGATGCGGATGAATTTTTCGACGCTATATTGTAGTTTGTAAATAGTTTTAGTAAATTTAGGATATTATTTTGTTAATTTAGTGTTAGCTTGTAAATTATAATTGGTACCCTAATAAATAATCTCTAAGCATAAAAACCGTCCTTCATGATTATCATAATTACGACAACATCAAAGACCAAGCAACCATCTAAATTAATCTAAAATCACATTTAATGCGCAACCCCGGGCAAACCTTAAACGTAACTTCAGAGCTCAGAAAACTTAATTCAATTGCAAATGTTTATCATAATATCTTGAACTTTCATCCAAGTTCTGAGTCTTCCAAGTCCCCAGTGAATCGTAGATGAAGGTTTATTATAAAAGGATTTCTCTTGGCTGTGCTGGACAGTAGAACCGTTGCAGGGACAGTTTTCACTCCCAATCGAGATGAAATTTGCATTTTGCGTGCTGAAGTCGCCGCGGGCCGGCTGATTTAAATAGAGCGTTGATATTGTGTGGTGCAAGTGAGGTGAATTTTGTATGTAATGTGGAGATTATTGTTGTAATGGAATGCGGCAAAAGTATTTGTCAAGTTGTTATCAGGAGCTTTATAATATGTACCTATTGCAGCAGGAGTTCTAAAACAAATAGGAGAAATTGGCGAAAATACAAAAAATACCTTTTTTATGATACTGGACTCGTTCCGTCCCCTGTCTACCCTTTTCAATGAATACAGGTGTGATTTTTCTGTGTGTTAAACCTTTTTATCACGAATCGGTCTTTTGAGACCCCGAATCGGCAAACGTAAGCCCTCAGGCTAGGTGAAGCAACGATCTTCGCAGCAAACTGGTAGCAGCTGGATGAGTGTTGCCGAAAATTGAGTCGAATGGATGCAATAGGGAGGCCTATGTCCAACAGTGGACTACTGTAGGCTGATGATACCTATAATAAGTATTATATGGGTGAAAATCTCAGCAGGGATTTCTGTCAGGCAATTAATAAACAAAATCCTAGAGCAAGAACCACTTTCTGTATGTAGCCCAAAGATGACTGATGACGCGCGACTACATAATTATCAAGCTATACATTTCCAGTACAAGCTGACTTCTCATTTTACGAAAAACCTATACAATGCGAGGTCAGCTAAAAACTGGAAATGTATCGCTTGATAAGTTGTCGTCGTGAGTACTATAAATTTAGCAGTGCCAACCGGAGATAATCTCTGAGCCACTGAATAATATGCATGTAGGGTCGATGCTGCTATTATTCCATAGTAAAGAAAAGTTTTTTCTTCTTCGTGTCGCCGGCACGACTGTATTTTAAAAGCTGTTTTCCCAAAACTTTGCCACTTCCACGGCGTTGTCGGTGGCAGCGCAGAGGTGACTTTGACAGCTTGTGGACAGACACAAGTGGGAAGATGTAAGTCCAACCTGGTAAAGAGGGGCTACCTTGACGGAAGGGCAGTAGGGTGTGATTGTGGAGCTATATCACAAACCATGCTTCACCTCCTATCCTGCCCTTTGTCCCAAGAAAACTTTGAAAACTAAAGACGCTCTCTCTCACACCTTGCACCGCTGATCAGCATGTAACAGCTGCTCAACCCACCACTATCGAGTCATGGAACACCTTTCTAATGGTAATAGAAATTCTCGGACGCCAGCAGACAATGTGCCTAGATTCAAATAGTTATACGTGCAGCAGTTAGCTCTAACTTCCAATAGAGCTAACCACTAACTATGTTGTACGGATTTCCATATAAAATTAACTGTAGAAAGTTAAATAAGTATAGGTTTTTATGGTATTTTTGTATAACTTTCTTTGATAAAAATAATATTATCGTTTTTTGGTAGCATCTCTTTTTACGTTACAAAGGCATTTTGTAACGTAAAAAGCTTTTGGAAAACTTGTTAGATTTAATCATCTGTTTACCGGATTGTTTATTTATATTATTAGACCTCCTCATTGGTTTAGTTCTCGCAAGCGCTACTGCTGGTCATGACGTCCTGGGATCGATTCCCAGGTACGGCAAACTATTATTGGGTTTTTCCATCTGGATTTTTTTAGTAGCAGCCCGGAGTCTACCGCAAGGGCTGGATCGAGGGGGCTCTAGAAAAAGATGCATCGAAGGATTTGGAAGCGGGCCTTGCTCAGCAGTGGGACAGTGTAAAAAAAAAACTTACACCTGTTTATACCTGCCATATGTTTACAAATATATTACAGGGTGTAATAGGGTAAAGGTAATTGTAAACATCTCGTTATGATTTTAATAAAATCATCCGGTAAATAGATGGGTGAAGATCGATCTTACTTGGGATCTTCGAGTATGACTTAATCATAAATCCTTTGATAGGTATGAAGCCAAAAACACAGTTTCCATACAGTTCACCTGTACATCATGCCTCTATTTATTTAGAAGTAGAACACGTAACAACTTTCGCAGAACACGTACACAGTTAAAATCACAAGCCAATAAACCAGATACCTGGTCCTCACAACAAACTCATCAAAATTCGCGTCCAATCTTCAAACGCATAAAATTACATGAACCGTCCTCAATTCCCAAATATAGTTAGTTCCACGTACAATGCAATCCCTGCTCTGAATCCAGTGCAAATAAATCAACACGGTATGAGAGTAGACGAAAATTTGTTCACACATTCGTCATACCAATTTATGGTTGAGAAATGTTGTAGGACGTAAATCATGTGAAAGTATGCCCCGGTTAGTGCACTAACTAGGAGGCGTTTAAGATGACAATAATAATCGCCGGATTCGTTCGATTTCATTGAATAATTAGACCGTAGAGCATTCAGTTATGAAGTTAATTTGGGTAAAAGTATTCTCTATTTTGATAGATCCCCCTTGTGTTGACGGGCAATCATCTTTTGGGCAAAAGAAAACGTCCCTTAAATGGGAGGTTACCTACTGCTGCGCTGCCTAAGCATTGCAGTTTCTAGTTTTGATCGCACTCAAATATAATTTCCAATTCGCAGACCTGCCGGTTGATTCTGTAAAAATCTCACCGTGAAAACTTAGGTAGGAAGGGATTGACACTATTGACAGCTCACTCTAATCTCATTAAATTTTCACGGTGAAATTGTTACAGAATAGCTCGGCTGTACGAGGTAAACGCCTACTTCGACTGATTATAGACAAATATGTACAAACCTAAACAATGTATACAATAGTGTACTGAAAATAAGCCTATGTAGTTCCACTTTGTTAAAACGGCACTCCGTCGGCGCCGGTATGAAACCAATCGCTTATCACTCTTTTAATTATAAAACAGCTTGAAACATTCACGACCTGATAAAACAAGATCTAAACAATACCCCACATAAATTACAAGACTGCATTGCGTCAGGATGAATTTGGTCGAGTGGACTTGTACTCACGGCTGGCTACAATAAGATTTGGACCCTCCTCCATTGTGTGAAGGTAGTGGCCACCGCAAGTGTAACGTGGTGGAGCACCTTGGCGCAGGTTCCTCACGTAGGCGACGAACAACGAATCCGGAATACGAAATCACACTTGGCAGTGTTACCAGAGATAATGACTGGCTGGAGAAAAGATGCGTCGCTCACAGATTCATGGTTATGAGGTAAGGAGATGATAGATATGAATGCTCATAACTGAATAGAAATCTGTGTGTGCGCTAGCAGGAAAAAGATTAAAATATTAAGATTAGTGAGCTGAATACCAGATCCAGTGGTCACGGTCACTAACCCTAGGCTAGTGCTGGACATATTTCTACTTTACTCAATTCAAAGTCGGGTTATATTTCAAACCTAATTGAGTTCAATTAGGTTTGAAACATAACCCATAACATAAATTAATTACGGGTCTTAGTAGTTCTAAGTCCTGTAATTAATTTGTAGTGTTGGAACTTTGCAACTCCAAAGCTGAATGAAAGACCAGTATAATTCCTTGAATTTATTACAACTTACAAACTAAATAAAAATTCCACGTGCTTGTTGAAATTAATTGCTAAATAAAATAATAAAAAATAGAGTTTCATTTCGGAGCCGTTTTCTCGCCAATTTTGCCAAGTCAGTCAGTGCAGTTAAGGAAGTCCGAAGAGTCAGAAAGTCTTAGAAGACAACGTAAGTGGGTTCAGTAGCAACGCCACAGATGTTATCCCTGGCTGATATGTACATGTATCCGCCAATACCCCACGAGGGGCCCCAAGAGTTCTTGAGGATCCAGAAGGTGTCACCGTCGCGTTCGCCGTACCCAACCAACGTAACCTCGTGGTTCAGATGGAGCTGATTACTGGTATAGCAAAAGGACAATAATTTTAATAAAATAAATAAAGAAAAACTAAAAGGAGTAGGAGGAAAAAGTCTATCCAACGGAGTCAGATGTTTTGCTTTAGGTATTTGAACTGCAGGTAATTATTATTATAATATTAGCTATTGCCTCTACTATTGTACTTAATCTTTTTTCTACAAATCCAAGATGAAAAGTAGCAAGTAGCCTATATATCCTCCACCAGAGCCCAGGGGGCCTACTCCGAAGTTCAAAGTGCGAATGATCGGATCGGATCGACACATGGCCGAACCGAATATTATTGAAAAAGGGGAAAAAGTCTGGATTGGCTCAGTTGGGTCGGGACCATAGTCAATATTCGAAAGAGTTTAGGAGTGTAGGATCGGAACCGACCGAATCAAATAGTAACTTCGTAGCAGGAAACGGCCGAACATTCGGCCGATACTACTTCGGAGTATACCCCCAGGTTACTTCTCAGTCAAATTTCATACGGACAGATTCAGTGGTTTAGGCTTGAAAAAGTCATAATAGATAGACAGTTACTTTTACATTTATAATATTAACATGGATTATCTCTGGGGCATGTAGTTCAATGAGTAATTAATCTAATCCAAGGCAACGTAGAAATACCCCTGACCTCTGAGTTTGTTTCGGCCTTTCGTCTCTGAGTAGTCAGATAGGAAACGGCGACCTCACTACTCGTAGTTTTTAATATATGATTGACATGTAAGAGTGTTTGTACAAACCTATTTAGAGAAATAAAATCATTTATTATTTGATCCGCTCAAATATCCTTGAAATACTTACCAGTCAGTATCGTAGAAGATGCCAGATGAGTATTTAGAGAAAGAACTGGTGACATGGACTGACACAGACAAGGGACCGTGGTTGATTAGTGCGACCTAGAAAGAGATTTTCAATTTAAAACCGATTTACGCAATTACCTAGAGCTGGACTAAATATAGTCTGAACACGACAGTGAAGTAATTATGTCTAAAATTATGCTTACCTTCAAGGCTCCGATGCTCAGTGGCGTGACATCAGTGTATCCGCGAATCGGGAAAATCTTCGTCATGTTTTTAATGTTACACTCGCCATTCTATAAAAAGAAATACCAATTATATTTTCATTACCATATTATTTGGAATACACAGCGATCCAGATTCAGAGACATACAAACAAATTATTCGTTTGGCCATAAAAATAGACTAAATTTGCTCCTCTCCCGCCTTAAACTACATTCATCTATTCCATATTCAATGTCAATAAAAACATATAATTAATTACCAGATGACATAAAACAACTAAATAAAACCAGTGTATTTTTAAATAAACTAAAGCAGGACTTAATAAAAAAAAGATATTACGCAGTAGATTCTTATTACTCTTTATTTATTTATTTTTTTTATAAAAGTCGTCTACTTTTATAATGTTTGTAAATATAAGTAGCTTAACCTGATCGATCGGACCATGCGGCTGTTATTACTTAACCACAAGCCACTCTCCCTCTGTACCTTGTTAGTGTATGGACCATATTCAGCTTCAGTCGGCAGGCCGTACTCCATCATCCACTCGTAGGCCGCGTTGTCAGTGCCGCCATCACAGCCCGCGGCGCCGAATCTGTACATGTGAGCATTTAGTTAGTTGAACGACAGTGAGGATTAAAGCACAACTTCTATGTGTTAGACTTGACAGAACCAAAGAGGACTAAAGAGGATTCAGCTTTTTGTATATATCTTTTGTAGCTCTTTAAATTGGTTCGTTGCCACTAGTACCATTAACAGTTCCATGATGGAACTACTGGTGTTTTTTTTAATCACAAAAAGTCGGGCGATCTTTGAAAGTGTTAAATTAAATATGAATTTTGTAAAAAAACAAAATGTTCTTTTTAATGCAACCACAACGCACATTGGTTACAACAAGCAATGGCATATTGACACCATGATAAAGAAAATAGAACAACGAAATGATGGCAATTCTGGAAGGCGGAACAAATTAACTTTAGCAGTAAGTAATTCAGAAGGACAGTTTTCAGTCGTAGAACATTATGAATACAACAACATGAAACAGATACCAAATTAAAGTGTGGAAATCCAAGAGTCTGATAAGAAGACACGAAGCAAATAACAAGAGTTCGGGTACTCGTAAGTTCCTTTTCCCAAAAGCAGTTTTTCAAGGAGTGCGCCGAGCACTTCGCCTGTCAGGCCTATTTTTCAAGTTTTACCACGGTCCTTTTTACACATACGCAACTGCCTACTATACAAGGCTATATGCCGAGATACAAGACCCGTCCCAGTTCATCTATAGATGTCACCATGTTACATAAATCTAAACCCTAGCCTATCATTATTTATAACTCATTGTATTATGCTTGGTGACATAAAAATACTATAATATTATAGTTAAAACAGAACATAAAATTGAAATACTTACGCCCAAGCGCAGTCCACAATGGCTTGGTTGCTGAGAGCCATCAGCTTACCACCGTTGATTCTCGCCAGCGCGCCTTCTACAGCGGCAGTCGTTCCGAAAGTCCAGCAAGAACCGCAGTCCTCTTGATCTGTTGGGAAAAGATTCAATCAATTTGTACCGTTCCATATCAAGTAGGGTTTAGTTTTGTGTATGTTAACCAGCCCTGCTGTTCTGAAAAAATATCACCGTGAAAACTTAGGTGAAGTGAGCTTAAAGTGAACTGTCAATCCCTAGCTATTCCTAGCGTCAGGTGGAATGACAGGTCACATCACCTACATTTTTATGGTGAGATAGGTAGTAATTATGTTATGTTACTCACTCTTAACGTTAGAAACAAGTCCCAAAAGCCTAGAGTCGTATTCTTTCGGTACGTCGTTTGACATATCACCCAACTTTTCTTCATCGTAAGGGAACGGGATTGTTCCAACTTTTCCTTCTGGACGCCTCATCAGACCCATGTATCTATTCATTTCTTCGGGAGTCTTGTCAGCGAATTTGTTGATAGCGAGTTTGTAACCCTTGTTTTGACGGTTGGTCTGGATCACTTGCCTAAAAAGGTGAAATAGTTATAAGAGTCAAGTGTGACTTTAAAAATTAAAGTCGAATCAATATAAAATTACCTCATACTCCTCTTGAAGATACTCTTTCTCATTGCATGCTCATTGGAATCCGAGTACTTCTTATTATAGGTCTTTGTGAATCTGAAAATAATAACATCAAGTCACTCTGGTTTCTAAGTACCATCAGCAGTCTTTTCAAGTTGTAAAATTTTTGAGCAACGAAAATTCACATACGATTTGAAAACGTGGTCGACATGTTTATCGTTGTCAGCATCAACGAACAACAAATGTTTGGTTACACCTTCACTATCTTTAGTGTGAGTAGTGGGTTCAGTTGAGCAACCATCTGTAAAGAAACAAATTCTCTATATTAGTTTTTTTTTTTTTTTTTTTTTTTTTTTTTTTTTATTCTTCAGATATTAAAAAACAGAATTGGTTACTAATTCTAGCAAAAAACAACTGACACAACAAACCATATACTGCAATAATACTTACAATCTTCAACATCGAAGACACTACGGAAAGAGAAATTTTTGTCGTAATCGTAGAAGTCCCAAATTTCGTGTTTGTCCTTCGATCCCAACCAAGAGTTGAACTCCAATACTTCGTATCTGAAATTAGTTCATAATTATTATTAATCTAATCAAAGGATTCGGTATCCTTTCGGTAGCGACGATATTATTTTAAAGATCAACTAAACAGGCGAGTCAAGAGCATGCCCATCAGGCAATAAAAAAAATAATTGATCCTAATCCTTTTACTCTGAAATCGCCCAGCAATCCAAGCACTTATCTTCCGCCAAAAATGAAAATTATTTAAAGGGATCTAAAAATAATGGGAATTACGTTTTTGGACTATCTCTCCTTACCTGACAGGTACCCAGGCTCGCTCGGCTTCATCGTAAGTAGCCCAAATAGTCTGTTCCGAGTCAGTAGTCTCATCTTTCACGTCGTAAACGAACTTTGTACAATCTTTGTCGTTAATCGTTTCATCAACTGTGTGACGGAAAGATATTATTGAAATATCTACAATATGTAACTGAATTAATGCAACTATGAAAGTAGTTTGTTCAGAATCATTAACTGAATCGATTGTCAATTTTCAAATTACAGTCACACTTCCGCTGTACACTCAAACAAACCAAAATGGATGAAGGACCTACTACGCTAGACCTATAAACGTGTGCGACGGTGTGCATGCGTAGATTTGTAATGTGACCACAATTTCCTCCCACAATCAGTTTAACTAATTTAATAAAAGAACAATGTTTTATACATAATAATAAAAATTCAGTGTATTTATTGTGATTAACATAATTTTCTAATTGATGTGTTTCGTGGTGTGCGGTAATTCCGGGATAATTGTGGTATATATGTTACGGCTAATAGCCGGAGGGCGGCTACACCTAGTTTTAGCCAGCTACAATTAGGTGCAGCCGGCCACATGCAGTTAAACTTAGATGTATCCTACTTAGCTTTGGTTAAAACTAGGTTAAGCCTTTATCATAGCGGCTAGGATGTTTTCCTTCACCGTTTTGAGAGCACGGTCACATTATTGGCGATAAAATGATCGTATAAAGCCCCATTTACACGATGCAGGTTACTTGCTGGGGCATACAATGCAACAAATAACTTCTTAGAAGGACCAACTTTATAGCGTTGCTTCTACTGATGGTATGCTATCGCACTGTATAAATCAGGCTTTATGCATGGATTGAGAATATGGATTATTCAGATTGATAGTTATATATATCAATCGTTTTCGAAAATCTTAAATTGATACCAAACCTCCATCAAATATACTCAATACTCAAATCTTTATTGCATTCCATTTGTGTTACATACAATTATTCTCTTCAATCATGAATGGGTTGTTTTTTTTTTTGGTTTTTAACCTCGATACAAATTTTTGTTAGTTATAGATATGTACAGACGCCAGCACATCAAGCTACTACAATCTCTCAAATTTATCTAACAGATTTTCTACTTTATAGAAAGAAAGAAAAATATTTTATTCTGCACAAACAAAACGCACAGTTACAAATAAAAAATAATAATAATAAGAAAAAACAAGATACACATAGTTAAAAGACTCGTAGTCAAGCATAAAAAAAAAATAATAATGTTGAACGCACTTACGCACTTTATCGCTAAAACATTAAGGTTCAAGGTTGATTGAGAAAATTTTACAGTTTCGGGTAGCTTGACCTGCTGGCGTCTGTACATTTGTCAACATCTATCACTGGTAGGATTATATTGTTTCTTACCTTCAGACTCAAATCCATCGACCTCAGGCAGAATAGTTTCAGGTACCTGTCTGTCCCACCTGTCACCTTCCATATTGTTACACACTGTTAATACATCTTGATCTAGTGATGCTTCAGGATGGATCTGTTATAATTAATAGTTTTTAGTTACCTACAGTTTTGATAGATGATAAACTTAACATAAGGGTTGGCCGTTTCGAAGAATTACATACTAACGAAGGTCTATCGCGCGGCCATCTCATTATATTTGTCAGTTTTTTTTTTTTTTTTGCAATATTACTCAACTCACACTAGGATTTATGTACATATTCGTTACTATTTTTTATTTGTCACATATTTATCTTATTTAAGTATGCATACACACGTCACGTTGCGGTTTAAAACTGATTTACATCCGTCACCTCACACATCAGGTTCTGTTGAAAACCAGCGTCAGGCACTATCGTCTGGCATTTTTGCTGAACTGGGCCTTTTTGGTGCAGCCGTGAGGCACACTTACCTGCTAATTTCTTACATCGGTCTATAAACTGTTTTCTATTTGTTCTTTTATTTGTGTTATCTGATGTAATGTATCTGGTGTATTGTGTGTCTTTTGGTCTGTGCTAAATAAATGTTTTTTTCTTTCTTTCTTTCTTTTCTTTGGCCAGAGGAGACCTATAGTCAGTAAGTACACCAACATTTTGCTGGTTATTTTTAAATACCATGTAACAGGAAGCGAGCCTATTGCTATCAACCGGGTAGAAATCCAGACTCCACTACTGAGACAATTTGTAATGGTTAAACCCAATGACACTTTTCCCAACACGGGAATCGAACCTAGGACCGGGCTCGGCAGTCGTGCTTCCGACCATTATACCAACTAGGCAGTCATAAATATAAACGTATGATAAAAATATGGAAACCTTTTACCTCATACTTTACACCAAAGCGGAATTGCTTGCTTTTAGAATTTACAAAAGACTTCACGTAACCATTGTTGTAATCTATTCTCGATTGCTTGGAGGTTCTCCTAAAAAAGAAACGAAATTCAAACGATTGCCAAAGAGGTTTACAACTTGCAATCAAATTATTACTTACTGTGATTTACAGAGAATTTAAATAATAATAAAAATTTCAAGCAAATTCACCAGAATTTCATCTGCCTACCGTAATTTGACAGTCAAAGAAAAATATTTTTTTTTAATTGAAATTTTTCCGTCAAACAATAAAATAAAATTTATTTTAAAAAATCCATTATCTCACCAGACAGAATAATTTTCGATGACATTGTCAGTTAGTGACATTCTTGTCGCCTTTAACTTGTATTGACTCGGCCATTTCAGTTCTTCGTCACCAGACTTGACGTCAGCAGCTTTGGCATCAGCCTTGTTCACACCTTTACCCACCCTTTTGAGCTCAGCTTTTGCCTTTTTCACTGAAAGTTTACAAAATACAGTAGCATAATCAGCCTATAATGTTCCCACTGCTGGGACACAGGCCTCCTCTCTGTGAGAGGGAGTGGGCTGTCTGTAATCTACCACGCGGGCCCAGTGCGGGTTGAGAATTTAGTCCTTTTTACCTCTATCAGCGACTTGCGGTTGAACTTGACTAGTAGAAATCGTCACTCAAACTCAAGGAAGAAGCGTCATATGACTTCTCTCTCTCTCTCTCTTTGTCTATTATATACAAGTGTATGTGTGCGTGCCAGTATCCCTCGTAAGGAACTTCTTTCCTTACGAGGGACCCCCGACCGCACACTTTTTTATGTTAACCAAATTTTTCTGCTATCGTGACAGAAGCAGGGCTCCAACAACTGTTGGTATAGGAACCCTGTGCTTATGCATTTGAACAACACCATAATCGGAGCAAAAAAGTGATTTATTGAAAGTAGATATGGTTTGATGAGATAACCAAAACATGGCTCTCTGAAAATAGAAAAGAATATCTTTATCATGTGAACCATAAATATTACTGATATAATTAATGTAGAAATTTTATAAAACGTGACTCAATGGTGGTCTTATCGCTAACAGCGATCTTTTAAAGACAACCTTTGGATGGATTCAGAGAGAAAGGAGAAACAAAATTTTCAGTTAGCAGCCTCATGCACAAATTATATAACAATTAATTATTATAATTATTAATTAATACGTAAAGGAATAATTACTTACCACTTAAACCCTGTGTGACCACCACCAGCCCGAAAAGTAACCAGACAAGTTTAGCCATCGTGAAGCCCAGAACCATAGATCCCAGAGCCCCATATACCCAATGTAACATAATATGTAGTATCCCAGCCTTTTATGTATTCAGATTGTGCTAATTAATAGGACTCATTAGCGGTTCAGTTGATACTGAAAGTAAATAATAGTGTGGATTTTTTTAAGGTATTAAGGTATTTATTTCCACAAAAAGCTTCATGTACAGACGCCAGCACATCAAGCTACTACAATCTGTCAAATGTATTTAATAGATTTTCAACTTTATCGCTAAAGCATTAAGGTTCAAAGTTTATTGGGAAAATTTGACACTTTCGGGTAGCTTGCAGCTGGCGTCTGTACAATGAAATGTGTACAAACAATGCCTGTGTTAGGAGACTCCGCTCGTCCATATCTTAGATGTAGTGTTACAGTTAAATATCTTGTTATTCTTATCATCAATATTCAGGATTTGATAACAGTAATTTGATTAAATAAAAAAAAAACAGACTGCCTCTTTGGTTAATTTGTCGCTACTGCTGAGTTTGAGGTCCTGGGTTCTATTCCCGGGTCGAGCAAAGTGTTTTTAGGTTTTTCCTATCTAGAATTTATCAGCAGCAGCTCTGAGCCTGGATTTGTGCCTGGTTGCTGGCAATAGGCTCGCCCTCTATTAAATGGGACTTAGACATAACTGGCGAAATGTGGGTACTACAGGCACTCCTCTGCTTACCCTTCTGGGAATACAGGGCAGATGTTATGTTATATTATGTAAAAGGTTGTGACTTTTATCAGGTGATCTTTGTGAATTGGCAACCATGTTCGTAAATAGTACCAATTAATTTTTGACGACACGGCTGGCGCAGTGGTTAAGCGATTGACTGCTGCGCTACGTGTCGCGGGTTCGATTTCCGAACGGAAAAAATATTTGTATGACCTACAAGTAGTTGTTCTGGCTGTTTGTGTATGTGAGTTTAAGTGTTTGTAAACGCACCCACGATACAGGCGAAATTCCTAGTGTGGGGCAACGTTTAAATATAAAAAAAGCAAAGCAATGCAATTGCATACAGCTTTTAAGCACTCATAGAACTATGGTATTGACAAACAACGCTTTGACTGAAACTCTGAAAACTACACAACATGATATTACAGTAGAAAATCTTAGGAACTAGGAGGCTGTCTAATTCACAATACCTTTTTATTGAAATACAGTGCGCTAGGCTGTAGAGGCTCGTGGCTAACTTCGCTTGCCGTGGTCGGTTCGAGGATGGGTGACCATCCGTTACATATCGATACCCCTCGAGCCTCGAAAAGCACTTTAAGCCGTTGGTATTGGCTGTCATTCGTAGATCTATGACAGTCGTTACGAATAGTTGGAAATCCAAAAGTCTGACAACCAGTCTCACCAAAGAGTATCGTGTTACCCAGTAGCTGGGTTGTGGAGGAGCTCAGATAGGCAGTCACTCCATGTAAAATACTGGTATTCAGCTGTCTCCGGTTAGACTGCAAGCCAACCCCAACATGGGAAAAGGCTGTCTAATCTTTTCATTATTACTGATATTGGCAATGCGCAAGACTAAAAAACTCCCTTTCGCAGAATTGAGAATATCTATCTACATTTTCCAGTCGTATCCATGTTATGTATAACCTTTAGAAAGGAATATAAATACAAATCTACCTAAAAATAATAATGAATTTGATAAATGTAATCCCGTTTAATGATCTCATTAGGATAGTTTTCATAATAACAACGAAATATCGGATTATATTTTAATCAAACCTCGACAGATATTTAAAAATACCTAATTATGATACATAGTAGTACCACAATCCGGTTAGACTGGAAGCCGACCCCAACATAGTTGGGGAAAGGCTAGGCAGATGATGATGAGTAGTACCACAACACATTGGCATAAATATTGACTTATTTATTTTGCCGAAAGTCATATTCTCCTGTCTGCAAAGATAAGTTTTATCTGAGGATTAAGTATTGCGGTATAACAGTTTTTGTATAGAAAATATGTCAAACTGTCACTGTCTACATATTTAAAATATTTATTTCTCAATTTTTATGATTGCACCTACCACTTTTTGTCTCTGCATCACCCAAAGGTTGACTGGTAGAAAATGCCTATGGCATTCAGTCCGCCTCTACATTTGTGTGCTGGAAATGTTAAATACCTAAATATGGCTTTCGGCAAAATAAATAAGTCAATTTTTATCACTTTTAATCTGGCTATTGAAAACTCAGCCCTAAGATATAAAATATAAAAACCATTACTTATATTATTTTAATGCCAGATAGGTACATGTCCAGCAGTGGTCATTTCAAAATGGTTTCGTGGATATTCTACATAGACTACTACTTTTATCTAAAAAATAAATAATAGGAGCCATCTTAGTAATAAATAAACAAAATTTTCTCACCAATATTTCGATCATAAATTCCTGACACACGACCAGAACTCAGATCTTCTCGGTCCAAGTACACTCCGAGACACAAAAACTGACGCATTACGAAATTGCATCATACGCGTTTTTTGTCAGAAAATTTTCGCTCATCCCGTAACCCAATCACGAATCACGTCAAATTGTTTTCTCACGATGAGCAGTGGACAGTTCTTGTTCTTCTAGTTACCGTGTTGGTACAACTGGTCCAATTATTTGTACGTGAATAACGAACTGGCGAGCCTTTTGGCGCGAAGTAGAATGCAGTTGGAATCTGGATAGAGTAAAGTGTAATAAGATATCAGGAAAGTTTGTGTGAGGTGATGAGTAATCGACCCTAACAGAATAACAGCGCTGCGGTATACATTTTTTTTTAAATCGCAGCATTAAGCTTTTTTGCCCCGCGCTGTTCTTTTCTTAATTTTTTTTTATTTTATTTCTTTCTTATACTACTCATTATGGTTAAGGTGTGATGGTGCGTCTTTGAGGTCTTCGGGAGACCCTAGGGGAGGGCGCCCACGCACGCGCAATCTTTGTCTCGGCAGCTAATTTTTCTCTCACAGCAAGCCTACTGGTATGTATGAAATTGCGCGCATGTAGCGACGCGAAAAAGACTGGATTTCATAGACTTAATATGAGAGACATATTAGTTGCTGAAAAAGTTGCTGGTGGACGATCTGGGCTGCTACGATGCAAGCCTTAAATACAAAAAAAAAATTCTTCGTACATAATCCGTAACTAATACCTACTACTTACCTCCAAAAATAACAATTTCAATGATTTAAGTTTCAGGTTATGTACAGCTTTCAATGCTCTAATACGAAATAGTAAGTCTGGAAAGAAAAGATGAGATAAAAAGAAAGGTATTGTGTGAGGAATGATATGAAAGAGAAGGGAGTAAATGATAGCGTGACGGTTGACAGGGGAGAATGGAAGAAGACAACGTGTTGCCCCGACCACAAGTAACATGGACAAAGGCAGGAAGATAATAATGAATACTAAACAGTAACAAATAAAATAAAATAAAAATCGTTTATTATCAGGCGTCATCGGCCCATAGCGTGTTAGTTTTACCAAAACTTAAAAACTATGTTAGTAGACTACTTAGGCACACATAAGTACAACAACAAAAAGAAAAAAAAAACACAGCCACCATTTAGAGGAAGATTTATCACGTCCCATGTCTGACATGTAGCTTGATAAACCTATCCATTGTTGGCCCTTCCAACCTTTCTGAAAATCTTTATTTATTTATTATTTATATCATTTCCCTACATTTTGACAGTTTTTGACATTTGTTTGTCGCCGAGATGAGACTGCGACTAGATTTTGAACGTTTTAAATTACGAGAATTGACCTTCTGACATTTTGAAAACAAAATCCCGTGCACATGATGACCACAGCAGCGTCCGTAGGGTAGCGGGATCATCCGAAAGGGTTACCGCTGCCCTGGAACATTAAGGGCTAAGGAAGGAACACGGGTGGGTTTTAGTCAGTAAGAGCCTGACACTCCCTTCCGCTCCACCCAGAGCGGGAGGTGTCATTTGATGATTTCCCATCCTCAAAAAAAAAAAAGTGTCCGTAAGTAAAACAAAAGAGAATCCTTTTTAGGTCGACTAATAATATGCGCTGCAAGCAGGAATAGTCCTTACGGGGTTCAGATACAGATTTTGGCGATAGTACCTACTCAACATTTCAGTTTGAACTTTCGACATGCCGACAACTAATCGATAAACTGTCAGAAGAAAGACAACTTGCAATATGAACAGTTGATCAAATGGAACATAATTGCTCCCTTATCTGAATCTGATCCAATGCTACGCTAGGCACATAGAAAGTAGGAGCAGCAACATTTTAACAGTTAATATCGTACAGACGCCAGCACATCAAGCTGCTACAATCTGTCAAATTTCTTTAATAGATTTTCAACTTTATCGCTAAAGCATTAAGGTTCAAGGTTGATTGGGAAAATTTGACAGTTCGGGTAGCCTGATCTGCTGGCGTCTGTACTTTCACTTGTGATAGCGGTCAGTTGAGTTCGCACTTACTGTCTGTAGGTAAGTTATTAGACTGGAGTGCGAAAACACACTTTTCCCCGCTCTACGTGTTGAGAAACCAGGTGTAGTCAGATGTTCTAAAGCGATTTTCTCTTGAATGAATGAAATAAAATATAATGGTTATGTGGATTTGGAAAGAAAAGCGTTGATTTTCGTTGTAGGACGGTATCATTATTTTTTTACACAGGAATTATCAATACCCATATTTTTTTTTTTTTAAGTACAGACGCCAGCTCAGGTCAAGCTACCCGAAACTGTAAAATTTTCCCAATCAACCTTGAAACTTAATGGCTGATGCCTAATGATACAGTTGAAAATCTTTTAAAGAAATTTGGCAGATTGTAGTAGCTTGATGTGCTGGCGTCTGTACGAAAAAAACCTCAACACGGAGTAGTCTCAGTAGCAGCCTGCACCCTAATTTCTTAACACACTGTCAATCTGAAACATTTTGAAGGATATTGCTAAGCTATTGCTTCATATGTTCGAGAAATTTGTCTGCTCAACAACGTAAATAACGCAATGAATGGAGTTGAACAGTCAAAACGAAAGCCATTCCTACTGTTAGTGTATTACCCCGCTGGAGTCTGGATTTGTGCCCGGATGATGGCAGTAGGTTTGCCCCCCGTTACATGGGTTACATGGGACTTAAAAACATAACTAGCGAAATCTGGGTGTAGGACTATACACCGTTAAATTTTGATCGTTTTAATCCTTAAAAGGGGTTACTGTACTCATCATTATGAACAACTTTTACTACGGGACCAACCCTGAAATCGTGAAAAAAAAAATCAGTTGATCCATAGATTTATGTTCGCATAACTCGACATAATGTATGGATCAACTGTTTTTTTTTTCACGATTTCAGTGTTTGTCCCGTAGCAGAAGTTGTTCGTAATGATGAGTACAATGACCCCTTTTAAGGATTAAAACGATCACAATTTAACGGTGTATATAGATGCACATCTGCCTAACCCTTCGGAAAATGCAGGCGCGATGTTATGTTAATATCAAAGTAAGTTCTGTTAGTAAAAGCTTGTTGATATATTTTCCAAAAAAAAAACAACAACATACTTGGATTGTTTTAATATGGTGTCGCATAGAAAAACCGGACACTTCTACATATTATTATTACTCGTAAAAACCGGAAATTCTGCATATTAATAAGTGTCAAAAAACGCTCTGTATTTAGACAGCTGATATTATATGACGGTCATCCGCTTTCTTAGGAAACCAAAGCTTTGCAGAAAATAAAAAACAAAAACACTTTGCTTGACTTGAAAAGCGAACCAACAACCTCACTTGTGACCACTCATCAGTTACGGTCAGCAATTGTTTTTAATTTTCTTAACAAGTCTTTTATACCCTTAGGCTTCATCTTTGCCGGTTCGTAAGATTGCCCATTATGTTAAGTGCAGCAGTAATGAAATTATTGATGTTGTCGGTAGGTCGAAATTACGTTTTTTTTTTTTTCGTTTATAGACTTTTTATTAAAATTTTAATTTTTAAATTTATAAAAAAATATTACACGTATTATTACTATACTAATAAGTATAAGGTACAATTTTTTTGGATTACCAATGATGATTGAATAAATACCAAAAATAAAAGGACATGAAACCATGAATTCAGCACATGATTCTAGACCCCGAAGAAACTTTCTTTGGTTATCAAAAAATAAAGTCTGCCGTTTCATAGAAAAGTGCAACCTACGCAGTCAAAACGTATGGAACAGCTTTTTTTTAAGAACCTACGAAAAATGTCAACGCCGGGAACCCTGTAAATCATGTTAGTACTGAATCCATGTGTGCTATTACAGGTTGCGCGGCGATGTCCCCGCTACCCTGTATACAATTGTATATACGGCTGTTTTCTGCGAAATGAAATACATGATAATATTTGTATTTAAATTGAATCCATGCACAATAGTTTCCCTGAAAAACTCATAATATATTTCATCGGAATATGGTGCGTATTAATATTGTATTTTGCTTTACCTATTTCCTAATAGTTAACCTACCTTTATTTTGTGTATTAATCCAATTTTAGTTTTATTTACAATAGGAGCCTATTATTGTCCTACTGCAGTACACACGGCTGCACATCAAGCTATGCAAAACCAGTATTGTGAGAAAATATCATAGAAAGTGAGGCCAAGACAAACTGGTTTTGTATAGCTTGACGTGTAGCCGTGTGTACAAAGGCCGTTTCTCATAGAGGACACAAGCATTGGTCACCACGCTTGCTCAAGACGGGTTGGTGATTTCAGAGTTATTTATTTATTTATTTATTTATTTAACCATTTATGTACACACATATATAAACAGACATAACAACAACTGTAGGTCCAGTTTTCCTCACTATGTTCCTCCTTCACCGATTTCAGTAATGTCCAAGTTTCGTCAATTGATGCAGTATTTAAATATGAACGTAGTTATATTTAAGTTAGGTTAGTATATATTAATTTTTAAAGTTTGTATTCAGCTGCATCCGGTTAGACTGGAAGCCGACCCCAACATAGTTGGGAAAAGGCTGGATGACGAATAGTTTGTTTGTTAATTTAGTATAAGTGTATATACTCGTATATTTTTATCCTCTCTAATAAATACTCTTCTTATGATCATCAGCAGTCATTAGAAATAATTTAATTTAGTATATTTTAAGAACTGTAATGATGTATGTTATGTTTACATGTATCTCATTACATATTGATACAATTTTTTTTTTACAACAATTAGACTTTTATCAGGTGATCTTTGTGAATTGGCAACCATGTTGGTAAATAGTATCAATTAATTTTTGACGACACGGTTGGCGCAGTGGCTGAGCGATAGACTTCTGCGCTGCGTGTCGCGGCTTCAATTCCCGCACGGAACAAAGTGAGTTTAAATGTTTGTAAACGCACCCACGATACAGGAGTAATTCCTAGTGTGGGGCAAGGTATTTTTTTTGAAACCTAAATCTTTGTTTTCTAATATGTTGTGGAGATCAATACCCGTCTCTCTCCAAAAATAAAAAACACTTTATAAGCGTTTTTTAGCGGGTTGGTGAATATTTTGACTGGACCTATTCAAGTTGTACCTAATACTCTTTCAGTTTATTTTAGTTTTTAAACGGCAGTTCCATTAATAACTTTGTTACATAAAGGCATAGCGTAATAAAATATGACCATTTTAATATAAGTCCAATCAAATTTCACGCTCACCACATCCGGTACATTAATAACATAACAAATAATGAACTTGTCAAAAGTAAATTGATATTAGAGCCCCAAGTAACTCGACCAGTTCACGATAAAACTTTCTTAGATTTTAATCTAGGCCAATCATGCGCATGTGCATGGTCAAACTCGAAATTAAAAAGAGTATTGTTTCACTTTGGCCCCGGGCAAAGTTGCCTCCATATATTTTTGTCTGGTCGAGCTTTTGAATTTAATTGCTCCCTAAGGCTTAAGTTCTAAGGTTCTATGACATTCGGTATGTCTGTTGATGAATTGGACCATTATCATAATTACGGGGGCAATGTCTGTAATTTTATCTCTTTAATTATTAAATGTTTTGTGAGCATTGCGTTTTGTTGGAGGCGATATGCTGGAGTGGCTGAATATGGCTTCGTCATGTAAGCACTTATAGGTAAGATTTCAGCAATGGGGTATTCAAAACTTTAGACGGATATTGCGACAGGCAATATCCGTCGTCTAAAGAAATAAAAGATACATAATCATGTTAGATTATTATGGTCTTAAGATTAGTCAATCGTATCATCATGTTCTGCCAAGTGTAGCGTGCAAATATTAGGTGCATACATTTATTACAGGATAGCTTCTGCCCGCGGCTTCGCCCGCGTGGATGTCGGAAATTATCCCACGGGAACGTGCTAACAGGATAAAATGTACCTATGTGCTTCCCCAGAATGCCATCTATCTCGCGGGCCCTTTGTGGCTAATTACAATAGAAAACCAATTGTGTCTCATTAGTGGTGATTAAGAGGGTATCTATATGATATCTTTACCTAAGTACCTACCTAATTAAAAAAAAATACCCTACCTAAATAAACCTATTTCTGATGATAACTAATCTAAACTCAATAAATAAGCAAAATCCCTAAAAACTAATATCTAAGTATACGAATGACTAATCCTACCTAACAGTATTATAAACTAACCTACGGTCACTACCAAATATACTACCTATACTTTAAAATTAAAATCTATACCTACGAGTTATATAAAAATAAACCTAAATAACTCTAAAATCTAAAAGGAATAAAATGAACTCCATTGCGGGTGACTTAACCTACGACAAACTTATTATTTGCGGTTGGTGCAGTAATCTGGTCTAGGGATCGAACCGCAAAATTAAGTTTGTTTTTTATTGTATATACTTTTTCGGGATAAAAAGTACCCAGTGTGGTGCCCAGGATATTAAAGAATAATTATACCAAGTTTCATCGTAATCGAACCGGTAGTTTTTGCGTGATGCCTGAACAAACAGACAGACAGACAGACAGACAGACAGACAAAAATTTTTTTAATCACATTTTTGGGTTCGGTGTCGGTCTAGTAACACCCCCTGCCATTTATTTTTTTGATATTTTCAATGTACAGAATTTTCACGTCTACAGATTTATTATAAGTATAGATATAGATAAAGCCATGGAATTGAAAATTCAATAATTATCATCAATGTCAGCTTTGTTTTTTTTTTATTTATTTATCATTTATACAAAAGAATACAGGATTATTCATATTAAATAGCAACCAAAACCCAATAAGGTCTAAACTTGTGCTATCATGAGTCTATCTCAATATCGAACTATACAATGAAGCATTTTATATATATGTGTTATTGTCCATACAATTAATAACATCTATAGGTCTTTAAATACTCGTAGTTACAATCATTCCTACATAATACTTAAGCAATATTGCTTAAGTTTACATTTGATATTTGTATGCGTAATACATTTGTTTATTTCTAAGGGGAGGCTATTACCGCCAGGGCTGCGGGTTGTTCGAAAGAGATACCGTGGCCCTTGGCACAGGCAACTGAAGGAACACGGGTGGGTTTTAGTCAGTAAAAGTCTGACACTCCCTTCCGCTCCGCCCAGAGCGGGAGGGGTCATTTGATGATTTCCCACCCAAAAAAAAAGGGGAGGTTATTAATAAGTCTCGGTATAATGTAACCGGTAGTTCTCATAGTTCGGCTATTACAACCCATAAAAATATACAAACATGAGTGCGGTATTTTTTTAATAAGACTGACTTCTCAGTATTCTATTCCCATACCTACTTTCATCATAGACATGCTGAGAACACGACAACACTTACGATATTATACCTACTTACTTAACAGCCGACCTATTCCGTGAAAATCCTACTGTGAAACCTTAGGTGAAGTGAGCTAGAATCAATAGTGTCATCAGCATGAAATCACAGCTCACTTCATTCACCATAGTTTTTAGGGCAAGATTTTTATTTATTTATTTATCCATTTATTTATTTCAGGCATCAAGACCCATATAGGCACATATAATACAATATTAATATAACTTAAAAATACTGTAAATACCTACTACATTAGGTATAATTACATTAAAAACTAACTAACGCACACAAAGTATTTGCGTCATGTTTCGCTGACTGGTGTCAAGGGCCGGCCACGAAACCGGCGGTACACAACACCCTTCGGCCAGAATTCTTTCTTGAGGAACTTCTCGAGATGATGTGTCGGAACACACACTACGAACGACTTGAAGGTTGTGTTGTGATGCGACTCCAACTTCTCGACCCCAAAGTCCAGTTGGTCTTCACACGCATGTACTCCACGATCTCCTCAACCTTCGTGGGGGGTTTTATAGAATAGGTCGACAGATCTTCTTAAAAGCTCTGTCAATCGAACATTCTTCCCACATATACATGTCATACTAAAATCAACCCAAAATCGATTCCCACTTTCGGTAGCTCTGTGTACATGTGCTGATCAATACCACAAGCTATAAATAAATCGCATTAATATTCACCTGCTATCGTTTCATTACTGTTTGAATAAATAGAAATGTACCAAGTGCGTATCTGACACGCAACAAGGTTCCGTATCAAGAGGAAAACCATACCAAACTGAATTATGGAATATGTCAAATTGTAGGCATCTACTTATTCCCCAGGGATGTGCCTTACAGGCGTTGTGCAGGAGTGGTTCCGGAATTGGTCTTTTAAGAGGAACCGGGACCACCCCTATGTGCGGATGGTGATCACCGGGGTGGTTTTGGTGAGGTAAAAATCCCACACTCCCCGACCCCACTCCCCGGAGGTCGGGTGCCTTTTGAAGGTTTCCCCCTGAAAACAAAACAAAAAAAAAATGTATCAACTTATTAGGAGAGCAGTGGTAGCCCAGTAGGGTAGCGGGATCGTCCGAAAGGGTTACCGCTGCCCTGGAACATAAAGGGCTAAGGAAGGAACACGGGTGGGTTTTAGTCAGTAAGAGTCTGACACTCCCTTCTGCTCCACCCAGAGCGGGAGGGGTCATTTGATGATTTCCCATCCTCAAAACAAAAAAAAAAAAGTGGTAGCCCAGTGGTAACCACCCAGACTTACGAGTTGTAGGTCATGGGTTCGAACCCAGACAGGCGCTTTACTTTGTGCAAATTATTTCATCGCCACTGCTCTCAAAACGGTGAAGGAAAACATCGTGAGGAAACCGGCATGTCCTAGTTCCAAAAATTCGAAGACATGTGACATCTGCCAACCCACACTGGGCCGGCGTGGTGGATTACGACCCACTCCCTCTCACCGAGAGGAGGCCTGTGTCCCAGCAGTGGGAACAATATAGGCTGATTATGTAGGTACTTATTTGATTGCCTGTCTCGTTGGTCTAGTCGCAAACGCTACTACTGAGTATCGTGAAGCCGAGAACCATAGATCCCAAACCCCCATATACCCAGTACAACAAAATATGTAGTGTCCCAGCCTTTTATGTATTCAGATTGTGCTAATTAATAGGACTCATTAGCGATTCAGTTGATAGTGAAAGTAAATAATAGTGTGGATTTGATAACAGTAATTTGATTAAATAAAAAAAACACACTGCCTTTTTGGTTAATTTGTCGCTACTGCTGAGCGGTCCTTGGGTTCGATTCCCAAGTCGGCCAAAGTGTTATTAGGTTTTTCCATGAGGAATTTCTCAGACGTCACTCGTGAAGCATCTTTTTAAATGCATCCCAAACGGAACCCTAAAATCTGAGTAATAAAACCTAACACCTAAGCTTCAGTTACCCCGCTGCGTTAATTTTCATACGTATATTTTATTTTCTTTGAAACCGGTATTGGTACCGGTACTTACCTACGTGCATGTCTCCACATAGCTCCGCTAATATAGGATATTAATTACGAATTACGTTCCATAAGATAATTTTAAAAGCCTACGTAATTGTGGTGTTGATTAGAGGTAAATTAAAAACAGGTAGGCTATGAATAAATTACTTATTAAGCTCTGGTAAATATTTACAATTCTTATTTTCTTTAGTAAACGAAAATTAGAATACCAAAGTAGTACTTTAGTTATTTTTTCCCATAGTTAGTTGCTAGTTTATTATAATTTTATTTAAACAGAAGTCTCTTAATATTCTCTATTTCTTGTTCCTGTCAGCGAGTTTATTCTTATTTACATCTTGATAACGAGACAGACTTAATTGAAAAACACATGCGCATAATCAGCCTCAAAAAAAAATCACTTGATCCATAAATTATGTCGAGTTATGCGAAAATCTATGGATCAACTGATTTTTTCTTCACGGTTTCAGGATTGGTCCCGTAGTAAAAGTTGTTCATAATGATGAGTACAATGACCTCTTTTAAGGATTAAAACGATCAAAATTTAACGGTGTATAGTACCCAGATTTTGCAAGTTATAACAGGGGGCGAGCCTATTGCCATCAACCAGGCACAAATCCGGGCTCTCCGGGTCGCTACTGAGAAATTCCAGATGGAGAAACACAATAACACGCACACAGTTACTGTTAACACAGTGACGTAGCGTTCGATATAATAATGCACTGAGAGTACTGCTGAGGCTGCCGTGGCGTTGTAGTGCGTCAGGAATGTTTGCGGATAATAATATTAATGGTTTTGCCGCCATTATTAGGAGTAGATGCGCAATCGCATCCCTGATGACGCGTGCTAGCGACGCGACGGCACCAACAGTATTCTCAGTGTGTTCGTAGATCGGTGGGATTCTCCGATGTTGCGCAGGTGGATGCAGCTCCACGCTAAGTTGTAGTTGTATGTAAATCTGTGTCTGTAACCTACTAACACTAGACGTTAAGTAAAATTGTTACTAACCCTATGGACTCCTGTCTGAAAAAAAGTGATCTCTTCTATTACGCTTAATTTAAACTTCTAACAAAATCACTAATACATTTTTTTTAAGATTTGTAAAAAGTTGAGCCCTACCTTACTTCGTAGTGCAATGTGAATACAATTAGTGAGTTACAAACATATTATTACTGTTTTATTGATGTTCGAAGTCACGGCAATAAAATGGAGGCGTGCATAAGTGCATAAACATGGGAATACATAAACAATGCTTCGTATTAACTCGCCGTAGGAACTAAACCGTTCCGAACAATTGAATACAGACCGCGGCTAGGGGGAGAGGCCACAGCGCACGAGGGAGCGGATGTCACTGACGAGTACTGTAACTGACGACGCTGTTTCCATGCCGATGATGACCTCATTGAGATACCTCGCGATCGCTGTTTGGCTCGCTATCTCATTATCACCTCCATGTAAAACAATTTTTTTTTATTTTATTTTATTAAGGCTAACCAACAATTGTTTACATCAGTACATTAGCAGCTTATTATTTTTAATAGGATGCAATTGCGGATGCAACAATTAAGAATAGGTTAACACCGCTAGCACAACAAACAGCGGTAAAACGCACATGCTATAGGCATCAAGGTAAACCCCAAGCAGTATCGCAGTGAGGTATCCTTCGGTATGTGCATCAGTGAGCTAAACCACGATCGCGAGGTATCGCAGTGAGGTATCATTCGGCATGTAATTACCCTACTGACTGAACATAAAGTGAACAGTCACACATAACGGCTGGCCAAGTACCGAGTGTTTTTTTGACACCTTAATGTCAATACTAGTGAAAAGACAGATTGTCATGACATCCGGTATAATATAATAGAACTGAGGGAGAAATTCTCGCAATTTAAAGAATGTTCACAGTCTGATCTTAGTCTCAATCTGTCAAAAAATACTTCTAATTTCCCTACATTTTGACAAGTTTTTGACATTTGTCTGTCGCCGAGATGAGAGTGCGACTAGATTTTGAACGTTTTAAATTACGAGAATTGGCCTTCTGGTCTTTGAGAAAACCCCGTAGCTTTACTCAAGTTACCACAATATAAAAATGATTAATTTGTCACACAGAAATGTAACTCCGATTTCCTTACCTGGTGACTAAAAATTTCGGTACCGTAAAAATTGGACTAGAATAATTCCCCGCTCCTCGTACCACTCTGCTCGCATCCAAATCTCCACTTGTTAACCGAAATGCTTGTATACCCAGCTATAAAACCAGAAATGTGGTCGCCACACAGTCAGCGGTCACCACAACAGCCGTAACATTATAATGATTGCGACCATTTATTTTACAACTATCTTTAAATGGGCAATTTATGAGCCTGATTATGGGAAAGAAAAAATACAGAAAATGTAAAAAAATACTAAAAAACCAAACACACACGTAATCAAATTACCATAATAATGAACATTGTGGACAAATATGCATTTAAATAAACTGTAAACATATTTTTTATGTATCGTAAATATTTACATGCGGCGGTGGTTACGTCACTTTAATTAGTTATAATGGATATTCGATCGACATTCCAATATCCGAATTAATTAGGCTTGAACAGTAAATAGATGTAGTAGAGGAGAAAGTGTTTGACGGATGTTACATAGGTACTAGTTATTATTAGTATAGACCAACTCGCACTGGCCCACACGGTAGATAACATCCCACTTCGACTCGAAGAGAGGTGTGGCCTGTGTCCCAACAGTGGGAACTTGTAGGCTGATTATGCTATAAGTCAGATAGGCAGTCGCTTCATGTAAAATACTGGTATTCAGCTGCATCCGGTTAGACTGGAAGCCGACCCCAACATAGTTGGGAAAAGGCTAGGCAGATGATGATGATTAAGTATAGATTATCGCGACCAATTTGCTCTCAATTGACTTGATGGATCGTCCCGTATGATCATTTTGCTAAAAGTTAAAAACTTGAATATATGTATTTAAGAGAGCTATGTCCAACAAACAAACAAACGAGATGTTTGTTTTACAGTGGTGCACATCAGTCATTGTGCTTGTGTAGAAGTTTGAGACATCCATCGTTAGGTTCCAAGAAGCAAAGACAACTACTTTTTTTTTTGTAAACAGGAATCAAGGGTTCAAGCTGAAAACCAGCGCTTAGCAACCCGCTAAGCATAATGTTGACGCTTAAGCCTTTTGCTTCTGGTATCATAGTTTTGGGTATGTACTTTACTATTTAGTTTTATTTACCTATTTTATAAATGTAATTTTTAATCTTTTAAAGCATGTAAATTTCGTATTAGCACTTTATTGTTGTTTTTTATTTTAATATATTTATAATTTAATTATGTATTCAGAGCATGTGTACTCGATAATGTGTAAGCTGTGGTTACCTGTAATTGAGTATGCATTATAAGATAATGTATAATAATACAAGTTATAAATTGGTTAAAGATAATTGTAATGTATCTCGTTGGTAATCCTTAAATAAATAAATAAATTAACTACTAAGTATTAGCTGTAATACTGGAGACGATAAACGTTATTCTATTCTATACCACAAATAATACATACATCGTTCTCACGTATAATTATAGTATAATTATATATATAGTATAATTTCATCATGAATGATGTAACCTATATTGTTTGGTAACAATTTTATGATTTAAAAGAGTGTCCATGGAGTTTCTTGTCCGTTCCTCTCCATTGGTGCCTTCTACGCTTTAGAATGGGCCACTAGCTTCATCTTTCTGGCTGACCGACCCCTTCACAATTCAAAAGTACCCGTAATTGTTTTTTTTTTAATAAATGCTTCGAATTTGAGTTTGAATAAGGGAGCTGACATGCAGAAAGTCGTCACAATTTTCTTTCAATAGAAAATCCAACTTATTTGCTCAAGCTGAGAATCTAATTTTCTTTAAGCATCCCTAGCAGTTATTATATTTTATTAAATCCAATCAACTATAGTCCTAAACGTGTAACGATTAATGACCAGTATTCATGATATACGAAACTTAGTGTCACACAAACTTTACCCGTAATACAGTCAGCCCCTTAGCAAATAGCCCTCATCTTTCACCAACATCATTAGTTAAACACCACCAGTCTATCTAGACCTCCTCCTCCCCCTCCAACTCTACAATATTGTGGTAATAAAAGAGCAAAAAGTTTAAAGTGAAGAGATCTCAGAATACTGGCGAAAAATATAAAACGTCCAGTCTTACTGCTCGTGGTCTTCGAGTTGCAAACTAATGAGGGGCGTTTCTGCAGTTAATATTCAAAGGATTTTCTTACAATAACTAATCTATCTCTTTCTTTTTAAAACACATTTAAACTAGCTTCGCCCGCGTGGTATGTCGATAAAAAGTAGTCTAATACATAGGTATTGAACCCTAGGGAATGATATAGATCATTCCCTAGGGTTCAAAGTATCTCCATACTAAATTTAATCAAAACTGGTTCAGCTGTTAAGCCGTAAAAGCGTAACAAACAAACTCATTCTTATTTATAATATTAGTTAGGTACTACTGATTGTAGATGTCAGTGCACAAAGTTCTCTAATAAACAAAAATTCAAATTAATACAGGGCATTCATACATTATCATATATCCTTGTTCTGCATGCATAACACTCAATCTGCTTTCTGTATATCCTAAGTCTTCAAGATCATCGCAATCTGACTTGAGAGCTTTGCGGTTGACCTCCAAAAAGTTTGGTTTGTTCCAATAGCCATCAGTCATTCGCCATATATCACCAATTGGCACATCAATTTTCCAAGCTATGTCGGTGACTCATAAATACAAAACAAAACTCATAAATATAAAAATATTATTATACAAAGTGGACAGTCCCTTTATAAGGGCCCTTGGTACGGAGGCACGTACCAATGTGTCCGGGCCACTTAAGTTTTACTTGTTTAGTTTGTTAAACTTTACTAACATAGTTTTTAAGTCATCGTTACTAATACTATATGGATTGTGAGTAGTCCGAAATAAAGAATATAATATTATATTATTAAAAAAAAGCCCTTTATTATTTCTTAATTACAAAAAATAAAGACAGTTCTTAATTCTACTTAATAATATTAACTAACGAGCTTTTGTCGCGGCTTCGCCCGCGTGGAGGTCGGAAATTACCCCACAGTACCTAAAGATAGACCAAAGCAGATAAAAGTACCTAACCTTGGGTTTACAGTTTACGTCTAGATTATAAACTGTCAGTTTGCCCATTCAAATCCGTTCAGCCGATTTTCTATGAACAAACATACAAACATTAATACGTTTTATTAAGGACCGCTTGACGGGTTTAGGTGGGTTTAGGCTTCCTCAAGTAATTTCCAGTTCTTTCTGCTTTTTGCTTTTACAAGCCATGATTTTCCAACCAATTCCGCTATCTAGTCAGCTTGGAAGCTTACTGCTGGTCTGCCTCTTCTCATTCCGTTTCTCGAGCCTTACCAAGCGGTTGTTCTAAGGGTAATTACATGCCGAAGATGCTGAACCGCGACCACGAGGTATCGCAGAGAGGTGGCCTCGTGGTCGCGGTTTAGCTCGGTACCTCGGTGTTACCTGCATGTAAAATAACTGCTAATAGACACGCACGCACATGAAGGATAACTCACTGTGATACATCCCGGGCTGCTTAGGGGTTTACCCCTCGATGCCTGGCGTGTAATGTAATTATTCTTTCTTTTTTTTATGGGTGGGAAATCATCAGATGACTTCTCCCGCTCTGGGCGGAGCGGTAGCCCGCAAGCGCGCGCCTACAGTGGCCGGGAGTCGGCTGTTGACTCCCGACGTCCAGGGCGTCTCCTGTGGTGACTAGGGACGTGAGGGCGCAGAGATTGCCTCTCCCTCACGCGCTCCGCCTCCTCCTTTGCGAGCATTACTGCTTCGCAGCAGGAGGTGGCGGCTTCCCATGCACTCTCGCTCCGTACCATGGCCTGGACCCGGGCCGGACGCGAGAGATCGCCGCCGCCAATCGAATGTAATTACCCTTACGGTCCATCTTTCGTTGGTAACTCATACTCCTTTCCAAATAACGCATCAACTGAGTCAATAAAGCCGACATCTGCCATAAAGTTTCGTTCCAATAACGCGGATATAATCTCAATATTAGGAATGCATTAGACATTGCAGCGGCAAAACAAGCAAGTCCGAAGTCCGTCCGACGTGCCCGGGCTACCAACGCAACAAATACCAGTTTATTCATGAAATGCTTCAGTGGTGCCTGTAATACGCATTGTGTATTTCTTTGTGAAGCCGCTTGCTACTCGGAAAGTTGTAGGTACTGATTTTCTTCCCAGCCAAAAGTGGTGCCGTGGCGGAGAATATTTTATTGTGAGCGCTGTATTGTTCCATTTTTAGCTTTACGTTAAAAACATGTTCTACTGTTCTGGTGTTTCGTCTTCAGCCAGAAACCCTTCAGTGTTCATCATCATCTGCCTAGCCTTTTCCCAACTATATTGGGGTCGCCTCCCAGTCAAACTGGATGTAGCTGAGTACCAACGAATGACAGCCGGGACCAACGGCTTAACGTGCTGTGCTGTCCAAGGAACGGAGGGGGTCTTAGTATATAAATATGGTCACCCATTCACGGACCAACCGCGGCAAGCGTAGCTTAACCTGATCGATCGACCCGTGCGGCTGTTATTTCTTAGCCACGGGCCCCTCGAACCCCCCCCCCCCCCTTCAGTGATATAAAATGAAAAAAAAAATGTTACAAAAGTCAGTATTTTAGGTAAAATATCAAAAACGTTAAACAATACTTTTGTTTGCGTTTTGACATAAAAAGTTGACTGTAAACTGACTCTCTGATAGTTGAACATTTTTAATTTTTGATTATTTTTCTTCTCAATGTAGCGGGCTAACCACTTGTCTTAGTTAAATCCCAGGACTAAATACCATATTTCTACATATGCATCAGTGTTTATACTCAGGAGAGCAGATATTGCTGTAGTACGACCTAGGCACTGTTACGTCCATAGATATAGGTTTTACATTTCTATGGTTACGTCTAACGCAACTTTACCCTAATAACCACCCTAATAATTTTTGTTTTCACAAAATATATACAAATAATAGGATCGTTTATATTACCTCAGTATACTTTTAAAACGAATTCATATTCAACAAGCTACTAAAACATCGAAAAGGCACTTTCCGAATTTCCATAGGAACAAAGCGAAACATCTAACATAATACAAAATAGCGGCTCACGCTCCGACGAGCCAATACAAAGTAACAAACTTATGCGAAGCTTTTAACGTGAAGTGAAGACTAAAGCAATGCATCAAGAGTACGAGATAATACGCCGGCGAGTCGGCCATTGCTAGTATTTCGTATCATGAGATTGCAGGCGCCCAGTCCGCAGATGCTCTAATTCTAGTGACGTCATTCAAGTCGCGAATAATGGCCGCCTACAGGGGAGATTGTTATGCACTGCCAAATGAACAGTGGAATTGGATAAATTGTGGCTTCAGTCAAGTGTCATGTTAGGATTTTGTTGTTTGAGATGCTGGACGGTTAAAGGTGAAACGAAACTATTCTAGAATGTAGGTAATCCATTCTGCGGGGTTTCTACCTAATTGCGTAACACACTAACAGCAGCAATGGCTTTATTTTTGACACTTCAACAACATTCATTGCGTTATATAAGCTGTTGAGCAGACAAATTTTTCGAACATATCTTTTCTTTCTCTTTCTTTTTCTTTTTTTTTCAGTTGGAACCGTGCACCCAGCTTCTGACGTTTTATAAGTGCCCATGCTGGTATGAAATAAAATATTTTGATTTTTATTGCGTTATTTACATTGTCGAGCAGACAAATATTTCGAACATAATATGAAGCAATGGATAGGTAAGCAATATCCTTCAAAATTATTCAGTTTGTGTTTGATAGTGTGTTACGCAATTAGAGTGCTGGACAGTATGACACAACGACAAGCTCCATAAATAAAAACACACTAAAATCTGAAAGACACTATAAAATCATATTGCTAATCCATTGCTTCATATGTTCGAAATATTTGTCTGCTCGACAACGTAAATAACGCAATCAAAATCAAAATATTTTATTTCACATAAACCAACATGGGCACTTATAAAACGTTAGAAGCTAGGTGCATGGTTCCAATTGGTCGTTTCCTATGGAGACTAGCCGGCAAGAAATTCCACGGTTAATGAATGTTGTTGAACTGTCAAAATGAAAGCCATTCCTACGTCAGTGTGTTACGCAATTATTACCCCGCTGAATGGATTACCTACGCATTTGTAAAACAGGTTATTAATTTTAATGTCAAAATATAAAATTTCCTTATATAAAAAAAGAAATATTAATTACCTTGTTACCAACTGTCAAATATTAAATGTATTTGATGCTGTGCCAGCAAAAATAGGATTTTAATTAATATTCTTGTCGGACTCTAAAAACACATCGTTACATGCCGTTCATGTTGATTTAATTAATTATTTACGCCTTACGCCCCGATAATTACGCCACGTTGAAATATCAGCGCAAAATGGATTCTCATTTGATACTGCCACGCAAATCACATAACGCTGTGAAAAAGTATTGGAGAGGTAAGCACTTAGCTGATGAAACCCGGGTCTAGAAATATATTTTTGATTTTATTAAAATGTTCTTGTATGAACCGAACGGAAATAATCCTTTTTCATCCCGCAAAGGAGGTTTATTGGAGCAAGGTTCGGGTCCAATTTATTTGATGTCAAGCGATGAGTGAGTTTGAGTGATGCATTAAAAAAGTAACATAAGTAGGTACCTACCTCATGTATGAGCTGTTGCAAAGATAAGTAAGTAATATAAGAATTAGCCACTTTAGTAAACTAACTGAACTTCTTAAAGAAACAGTCGTGAATGGAATACCATTTAGTTTTTTTTTTTATTACTTGGCTAATACGACTTTCTAACCTAACCTAACCGTTCCTTCTATCAAAGAAGATTTTTATTATGATAAAAAAATTGACATTAATCTAAACAAAGGGTTACTTACCTACCTACTTAGTTTTTCGGGACATCGCCAAGGCCTAAGAATCAGCATTGCCAACGACGCCGTCGCGGCGACGCGCGACGTGGCAATACTGCCACCCTTTTAGGCACTTTTCCTATTGACAACGATGCGGGTGAATTTTTTGATGACTCTTGATTATTTCCTCTCCTTTTTTCTGTACTTATTATTATTATTGTAAGACTAGATTTTCAACTACGTTAATATTAACTTGGAAATTGAAATAAAAACTTCTAACCGTAAAAAAAAACCGCCCAAGTGCGAGTCGGACTCGCGCACAAAGGGTTCCGTAATTGTTATGATTTTATTTTTAATATTTTACATTTTTACTTGTTATTTCGTTATTTTTATACGAAGTTTTCCAAGTAAGCGCATTTTGCAAGTTAGGCCTTTATAACCCCTGAACTAACTAAGTTATCGTTATAGTTTTCCTTCAAAGTTCATCACATGGACTACCATCATGAATTTTTTCATATTTTTCAAATTTTTCTAAAAGACCTATCTAATGATAACCCACATTATGGGGTAGACGCGAGAAAAAAATCATCATATATCATCCCCACTTTACGTGTAGTGGAGGTACCTACCCTAAAGGGATTGTTAGATTCTACAATATTATGTGACGCTTCCGGGCCAATCCCGCGTATCGCTGCAATTCCGTGTGCCACTGACAAATAGAAAGAAAGAAAAATATTGATTGCGACTCGTACGCACGGCGACATATCAAGCTATACATTTCCAGTATAAGCTAACTTCTCATTGTACAAAAAACCTATACAATGCGAGGTCAGTTAAAACTGGAAATGTATAGCTTGATGTGTTGCCGTGTGTACAGGAAGATCACAAACTAGACTAAATAAAAAAAAATCTCAATTACTTATATACCTAAAGAAAAAAAGTAACAAAAAGAAAAATGAAACAAAGTCCTATACGAGGCCAAAAGACTCCTATCTCAGCATGATGCTGCGGCATTACATGAAACCTAAAGCATTTAGGTATGGCTCCCCTAATATTTCTCGAACTAAATACCGGCAGTAAATTGAATTGAGTGCCGCTCAGCGCTTGGCCCTCCGTCAAAATGGTCAAAGCGGCAAATCTATTGTTAAGAGCCGCCCTGCCAATTCTCTTATTGATTTCATGAAGGCCCGCTAATAGTACTTTCAGTGAATTTCTCCTCTGTGTTTGCTACACTGACTTTCATTATGATTATTGGGCGAAGTGCCTACTAAATTATGTAAAAATAAATCAGTGTAAAATGACTAACGATTTGTTGATTTTACTGTCTAAAATCTAGACAGAACCTCATCATCGTTCTCTTGTCTTATTTGTTTGGGGTCGGCGCTACACGTATTTTTCTTTCATTTTACCAACTAGCCGTAATTTCGGTAGTCACCAAAATCAGAATCAAAAGTCATTTATTCAAATTAGGCTGAGAAACGGCACTTTTCGAACGTCAAAATGACAAAAGACAGTCTCCCAAAAACGCCCGCCCTTCACCACTTCCTAGTGCTATCGCTGGGAAGAAGAAGTGGCGCAACAAACTCCCCAGCAGCACAGCTGTCTGTTCAGTTAGAATATAGTTGCATGTATACAATACTAGGAACCTTTATTCAGTAATTAATATTACAAGAAACTTAAATTATTTGCCATATGTCAGCTAGCCACGCCAATATACCAACAAATATAATAAAAACTATACGTACTCAAGCTAAAAAATAATTCACTAAAATAAAAATAAAAACTTACTACCTAAATAAAAGCCTCCAGGCATAAAGGGACCCTCTTTCCAGCCATATCATCTTTCACACAGTCCATCCATCGTTTCAATTTAGACCGTACTTACCTAAATGTACAAAATGATGTAAGTATCTGCTTTAATTCTAAAGTTCATAATCATACTAAACCACCAACCAGCAACCCTATGTGCGTAATACAGACACACTACAATCACAATCTGAATCATTTTGAAGGATATAGCTAATTCATTGCTTCATACGTTCGAAAAAATTGTCTGCTCAACAACGCAAATAACGCAATGAAAGTTGTTGAACTGTCAAAACGAAAGCCATCGGTACTGTTAGATGTTACGCAATAACCCTGCAGAGTTACAACCAAAATTCATAAATAGAACATGGATTTGCAACGCAAGTACTTATTCCATGGAAACGTGAAGGGTCGCAGTATTCCGTGGGAATTATTTTTCACCCATTTATGTAGCACACCCCTTCGCAAAGGGCGCGTGCCAGTCTTAACAATGACACGTTTATTATTTTTTGTATCATCGTTTTGTTTATGGATTGTGTTACTAGAATGCAAAAGATACTTAAGTACTGTTTTGTTGTGAGGGAATCGAATTTGGAACAGTATTTAAAAGAAGAAAGAAAAAGTATTTATTGCAACTCGTACATTTACTGTGTTTTATTTGAATTTGTGTTCGTTTTTATTTTAACTAGAGACAGGGTTAAGCATAATCAGTCTACAATGTTCCCACTGCTGGGACACAAGCCTCCTCTGTTCGAGAGGGAGTGGTCCGTAATCTACCACGTGGGCCCAGTGCGGGTTTGTAGAAGTCACATGTCTTCGATTTTTGGTTCTAAAACATGCCGGTTTCCTTACGAGGAAACCATTTGACTTCCTGACAGGGTAAAACGGGATAATAGGAATCAGGAAACCCCTTGCAGACAATATTGAACAGAATTGTTTATCTTACGAGTACATCTAACTTAGTCCTGCTTGTTATATAACCCCAGTTCTTCCGTTTAATAGCGTTTATTTCACTATCCTTCACTAGATACGTGACCAGGCCGCCCATTGTATGCTTTGCAGTGTAAAGTATAATTATGTGTATAAATAAATAAAGTATATCTATACTTTATAATAAATCAAAACCCCAAAAGTTTTATTTGACGGTCATCTAACACTAAATGAGACTGTTTAATTCAATTACTCAGCCAAATTCAATGTTAATAATCGTACTAATGAGTGCCTACCTGCCAACCTACAAATATTCACGCAAACGGGGATATAGTTGATAGTCGACGGGCGATAACACAAATCGACGTAACTGGTTTAAAACATTAATTTAATTCGGCAAAAGTGTCGCCTTCACTGCATCGCTCACATCGCGTAATCAGATTACGTTTTCATTAAATCAGTTGAGTTCATTCGCCGTACTTCCCCACCAACGGATATGAAAGTTCCTTTGCAAATATCATTTTCTGCCACATTTTTGAGCTTGCCATGTTTTTAATCTTATCTTTCCTTATTTGTTCCCACTGGGCGATGTCCTATTTCGTTGACCTAGTAGCTGGATATTTTTTCCAATTACTGCGTGTTTGTTTGTGGAAGAGATTGGTACCTACTTACCTATCGCTAGCTCTGTGTTTTTATAAGAAATCACTAAACCTTTACATTTCTCCTCATTCCAGTCCTTTTATTTTTATCTTTACATTCCTTCCCTGGTAAATCAACATGATCCAATTTGAATACCTATTAAAATTACATAAGATTCGGACATTATCGAAGTTAGGAAGGTAGATATGCAAAAAAAAAACTTATTTTGTTTCGTTTTTAGGGTCGAACCAAAGGAAAAATGAAACCTTTATAATATTAGATTATTCACTAAGGGGATAAAGCATTTTGAATCCCGAACGCAACGTGGTATTGTAGAGCTCCCGAGTGTAGCGTCGCGCTTGTCTGCGGGAGCCTTATATCAGAATTAATGATGTCGTTGATTAAAACACTAACACCTATGCTGTCGTCTATAAATTAACTGGTACGTAATTAAGATAACAGTTTTAAACTTGCTTATTTGAGAATCGATTCGTTATGGATAATTATGTAGTCGTAAGAGACGCGTTATTCCACTAGCTCACTAATTCCTAACCATAGATGTAATAGATGATTACATTGATAATTTCAATTTAAAACTCAAACTCAGTAGACTAAGTAAAGATTTGGAAGGCGATAAGACTGTTATAACGTAACGTAACGTTCTTGAAGGTGTTTAACTTTAGTACCTACGTTTAAGCTACAAACAAAAACAATTGCTATAAACAATACAATTAGTGGCTAACTTATTACCTGCTTATTATTATTCCACTGCCGGGCAACGGTCTCTTCTGATACAGAGAAGGCACCAGCATTGATCAGCATGCTTGCTCAAGATGGCTTGGCAATTTCAGACTTATATATATTAACTATAAGTCCAGATTTCAATGCAGGATGTAGGCCACAATAGGTAAGTAACTTTTCTTATCGTAGACTTGCAAATTGAAAAACGGAATGAAATAGTTGTGATGTTCTTACTGGAGCAGGCTTATATTATTGATTTTTCACTAATGTGTTGTGACCTGGCTCTCCGATTCTAGGACGCTAGATACGACTCCATGCAGTGAAGTAGATTGGGATGGGAAAGGGTACTTAGTTTAAAATTTATATAAAAACCCGTTACATTAGTTTATTTACTAACACTAGATATAAGGCATTTTTAACCGACTTCAAAAAAAGGAGGAGGTTCTCAATTCGGTTGTATTTTTTTTTTTTTTTTTTATTTTTTTTTTTTATGTTTGTTACCTCAGAACTCCGTTGTTTATGGATCGATTTGCAAAATTTTTTTTTAACTTTAAAGGATATGCTTCCAGATTGGTCCCATTTTTTTCAAAATCCAGTTCTGATGATGGGATCCATGAGGAATCGAGGGAACTCCTCAAATATTATAGGCAACTATATAGTAATTTTAATATTTTCATCGAGAAATCAAGCGTTTACAGTCAAAAAGTAACATTTGATGAAGTGGAACTGGTGAAGAAGATCAGATATGGCTAACGGAACTTGTCACTCGCATAGATATCACAATAAAGATAGTTAAGCAACTATGACAATACAAATAAACATACAATCCTGAATAGTTATATTGAAAAGGTTATCATTGAACTGATCTGATGATCATGATGGAGCCGGAAGACAGGTACCGGAACTCCGTAATTAATCAACGTATTCTAGCCGTGTTTGGGCTAATTAGAATTGTCATGAAATGCACTTTGGCTATAAGTAACTATCGAACTGATCTGATGATGGAGCTGGAAGGTGGAAGGTTGGCATGAGAACTTCAAAATAAAACAATGTATCCTAGCAGTATTTGGGCTTAGAACTGTCATGAGATGCACTCTGAATACAAGGTGCCATTGAAAATCTAATTTTGATGTTATCATCAAAACAACTTCTGAAATATTAAAGGCATTTTGCTTACAATGTTTAAAAAAAAATCGCTTCTATTATTTACTAAAATAAAATTGTATTCTTGGTAGTATGCACACGTTTCCACGCCACCTATGAGGTAGTGTGCTGGGCGCGTTTTTTTTAATGTGGTTTCCCCGGTAGGCCTATTCCATGGCACGTTATGTGTTGTCTTGATTATCAGATGGCAGATTCCGCAACCTTGTTATCTCTGTCATCGCTCGATCATCGTGTGGTCGATTCAATAATTTATTGGCGTCTAAATCTGATAACACTATGCCTTCCAAACTTCTGACACGACTTAGCGCGACATATACATATTTGTCCTTTTGCAAAGTTTTTTTTACCAAGGTCGATCACAGCTCTCTCGAGGGTGGTCCCTTGTAGTTTATGGACTGTTACCGCCCAGCTCAATATTAGAGGCAGCATGCGACGCATAAGAATCGACAGTATTTCATGCGTCATATTATCATCTCTCTACGGGATCAAATTAAAGATCAGAAAGTAGACAGTAATATGTACCTACTTGTATGATATTGGTACTTCTTCAAAATAATATTCTATGTAGAAAAGATATTAACTACGTTGCCATTATATTATAATAAAAAATACACTAAACGGCTAGAAATAAAAAAACTTTTTACAAAAAAAAAACCGCCTTCAAAAAAAGACAAACAAAAACGTTCCTGCACTAAAAAGTAAAAAATAAAAAATTGAATTCCTGTAAAGAAACTTAATTTAAAGGTAAACTTATTTGACATTAATATTTTGCAAATATTCAAAATTGTTTACTTCTTTTTGGAGTCGGTGCCAGCCAAGGCAAGGAAAAACGTATGGGCAACAATACCTCGAAAAACGACCTCTAACATTTACTATAAAACTACCAAGATACCTATTGCATACCTAGAATAATTAAAACACAAATACAGACTAGACTGTACTCTAAAACAAATTGACACAATTTTCACAATAATTTCTTTTAAATAATAATAATTATACATACGTATCTACTAAAAATCCCCTGCCACTTTTTAAGTACTTTGAAATTTTTGAAGCATTAAGTTTGTAAGCATCTGTTTTAAAATTTTATAATCGTGAATTGAAAAAATAAATGGCACAGGATACAACTGCTGGCACCGACTCCAAAAAGAAGTAAACAATTTTGAATATTTGCAAAATATTAATGTCAAATAAGTTTACCTTTAAATTAAGTTTCTTTACAGGAATTCAGTTTTTTATTTTTTACTTTTTAGTGCAGGAACGTTTTTGTTTGTCTTTTTTTGAAGGCGGTTTTTTTTTTGTAAAAAGTTTTTTATACTGATACAGACGCCAGCAGGTCAAGCTACCCAAAACTGTCAAATTTCCCCAATCAATCTTGAACCTTAATACGGCATCGATAAAGTTGAAAATCTATTTAAAAAAATTGACAGATTGATTTAGATGCACTCTGTTTATTGTACAGCTTGGGGTACACAACCGTTGACACAATACTTAGTATCTTATTAGTTTAATATAATAATTAACGAGAGTGAAAAAATACGTGACCGTACAAGTTAGTTGTTCGTTGTCAAGGGAAAAAAGAAGTGTGACAGCGTTGCCACTAAAAAAAATATTACAATATGATTGCCAATTCATGACATTTAAAGGACATTGCTCGGCTTCCATACATTATTTGCCTAAGAACCGTTGATGCCGTGAAATTATTTTTTGTGTTCTAAATAACGCATATTTTCGATTGAAACTTAATTTAAGTCACGGACACTTCAGCGAAATGTGAAAAATCTAAAATTCTTTCTGATTTTGAGGTTATAACGGGCCAACACAAATAAACACGGCACGGCACGGCACGGCTTACTCTAACTTATATAAAAGCTTGTAAAAAGGGAAGTTGTTGTGGTTTTACTTACCATACGAGGAGCTCATCTTCCAATACCATGGAACCAGAGGCTGACCCGCAGTTAACACAAAATACATTATCGTTTTCCAATTCCATGTTACAATAAAAGTCCGTTGAGTAAATGCCGAGTAGTCGTTCTTAGTAGGTCCGTACGAGGTGAACACAGCCAGAGGTCAATATTTCAAGAGGAAATCACAGTCCTTTGTTCACGCCAAGTTGTTAGATTAAATCAGAATACAAAAATAACACAAACGAAAACACAACCAACAATCCGTATGCGAACACAGGATGCGCGCGAGGGTAGATATCAACGTACGTAGTGTCAACTAAATGTCATCCGTCAATTCATCAACCTGTCAGTCATAGACTTTAGTCTATGGTGTCAATACTGCTCGATAAACATAAAATCGTAATCAATAATCTGTTTGTAAAAGTAATAACCTTATTTTATAGATGAAACGCTGAGGGTAATTATAATTAATTGCTTTGTATAATTACAATACACACTGTTAATGGATCAATTTCAGAAAGTGTTTATTTAAACTACTCTGTAGACATGGCTGTATGAGCTTAATACCTTTGCATAATCAAAACCCAAAGTGAAACAGAAAAAACATAGGAACATATATTGAATTACTATTTAAAATGTTTTTGAAATCAAAGAGTGTCCGTGTTATTCTAATAACTGTAAAGTAATTAAAAAAATAAAATATAAATTTTTGAAAAATTTAAATACGTGACGATTCTTAGGCCATTGCTATACATCTCCTTTACTACAAAAATTACTTTTATGTTGTTGCCAATACGGTCACCAATGCAAGTACTGTTTAAATATATTTTTCCTGGGATAAGGGCAGGAGAATGATGATGATGATTTAATTAAATACTGCTTCCATTTAAAAATGATGATTTTTTAAATGGTTTTTATTTGTAAAATGCAAAAAGCCAACGTCACAATTTATCGCTATAAACATAATTAAATACTGTTTCCATTTAAAAAATGATGATTTAAACAGTTTTTATTTGTAAAATGCAAAGAGCCAACGTCACGTGGTGTTCCCAGGCGGTCACCCATCCAAGTACTGACCACGCCCGATGTTGCTTAACTTCGGTGATCGGACGAGAACCGGTGTATTCAACGTAGTATGGACGTTGGCGAAAGCAAAGTCGAATTTTGCGTTTAATATAAACTTCGTGACGTCATTTTATAAAAATGTCGCTATATTTAATTTATCGTTATAAAATTAATTAAATACTGTTTCCATCTAAAAAACGATGATTTAAACTGTTTTTACTTGTAAAATGCAAAAAGCCAACGTCACGTGGTGTTCCCAGGCGGTCACCCATCCAAGTACTGACCACGCCCGATGTTGCTTAACTTCGGTGATCGGACGAGAACCGGTGTATTCAACGTAGTATGGACGTTGGCGAATGCTAAGTCAAATTTAGCGTTCAGTATAAACTTTGTGACATTTGACAAACTCGTTTGAGTATTTTGGAGCGTTTGAAAGACTGTTCGCTTGCGCGGTGTGGGGTTAGTGGTCAACCGAGGGATGATAATAGAAATATAAACAGGTAATAAAATTGCCTACGGATTACATACACACGTAAATGGATTAATAACATTATTTTAGTTGACACTTAACAGTAAAAGTATTGCCTATAAGTATGCAGCTATTTTACAAAAATATATAGTACAGACGCCAGCAGGTCAACCTACCCGAAACTGTCACATTTTCCCAATCAACCTTGAACCTTAATGCTTTAGCTATAAAGTTGAAAATCTATTAAAGAAATTTGACAGATTGTAGTAGCTTGATGTGCTGGCGTCTGTACAAAATTCAGCGGAGGGGAGCGGGGGTTTGATAGAACAACGAAACCTTAAAGGTTTGTTTTTGGTAAATGTATTAGGTACGTTTTGTAAAAAATCAAAACATAGAACAAAAGTTGTTTTAACTTATGTTGTTAGTAATCCAGTCCTGCAAGGTTGTTAGTGTTTTACCGATAACCCTGTATAGGTGTTTAAAGTGTTTATCAATTCTTTTAAACATAGGTTCGAAATAAAACTAAATAACAACCCATAAGAAAACTAAAACAAATCATCATAGAAATGAAGCAATAACATTTTTGTTTTTAAACCCAATGAATTCTAACCGTTTATTTGAACTTATTACAGTCTATTATTCAAATAATATGTATTTGAGTGATAAGCTAAAATTACGGTTTCCTAGAAGAGTGTTGGCCACATACCATCACATACATAATATAGCGTCCGCAATTTAACGGCGAATGATGTCACTGGAACGTTATTTATGAAAGTAATGTTTTCCTATATAGCGTTATTTGACACCGTAAAGTCAAACCCCGCTGCCATAATTTTCATGACAGCCATCGCTCTTCTAGGGAACTGTAACTTGGCGCTAGTTTATCCAGATGCCTTTGAGAACTCGTAAAAACCTCTTATGTTTTTATGGTTGCGCACCAAAATTAATTTTACGAACGAATACAACGGCTGCCTCTCAAATAAAAAATGTACCAAACATTAGACAATTTAGTTATACGAGTACAGATTACAGGGTCAAATTATATTAGTTAGCGTAACTCCGCAGATGTGATATGAAACGCAGGTCGGATATGAAACGCAAAAAAAATGATTTTTTGGGGTCAGCGACCGTAGATTGTGTAATTTCTTTAGACTTCTCAGACGTAATGCTATCAATTCTAAACACGATAAAAAAAAACTCAAACTTAAAGTAAGTACTTAACTATGTTACCAGCGGTCGTTGATCCCCCAAAATATATTTGTTGTTTGTTTTGCTTACTAATTTAATTTGATCCTGTATATTTAAACATGCCAGAAATAATTAATATAAACATGCTTAGAGAACATTCAACCGCTAGGTTCGGGAATGCCCGGGTGGAGCGAAAACTATGCGCTATCAATAATAATTGGTCGGTCGGGATGCGATGCGAGCGATTTCGATCACAATTAGGTAACTAATAGCCTGCCTTGTTGACCCGACGACAGCTCGACTGCACAGATTAAGTAGGTGACATTTTTTATTTTTACCGAAGCTTACGATTGCAAGGTTCGCAAAAAAAAAATCGAAACGTTAAGTAGCATGATAAACAAATGCCCTTTATATGCACTTTGTAACTTTTTGTTTTTTTTTTCTTTCTGCGGTAACTTTAATTAAAGTACGATCGACGTAAAACTATTAGTCAGTCATTGCAAATACTTATGTAACTCTTATCTCGGTAGGGTAAGGTATTTAATAAATTAGAATTATTGCCAAGAGTTTAATATAACTCTCGTTAATCATTCTAATTCATTCTTATTATTTTGCCAAGAGTTTGATAAAAACTCTCAGTAATCATACTAATTCATACCTTACTACAAAGAGACAAGATTTACATTGCAATAATGCAATACCTTACCGAGATAAGAGTTACATTGCAATGCCTTACTAATAGTTTTACGTCATTCACATTTGATCATGAATGCGCCGCTTAAGACGCGGCCACACAATATGTAACGCATCGCCACCTTTATTTGTTCGAGGGGAGCCGGCCAGACCTGACAAAACACATGTCTTAATTACAGCCCGAGGGCCCAGACGCGATGCCTATGGGAACGGAAAGATTTTGTTTAGTATTATTATTAAAATACAATATAAACAGATTTTTTACATGTTATAATATGTTTGAATATTTTACGAGATAGAGAGAAAGAACATTTTCTTAAAAAGACCTTCTGAAAGACAAAACAATTCTCGCAAAACGATTCCTGCTTTTGTACAAAGTGCATGCTTTACCAAAAACTAGAAAACACTCACTGGAAACATGTCCAGACATGTCCTTTCATTCCAATAATAAACCAGTATTAATAAATAAAAAAAAAACATACTTATAAGGAGGCTTTACTTACCGTGCTTGTTGCACCTGTTTGATATACCTAAAAAATAAAAAAAAGGATATGACCGGGCTTGGTTCGAGGCATTCGATTGCACGGTCCTCTTAATTGGCCAGGTAAACCGATTATGAGGTTGTGTTGGTGTTATAAATCTACGTGAAGGAATTGATAAATTCAATTCATCATAATCATCTTCCTGCCCCTGTGCCATGTTACTTGTGGTCGGAGCAACACGTTTCCTTCTCCCATCCTCCCCGATCAACCGTCACGCAGTCACGCTATCATTCACTCCCTCCCTTCTCTTTCATATCATTCCTCAAACAATCCATCCATCTTTTCTTTGACCTCCATCAATTAACATAAAGATCATTAAATTATGATTTTGTACAGACGCCAGCAGGTCAAGCTACCCGAAACTGTCAAATTTTCCCAATTAACCTTGAACCTTAATACTTTGGCGATAAAGTTGAAAATCTATTAAAGAAATCTGACAGATTGTAGTAGCTCGATGTGCTGGCGTCTGTACATAATTAAGATAGCGGTTTTTCATTTGAAAACTGATTCGCTGTGGACACAGTGGGGATCCCAAGTGAGCGAGCGGAGCGAGCGAACGAGCCCCCGTCATCCCCTTCGTGTTAGGTTCCTTTAAACCCTGCACACAGAAATAGGGGCCCCGCGAAGCGGGGCTCCGTCGACTACGCCTTAATTATTGTTATGCTTAATAAAGTTATGCTTTAGAATGTTATGCTTAATAAAGTTATGCTTTAGAATGTTATGCTTAAAAAATGTATGCTTTAGAATGTTATGCTTAGTCATTATTATGATTAGAGAAATTATGGGTAAAAAAATTATGCGTAAGCTGTTATGCGTAAATAATTTATGCGAAAATATAATTAGGACAAACAAAAGTAAGTATGCCAAGTTATATTAGGTCTTAAATTTGTATGCAAATGGATAGGGAACCGACACAGTGACGCAATTATTTCAATAGCTCACTAATTTCCAGCCATCGATATAATTATTGTAAGATAGGATATTTAAAATTCAAGCAAGAACCACAGATAAGAGAATATAATGGTAACAAAAACTTTAAAAATAGCCTAGCGCTATGTAAATATTGAAATAATAATGTGTTAACACAAAGCTTCAAACGGATGACAATGCTATAGGCTCACAATCTTTATCGCTTTAAAATTATTTGATTATGGCAATGAAGGCCACAATATCTTTACGTAAGTATTTTTTAAGGAGTTCATTGTTGTACCGTAATGTGACGAATAAATACCTACTGGGCCCAAACAATATAATATATTTAGGTATGATCCATACGAATAGAAGAAGAAGAATAAATACGAAAGGCATAAAATATTACAAAAATAAACTTGTGTTTCAGTAGTTCATTGGTTATTTGTACCTACTGCATCTTCACATCTAGAGAAGCGACAAACAACGGAATGCATCCCACAGCAGTGCGATTCCGTAACCTTCTCACCGTGAAAACTCAGGTGAACTATTGACACTATTGACAGCTCACTCTAAGCTCACTTCACCTAACTTTTCACGGTGAGATTTTTACAGAATCGATCGGCTGTTCTTGGAAAAACCTTCCTTATCGCACGTTATACTCTGCACACTTGGCGAATGAGACCTAGAGCGAAAACGTATAACATTTTGACCATCACCACACTTTTGTTTATGGAGACCGCGAATCGGTAAACGTAAGGTGAGCGCCCTCAGGCTAGGCGGAGCGATGATCTTCGCAGGATGGCTTGTAGCAGCTGGATGAGAGTTACCGAAAATCGGTTTGAATGACGTGCAATAGGAGCTGAGGTCTATGTCCAGCAGTGGACCGCTATAAGCTGATGATGATGATGACACTTTTGTTGCGTAAGTATCAAAAGTGTCGTGACATGATTGTTGTTACTGCTGTTGTCTAGCTCTCATTCGCCAAGTGTGCAAAAGCGAAAGGAAGTTGGTTCCAACCGTGTACAGATGTCTCACGACACCTCTCGACGGTATTTATTTTACAAAGTCTCGTCTATCCCCTATCGTTTCAGATGTTAACAATCTTTTTGATTTAAAAGAATCCCCAAGACCATTTCTAATTTGAATTCCTTCTGGATTATCTATTTAATGTAAATTCATGGGACGAGTACGGAGTTCCCACAAGAAGAACTACATGGAAGACTCCGAGAAGAAACTACCAAATGGGAGACTACAACATAGACTGCAAACACACAGCCTACGACTACCACATCGACTTAAATAATAATAATAATATCCCTGGACATTTGAGACAGCGCCATCTAGTCCCAAGCTAAGCAACCTAATGCTTGTGTTATGGTAACAAGATGGCTGATAAACTACTTATATACATTTTTTTTAAATCCATCACTTTAACTTCTACCACAGAGTCGACATTGTTACAAAGAAAAAATGAATGCCGTGTTCGAGGCGAAGAAGTTTGACGCCGCCCAGGAACCAGGACGATTATCAAACGTTCCCAGTCTTAATTAACAATTTAGATCGTATGTAAATAAAGAAGCAAGAATGAAAATAAAATAAAATTAAACAATAGGCGACTTACATCTATTATTACAGGGTAACCTATTGCAATAGTGTACTTACAGTACAGTACTTACAGTAGTGTACGTACATCAATATGAATCACAAAAATAAAGAGAGCTGAGAGAGAGCACACGAAGGAAAGCTATTAAAAATATAATGGTGCCTAAATTTACCATAGCAAAGCATTGTTCACGTTACCAAGCAGTAGAGTTATATAACAAGTTACCTACTGATATAAAAACATTGGTCTATAACAACCACTTATTTAAGGCAAAGCTGAAAGCCTTCCTATTAGAAAAATGTTTATATTCTGTATCCGATTTGATGTTGAATGATTCCAGATAATTTGTGTATGAATTATTTTATATGGTATTGACATTTAATTTATTGACATTTTGTTTAATTGGCATTTATTTTGATTGACAAATGATTTACTTGACATTTAATTTATCTTCTTTTAATTGACATTTGGTCTCTCTATAATTGACTTTTATTTAATTTTGATTGACATTTAATTTACATTTTTTTTTTGTTAAAATAACGCAGTATGGAATAGACATGGTTGTTTTTGAGCTTATGTGAAGTATTGATGAATTATAAATTACTACAAGTCGAAAGTAACATAATTTAAAATTTTATTGAATTTTATGAATTGACTTATGACATAAATGTTTATATTTTTTTGTTATTTTTCTGATTTTAATGTAATTTGGATAATTGTAATGATTTAAATATAGATTTCATGCATGATGTTTCTTAGGTACCTATATATTTAGTTATAGAAATTCAGACACGATGTAAAAATTGTTAATGAATAAATGAATTGAATTGAATTGACTTATTGAACTCGTATCCTAAGGATCTACTTATCTTATTATACTACTAGCTTCTGCCCGCGGCTTCGCCCGCGTGGATGTCGGAAATTATCCCACGGGAACATGCTAACAGGATAAAATGTATGTGCACCAGGATGCCATCTATCTCGCGGGCCCTTTGTGGCTAATTACAATAGAAAACCAATTGTGTCTCATTAATGGTGATTAAGAGGGTACCTATATGATATCTTTACCTAAGTACCTACCTAATTAAAAAAATAAATAAACTCAATAACAGAAAATAAAATACCTACCTACCTAAATAAACCTATTTATGACGATAACTAATCTAAACTCAATCATCATCTGCCTAGCCTTTTCCCAACTATGTTCAGGGCCGGCTTCCAGTCTAACCGGATGCAGCTGAATACCAGTATTTTACATGGAGCGACTGCCTATCTGACCTCCACAACCCAGTTATTGGGTAATACGATACCCTTGGTACGACTGGTTGTCAGACTTTCGGGCTTCTGACTACCCGTAACGACTGTCAAAGATCCACGAATGATAGCCGGGACCAACGGCTTAACGTGCTTTCCGAGGCACGGAGGTGTCTCGGTATGTAAAGATGGTCACCCATCCACAGACCGACCGCGGCAAGCGTAGCTTAACCTGACCGATCGACCTGTGCGGCTGTTATTATTTAGCCACGGGCCCCTCAATCTAAACTCAATAAATAAGCAAAATCTCTAAAAACTAATATCTATACGAATGACTATCCTACCTAACAGTATTATAAAATAACCTACGGTCACTACGTACACTATCAAATATACTACCTATACTTTAAAATTAAAATCTATACCTACGACTTATATAAAAATAAACCTAAATAACTCTAAAAAGTAAAAGGAATAAAAATGAACTCCACTGCGTGTGACCTAACCTACGACAAACTTATTATTTGCGGTTGGTACAGTAATCGGATCTAGGGATCGAACCGCAAAATGAAGTTTGTTTTTTATTGTATATACTTTTCCGGGATAAAAAGTACCCAGTGTGGTGCCCAGGATATTAAAGAATAATTATACCAAGTTTCATCGTAATCGAACCGGTAGTTTTTGCGTGATGCCTGAACAAACAGACAGACAGACAGACAGACAGACAAAAATTTTTTTAATCACATTTTTGGGTTCGGTGTCGGTCTAGTAACACCCCCTGCCATTTATTTTTTTGATATTTTCAATGTACAGAATTTTCAATTCTACAGATTTATTATAAGTATAGATTACTTCACCTGTGGCTTCGCCCGCGTGGATGTCGGACAATATCCCATGGGAACATACTACCGGGATTAAAAGTACCCTATGTGTTAATCCAGGTTATAAACTATCTGTGTGCCTTATTTCATCCAAATCCATTCAGCCGTTTTTGCGCCAATCCGGAACATACATCCAGACAAACGGATAAAAAAAATTCAAGTTCTTCTTTAACCACATCATGCACGCGTATGAGGTACTTACCACTAAGTAATATTATAAAAAATAAAGTTTTCATTGACTGGCTGTGTTTTTTTTTTAAATTATAAGGCACCAACCCCAACTAGATCAAAACGTGCTCCAGGTAAAATAGGTTTTCAACAATATTGCAACGATCGAATACTTTGACGTATTTTAATATTTTCACTTATCATACCCACCTAGATATATAGGTTAGGTATTATTACTTTATTATTTAATGACATTGTATTTGTATTTATTTTTATATTGTAATTATTTTTATGTATGTCGTTCTCGTGTTTCGGTGATTTGATTTTAATATGGGAGAACCTGAAATAAATTGTTTTTTTTTTTTTTAAAAGCCTGTGATATGCCACTTCAGGGCAAAGGCCTCCCTTTCCTTCCACTTCTCTCTAGTCAAAGCTGCTAATGACCAGTTCTTGTTGAAGGAGTCCAGCTCATCCCGTAATCCGTATGGGCCACGGATATCACGGGATATGCCTTGGGGGCGTGGCACGTGACGCCTCAATATTATAAAATTGTTCTTATGTTCGAACGGCGGCTGTACGCTTCATTCAGTCGCTTTGCAACTGGGTACAGTGTACTATTGATGCGTAAAAAATCAAAATGCCGAGTTGTGCAGTAATTATATGTAAAAATAGATCAAATACCATCAACCTGAAAACAAATGGTGTGTCCTACCACCGGTAAGTAACCAATTAAGTCACTGTTTTATATTTTAAATCAATTTTTAAATGTTTTATTAACTTTCGTCCGGAGCGACACGAACTAGCCCGAACTAGCCCGAATCTTCCCGAACGCAACGAACGTTTTGAATTTAGAGAGGTGCAATCGAGTGCGTGCGACTGATTTTATCGATATGCGTATTATTGCAGCTGAATATTTTTTTACAGAACTCAATGGATATTCTCGTATTACATGTATAAAGAGTTAAATTAGTTATTAATTTAATGTTGTTTGAACCAAATTAAGACATTGTTATTTCAATACTTACAGTTACTCGTGAAATGTAAAAACTCAAATTAATATTACATCGTTGAAAAAAAAAATATATAAAAATAAATATTTTTGAAAATAAAAAAAATATTTTGCGCAATATTCTTGTATTGATCACTAAATCGCAAGCACTCAATTCATGTCAATCATAAAGCCGAGCAGCCGCCAAAGTTCGAAATTTGAATTAGAAAATTCGCGGTCCGTCGCTATTTTGTCAAATCTTTGTCTCATTGTCTATAATACTGAGGGTTTAACATTTTATTTCTTTACAAATGTGTTAAATAAGCGTTCAATTTAACCGGTAATACAATATTAAAAAACTATTCCTATTTTATTTTAATAAAAATAAACTATATTTTCGTATAGGTATTTATATTAAAAAAAAAAGAAATTATTTAAAGAAAATTAAACGAAGTTATTATAATACAAGAATGTGCTATAATTAAATATCGACAAAAATTATCGACCATCGCTTTCGACTCCCTAATTACATGCGTGTGCATTGAATAGCAAATGTTTACAAGTGAATGCCCCGCCCATTCTATGCATGTGTGCTGTTAGAAATTGACTTAGTGTAGCTGCTTTCTTCTTAGTATGCGTGTTCAAATTTTAAGTGTGTGTCGTAAGTGCACTATTTGTTAATGTTGTAAGTATTTGGGTGGGAGATTAGCGGCGGCACTAGGACTCCTTACTATTCCGCAATGAAGGCATATCTCCGGATATCTATGGTATGGGCGATATCGCTTGCAATTATGAGGGACCCATTTTTTTTTTTTTTTGAGGATGGGAAATCATCAAATGACTCCTCCAGCTCTGGGTGGAGCAGGAGGGAGTGTCAGACTCTTACTGACTAAAACCCACCCGTGTTCCTTCCTTAGCCCTTTATGTTCCAGGGCAGCGGTAACCCTTTCGGACAATCCCGCTACCCTGGCAGGCTATTGGGCCCCGTCACTCATGCTGACATCTCTTTGAGGCGCGTGTGGAACACATACACGCCGTCCGGCACGGGCCTAGTCCTGATCGGACGGTGAGTTACCCATTACTCACCGCCCGCAGGCCCGCGCCTACGGTGGCCGGGAGTCGTCACGCGGCTCCCGACGCCCGGAGCGTCTCCCGCGGCGGCTGAGGCGTGAGGTGCGCAAGGTGCGTTCTCTCGCCCACCCCGCCACCTCCTTCGCTAGCATGACTGCTTCGCAGAAGGAGGTGACTGCCTCCCACTCCCTCTCGCCCCGGACCATGGCTTGAACCAGGGCCGGACGCGAGAGGTCGCCGCCGCTGCCGATCGCCTCTACGAGAACACGGCGGTGCTCTGCCCAAGCAGGGCAGACCTCCACCGTATGCTCCACCGTGATGAGGGACCCATTGGGTCGTAAGTTTGGCCCAATGGACGTCTGACATGCGGCAGATATGTAGGTACACTTATGAAATACACTCGCGAGCAATGAAAAAGTTCCAGTGACATAGCACCAAATTACTCCTAAACGGGAAAGACTAGCTTAATGACGCCGTCTGCAATATTGAAGTAGGTACATTTAACAGCGCATCAGAATATTACCAACTAAAAACGTAAATATTGTGTTCAAATTTTAAATTATATGTCTTAGGAGAGGTGTTTGTGGGTGGAACTTTTTCATTGCTCGGCAGTGTATACTGTAGAAACCTACCTACCTTTTCTCCGATACACCTATACCAGCAGTGCCATTCTGTAAAACTCTCACCGTGAATACTTAGATGAAGGGAGCTTGAAGTGAGCCGTCAATCCCTTATAGGATCAGGTAAAATGATAGGCTAGGGATTGACACTAGTTATTGACAGCTCACTTCACCTTTGTTTTCACGGTCGATTCCCTTCGCCTGTCTAATTCAAAGTTAGCCCCGAAGCCCAACTACCACAACTGCATTTACTAACATCATAAAACAAGTTGTTCCTAGTATTCGAACGTAACTTGGCTAGTTTATAACAAAAACTTCTCTACAGGTCGAAGTTTGTGTTTCTCTACAGTTGCAACGATTTCTTGTGCTTTGTAGTAAAAATTGTATATTCGTTTGGTGTTTTATGAAGGAATAACTTGCTGCTTGTTCGATTATATTGAGCTCATGAGGGAGTAACATGCCGCACGTCGGATTATAATGATATTATTTAGGTACTAGATGTGCCCTGGGGTTTCACCCGCATAAGTTTCGATACCGTGGGAATATCGGGATAAAAGTATCCTATGCGTTAATCCTGGTTATAAACCATCTGTGTGCCAAATTTCATCCAAATCCATTCAGTAGTTTTTGCGTGAAAGAGTAACAAACATCCATCCATCCAGCCATACAAAATTTCAAGTTTATAATATTATATAGTAGGAATTAGGATACGTGACTTGGTAGATTATTAAAAAAATATAGCATTTCGGTGCTCACTATAACATAGTAGCAGCAGCATTAGCGTCACACAGTGCCTGAAGACAGGTGTCGTCACTGAAGCAGGCCTAGGAAACGCTGGCGTGATGATTTGGACTCTAACCTAACCGATTGGAATGAGAAGGCACAGCTCAAAGAAAGGTAAAAAAATATGGGGGAAGCCTTTGCCCAGCAGTGGGACACTATATTCAATTTTTATTGACGTTGTTTCAAGTTAAACAAATATCAACTTTATTTTAATGGTGTCTAAGTTGATTTCAGAGTGACTAGCACTATTGACAAATAAAAATGTTTGAAGTCGTAGCGTAAACTGAACTTTATTGTGTAGGAATTAAAGTAATTTTTCCATAAACTCATATTTGCTTACATTTTTGACGAATATGTCTCGATTGAATCGAGACATATTCGTCAAAAATGTAAACACGTGTATTATATGCGAGTGAAGCTACTTAAAGACTCGAGTCGATTCTTTAAGTACCTAGCTTCACTCGCATATAATACGTAGAACACACTGGCACTGTATTCCAATCACAAGAAGAATAACACGTGATATGGAAAGTGGTTCTCGAGTAATAAGCGCACGAACGGACAGACAGACACATGGCAAAGATGATGAACATGAAACATGATATCTACTCAAACGCTACATTAGCAATCACGATGGTTAAACCCTGAGAGGTTTTCGTTGTGTGGCTAAATATTTATTGTAAAATAAGCTGAAAGTGTTTTGCGATTAAATAAATTAAAAAATAAACTACGCTGAATTATTATTCTACTACCACTATAAAGCTACCGTTTCCTAGAAGAGCGGTGACCGCTACATAACGGCCGCAGAATCGGCTGTCATGAAAATCATAGCAACGGGGTTTGACGGCGTCAAAAACGCTCCCTAGGAAAACACACCAACTTACTTTCATGAATAACCTTACTTTAATAAAATGACGTCTTTCGCCAATAATTTGCGGACAGTATGTGGCATCCCCTTTCTTCTAGGAAACGGTAAGTTACCCCTTATTAATAATATTCTGAAATCTGAAAAGAAAATCGGTAACACTACATCCGCTTTTAGTTGCCATCTTGGATTTCATGTGACGTGATATAGCCTATAACCCGCGGAACAACATGACGCTTCCAACAACACCTTGTTTGTCAAAATACGACGAGAAGTTTAGGAGTTATGAGGTAACAGATGAACATACATACTACATAGCCTCTTAAAATCATAACCTTCCTTTGGCTTTGTCTTTGTCTGTTGTTTTTGGCTTTTTTTGTCCTTTAGCATTCTCGGGTAAAACAAAATAGCGTTCACGTATTTTGTACACGGCTTAAAGATAAGCTAGACACCTGAATATGCCTTTTTTTACCGTTACTAATTAACTATACATTACTGGATAACTGTAATGTATGTTTATATAATTAGTAATTACTTTCAAATTAGCTTCAGATGGAAATCGCAGTCGTATCTTCGTTAAATGGCATACACGTGCGATAAATGTGGCTGGGAACATGAAGATTAAACCACGTAAGTGAAATTAATTAAAATATTTATGCGATTTAAAGTTTTTGATTTTGAGTCACTTTTAAATAAACCCAAAACAACAGAAAATTCTCTCTCCCTTTTCAATGAGGGACCATTGGAAATAGAAATAGTTTCGAGAGGAAGCGAGAGAAAAGATTTAAATAAAATAGAGTTACATATATCATTAGATTTGTCTGGACACCGCGACTGACACTGGCTATATGGATTTAAAAATAAAACAATATTCAAACCAATATTATGGTCCACATGCATCACAAATCACAATTTAACGCTAAACGTATTTAAAATGTAATTCTGTCTTTGTCATCAAACGATTGAGAGTAAAGGCACGATGCTTCGAGGACACGGTGGAGCATACGGTGGAGGTCTGCCCGGCTTGGGCGGGGCACCGCCGTGTCCTCGTGGCGGCGATCGGCGGCAGCGATCTCTCACGTCCGGCCCTGGTCCAGGCCATGGTACGGAGCGAGAGTCAATGGGAGGCCGTCACCTCCTTCTGCGAAGCAGTAATGCTCGCAAAGGAGGAGGCGGAGCGCGTGAGGGAGAGGCAATCGCTGCGCCCTCACGCCCCTAGCCGCCGTAGGAGACGCCCTGGACGGGAGTCAACAGCCGACTCCCAGCCACCGTAGGTGCGGGCTTGCGGGCGGCGAGCAATGGGCAGCTCGCCGCCCGGTAAGGACCAGGCCCGGGTCGACGGCGCGTTGTGTTCCACGCGCGCCTCAAAGAGATGTCAGCACGAACTGACGGGGCCCGCTAGCGCCGATGCCGCCAGGGCTGCGGGTTGTTCGAAAGAGATACCGTGGCCCTTGGCACAGGCAACTGAAGGAACACGGTTGGGTTTTAGTCAGTAAAAGTCTGACACTCCCTTCCGCTCCGCCCAGAGCGGGAGGGGTCATTTGATGATTTCCCACCCAAAAAAAAAAGGCACGATGCTTCAAATTATTTTATTCAGTTACTATTCTATTAATTAGTGCCCTAAGGTGCAAGTAGACAAATAGGTCTTACTCTAGCAACACAGCTACTGAATCCGGCGACAGAAAATTCGGGTTTACGCATGCTATGCTTTTTAAATGACCTAATTCGTCTTTTAAGTTCTAGCAAATAAGTACTTAAGTCTATTTTTGGCGGTTTTGACATTTTGGTGCCGTTTGCTAGAGAATCAGAAGACGCGTTGTTTCAGCCAATTAGAAACCAGAGGCGTCCAATGGAAACTAATAAAATGACAAAAAAAGTAAAAACACGGGATCCAACATCTATGTAAAACTAGCTGAACGTCGCGTCGTACCGCCATATTTTTTTTTTCTTTTAATTTTCTTCTATACAAACCTTGTCCTGACAATAACAAACACAAGAAAAAAGAATTATCTAATTTGGTGCAGTCGATCGGAAGTTATGCGCGTACATACAAACATTTCGGTGATTAATTTTTAGGGTTCCGTACCCAAAGGATAAAAACGGGACCCTATTACTAAGACTTCGCTGTCTGTCCGTCTGTCTGTCACCAGGCTGTATCTCAAGAACCGCGATAGCTAGACAGTTGAAATTTTCACAAATTATGTATTTCTGTTGTCGCTATAACAACAAATACTAAAAACAAAATAAAATAAATATTTAAGGGCAAAAAAATCGCGTTTGTTGTATGGGAGTCCCTCCCATACAACAAACGCGATTTTTTTGCCCTTTTTTGCTCGATATTAATAATGGCAACAGGTAGGCACTTTAAATAATAATAATAATACTATCCTTGGACATTTCACACAGCGCCATCTAGTCCCAAGCTAAGCAACCTAATGCTTGTGTTATGGTAACAAGATGGCTGATAAACTACTTATATACATTTTTTTTTGTAAATACATACATATTATAGATAGAAAAACACCCAGACTCGGAACAAATACATGTAGGTCATACAAATATTCACAAAATACTCAGTTATATTTTTACTTTAATAATAAATAATTAAATATATATTTATTTTACCATACATCAGACGTGATTTTTATAGATAATGTTACGGAACCCTTCGTGCGCACGTCCAACTCGCACTTGGCCGGTTTTTATTATTTATATACAATGCAGTTTTTTCACATTCCTGTTAATTTGCTATTTGACTTAGGTGGTGTTAGAACTTGAGCGACGCCGAAATTACGTCGCATTTTTATACAAAACAAAGCACCAAGAATTCCGTCGCGTATTTTCGGCAGATGTGGCAGTAATAGGTACCTACTTACCTATTATTTTAGGAGTAGTTGTAAACTTGAGCGACTTCAAAACTTTTGCATCAGATTTATATTTGGCCTGCGCAAATATGATCACATTTCTGAATTTCGTACAAAGCTCAAGTGGCTTCCTATACGTCTTCGCCGGAATTCTCATATCTTATTTCAGCTCTACAGTATTTTGTTTAATCCTAAAACCCCCTCTTATCTTAAAGAACGTTTCAAGTTCCTTCATGACACACATAATAGATATCTGAGGTCATCGGAAAACCTGAGACTAGAGATGCCGATGCATTCCACCAGTTTCTTTGACAAATCTTTTAGTGTTCAAGCAGTACGGTTATGGAATGACTTGCCCGTGTCGGTAAGGCGTGCTCAATCTTTGTCCGCTTTCAAAATCATGATAAAAAAGCACTTCCTCTCTCCTTAAACATCATCATTATTATTTATTATTATTATTTTCTTTCCTCTTGTTTCATATTTAATATTATATGTATATATTTATTTAGGTAAGTAAAATTAAAAAAATAAATACTTTATTTATTATATTAATAGTATAGTGTAAATGGTACACCACAGACTACCTACTATATTTGTCTCTCCTTAATTTTTAATCCATCCAAAGGTTGTCTATAAAAGATCGCTCTTAGCGATAAGACCGCCCATTGTGTCACCCTTTATAAAATGTTATATATTTATGTTCTGTAATTTGTATGGTGTACAATAAAGAGTATTCTACTTATTCTATTCTATTATAGTTGTAGTTATTATTTCACTTTTGGGGGCCATATTCAAAATTAATTTATTTACGTTGCACGTCCGTGTTAGGGTGCTTGTGTTCTAAATATCTTAAGCAGCCCAGTAGATTCGGAGCAAATTGGCTGTGACAGACAGACTGAGGAGACACGAATGATCCTATAAGGGTTCTGTTTTTTCATTCGGACGTACGGTGCCCTAAAAATATACAATTTACATTAAAAAAAAAACATACCTACATAGCATTAAACTGAAAATAATCGCATTCGTTGACAAATTAAGAACCAGAAATATTAATGTGGTAGGTATAACTCCGACAAGTCTCTCCATGAACGTGGAGAAAAAATTAACCTTTAATGTACAGACGCCAGCACATCAAGCTACTACAATCTGTCAAATTTCTTTAGTAGATTTTCAACTTTATCGCTAAAGCATTAAGGTTCTAGGTTAATTGGGAAAATTTGACAGTTTCGGGTAGCTTGACCTGCTGGCGTCTGTACTAGACGATTTCAAACACTTTCGAAGTGTTCGAAATCGTCTCGAACCGGCCATTCTGTAAAAATCTTATTGTGAAAACTTAGGTGAAGGGAGCTGTCGTTCCACTCGATGCTATGAGATTGACACTATTGATATAAATTTAAGCTCACTTCACCTAAGTTTTCATGGTGAGAATTTTACAGAATAGCACGACTGATACAGACGCCAGCACATCAAGCTACTACAATCTGTCAAGTTTCGGGTAGCTTGACCTGCTGCCCCTGCTGGCGTCTGTACATTACGTGATCTCACGTTACTTAGTTCTCTTTGTCGCCACGTTAATAGACTTGGAGGATTCTACCTGACGATCGTTTGTGTCCACTTGCTTATTATTTTATAAACTACTTACAGAATCTCTATCTATATAATTTGTACGCCGGAAACGGCAGAATATTATGAACTTTTAAAAGTATGTAACAACTCTGTAACAATATTCTGACAAATAAATGGAGTATCTATCTATCTATCTATGTTTTTTAAACAAAACAGGATCATGTTAGTGGTAGATAGATAAATATACAGAGAGAGTGAGATTGATACATGTTGATGGATGGAGAGGGAGAGGAAGGCCGAAGAAAATATGGATGGATTGTGTGAGGAATGATATGAAAGAGAAGGGAGTGAATGATGTCGTGATGGTTGACAGGGGAGAATGGAAGAAGAACACGTGTAGCGCCGATCCCTAGTGACATGGGATAAGGACAGGAAGATGATGAGATGATGATGTTAGTGGTAGATAGATATAGATTGTCTTGTTTATTTATTTTTTCAATGCAAACCGCAGCTGGTTTTTTGTATTATAATGTATATTCATTACGTAACTGGCAAAATGCGAGTGAAAACAAACACTTCTGCACAATCCTTCGGCGAAACAAGGCGTGATGTTATATTATGAATGATATATCTATTTTGTTTTTTTTTTATCTGTCTACTAGATAACTACCATCTGCATTAACATTTTTGGTAACTTTTTTTTTTTTTGCAGTTGCCTTCTGTCTTCTAGTACTACACTGTAGCTGCGATGTTGCCTCTGTATCATTGATCTATTATCCTGGAAGACCATTCCCGCAAAATAAAGCCGAGCGTTATGCATTGCTCAGACAAAGTCTATTAAAAAAATTACCTTTTAATACAAAATTATTTGCTGGAGGTGGAAAGTCACGGTTTAATCCACAACATTTTAGCAACTTTAGAGTTAATAAAAGTATTAGTGCCAGTAGCAATGCTGATATCGAAGAGAGACTTTTCGAATGGCCAAAAAAAGCATACAGTTATGTTATGGACCAAATATCTCCAGTCTCTAACCTGTTTTCAAAGAACAAAAAATCAAGTGTTAAATATATGGCGACAAATGTACATAACGATAATCTTCAAAACGAACCGCCGAAAGGAAGTTACGATCCAATAGACAATATGTACGAAACAAACGAAGATGATATACCCGGGTCACCGCAAGAGGAGGTGGTTGGGTCAATGCATAATGAAAAGCTCATACCAATTCATAACGAAATTCATATTCCAACACAGGAGAAGACGCACGTGCATGAGGTAAACCATGCACCTCTTGATAACATGGTAAACCGATTGCAAACGAGTGAGAAAGCTCCCATAGCAGAACATCAGGCGGCCCACATACACACCCATAAGGGAACCCCAATAACAACACATGAGCAGAGCCATTCACAAACGCATGAGAATACCAACATACAAACGCATGAGAATACCAACATACAAACGCATGAGCAGGTCGCTATTTCAATCCCTGGCGATGAGATGCAGGACGAAATTCCAGACGAATTGTGCGAAGAATTGCGTGGGACTATATTCGCGTCAATATTTTGCCTATTTATTGATAATATGAACTTGTTACCGCACGAATATATGCTAAAAATGATGTGTGAGAAAATGCAGGGCACGATATACGCGGCGATTTATTGCCCAACCAATGAGGTGATCCATAAAACAAAGCCTAAAGAGATCCAGAAAGAAAGCGAAATGGATACGTATGAAAGCGATTATGGCGAGATTCGCTCACCTATATACGAGAAGATATTGACAACTTTGTGCAAAGAAATGAGTGCGACAATATACGAGGTCATTTATTGCCACTCGCATGAGGAGAATCAAATTTTAACTTCTGAAGGGAGCAATAGTTCAACGTCTGAAGTGATTCATAAACCACAGACTGAAACGATCCTTAGCCCAACACCAGAGGAAATGCAAGCAAAGATTTGTATAAAAATGCACGGAACAATATATGCAATCATTTATTGCTCATCCCATGAAGATATTCAAAGTTCATCGACTGAGGAAAGTGCGCCAACACAAGAGGAAATACAAAAAGGACTGTGCAATGAAATGCAGGGGACGATATTCGAGTCAATCATTTGCCCAACACTTGAAAGTATCCACTTGCCAACGCACGAGGTAATGCACGAAATGATGTGTAAGGAAATGCATGGTACGATATACGAGGCGATTTATTGCCCAACGAACGAGGAAACCCAAAAGCCAACTCCTGAGGAGGTTCAGATACTAATGCATAAGATTGACGTGCCTATTTACTTGAAAATACTGGGAATTTTGTGCGAAGACATGAGTGGGACAATATACGGGGTTACTTATTGCCCTCCGCAAGAGGAAAACCAAATAGCAACTTCTCAAGGGTCCTCTCAAAGGCCAACGGAACAGATCCTTAGCCCACCACCAGTGGAAGTGCAAGCAAAGATTTGCAAGAAAATGCATGACACGATATACAAAATCATATATTGCCTAACGTCTGAGGATGCCCAAAATGCAACGACTGAGGAAACCCATAGTCTAGAATCTGAAGAAATCCATAAGCCAACGTCAGAGGAAATCGATGTCAACTTACCAATGCCTGATGAAATGCAAGAAATGTTGTGCAGGGAACTGCAAGGGTCCAAATTCGAGGCATTTTATTGCTCATCGCTTTTTAATGGGTCCCACGCGCATGCGCTTGAAGAGTCCGACGTGCCAACGCAGGAGGAAATGTGCCAACAAATACAAGGGACGATATTTGAGGCCATCTATTGCCCAACGCCTGAAGACATACAGTTGCCATTACCTAAGGGGACAAACAATTCAACATCTGAGGACACCTATGTGCCATCGCCGGAGGAGATTCAGGAAATTATGTGCGAACAGGTACATGGGACAGTACACGAGGCAATCTATTGCCCACCGAGTGAGGAAAACCATACACCAGGGAACAAAGAAGTTTACCTACCATCCTACGAAGATATCTACAAGCCAAAGCCATCTTACGAAGACTCATCGGAGGATGACATGCATACGCCAACGCCTGATAACATCAATAGACCATCGTACGACCATTCTTCTAGGCCACCGTATGAGCATGCTGAGGAGATTCACAAGCCACCGCACCAAGGTATTCCAAGACCAACTCCTGAGAATTCTCAAGGCACAACGTCTGAGGAGACCCAAAGTTCAACATCTGAGGAGAACCAAAGTACATCGTCTGAGGAAATTCAAAGTCCACCACATCATCATACTAATAAGCCTTCATACGAATTTACGCCTGAGGGGATACAAAGTTCAACGTCTGAGGAACAAGAAAACGACAGTCCACTGGAAGAGGAAATTCAGAAAACACCGCCTGAGGATATCAATAAGCCATCGCAGGAACATACACATAAGCTAGCTGACGAACATACCCATAGGCCACCACACGAACATACCCAAAGGCCATCCCACGAGGATATTTATAATCCCACATCTGAGGAGATCCTTGGAACAACATCTGAAAACATTCAAGAATCAATATCTGAGGAGATTCAAAGTCCTACATCTGAGGAAATCAATAAGCCACCGCACGATCACACTCATAAGCCACGTCATGAACATACCGATAAACCACCACACGAACATACTCATAGGCCACCACACGAACATACCCATAAGCCACCACACGAACATACCCATAGGCCACCACACGAACATACCCATAGGCCACCACATAAAAATACCCATCAGCCACCACACCAGCATACCCATAGACCACCACACGAGCATACCCATAGACCACCACACGAACATACCCATAGGCCACCTCACGAGGATATTAATAATCCCACATCTGAGGAGTTGCCAGGAACAGCATCTGAAATCATTCAACAATCAATATCTGAGGAGATTCAAAGTCCTACGTCTGAGGAAATTAATAAGCCACCCCATGAACATATCCATAAGCCACCACATGAACATACCCATAGGCCACCACACAAACATACCCATAGGCCACCAAACGAACATACCCATAGGCCACCTCAAGAGGATATTTATAATTCCACAACTGAGGAATTGCCAGGAACAACATCCGAAAACATTCAAGAATCAATATCAGAGGAGATTCAAACTCCTACATCTGAAGAAACCAATAAGTCACCGCACGATCACAGCCATAAGCCACCAGACGAACATACTCATAGGCCACCACATGCACATACCCATAAGCCACCTTACGAACATACGCATAAGCCACCACATGAACATACCCATAAGCCACCACACGAACATGCCCATAGGGCATCACACGAACATACCCATAAGCCACCACACGAACATACCCATAGGCCACCAGACGAACATACCCATAAACCACCACACGAACATACCCATAGGCCACCTCACGAGGATATTGATAATCCCACATCTGAGGAGTTGCCAGGAACAACATCTGAAAACATTCAAGAATCAATATTAGAGGAGATTCAAAGTCCTACGTCTGAGGAAATCAATATGTCACCGCACGGTCATACCCATAAGCCATCACACGAATATACCCATAAGCCACCACACGAGCATACCCATAAGCCACCACACGAACATACCCATAGGCTACCACACCAACATACCCACAGGCCACCACACGGGCATACCCATAGGCCACCGTATGAGTATCCCGATGAACGATCGAGTGAGTTGTTCCATTGGAATCCACAACAGGATATTTTCAAACCACCGCAGGAGGATATTCATAGACCATCGCATGAACATACCCATAGGCCACCACACGAACATACCCATAGGCCACCACACGGCCATACCCATAGGCCACCGTATGAGTATCCCGATGAACGATCGAGTGAGTTGTTCCATTGGCATCCACAAGAGGATATTTTCAAGCCACCGCAGGAGGATATTCATAGACCATCGCATGAACATACCCATAAGCCACTACACGAACATACGCATAAGCCACCATACCAGCATACCCATAAGCCACCACATGAACATACCCATAAGCCACCACACGAACATACCCATAAGCCATCACACGAACATACCCATAGGCCACCACACGAACATAGCCACAGGTCACCACACGAACATACCCACAGGCCACCACACGGGTATGCCCATAGGCCACCGTATGAGTATCCCGATGAGCGATCCAGTGAGTTATTCCATTGGAATCCACAAGAGGATATTTACGAGCCACCGCAGGAGGATATTCATAGACCATCGCATGAACATACCCATAGGCTACCACACGAGCATACCCATAAGCCACCACACGAACATACCCATAAGCCACTACACGAACATACCCATAAGCCAACATTCAAATATACCACTAAGCCACCACGCATATATACCCCCAAGCTACCAAGGTACACCCCTAGGCAACCGTATGATAACTCCCGCAGACCTTGGCAAGTGGAGACTAATAAACCGAACGAGGAGAACCTCCCACCGTGTGAACATAATCATAGGCCATCGCATGAGGACAGCAAGCCAAAGCAAGAGCAAACTCCGCCCATACTAGAGGACACTCCCAAGGATCCGACCACGACAACTGTCAAGCCAAGAACAAAGAAGAACGGTCCTTTTAAAAACTTCGATTTACTTCAGAAAATTTTACAGAAACGTCGTCCGAATAATAGTTTCACTGCTGGATTTTTAAGTGGTATCCTAAAGTAGTACCTACCTACTATGTTGCCAAAATCCCAAAAATTATAAAAATAATTACGACTAATAAACGGTGATTTTATTTTTTGATTTTTTATTCTGTGTCACCCAACACTAAGGCGGTTATCCCCCTGATTACCATCAGGTGTGATACCGCATACAGAAAGCTGAAATTCCACAGGTATCACAGATCCATCCTAGAGACAAAGATGAGCTTCTTGTGTCTATAATTTCAACAGTACTCCTGATGTCTGCCTTTCCACTAGAGAGGTGCGATTCAAGGTGCGAAAAGGAATCAATAAAAAAAAAAAAAGTTTCTTTTTTCAAGCGACGTGAATGTGCATACACACAAGTGGCACGCGTCAACGGCAGAGCCAACGGCAACCGTCCACGCTTGTCGACAGCTGCTGTAGACGTGTGTCGACGGATGCAGTTGCCGTTGTCTTAGCGAGCGATTTATGCCGCAGTGTGATGGCCACTGCATGCCTAGATCGCACCGTACGTCTTTCTCACAGAGCTAACTAGCGCAAGGCATGTATGTAGCACATTGTCTCTCATACAGCACTTAGCTTTTCTGGAAATAGACTCGTAGAGACTGTTACATGTCCCTGGTAGAAAGTACAGACTAACCACAATGGTGCATGGTCTTAGAAATAAGAAGAGAAGGAAGACCTCCTTCACAATGAGCCGTCACTTCTTCTTCACTAGGTACTATTATATAAATCCCTAAAAGTACCTAACTTAATTATTATGAATCATGTTTCCTACCTGAATATCTCCAATCTGTATTACACACAATCTGTGGTATTACAAATATTCCGGCTTACTTTTTTTACGAAGCCCAAGGCGCAGAAAAGTCTTTTAAAAATAAAAAAATAAATCAACAAATAATATTAAAATTCAACTTAAAGGCCCATTACCCTTCTCTACGCGCGACAATTATCAATGAATTCGTAGCGACAATCAATCCTTTGATTGAAGACATCGGCTGGCTTCAATCAAAGGATTGAAATAAAAAGAGAATTTTTATTTAAGGCCCCTCGCACACGGCGACTTTTAACGTGCGTTTTAACGTGCGTTAGTCGCATTTGCAACGCGCTACAGAAGCGATGCCAACGCGCTACAGCATCGCGACTGTATCGATGCAAACGCGCGACTGTGTCGGACGACATCGGGGAGAGAACGGAGGGAGGGTGGCGCATGTGACTGGAGAACCGAGCATCAGTGCAACTCGCATCGGGACAGAAGCTCGACAGTATCGCGTTTGCATCACGACTGAGAATCATGGTGTGGGCGAGGGTAAACAGCTAGCGATCGCATCGCGACTGTATCGATTCGAACGCGCGACAGCATCGCTACAAAAAGGCGCCGTGGGTGAGGGGCCTCAGCTTTTTTGTGGAAAAAAAAGAATTTTCTATGACATAGGCTTCTACTCCGTTCACTTTCTTTTGTCCAGACGGTAAAAAAGTCAGCCGTTATATTACAACTAAGTACATTAAAAAAAAAACACTTATAAATCTAAATTTATTATTTATTGGATCATCCGGCAGTGCCGGATCCATCCAGTGCCATCGTAGCATACAACCGACCAATAAATTTTCATTAACGTCAAAGTTATTCGCCATTTTATTTTTTATGTCAAATCGGGCTCCAATTAATTTGGCGGGAACACTTTCGATTCGTCGAGCGATGGTATGCGAGCGTAAAACCTGGGAACGCCCCGTCCGAACAGCTAGGAATTTAAACTTTAGTTCTTACATGTTTTTTTTATACCTTAGGACGGTAGTTAATAATTAATTATAAAAAGGTAGGTAGGTAGGTTAGGTATAAAAAAACATGTACAGACAAATTATTTGTCTGTTTAGTTCAAATACACATATATCCTACCGAGCTAATTCTTACAGCTTATGAGGTAGATTCAAGTTAGTATAGAAATAAACCCAGTGAAACTACGAGCGACGATTTTGACACAAAGAAACCTTCCCTTCAGGTAAAACATAAAGAAACCTTCCCTATGTAGGTAGTAATAGAAAGTAGTGAAAACCACATTACAATCTATCGAGTAGTGTAGTCATACGTACGTACTAGACAAGTACACAGACAAACGACTTGGTGTTTTCTAAGTATATCAAGATCAGTCTACTTTGCTAAAGAAAATGTAACTGTAGTAGGAACATACAACTTACAATGACTACCTACAGTCCGGCCCTCGAAAGAATGCGTTCCTGCCACCAATCAATGCGACAATTATCGTAGCTAATAAAGATCAAATTCGCAAAACACGTTTTCGTTTGTATGAAACTGGCGGGTGTCAAGGATGTATTCTCTCGTCGGCTGCACTGTAGTACAGGCGCCAGCCCATCAATCTACTACAATCTGTCAAATTTCTTTAATAGATTTCCAACTTTATCGCTCAAGCATTAAGGTTCAAGGTTGATTGGGAAAATTTGACAGTTTCGGGTAGCTTGACCTGCTGGCGTCTGTACCTAAATAAGATGATTGCTATTACTCAATTGATAGACAAGATCAAGATCACTCGAGAACCTTAGGACTTAGACAAGTGGCAACCGCTTTCAAAGCGGTTCGTATTTCTAGAATGACTTTCAACATGATTGACATAATAAGCTTTCATCTTTTACTCTATGTTAAATAAATGTATTTTCTTTCTTTTATTTCTTTCTTTCGGCTCTTTTCAATTCAATATATTTTTTACTAAATTTATGTTCTCCATCTAGATTAGAGAAACATAGATAAGCCTAGTGCACTCATTTCACGTTTCGTTTCCCTCAAGCTGTGGCGTCCATTATGCCGCGGCGCAGTGCTCAAGTTTTGCTGCATATTGAATGAGCAAAATCTCGGCTATTATCCAATGGTGAACAAACTTGCATTTCAACACCGAGTGCTTTTAGTTTTAATCTTGGCTCAAATGGAAACAAATAGGATAGTGGAGATGGATTTTTTTCATTCAATATTTCTGATCTGAAGATCTCAATTTCTATAATCGTAACCAAGCGTTTTCTTCTTGCGATTCAAATACACTGTTTTTGTCTGTGCTTTTATTACTTAAACCCGATCAGATTTAGCTAAGCTTGCCGCGGTTGGACCGTGGATGGGTGACCATCATTACATACCAAGACCCCTCCGTGCCTCAGAAAGCACGTTAAGCTGTTGGTCCCGGCTGTTATGCGTGGACCTTTGACAGTCGTTACGGATCGTCAGAAGCCCGAAAGTCTGACAAGCAGTCTTACCAAGGGGTATCATATGAAGGTCAGATGGGCAGTTGTTCCATGTAAAATACTGGTATCCGGTTAGACTGGAAACCGAAAAGGCTGGGCAGATGATGCTTTTATTACTTAAACCCTGATTTACACGGCGCGATTTATCATATTGCCTGGGGCGTACCATAAGTTGAAGCAATAATGAAAGTTGCATCATCTAAACAGTGACCGATGCAAGTCTTTTGTTGCTTCAATTTTTTTTTGTAGGTATGCTAAAGGCAAGAAAACTTGCTTCGTGTAAATCGGGCTTAACCACAGGCTAAACTATTTTGTTTACCCAATACGTTTGAATCATGAAAACAAAGAGAGCAGTGGTGGCTCATTGGGAACGGCTGGGACTTACGGGGTGTACACGTAGGTCGTCGGATCGAACCCAAACAGGGTTTACTCATCCCCACTGTTCTCAAAACGGTAAAGGAAAAATTCGTGATGAAACCGGCATATCCTAGAACCAAAAAACTCGAAGACATGTGCCATCCACCAACCCGCACTGGGCCCGCATGGCCCACTCCCTCTCACAGAGAGGAGGCTTGTGTCCCAGCATTGGGACATTATAGGATAATTATTAAAACATTTGTATTTGTATCTATCATATAGTTAATTTATATGTCATGGTTTCATTAATCCATTTTAATTCTTTTACCTATTGTGGTATAGTAATTTTGCAAAATATTGTAAAGTATTTTAAAAGAGTAACGGTGGAGTTTCTTGCCCATTCTTCTCCATACGAAAACTACCTTTTGGAAGAGGCGACTAGAATCAATTTTATTTTAATTTTAATTTTGACGTTCAAAAGTGTCTTTTAGGTGCCTATTTGAAATAAATGATTTGACTTTGACTTTGATTTTGCTACCACTGTTAATGATAGATCTATTTTAAATTGATGTTATCTGCGAATTCTTAGCATTGCAAAGGTGCCATTTGTATTCGCCTTTACGTTGAATGAAATAAACGCCAGATAAGCAAAGTCATTCTTAAGCAGATTAAGGGATCTGGGTAGTAAATGAACACTACTAGCGCAACAGAACGGATTCGCTGAGAAATGTCCGTGATTTCCCTATTGCCAATTGGATTTATTATGCTTTCACTGAGTAAATCGAACAGCATTTTATACCTATGCCTAACTATGAATGCAATGCTATCTGCGATTGTTGGTAGAAGTTTCGTCGTTTTTTTATATAGATAAACGCATTTTGAATTTTGGTCCTTTTTTTTTTTTTTTTTTTGAGGATGGGAAATCATCAAATGACTCCTCCCGCTCTGGGTGGAGCAGGAGGGAGTGTCACACTCTTACTGACTAAAACCCACCCGTGTTCCTTCCTTAGCCCTTTATGTTCCAGGGCAGCGGTAACCCTTTCGGACAATCCCGCTACCCTGGCAGGCTTCGGCCCTATGGGGCCCCGTCACTCATGCTGACATCTCTTTGAGGCGCGCGTGGAACACAAACACGCCGTCCGGCACGGGCCTGGTCCTGATCGGACGGTGAGTTACCCATTACTCACCGCCCGCAGGCCCGCGCCTACGGTGGCCGGGAGTCGTCACGCGGCTCCCGACGCCCGGAGCGTCTCCCGCGGCGGCTGAGGCGTGAGGTGCGCAAGGTGCGTTCTCTCGCCCACCCCGCCACCTCCTTCGCTAGCATGACTGCTTTGCAGAAGGAGGTGACTGCCTCCCACTCCCTCTCGCCCCGGACCATGGCTTGAACCAGACTTAATATAGATAAACGCATTTTGGATTTTGGTCCTGATTTCGGTTCTCGGGTCGGGAAGTGTTATTGGATTTTTCCATCTGGAATTTCTCAGTCCCCCGGACCCCGGACCCGGACCCGGACCCGGAGTCTGTAGTCGTGTCCGTTTGATGGCAATAGGCTCGCCCACTATATAATCGTGACTAGAGGTGGACTTTAAATTGACTGGCGAAATATAGGTGTACCTGTGGTTATACGTCCACCTTTCGAGGCGTGCAATTGGATAGGTAAGAAGGAAAGAAAGAAAGAATATGCATTTATTTGCGGCAAACATGACGAATAAAAAAGAACATAAACACACAAAAAAAATAAAAACTTGAGAGGTGTCAAGGGACACCCGGATGGAACGAAGTTCCTTTCGATTAATTAGTGAAGGAATTGTAATCACTTTTTTTTTCACGCCGCACGGCTTACAACTATAGCAAAAAGTGTCGTTACAACTTTTGGTCTTAATTTTTTCCGTCTAGCCCACTTACGCAACGCGCGATAAGGAACTTCGTTCCAAAAATAACAATTTGGGGGTAAACATGCGTCACATTCACGCAAAACGGCCATCGCTCAGCATAATGCTAAGACCTTATACGAGAGCCCCAGCGCTGGTAGGTAGTAGGAATATTCTCTATATAGGTGTACGGTGTAGGTAAACCCTGTTTAATAGTGTCTGCTGGCAATACCTAATCGTAAAACAAAATGTCTAGAGATTTTGCCCTAAAACTTCACCGTTGCACCCTAAACAAGGTGTGAGTATGGATGGCGGGATTAAGTAAAGAGTTTGAACGTTAAATAGTATAAATAAATAGTGCCCAATTAGTATCTACTAAAGCGACGATCTTCGCAGGATGGCTGGTAGCAGCTGGATGAGAGTTGCCGAACATCGAGTTGAATGGTGTGCAATAGGAGAGGCCCTATGTCCAGCAGTGGGCTGCTACAGGCTGATGATGATGATGATGAGTACTAAAGCGCATGCACAACGCAGACTCACTAATTACTCGCCGTGCTATGCGGGCTGTAATCCTATCAAAATACACAGAGCAACACACAGTATGAGGTTGCGTTGCCGAACGAATTACATCAGCTATGCACGCTAAATAAGAGTTAACTGTGCGTCTCTCTCTTATATCTACCTACAGATCTAGAGATAAAATTATAGAAAAACGTTTTCTTTTACTTGTAGGTACTTAAGGCTTTGATTGATAATAACATTATGTAATGTATTCCTTGTAGGTTACTTAGAATATTTTTTATAAACGGGCCCTTTTTCTCTCCTTGCCTGACCTTGATGTCGCCTGGTGGAAAGCGATGGAACCCAGAACATATGTTAATGAAATATTATTATGGAAATCTATTTCCATAGAAGATTTTTGTTTAGGTACCTACATATTGACCATTTTTCAGGTTTGTTTAACAAAGTTCGGATAGTTCCACGGTGCATATAACTTGCACAATAAAAGCATGCAAGCATTTTTATATCATCTTGTTTAGCTTGAAAAAGGAGAATTAAAAAAGAAATTGCACGTTATTAAAATTTTATTATAAACCATAATGTTTGATCTTGAGTGCAAAAGCACCGCCAACCAACGCTGCTAACCCAGCAAAGAATAAGGTTCTCTTCAGTATCTGCAACAGCAATTAAAAAAAAAACATGACAAGGATGTGCAATGAACTTGGTACCTAGCTGACTGTACCAGTTATCTGCGGGTTAATTGCGTTAACACACACATTAGCAATGTGTTTGATTTGACAGTTCAACAACATTCATTGCGTTATTTACGTTGTCAAACAAATTTTTCGAACATATAAAGCAATGGATTAGTAATATCCTTCAAAATGATCTTGATAGTGTGTTTCGGAATCTGAATTCTGTCAATTCAATACCTAATCATTTATGAAATTAGAAAAGTGGAAGTTGATTTGGTACGTAAGTACTTACTTAAACTTCTATTTATAAACATAAATAGAATCAACATTTATTAGGAATTCATCCCCCAGACTCCTAAAGAGTTCCTTATGGAGAATGCCATCGGACACACGGCTTTTTATGAGAGAAAGTAGACTAATTATAAATTAAGAACTATAATTGTTCTAAAATATATATTTCTCACCTTGTCCTGCCATTCACGGTTCTTAATGCATCGACTGTAAGGCATGGTAGAGAACGTCACAGAGTTGTACAGAGGCACCCAGAAGTTAGGCAGCAGCCAGAATATGAAGTCATCCATCGCCTTTCGAAGACGATATGACGGACGAGTTACTAGGTCCCGCATCTGAAAGTAAAGAATTCATAGTGATGTTACTCAAATTAAATAATAGCCTTGGTTCCTTTAAAAAAAATGCTAACAGAGGGTAGAGGAGGATAGGGTAGGGAAGAAGGAGGCGGAGCGCGTGAGGCAGAGGCAATCACTGCGCCTTCACGCCCCTAGTCGCCGCAGGAGACGCCCTGGACCGGAGTCAACAGCCGACTCCCGGCCACCGTAGGCGCGGGCTTGCGGACGGCGAGCAATGGGCAGCTCGCCGCCCGGCAAGGACCAGGCCCGGGTCGACGGCGCGTTGTGTTCCACGCGCGTCTCAAAGAGATGTCAGCACGAACTGACGGAGTCCGCTAGGGCCGATGCCTGCCAGGGCCGCGGGTTGTTCAAAAGAGATACCGAGGCCCTTGGCACAGGCAACTGAAGGAACACGGGTGGGTTTTAGTCAGTAAAAGTCTGACACGCCCTTCCGCTCAGCCCAGAAAGGGAGAAAAAAAAAGGTAGAGATAACCCGTTTTCCAGGCTAAGTATGGATAATTGGATACACACGAGCGACACGCGTCAAACGGCAAAGGTAACTGCAGCCACGTTAACGCCCGCCGTCGACGCGTCTCGCTCGTGTGTACGAGCACTTAATAGTAACATTGCAAATAGAAGAATCTTAAAACCGTTGGCCACATTTACGACATCCTTATGACATTGCTGTTCATAAAAATAACACCAATATGTTCATTTTATTAAAGAAAAAGAAATGAGTTTATAAGAACAAGTCTGATCGTGGCACCCATGACTGAATAGTAGTGAGGAAATAGATTGTCATCAGTGGCGTGTATTACATAAAGGCATATAAGCAGTGCCTACCTCGATAAATCACCATAAGCCTGTCAATTACATCTTAGTGTGTGTGCCCCACACTTAAGAAACTCACTAAATTATCCTACCTAACAAAAAACAAAATCTTCATACAAACACGCGCGGCAGTAGGCAGTCGCCAGACGGCGTACTCGGCTCCCGTACTATTCACACATTGTCATTGGTCTTTACTCGTTCAAGTTAATACGACGAAATGAAATTCCTGCCTACCTATTCTGAAAACCAATGCACGCCACTGATTGTCATGCGTACGGGCAATTGGGCATGTGATGCGGAGGAATGAGGAACATGTCGTGAGGAAAGTTTTTAGTATGAATGTGAATGGCTCCAGTTCCAGTTTCGGGCTCCTGCTAGACTCCCTCGTGCTCCTATTACTCCTTTACACCCTCCACTCCGCAGAACAATACATGGTGCAAACTCTGTTGTTCCTCGTCTTTGCAAATTGTTAAATAGTTGTAGCGATCTTGTTGACGTGCATTTTGACTCATTTGCCAAGTTTCATAGAACAACTATTAGTAATGTATAATCCCGTTTTTTCTTTTTTTTTTTTTCATTGTTTTGTCTCTATGTATTTGCTTTACTTTAATGAATTTTACTTTTACTGCTTAATTTAGTTTTGTATCCCATCACGTAATATCATTTTTAACTTGTTAATTTTAGTTAATAAGATATCAATTTTAATTTTATAGCATAGTGCTTGTGGCACACCTAATGTTTATGGGGCATGCGGTGCTAACCTGTAAGAAATTGTTACACTAACCCTAGATTATGGTAGATAGCACTTTAAATACTTACAGTGTAAACAATTGTTGGTTGGCCAATAAAGGAAAAATAAAAATAAAATAAATGGCTACATGAGAAGAAACGATGGATGGACTGTGAAATATGATATGGCTAAAAAGGGGGTGACTACTGAGATGACGACTAATAGAGAAGCATGGAAGAAGACATGTTGAACCAACCCCAAATAGAAGAGAATGATGATAGTTGATAGTAGTGAAAAAAAAAAATGTTTATAAGTAGTTTATCAGCCATCTTGTTACCATAACACAAGCATTAGGTTGCTTAGCTTGGGACTAGATGGCGCTGTGTGAAATGTCCAGGGATATTATTATTATTATTAGTTAGTAATATTTTACCTTACCTCAATATAATTATACATGGCCAAATCGCTGACTGCGAAGGTATCCTCCCATCTCGTATCTGAGAACTCAGTGAGGATCTCGGCAATACTGTCGTTGTGCTTTTGGAAGAGTTCGTCTAGCAGTGTGCAGTCTTCGAAACCAGCGTTCATGCCTTGACCGTAGAAAGGCACAATGGCATGTGCTGCATCACCTATCAGGAGGGCTTTATCTTCTACGTGGTAAGGGCGACACTGAGGACAGAAGTTAAGAGGTATTTTAATGATATAACAATCAAGGCAATTTAAGCCTAATGTCAATGGTCTAAGTCACATTTACGCGCGCTCGTGATTTGCAATGACTATTATGTGAAACCTGAAAAGACTCTTTCTCTTCAACATTGTCATAATCAAATTCAGATAGTTATTTTGTTTTCGCTAATCGACGCGTTGGGACGTCGTGATGGCAGGCCTCGCCTATAGAGATCGTCTAATTTAAAATGACACGCCCCTCCACTAAAATTTCTATACAAAAATTATAAATGTGTATGCAACAAGCAGTGGATGGGGCGCGTCATTTTAAATTAGACGATCTATAAGTACCAATGTGACTCTTTCAATTCATAATATATATGTACTTTTTGATTTTATCTTGGACATTATTGTCATCGGTGACGGAAAACATCGTGAGGAAACCTGGGCGTTAATATAAGTCTAAAATCACAAGCAAGTGAGGTGATCAATGGTTGTGCCCGTTTCTTATTCTATGATCGTGCCTTATCAATATGAGAAGAGTCCTTTGCCCAGCTATGGGACAATAATAGTCTGGTATCTAATATTAACTAATTAGGTCGATTGATCAGGTTAAGCTATCGCGGATCTTTGACAGTCGTTACGGGTAGTCAGAAGCCCGAAAGTCTGACAACCAAAGACTGATTGTCAGACTTTACCAGGGGGTATTGTATTACCCAGTAACTGGGTTGTGGAGGTCAGGTAGGTAGTTGCCCCATGTAAAATACTGGTATTCAGCTGCATCCGGTTAGACTGGAAGCCGACCCCAACATAGTTGAGAAAAGGCTAGACAGATTGTTTTTTTTTTATTTATTGCTAATCGACTCATATTACACATCACATTACGTGATTTAGAGTCTTCTGCCATTATAATAAATTAAACATAATATACCCCTTTATTCATAAACGTTGCTTAAAGTTAAGTAGTGATAAGCGACTGTTTAACCATACGTTTTTGTCATTTGAACCTCACGTCACTTACATATCATGTATAAATAACCCCCAAGTCTCAAAGCGCATAATTTTCAGTAGTTTGCCCTCCCAACATTGGTAAAGAGTTGTCATAATCACCTTTATGGCAACCAAGGGCGACGGTGCTCCAGCAAAGAAGTCTTCAGCCAGCTTCTGCCTGCCAATCAAAGGTATTGAGTCCGCGAAGTACTTCTCGAAGAAGGCCAGCAGTCTTTCTTCTGTGTCCAAATTTTTAAATTTGGTGAATGGCATGAATAGCGTTACTGTCCATGAACGATCCTGGTTTGGAAGCGCGATCATCATAAACTCGCCTCTAGGCCAGATGTGGAGGAAGTTGGCTGGCATCTGAAACTGCAGAAGAAATACATTGAAAACCCTGAAATTAAAAACATAACAGCCGGTTGATTCTGTAAAAATCTCACTGTGAAAACTTTGATGAAGTGGGCTTGATGAGAGATGTCTTTCCACATGATACGAGTACTAGGGTCTAGGGACCGACACTTTTGACAGCTTACGTCACCTAAGTCTTCACGGTGAAATTACAGAATAGATCGGCAGTTCTAAAAAATAACAATCGATTTGTCTCAACTACCTATCATTGTTTCCACAAACACTAATATTAAAAAGCCACAGCTACCAATCTCACTGAAATATTGTTTACCCTAATATTAACTTATAAACGAAACATAATGAATTCTATGAAGGGATAATATCCATTTAATTATATTCTGCCACTAAAACGATGATAAATCATTGTAAATACACCGTTGGGATGCCATTTATCATCGAAACTTCAACAGATTTAATTTCCTACTTTCAGTTCGAACAAATAGTATGTACGGTGAATCTGACGTGAACAACATGATGATACGAACAATGGTTTTATTTTGTTTAACATTCAATTTAAGCGTAGTAAAATTAGCCGGTTGTGATGAAAATATTCCGGATCTACATAACTTTTACACAAATAGAAACTACAGGACAGTCAGGTGTATACATAATATTCTAACAAAATATTTCCCGTGTGGCACTCTCACGGCTTTTATTAATCCTAATGCCAATGTTGATCAACTAATAAAAACTACGAACGGGGCAGATATTTGTCACAGTATCATCGTAAGGTCATTCAATAACCAAAAATGGTTTATGTGGACAAACGTTTACGTGATCACAGTGGAAGACTTGTTCGGGCTATGGTCTGGCTTGCTCAACTTGACAAGGGACGTGTTCTGGAATCCCAGAGCAAAGTTTATTATCCAAGTGAATAATATAGTGGGAGGAAATGAAGGACTTCAGGCAGTGTTCAAGACACTGTTGAAATACAGAATGTATAACGTAGTCCTGTTGCAAAATGTAGAAGATAATGCAGTGATTTACACATACCATCCGTTCGAGAACCATAGTTGTGGCAAACATTTCGATAAAGTAATAACTCTTGGCACTTGTGAGAGTGCTGAGAATATTACTAATTACTTCCCGAATAAAGTCCCCCATGGAATGACCAACTGCACTTTCAAAGTAGTTGCAACTGATGATGTACCAAATTTTATTTCTAAATCGAGCAACTACACAGTGTATGGCAAGTTTGTATCAGGTTTGGAACAATACGTGCTGGATACTATAGCTGAGCGAGAAGGGTTCTCCTTAGATTACGAAACTTTCGGAGATGATGTAACGTATGGAATCGTGCTATCCAATCGTACAGCTACTGGACTTCTAACTTTCATAGACAAAGGTAAAGCAGACATAGCCGCTGGTGGGTACGTACTAATGAAGAATAGAGTGGAATTGTTCGATTACCTGTGGGGATTCAACTACGCTGCCTACTATTTATACACACCAGCCGTAAACAACCAAACATGGCAGAGAGTATACAGGGAGTTTGGAGTAACAACGTGGTTGTTGATAGCTGCCGCCATGTTCTTCGTTATATTAGTTGGTGAGATGTTGAAAAAAAGACTCCGTGATGAAACTTTCTCGGTTCTTTATTTATGGGGATACTTTTTTGGAAATGCAGGTAGAAGCTTGTCAAGACACAAAAAGTTCAGAATGATAATAATTTGGTGGGCTGTGTTTACATTTTGTATTAGCAACTTTTACAATACAGCGCTGTTCAGTTTAATCACAGTTCACGTACATGTGAAACCACATTCATTAACTGTAGGAAACTTGAAAACTTTACCATACGCACCATGTATTAGTGATAATTCAAGATTGTTTTTCCAATACGCTTACAATCAGAATTTACCAGAAGGAAAAGCTATTCACAACTGCACCTTGACTGATAGCTCTTTACAATATATTGCATACACCAAAAAACATTATGCTATCGAGATGGAAGGCAGCTACAAACTGAAGGAGTATGAATATTTAGACCATGTCGGTAGACCTAAGTTGAATTCCTGGTTATTTTCTGGCACTAACGTGATCGTCATGTATCTTGTTCGTGGTTTCCCTTTTATCGACAAGTTCCAAGACTACGCTCATCGCTTGTATGAAGCTGGTCTTATAATGAATCATTTGAATACAATCAACCTGAGAAGCTATAGTGTCATTCACACATATCCTAAGCCCTTCACGGTGACTACGCTTCTAGATTTGAGAATACACTTTGCCATTCTCTTGGTGGGCTATATCTTGTCATTTGTATGCTTCTTGTTGGAGATATGGTACAATTACGTCAGAGAGGAGAGGAAATTTAAGAGAATGGTGACGGTTAACAATTTCAAGCGGCAAACTAATGGCCACTTGTCGAAAAAGAATGTCAAGTAAACGTTACGTTACTCATAATATTGTCTGCTTAGCTCCTTATTATGTAAGTACTTACGCCGCCATTTTCGTCTGCCGGTATGCACAGTTCTAAGTAGCCGTGTTCAATATACTTCTGGCTGAAGTCGAAGAAGGGGCGCTTCATCATTGCCTTGCGGACTGCGGAGAAGGCGCCATCAGCCCCAATGATCAGGTCAGCGGTGACGTGAACATTTTCATCTGTATCTGTCCTGTGAGAGAAGATTAGATAGGTTTGTATTTGTGTGGCTTGACATGATATTGTATTTGGTGTGTTGTTAGGGTAACAAATTTTAAAAATTATATCAAGGTTTCAATACCGTTCTTCATTGTCTTTGTGATGTCTAAGGTGTATCTAATTATTTTTCGCAGAGCTTAATAAAACAATTGACTAAATTAACGTGTGTCTGTTTCTATTTATTTATTAATAACCAACTTATATTTACAGATTACAAGTAGAAACATATACGTTATCGGTATACCAATGTATATATAATGTGCTTAGGTAGCCTTTTCCAAACTATGTTGGGGTCGGCTTCCAGTCTAACTAGATGTAGCTGAATGCGGGGTTCTGACTGCCCGTAACGACTGTCAAAGATCTACCAGTGATAGCTGGGACCAACAGGTTACCGGACTTTCCGAGGCACGGAGGGGTCTCGATATGTAGGTAATGGAAGGGCACCCATCCACACCGCCACCTTCCAAACTCCGGGCTGTTACTAAGAAATTCCAAATGGAAAAACCTAATAACACTGCCCGATCTGGGTATCGAACCACGATCAGCTGTCGTACTTACGACCATGAGACCAACGGGGCAGTTGAACACACAACTTACTGAAAAGCTATTTTGTCTATTAGAACACTTACTTTTGGAATGTTAAGGTTCCCTTCTTCAAGTTGGCTTCGATCAATTTGTGATTAAAATACCTCTCGACATTTTCATATTGCTCCGATTCTGAAATGTTTTATCGGAATTGTACTCAAATAGTTTTAAAACTAGAAGGTACAGAACCTCTGCGTGTCTCATACAATGCCCCCCTGAAGTGACTTGTCATCAACGTTAAAGAACAGGGTATGTAGTACCTTTAATGGCAAGATAGCAGTTCCAGCATAGCTAATCACAACTATCGACAGGCTATCGTATCGAAACTGTCTCATTTCGTTGCCTTGCCCCCGACAGCAGACAGCACTGTCGGAAGAATAGCGGTCGTCTATTTAATTTGACGAGCACGTTTGGCGCAGTGGTTAAGCGATTGACTGCTGCGCTGCGTGTCGCGGGTTCGATTCCCGCACGGAACAAATACTTGTATGGCCTACAAGTAGTTTTTCCGGGTCTGGCTGCTTGTGTATGTGAGTTTAAATGTTTGTAAATGCACCCACAATACAGGAGAAATGCCCAGTGTGGGGCAACGTTTATTTAAAAAACAAAAAGAAACCGGTTTTGGACTTGTGAACAGCGTTTAAAGGACTCCTACGATAACATTGATTGATGTTCAATACGGTACGGAAGCGTATCGAGTGGTTGTGATTAGCTAAGCAGATAGCAGGAAAGGAATATACAATAATAAAAATACATAATTCATTATGAGAATATATTCTGGTTTTGGTTTCGTTTCTTAATATCAATTAAGAATGTAAAATATGCGTCAGTAAAATGTTTTGTTTTTATAGACGACTATCGAGGTTAGGTATAACTACGTACAGACGCCAGCACATCAAGCTACTACAATCTGTCAGATTTCTTTAATAGATTTTCAACTTTATCGCTAAAGCATTAAGGTTCAGGGTTGATTGGGAAAATTTGACAGTTTCGGGTAGCTTGACCTGCTGGCGTCTGTACCTACTTTCAATGTTGATTGACAAGGAACCTTTTACATTGCATAGATTTGATACTCAATTTATGGAAATTAGCAGACGTCTACGTTTATCTTTCCAGATGTTTTGAATTGATAAAATTATTCCTATCGCGAACAAAAAAGAACATCGATACCGAGCGTGTTCTAGGCCCCAGGTCTGCTATTACAATAGTGTCAGAATGGTCTATCATTGATTTCATAATTGTTGATTTTGACAAGTTTGGTAATCTACTAACATAATGGCGTCATTATGACTTTCCAGTGGTCAACCACTGACGCTCCATTGAAAGAAATGGCATAGAATGGTAATCTCGTACATAATGATAAATGAATGACTGATTTACATAAAACACTTTACTTGTATAAATCACTAATAAATAATATGTAAAAATATATATAAATGAAATCTGGTATAAATAACTTTTGGTAGTTTTTCGAAAATCATTTCTACTAACGGGTTTTATAATAATGACATTACGACAATGTCATTATGACACAATTCTATTACGAGACCATTGACCGACCAATGAATTTAGCAGATTACGAACTTTAAGCAAAATGACTATGGGATGGGAATGGGATCGTGTTGGAATGACGAATTTATAAAAATAGCAGACTTGGGGACCTGAAGTGCGTCTTTGTCCACCGCTGTGGACCTCTCTTGTGAATACTCAGTTTTCCATCAGATAATATGCACTAACCGCTCGGACAAGACCGATAATCAGCGTGCACCGTATCAAAATAGCACAAGCATCTTTCATCATTATTTAATGCTAGTTCTCTCAAACTATTTACTTACCTTGTAAAAGCTGCGCGTTTAAATAATTTCTCCCCACTGAGTAAATGCTCTGAAAAAAATTATAACGTTAAGATACAGGGTGGCAGGGACATCGACGCGCAAACTGTAACCATGGATTCAGCACATGAGTTTAAACCCCATAGCGTCGAAATTATTCGTCGGTTATTAAAAAAAATATTGCTGTTCCATACGTTTTGACCGCGTAGGTATTGCACTTTTCTATGAAACAGAGGTTGAAACTAACGCACTGTCCTATTTCACAAATATTTAATAGCCTTGTAATTTTATGTCATACAGTCAAATCTGTTCTATCTTCGTCAGTTTTCAAATCCTTGCCTTTATCAAGTCAGGACACATAATATGTACCTTTTGAGGCTACGCAGTCCTACGCCTAATAGCTATTTATTTGACAAGATAGATCAAAATAGCATACACTACATTTGACCAATGTCGAGTTAACATCAACCTAAAACTTTTTTAATGGCCTGGCCATTTTATTAAACAAAATAAAATAAAAATTTAATTGTCAGAGTCATATCGCATTTTAATTCGGTGTGACGTGTAAAGAAGATGGATGAATTCATTCTGCGGTAAGTATTGACATTACGACGCAAATAATGCTTAGTTAGTGAAGCAGATTCTATCGTGTAATGAGCATTCACAAATAGCCCGGAGACAAATATATAGCCGACTTTCAAAACTAAATAAGTGACTTTAGGGTCAATTTTCATTGCCACAGATCAGAAGGGAAGCGATTTTTTGTAACATAATCTTACAAGGCGTAATGAACTTTATGTTAAAGGTGTAACGTACAAATTACGAATGTTCCGGGAAGATGGTGCGACCTATTTTTAGGCTCCTATCTAGTTTGTGTAAGTTACACAATTGACATAAAGTTAATTATGCTTTACACAATTACGTTTCAAAAATTCGCTTCCATTCCGTTCCGCGGCAATGTAAATTGAACCTTAGAGTGGGTGGTAAAGCAATTACGAGATAGACTATACAAAAGTACCTAACTACTTACTAACTAAAGATATCTTTTACACGTTCGCTTAGTATTTACTTTAACTATTGAACAGAAAATGTATGATAAGATAAAATAATCTGTCAAGATAAAAGCAACAAAAGATTGAAAACTAAAGACCGTAAATCTCGATCTATGAAATGTGAAGTTTTATTATATAGATAGGTACTTACTTACATATAAGTAGGTAGGTAGGTAAGTTAAGTTAACTTAGCTAGTTTTTTGTGTTCGCAGATTTATGAAACAACAAGTAGGCAGGTAGGTACAGGGTACCACAAAAATGTTTGGTTGCCTTTTCGTAAATTTGGCTAGATCTATTTATGTTGTACAATTCTATTGCAGATTGAATTATTTATATTAAGTTACTTATCTCACCATCACGACGGAATAGAAACAGTCGAGATCCATTAACATAAAACGAGTTGTTTAATAGTACACAAGTTTTACAGACGTCACATTGTTGATTTCTAAGTAGGTACATATAAATAATGGGCAATAAAAACTTGCCCTCATCAAATTCCTTGTTCTATCTTTAACATACCTGCTTGGTGTTCGCATCATACGGTATAACGTATGTGGAGCCATCGGTCCTATGGATCCGTCTGCCCGTCATGGGGATTCCGTGTTCCTTGATCATGTGTGTCTCCAAGCCAACATCTTTCAGGGCTCGTCTCCCGCGCACTGATAGCGCCAAGTTTATGGACCTACCCCTGGCTTGAGGGGTTTCCCTGATATCTAGAACAAGAAAAATAAATGTGGCGTGTATTAATCGAACCCCAAATAACAAATGAGCCTCTTTTTCTATTCATCAAATAATTCAAAATTTTCCTTATTTTGATCAACTGCACATGTGATGTGACTTGTGCGTCTGAAAATAAGATCGGTCGTCTCTATGATATGGAATTTTGGTAAATTCTATACCTATTTTGGTTCAATGGAAATACGAAATGTGCCATTTTCGTTATTAGCCACCACAAAAAACATGAAAATGAAACCCATGACGAAAAACTTTTTGAGGTTCTTTAAATATTTCCATTAATTAGGCAGAGTATTTTATTAGTAGTACCTACCTAGGCAACTATTAATTTGATTGTGGTACTGCAAAAGACACATAAAATTCGAATATTACTCGGCTAAAATAAATTCCAGCAATAACTAGTAGGTAGGTGATAACTAGTAGGTAATAGTGCCCAGATTGTCTTATTTGATATCAATCATATCATGTTAAAGTAAAAATCCTCGACCTTTTAATAATCAATAACAAAGGCGTCTACCCTACATAGATAGCAGCGGTTATGTCATCATTCTAACATTCAATAAGTAGGCAGATATTAAATAAATAGTACAGTTAGGCAAATAGGTAAATGCCTACATGTATCTTTGAGAACCATGTATGTAGGTCAGACAAATTCAGAATTCACCTTATTGGCTACTTTGAGTCAAAGTGGCCAGTAAGTAGAATTCTGAATTCGAACTCTGAGAAGTAATAAAACCAAAGAATAAAACCAACAGCTGTGGCTTATAATACCAACCTTCACGGAACTCATAAAGGCGAACTCGATGGCCCCTCTTTGCAAGATACAGTGCTTCAAGAGACCCCACCTGTAAAATTTAAAGGAATATGAGTTTTAATCTCCCGGATTCGAAAGAACCTATTGTAGATCGTACTAAGTAGGTGCCTACCTACTTGAAGCCAAGCACCAAATTATAATTACTGAGGTATACTCGTGCCTTGGAAAGTCCCGGCTGTCATTTGTAGATCTTTTTAACAGTCGTTACGGGTAATCAGAACCCCGAAAGTCTGAACACCAGTCTTAGTTAGTTGTGGAAGTCCGATAGGCAGTCGCTTCATAAAAAATACTGGTATTCAACTGCATCCGGTTAGACTGAAAGCCGACCCCAACATAGTTGGGAAAAGGCTACGCAGATAATAATAATAAGTTTATTAATGCTTCAGTTTACAAAAAGGGGTACAGTGTTTGGAGCCTCCTTTTAAGCAAACAATGCCTGTGTTAGGAGACTCCACTCTTCCATAGTACTACAGCATTTTTACTTATTCTAGTTAACAAAAACCGTATAGGTACTTAAAAATAATATTGAATGAAAAATAAATAAGTATTAAAATAAAATGATGGATGTTAGTGAGAGTATGTTTCGAGTGTAAACATCTGTGCGTATTGTGTTTGTCTGCGAGAGTGTATGTGAGAGTGTATTGAGAGTGTATGTGAGGGTGTATGCGAGAGTGTATGTGTGAGTGTTTGTGAGAGTGTATCTACTGCTTTATGTGCTCCAAAAGTGCCTCCGTGTCATCATATGTGAGTGTCTTTGAATGTAGATAATGATACAAAACCCGAAAAGGTTGCCTGAGTCTAATGATGCCATAGTTCGCAGGCTAATGGTGTGATTTTAAAATGCTGCAAGACAATACCTAATTGTGTTGTACTTAGTGCATTAGAGACAGACAAAAAACAATCTAACGAACTTAATAGTCAATGGATTTAATTGTTGATTTCTAGAAAAGCAATTCATTAATTACGGTATTTACTTACTTTTAGAAATTCAATAAAAAAGTGTCAAGAAAATCGATTCACAAAAACCTAATTTCATTAAGTATTGCACTAGACTAATGATGACCTTGTTTTTTCTGAAAAATGATAATGATGTCGTGAAAGATGGCATGACAGCCAAATAATTGGCCACTGAGCATGTTAATAAAGGAAAATCTGCACGAATGAGGTGCATTGAAATCTGGAAAAAATGGAACCCGATGTTGCAGATGTAGGTTAGAGTTGTAGAAGACCGTGTTGATATGGCCATCACAAGTGATTATTATGTAATTCAAAGTCATGTAAAATGCCTATGTGACACCCGCCCCGCTTATATGAAGATCGGAGATTATATTCTAGAAGATGTTGACGTTATGTTTACCTAGGAACAACTGTTAGATATATTCTTCGAGAAAGAGGTCAACCGAACGAGAGGAACCTGGAACTAGCTTTCAGGATGTTGCGCCATACATACTGCGTGTCTCCTCAGGACGAAAGGTTTGACCAGGGCCTTGTTCTCTATGACTCAATGAACGAAACCGCGCGAAATGAACGCGAGATTGACGGGAACAGCTAAGGAGTTGACGTGGTTTCGAAGTAAGGAATCGTTAAGTGGTCATAGTGAATTAGGGCCCAGTTCTCAATCACAATAGGCGTCACTAGAAGGAGGAGGGGTCACCCAAAGGGTGAGCTCTATGCTCAGAGTTTTCCTGCGTGATCGAATGAAAACTGAAACGATCTGCCGGGGAACCAAGGTATCTAACCGACATACGCCGAAGAATTTCAATGGCAGTGAACAGGCCACATTGCTCGCAGAACGGCACCCTAATTGCGTAACACACAATCAATCGGAATCAGAATCATTTTGAAGCAAATTGCTAATCCATTGCTTCATAAGTTCGAAAAATTTGTCTGCTCAACACGTAAATAACGCAATGAATGTTTTTGAACTGTCAAAATGAAACCGATTCCAATTGATCGTGTGTTACGCAATTAGGGTGCTGATGGCCGATGGGACCGAAAGGTTCTGAAGTGGAGACTGAGTACCGGAAGGCACAACGCTTGGGGGAGGCTTATGTCCAGCTGAAGACGTCTTTCTACTAAAATTATGATTATTATCTTCTCTAACCTGTGCCATTGCTGTACTTGGAAGTGGTTGTCAAAGCAACTCGTTGGCCGGCTGGCTTTGGCTTTTTTTTTTGACCTCAGGACCAAGACGTTCACATAGGTAATCTATTTATTGATGGGACTCGTTTTCGGTAAAAACAGTCGGAGATCAACATAATCTAATCTTTATTGGATCTTAATTTTAACTTCGTGTTTTAATAAGTCTGAAGGTAATTAACCAAATTGATCGATTGTATTCATTAAGGTTTAATTAAAATTGCTTATTAGTCTTATAGGCTAGATTGTAATTAATTATTAAGAACCTGGTTCTTTTTATAAAGGAGAAAAAAAAAGGTTTAATTGAAGCAAATTATTCCATGAATATCATACTTATCACGATCGTATGAATTTACTATCACCGATTATTCTTGAACATTTTTTCTAATTTTGGTATCAATTAAAAAACCTTGCGTAACATTTTGCAAAGTTATTTCATAATATTAATTAGCTATAACCTGTAACCAAATGCTGATCTTCGGATAAGACAGGTTCAGTCAAAAATAAGGAGGCCAGACAAGAAAACAAAAAAAACTAAGTAGGTACAGTCGAGTTCGTTAATATCTGAGCATGTTCATAAATCAAAAATATATATTATAGGCAATGGTAAGTTTCATAAACTCTAAACAGCTTTGCCTTACAATAAATTTAAACAATCTGTGACATCATAAATATGTGACTACATTATATCAATAATATTGCACCAGGCAATGACTCTAAGAATTGTGCGCAATCCCTTGTTCATATTATTTAACGCAAAGTTAGGTTCACAAATATCTATGCAATATTTCTATGAAAAATATATTGACAAATCGACATGCCTCGAATTGTTGTTTTGAATTCTCGGAACAATCTTTTTACAGAAGTATATCCTATAGTAATCGTTTTCTTTGAACAAATGCAATTTAAAGTGGTCAGTTATTACATCCTTCATCCGAATACCTACTGGATAGCATACTCTTCATTCACCAATCTAAGGGCCCACGTACATGAGATTTGATTTTAATTTTCAAATATATTGAAATCTAGAGTATTTAGTTATTTATGTTCCGAAGAGTAGTCAGATATTTTTGACTGCTCCACCGTAACAATGTTATGAACAGTTTATATGGTAGGTAATATTTTATTGATGTCTAAGTTCGTATAGAACTATATGATAATTTTAACTCTTACAATATTTTGAAACATTGTCACTGCCAATATATTAGTGAACTCGACTGTACCTACAGGAGTGTTAGTTACACACTGTAAATACAATAGCGATTCGGTAGATTTATTTTACATATGGTAGGTGGGTAATTACTAATTAGGTACTTATAGCTTACTTATGATATTAAAATTTTGCTTTAAATTATTATATTATACTAGCTGTGCCTGCGACTTCGTTCGAAATTGGATTTCATGGGTTTTAAATTTTTTGCGTGGAACCCTAATTATTTTTCTAAAACAAAAGTAGACTTAGTTAGTCCTTATAAAATCAGTCCAGCCGTTTCGTAGATTAGCCAGATCAAACAGACAGACAGACGGACACATTTTTAGAAATTGAGGTTTTGTTATAAGCACCGTAGGTATATACTTACTTTTATATGCATTTAGAAAAAAAATTGGATATTACAAACAGACACTTCAATTTTATTTATTTTTTGTATGTATGTGTAGATAACAATATTTTAATTGAAGTGTAAAAGTACCTACCTACCACAGTAGTAGGTAGAAAAAACTCACTACTTCAGTCAACATTTTCCTAGGAGGCAAGTAGTTAAGGGTACCTACCTACATAAATATCGAATATATAGGTATAGGTACATTAAAATTTGTCATCCATGAGAATTGGAAGACTAGACACACAGTTTCACAATATAAAATCAGACCTTCATAAGACCATAGTCATGCCATTCATTGTGACCTTTATAAGATCACTTCGCTGTCCGTCTATCAATACCCTTTTTCTCAGGAACGCGCAGTTATCAAGTTGAAATTAATATCAAATACTGGCTGCAATTCCTTGAGCAGTGAAAAAATGAAACTTCTAAGTCAACGCAATCAAAAGATACGGCCGTTAATATTCCGGAATCGGAACCTATAGGGTACTTTCCCGTTGACCTAGAATCATGAAATTTGGCAAGAAGCAATGCCATGTAGCACAAGTAAAGGAATAAATCCAAAATCCGTAAAGTTTTAGTTACATACCTACAAATTTGTACGGAACTCTCGGTGCGTGAGTCCGACTCGCACTTGACCGGTTTTTTTTTATTTGTTAGGATCCATTTGCTACAATTTAATCAACACCATCAACAGACTACCATATAATAAAAGCAATAAAATTCATGGTACTTACCAACCCTGCACCAACAACCACCACATCTAGCGGCTTCTTCTTTGAATATCCATTTTGTAAAGTCGCCATTTCTTCACTATTTATTCACAACACGCAATAAAACTTAAATTAAAATTATATTTTCAATTATTTTTCGTATAATAAATAATCACTCAACAACTTGCAGTGTTAGAAAACTTTTAATAGTTTTCTAAAATGCGAATGAACTCTGGCCTTTGTTGTGGATACTTGATAACGTGCAAGTTCCCCTAGTCTCTACTCCGTGGGTGTGCGTGCGATACTGCGTCTGCGCCGAGTCTTGCCCCGATACGGTTTCATTAAATTGACATTAATTGATCACTGCGGGCAGTCAAAAGGAAGAAATTAATTTCGGTTACGTAGTTCATTGATGGGTTGAGAGTTGATAAGCGATAATATATATTCGTGCGAGTTGAATGACATGTGATTGGAGAGGCCTATGTCCGGCGTAGGACTGGTAAAGGCTATCAGAATGCAGTTTTAATTAATTGCATATTTGTGCAAACGAGAATTTACCTAGATGATAGTTTTAGAAAAACGATTACTACAAAAATTAAGTAAGTAAAAAGTAAAGTAAAATTAAGTGTTTTATTCAATAGACTTGTAATTTAGGTGCCTGGAGAAAGAACAAATTCGGAACTATTTTATTCACAGTGTGCAGGTGTTCGAAAAAAACCGAAGCAATTTACTGCACCGTCCGTATAAGAACCTACCTACCTAGTGGTCATCAACTAGACAAAAGCCGGTCTTGGTCTCAAACCCAGGTTGGGCTGTGATTTTAGTTTTTTCCATAGGAGAAAACCTAAAAGAAGATAGTGGGTAGATTCCTTATACCTGAAGGTCAATTCTCGTAATTTAAAACGTTCAAAATCTAGTCGCAGTCTCATCACAGCGACAAACAAATGTCAAAAACTTATCAAAATTTAGGGAAATTCGACGTATTTTTGACAGATTGTGACAGATCAGACTGTGAACGTTCCTCAAATTAGGGGATTTGCCCTCTGTAATCAGCTGGGCAATTGCGTACCACACTTACAGTAGGAATAATCATTGCGTTTACGTTGTTGAGCAGACAAATTTTTTGAACATATTAAGTATATTATGAAAGAATGGATTAACAATATCCTTCAAAATTATTCAGATTAGGATTAATAGTGTGTTACACTACAATTACGGTGCAGCTCGGACCGTTTTGTTGCCTCTCTTAATAACCACTACAATAAACATCGACCAGGTACACACGGCTACACATAAAGCTATGCAAAACAAGTATTGGCTGACCGTTCATTGTGAGAAAATATCATACAAAGTGAGGCCAAGACAAACTGGTTTTGTATAGCTTGAAGTGTAGCCGTGTGTACACCTACCGTTTGTTATAGATTAGAAATTCAGGTTAAGTTATTTGATACAAAGCCACACTCTAGTGTTACAGAGGGATCAACTGACCGTATGAGGTTTCGGCATCGAATTCTCAATTTAGTATTAGGTAGTAGACACAGTGGAGTAACGGCGACTTTTGGACGTCTCTGACGGGCTGCGACCCTAACGTGAACAAATGTTCAGCTATATTTCATCATCATAATAATATTCGTCAATCGTCATCAACATTCAGTCAGCCGCGGTCAATAGATCAGGCTAAGCTACGCTTGTCGCGGTTGGTCCGTGGATGGGACCATCTTTACATACCGAGACCACTCCGTGGCTCGAGAAGTCGAGATGCACGTTATCGGTTGGTCCCGGCTCCCTTTTTTGTTGTAACCGTATGATGTTTCCTGATATTTACTTATTCCTTACAGATTTTTTTTTTAACCGACTTCTATAAAAGGAGGAGTTTGTTTGTAAAAATTACAACTAAAAAGTTTTGCAAAAAAAAACAACGGACTTCCAAAAACGACACTACAAAGTGAAAAATAACTTTAATTTCGGAAGTCGGTGGCAAACAACGAAAATGCGAACCCAACGACACCGACTTCCGAAATTAAAGTTATTTTTCACTAGCTTCTGCCCGCGGCTTCGCCCGCGTGGATGTCGGAAATCTACCCACGGGAACGTGCTAACAGGATAAAATGTATGTGCTTCCCCAGAATGTCATCTATCTCGCGGGCATTTTGTGGCTAATTACAATAGAAAACCAATTGTGTCTCATTAGTGGTGATTAAGAGGGTACCTATAAACTCAATAACAGAAAATAAAATACCTACCTACCTAAATAAACCTATTTCTGATGATAACTAATCTAAACTCAATAAATAAGCAAAATCCCTAAAAACTAATATCTATACGAATGACTAATCCTACCTAACAGTATTATAAAATAACCTACGGTCACGACGTACACTATCAAATATACTACCTATACTTTAAAATTAAAATCTATACCTACGACTTATAAAATTAAACCTAAATAACTCTAAAAACTAAAAGGAATAAAAATGAACTCCACTGCGGGTGACCTAACCTACGACAAACTTATTATTTGCGGTTGGTACAGTAATCGGGTCTAGGGATCGAACCGCAAAATTAAGTTTGTTTTTTATTGTATATACTTTTCCGGGATAAAAAGTACCCAGTGTGGTGCCCAGGATATTAAAGAATAATTATACCAAGTTTCATCGTAATCGAACCGGTAGTTTTTGCGTGATGCCTGAACAAACAGACAGACAGACAGACAGACAGACAGACAGACAGACAAAAATTTTTTTAATCACATTTTTGGGTTCGGTGTCGGTCTAGTAACACCCCCTGCCATTTATTTTTTTGATATTTTCAATGTACAGAATTTTCACTTCTACAGATTTATTATAAGTACCTATAGATTTTGTAGTGTCGTTTTTGGAAGTCGGTTGTTTTTTTTTTAAGGATTAAATTACAACTTTGCAATAATACACTTAGTGACACAATAGTTTTCCGATACCGTCCACTTAGAAAAATTAAAAAATGTTTTGTTCTACCTACATATAATGTAAAGTGCCTACAAATTTCATTAGAGCAATATTGTATAAAAATGGTAATGTTATTATCTTATTTGTTATGCCTATAAAAAATATGTTTCAATATCATTATGCGTAAATAAATTTATGCTTTAGAATGTTATGCTTAATCATTATTATGATTAGAGAAATTATGCTTAAAACATTATGCGTAAGCTGTTATGCGTAAAGTAAATAATGTTATGCGAAAATATAATTAGGACAAACAAAAGTACATACCTATGCCAAGTTATCTTAAAATTTTATGCAAATGGATAGGGAACCATAGTGACCATTTTTTGGAACGAAGTTCCTTATCGCGCGTTGCGAAAGGGGGCTAGACGGAAAAAATTAAGACCAAAAGTTGGAACGACACTTTTTGCTATAGTTGTAAGCCGTGCGGCGTGCGCGTGTTTCTCTGTCTGTCTCTCTCTCTCTCTTTGAACTCCGTTTATTTACTATGGTTTTGGGCCGATTGTTCATGGGGTCGGCTTCTAGTCTAAGTGGATGCAGTTGAATACCAGTATTTTAAGCGGCAGCCTAACTGATCTCCACAACCCGGTTACTGGGTAACACGATACCCATTGGTAAGACTGGTTGTCAGACTTTCGGGCTTCTAACGACCCGTAACGATTGCCAAAGATCCAACAATGACAGCCGGGACCAAAGGCTTAAGACCAGGCACTCTAAAATAATTTCCACGCAAGCTCCGCCCCATGCGCCCCGCCACTCCGCGCTTCAATTCCCGCGAGCGAGCCGAAGGTCGCCGCGTCGACGCAAAATTCTAACTTTACGTATTTTGATTTTAGAATAGCGAACATAGATGGAATAGAAACACCTTTATTATATATATTTTATTTTATGAAATATAATAGTTTATTTAATACTAACTACTACATTACTCAAAACATGGTCAAATTAAATTAGCTAGAGAAACTCCGCAGTCTAAAATCGACAAATTAAAAAGATTGGAATTGATGATTGTTTGTTTTTTGGAGTCAATGACCGCTGGTGGTGTTACTTGAAGTATGAGTTGAGAAATCTGTTTTTTTTTATCGTGTTTAGATATCAATATCCATCACGTCTGTTAAACAACACAAAACAAAATGTTTTTAAACTGGTACAAAAACAACATTTCCAATAATAAAAGTAACGAGGTAAGAATAAGGCTCATATTTAATACAGAAGTATTCGTTGCCAGCTCGAGATGCTTAAAGTCAAAAACAGCTTATCGTGCTTACCGAGGCACAGAGGGGTCTTGATATGTAAAGATGGTCACCCATCGACGGACCAACCGCGGCAAGCGTAGCGTAACCTGATCGATCGACCTGTGCGGCTGTTATTAAATAGATATATATAAATAAATATACTACATGTAAGTAGGTAGGTATTAGGCAGATCCCCCGGTGGGTTCCCGCATTGTCGAGGCGGGGGGGCTCAGTAGCCGTGGTATAGGGGTACCACGGTGAAGCTAAGAGTAACCCCAGCGGGGGCCGCTCGTCAAGGCTTTGCGGCTTAGCCAATGACGTAGCGGCCGTAGGGTAGGTTGCGGTGCCGCTTGGGCGACATCGCAGCCTACCTGAGGCGGGCCGCGGTGTCCCCCGTGAGGGAGACATCGCGGCTGAGGATTGGAGGCCGCGGCGGGAGAGGAGTGTCGGTGTTTCGTTGCCGCTCTCCCTACCTTCCGCGGCCTTGACGGGGCCGCCACCGTTAGATGGCGGACGCGGTGGGGCCGCAGGGGAAGAGGAGTGTCGGTGTTTCGTTGCCGCTCTCCTTAGCCTCTGCGGCCGTAGCTCCCCCAACCTGGGGGGGCATGCGGGGCCTGCCTCTTAGGCGGGCGTGGAGGCCAGCAGGCCAGCGGGTGCGGGGGCACCGTTGCCTGTATTGCACAGGCCTCCACCAGTGTGGGACGGGAATGGCCAGGTGTTCCTGGCCATTCCCGTAGCCCCCCAATCTGGGGGGCATGCGGGGCCCGCCATTCTATCTAGGCGGGCGTGCGCCGGGAGGGCTGTGGAAGTAAAGGCTATGCCGGTTTCCCATGGCCCTCCCATTACGGCGATTGTAGGAACACCGCTTTTTTTTAGGTATTAGGCAGATGATTTGGTGGATAGCCTAGGCGACAAATTAGTGCAGTTCGCTGCATTGCTAAAATCTGAAGGCCAATTCCCATAATTAAAAACGTTCAAAATCTAGTCGCAATCTCATCTCAGCAACAATCAATGTCAAAAACTTGTCAAAAATGTAGGGAAATTAAAGGTATTTTTGACAGATTGAGACTGAGATCAGACTGTGAACGTTCTTAAACTTACCAGAATTGCCCCTCTGATGCGGCTAGTATTATTGACATTCTTTCTCAATTTTAAAACGTGTTAAAAATGGGTTAAGGAACACGATGAGCCAAGAACGTCTTAATCACCCAACTTTGATGAATATTGCCTTCATAACTTGCCTAACATAATCCAACCGAAAATAAACGTGGTTCATCACAGTCCTAGGTACCAATCAGTATTTTTATACAACAAGCTTCCCGTAGAATTTAAAAGCATAAATAGCGCAAACTTATTTAAAAACAAATTAAAGACATATTTATTGAGGAAGGGCTATTACAGTGTCGATGAGTACCTTGATGATAAGCGACAATCGTAATAATTATTATCGTTCTGGATATTAATTTATTGAATGGAATTAATTTGAAATGGCATGGTGACATTATTATTCTGAAATTTTTTACACTTCATATTGTTTATTTTTATTTATTTTTTTATTATGTCTTTTTGTTTTGTTTTTATTATTGTATTTATTCCTCATATAGATTATTAAATGACATCTTATCTTTAGTAAAATTTCTACACAATGTAATATATTGTTTTAAAATAAATGACTTTATGACTTTATTGAATACGATTTACTCAGAGAAGTTGATAGAATAGTATTATTTCTAAATTTGCCCAAATGAAATCCAGAAAAGTTCTTTTGTAACAATTTAATTTAATACCATAAACTCCAAGAACTCAGCAATGCAAGCCTTGAGTTTGGAAAGATGAATATGTCGAAGACCAAAGTGATGTGCAACGAAACACCTGGAAGCATAAAAGTAGACGGGGAGATAATACAACATGTCCAGGAATACCTTTACTTGGGCCAGGTTATAGTCTCTTTCCAGGCGAGACAAGATACAGAAACCACAAGAATAACGGAAAACGCCTGGAAGAGCTACTGGTCCATGAAGGAACTATTTAATGGTGAGTTACAGGCTCATGGATATGTGCATTGTTCCCGTCTTAACCTATGGAGCACAGTATTGGTCTTTGACTGCCATCTAGAAGTCGAAACACAAGGTCTGCCAACGAGCAATGGAGCGCGGTATGTTAGGCAATAAATCGCATCGTGTTCGAAACACAATACTGCGCTCCAAAACAACGATAGCTGACATGGCTCAAATGTCTGTCGCATATCTGTCCTCATGACAAACTGTGGGCCCATATAGCACAGAACTGGTGCCCTGAGACAGTGAGACTGGGTCGCGGCAGACCACGTAGGAGATGGACGACGACACGGTTGACGCAGTGGCTGAGCGATCAACTGCTGCGCTGCGTGTCGCGGGTTCGATTCCCGCACGGAACAAATATTTGTATTGCCTACAGGTAGTTGTTCCGGGTCTGGCTGTTTGTGTATGTGAGTTTAAATGTTTGTAAACGCACTCACGATACAGGAGTAATTCCTAGTGTGGGGCAACGTTTTTTTAAAAAAAAAAAAACAAAAAAAGATGGCGGGACGAGCTGGATAGGTTCCGTGCGGCCCGGGAGTGGGAAAGCGTAGGCTAGTAAAAAAAAAACATGATAACCTAAAGCAAACCAAGGGGCCCTTGAAGGGTAGCGGGATCGTCCTAAAGGGTTACCGCTGCCCTGGAACATAAAGGGCTAAGGAAGGAACACGGGTGGGTTTTAGTCAGTAAGAGTCTGACACTCCCTTCCGCTCCACCCAGAGCGGGAGGGGTCATTTGATGATTTCCCATCCCGAAAAAAAAAAAAAAGGGGGCCCTTGATAAAATTTGTTACGGGCCCCGCGCTGGCTTAATCCGGCACTGAATACGGTTGAATGTTATTCGATCTGAATATGTAGCAGCAGCCGCGCTATCTATAAAATATCAATCATGACCATCGTTTATACAACTACGTATCAGATATTTTATTCATGGTCACAATAAAAAAGAACGTGTTTCAAGTAGCTTTGTATACAGGTTTATTTTAATTTAGCTAGCTAAACTCTCTCTCATGTTGAGTCTTGGTTACTGATAAAGGAAAATTCTATTATATTCTAAACTCCGTAAACGCGATGGGTATCAATATCTAAACACGATAGGTAAATGAAAAGATTTGATGTTCTTTTTTGGGAGGTCAACGACAGCTGTTTCTATTGTTACTTGAAATATGAGTTGAGAAAAACTGTTTTCTTGTTTTATCGTAGGTAGTTAGATCATATTGATACCTACGAATATCACGTCTGTGAAGTTTCCATATAAACTGATATTTGAAGTGACTACTGTACTGTACTGTGATATTTTAGTTGTAGTTTATTTTTAGGCACTATAATTGTATGGGAAAATTGCCACTCTTGGATAAATGTACACCTTTTGTAAACGTTTTTATTAAATAAATAATTATTATTATTAATAATTACGGCCGATGACCTCACGCAAAAAATCATCAAATTAATTCATGTTTTGTTTCATAATAATTTCATATCGATACTGATCGCGTCTGCGGAGTTTAGCTAGCCAATTTAAAGTAACCCTGTATTAAAAACATATATTACTTAGGGCTGATTGTTCCATCGCCAGATAATTTTTATTTGAGGAATAAAATTGACATTTGACAGTTTTTGTATGAAATAACTGTCAAAATTTCAAAATTATTCTTCGAATAAAGTTTATCAGATGATTGAAAAATCAGCCCTTAGATGAACATCGTAGAATATTGGATACAGGATTGTTCACCTTATTTATAGTGTTCTCGTAAAAAGTGCACCGGGTTTGAACTCGACCTCTCACTCGCAGTCCGCGTTTTAACCGCTGGGCTATTGTCGCTTAACCTTAACAAAACAGTATCATTTTGTTTGCGTTTATCTCATTTGTGATTGCGCAAACAAGCCTAGATAAACAAATACTGAAACACTAACGATCAAATCTTATGTATGTTATCTTACGTAAATGGAATTACGTTTCTTATCATCTAACACTAGTATGTCAACATTAACCCAGTATAAACTTCAGATTAATACATACATTTTTCGAGGTGTTTTGGCATAACCTTAGTCCGTTTTTTTATATTATCCTTATGTGCGTTAGGAAGTAAAATAAAAGGCTGGAAATTACTCCTACAATATTTTTATTCACTTATATTAACATACTTTCTTCTTTTCACTTTGCTTAAAATATATATTCCTTTTCAATATTTTTATCCCAAACATATTTTTAATACTTTACAGAATCAGAACTTCAAAATACCTCAAATCTCTCAATTAAAACTATATCCAAATGGTTATAATCACCAATTACAATCTATTCACAAAGAAACGTACATGCGACGACACTTCAAGCTATATTCCAGTTTTAGCTGAGCTTGCATCGTATAGGCTTTTCGTACAATGAGAAGTCGGCTTATACCGGAAATGTATAGCTTGATATTGCCTCGTGCATATCTAAACACTACGTTTCGCAAAAAATAAAGTTTTTTTTTATGTCATACTAAAATCTTTTGCCCTTAATGCACAACCAAGTTGTTTACAATATTCAGAAATATTTTTCCATCAAATATGTATGTACAGACGCCAGCAGGTCAAGCTACCCGAAACTGTCAAATTTTCTCAATCAACCTTGATCCTTAGTACTTTAGCGATAAAGTTGAAAATCTAGACAGATTGTAGTAGCTTGATGTGCTGGCGTCTGTACTTTATTCTTATTTTTACAAACATTAAATATTTATTTGTCACTACTGTTTGTCGACGAAAAACTAAGCTTAAGCCTATGGCGTTGGTAGTCGTAGCATAATCAGCCTATAATGCTCCAACTGCTGGGACACTTCCAGAGTGGGATGTAATGTAATCTACCACGCGGGCCCAGTGCGGGTTGGTAGATGTCACATATCTTCGAATTTTTGGTTCTAAGACATGCCGGTTTCCTCACGATGCTTTCCTTCACCGTTTTGAGAGTATTTTTATTTGTTAAGTAGGTAATTGAAAATACCCTGAACATTTTGAAATCATGTACAGTCACGAGCACCAATATGTCAACACTTGGCAACTTTCAATTGCGATTTTTTCGTGAAATAACGAATGCAAGGTTGAAATACGACACAGTACATAAACCTATGGGTTCGAAAATGCTATGTTCGTAACTGCATAATATTTCATTAAAAAACAAAGGAGTAAATCGCTTTTGAATAAAGCCGAGTGTATACATACTTTTGCTCGTGACTGTACTACCTGCTAAATACAATGATTTATCACCTTATTTAACGGTTACAGATCTTATTATCTTTGCTTTAAGCTTAGGGACTGACCGAGTCATTGCGGAATCATCCGAAGCCCACATACATTTACATAGTTTAAGAGATTTATGCTAAAAGAGAAGCAATTATACGTCATCACGGGCTTTTCTGACGTCATCAAGTTAACAAGTTATGCAAAAGGAGACGTTATTATTATCGAATTTAGCCTTGATATGTTAATAACTTTGTTTATTTAACATACAAGACATTAGAATAGTAGGTGAACGTCATATAAACATACATGCATAAAGACACGCATTCTTCCCTTGGGGACTAAGCAGAAACTACAAATTTTTGTTTAATACAAATGTTTTTTTTCTACAGTATGAGCGCGGAGAAAAGAATCGCCATGATTGGACAATTATAAATATAGCGTCATAAAACTTAGTTCTAATTGATGACTACCATAGCGGCAAAACATTTTCGCTGGATAATTTACTTACATAAAAATACGTTATAGTCAAAAGTAGGAAGATTTAAAAACTCATATTACTAGGCATTGACGAGACATCCTCTGAGGGACTTTGGCTCGAGCTGAACGAGCTGAGAGTCTCCCGCGTCTCCTCTTTGATCTTCAAATGTTCCGTGCTCGAGGGAGGTCGGGAAAGTAAGGAACGGTCCTTGTCTTTGTGTTCCTTTGACTTCTCTTTGCTGCTGTGTTTGTGCTTGTGCTTATGTTTGTGCTTCTTTTTTTCTTTCTTCTTCTTCTTTGCCTGAAATTTGTGCTTTATTTAACTTAAATAAAGAAGGTTTTATTAAAGAGACCAAGTGTTATTTGGGTTTCGCCATCAAATAAGCAGTACCTTTGTACTCAAATTGTAAATGTAATATATCCCTATGTATTTTACTGTGTGTACAGACGCCAGCAGGTCAAGCTACTCGAAACAGTCAAATTTTCCCAATCCACCTTGAACCTTAATGCTTTAGCGATAAAGTTGAAAATCTATTAAAGAAATTTGACAGATTGTAGTAACTTGATGTGCTGGCGTCTGTACATAAATAATAAAATAAATAAATAAAAACTTCTTAGTAGCAGCTCATAGTCTGGATTGTGTCCGGTTGATAGCAATAGGTTCGCCCGGTCTATTACATCGGATTAAAACATTGCTGGCGAAATTTACGTGTACTATAGGTACACCTCTGGCTAACCCTTCGAGGAATACAGGCGTTAAGTTTATGTTATTGAAAGACTTTCCACGAATGATGCAGTACTTGATTATGTCCCTAACTTATTTATTTATTTAAACTTTTCGCACAAAAAGGTACAAAGACGGACTTAATGCCTTAGGCATTCTCTACCAGTCAACCAAGGGTGGTGAAGAGATTAAATGGCAGGTGCTTTGGTTGAGAGGGACAATAATAATTTAAAAAAACTCTTAAAACTAGGTATACAAATACATAAATAGGTTACATACACATACATATTATTACTATAATATATACATATAATATATATATATACAAAATCAAGGGAGAGATGTGTAGAGATGACTCTACGCTATTTTAACTTGATGCATAGCTAATCTTTTTAACTACAACATGAGCCAGTATTTTTTTCTGAAGTTCTATAACATTTCCAATCGTTTTCTCTGCTTACCTTAGGAGCCCCCATGTCATCCTTGTCGTGTCGGAACATGCCTGGTTCGAATCCGACCGGGCCCGAAGTACCGGGTATACCAGGCAACGCGACTGCGTTGTCAGTCATAAACTCGCGTTTGTTGTCGTCCTGGATGGAAATAAATATAATCATTGATAATGTTTCTGTTTAGCCATCAATGTTACCAACTATTTTGAAGACGAAAGGAGAACCGCACGTGTTTTATTTCTTTTTTAGTTTTTTTTTTCAGTATTGTAGATCTTACACTGAACATCCTGATGGGCAGTTCACTGGGCACACTTGTGACGTCGATCTTGATATCTTCTTCCTTGATACTGGACACTGGCACCGGTAACATGTTATCTAGAGGCACGTCCACCATCCTGTCCAACGTAGATATAGGCAGACCTGTGCTTATCGGTACTTCAGGCTCGTATTTCATCTAGAATTAATATTAAAATTAAGCATAATACCAAAAGAATTGCACATTGCGATGGCCTTCTAAGCCCAGGAGTGAGACAACATAAGTACTTTTAGTTGTTAAGAGTCCCACTGCTGGGCAAAGGCTTCCCTACTCTCCACCTTTCTCTGTCCAGAGCTACTAAGGACCAATCTTTATGAAAGGAGTCCAGCTCATCCCAAGGTCCACAATTCAGCAGAGGTCCACGCTCGAGGTTTGCCAGAGAGCTATGGAACAGAGTGTTCTGGGTATTAAACTTGTGGACCGGGTTAAGAATACAACAATCCATTCCATCACTAGAATAACTGATGTCATTTGGAATAAGGTATTTGGTTACAAGAAAATAGCTTTGGATCTGTCATTTGCGTGTAACAGCCGATCAGAAAAACTGAGCTGTTGAATAATAGAAAAGGGTGCATCTGAGGTGATTCTGCATGAATGTTATCCCATCGGACAGATCCTAGCAGCGAAGCTCAAATATCTTCAATCTTGTTACAGATGAACAGGGAGGCAATTCTCTTAATTTTATGAACGTTCACAGTCTCAATCTGTCAAAAATACCTCTAATTTCCCTACATTTTGACAAGGTTTTGACATTTGTTTGTCGCTGAGATGAGACTGCGACTAGATTTTGAACGTTTTAAATTACGAGAAATTAGCCTTCAGCATTAGTTCAAAAGATTTATATTAATTTTACTTAGCCAACTTTAACTCAAACTCATTGTTTATGGAACACAATGAGATTCTAAAAAATATACTCGTCACTCGTCAATATTATCATCAATATACTCACATCATCAACCTCCTGCTTAATCACAGGTTTAGTTTCCAACTCCTTCAATCTCTCGCGTTCTCTTTCTCTTTCTTTCTCCTTTTCCCTCTCCCTCTCTCGTTCTAGCCTCTCCCGTTCTTTATGGTGCATTTGTTTCATCATAGCCTGTATTTCCGGTAGTGGTACACATATAGGCCGCTTGAGCCCGTATAATGTGTAGTATAGGTCTACCAGGTCGCAGCGAAGTCTGGCGTCGTTTGATAGATGACAGTTTATGTTGCTCCATAGTCTGTCAAGGGAATTGTTATGTTACAATAGCATTGTATGTATTTAGCGTAAATTATCAAGTATTTAAAATCCTATTAACGTATAAAAAAAACCTATAAATGTGAGTTTGGACGCTTGTTACTCAATCACGCAAAAACGCCTAAACGGATTTGGATGAAATTTCGCAAACAGATAGTATATAGCCTGGATTAACACATAGGATACTTTTTATTCCGGTAGTACGTTCCCATGGGATAATTCCCGACCTCCACGCGAGTGAGCCGCGGGCAAAAGCTGGTAAAGAATAATTCAAGAAATAATAATTTATATAGAAGCGAAACTTCCGCTCCGAACACGTAATAGAGTCAGTTTTAAGGCATGTGATACTTTCAGGCAGCCAGAATAAAAAAAAAAAACGGTTGCTATGGTCGTTTAAGGGGCATCAAGTTTTAGAGAGATTAGCCGGGTACGACAGGGACGACGCAATACAAAGCCGAACTTTTTCTAGAAATGTGCCATTCTGACGAACAGCTGTCAAGGCTAGAGTAAAACTAGGCCACAAAATAACGATACATACCTATGCACCACAGCCTCAGTGTCAAGCCGATGCCTCTGGGCTCGTTCAAAGGGAGGCATGTTGATAAGCAAGCGAGCTAAGCCGTGCCTCACGCAGGGGTCTGGGTCACTTTCTACTGCCGTCAGTAACGAGGAAAGGTCCTCAGGTTTACCGTCCACTCGAACGAAGTCTACTAGACACTCGAAGGCGGCAAGTCTTACGTCTGTAGATAAGTTGTGGTTATGAGAATCTTGTGACTAAGTTCTATGGTCAACTGCACGTCAATGGTTTGATCTTGAAAGCGTCTTTATATCGTACCAGTAAGGGTGATTTTCGTAATTCAATTGTTACTACTGACGTGGGGTTGACCGTACAGGGATTTTGTCAAAAAAATATTATGACGCACTTGGACTGCTAATCTGCTGCACATCTACGAAATAAACAAAAACCTCGCCTACATTTATACAGGATCAAATTAAATTAGCTAGCGAAACTCCACAAATGTGATGGGTATCGATATGTAAACATGATCCACCATAGCCAAACTCTGCTAGGTTCCACCGCGCATTCCACCAAACGCGATTGCTCAATGTAATTATTTGCTGGCACTTTAGTTGAAAGACTTAAATCAATCGTCGATTGCATCATTAAATTACTATCACGACATGAGATAGTAAACAAATGCAAGCCTATCTAAAGTATAAAGTTAAAATATTATTGTATTCGTAATATGTATTTACATAAACCTCCTTACCAATATACTGTCCATACGCCGCATAAGCTCTGAACACGGTCGGTATGCTCGGCAGATGCCCGCATTGCTGCAGCCGTCTTATAGCGCGCAAACAACTGACAGTCACCGTATTTTTGTAACAGGGCAACACTTTCTCTAGGTTAAGCACTCGCGTTATCTCTTCTAGAACTAGTCTGGTGTCTGCTGATAGTGAGTCGGCTGTTATTGGAGCACCCTGAGGAAAAAATGTGTGAAAAAATAAAGAATTGGGCAAAAAGGAAAGGTGGATTTACAACTAAATAAAATATACTGGATGTTTTAATAATGAAGAAATTAAATGATATTATTTTATTGCTGTAATCTTTGAGACACTTTTACACATCAATGTTTTGGTCTTTTCCTATCTGACGATCTCTGAGGATAAATGCTGAAATAACCTCAAGATAAGGATTAGTAAAGGCAAACCGCGCATATACTGAAGACTTCTTACGTAACAGTAAGATTGCTATCACACTTTTTTCAGATTAAAAGTCGGGTCGTATGACGGATGGATAAATAGAGAGATGGATAGATACATAAATGGAAAGTTATATATTTAGGAATATGGATAGACAGATAGATGGATGTAGTTTTATATAGTATGGTGTTAATATACACTCTAGTGTATAGAACTTAAAATATATTAACAAAATTGTATGTGTTTTGTACACCATATGTTGTTGTCTCCCACAACATATATACAACAAAAAAAAACCAAATATAAATATTCAAATGTCATTCTTATATAACCAAGTACAGTTAATTTTAAAATTTGTGAATACACTAAGTCCAATAGTCCAATATTATCGATCAAAAAGACGAACAACAGGACACAAGATACAGTAGTACGAAACCAACGGCGCTAGCTGTCCTATCGTTAATTAAAAGCAATTTCTAGATGCTTATTGGAAGACGCTTAGTGGACATAAAATAGACATTGAAACAATATTAATATTTTGATGTTACTTACGGGCTGCAAAACTGATATAACAGGCGTTATGGTAGCGGCTAAAGCATCCACCAACGACGCCTTGTAATAATTGTCCGAGAAATGGTTCTTCGAGTTGTCATTATATTTAAACAGGTCCAGTAAAAACCGCACCACTTCGGGCGGGCAGATGCCGTGAATGTTCCTCAAACCTGTTAGAAACAAAACAAAATTTAGTTTTCGGTGTCACAGAAATATGAACGCTGAAGGCGGTGAAATAAAGTCGAAAATAATGAAACTTATCCACATGAGTCCGTTCATTTTTCGGCAACAAATTTCATAGCTAAGCTGTTATTGGTTAGTTTTACACATCCATCGCTACACATCCTCGCACATCTGTGGTGGAAACGCATGAAATGATCTCACGTACCAGTCATTGAATTATAGACTTTATTTTATTACAAGCAAAGTCGATATTTCCTTGTCAGTAAAACCCTGGTAGTTTACTCACCCGCCATAGCAACCGGTATAGTCTTCTGCAAGAAGTAATGCTGCAAGTTGTCGAAGGTGTTTTGTTTGATAATGTGCGGCGCAGCGAACGAGCCGAACATCTTGCGGAATATCGTCAACATGGCTGGCGGACCCGCCCATGAACTTATCATGGCGTTTGCCACCTAAAAATAAGTAGAAATTTTAAAAGGATGTCGTATCTTTTTCTTTGTGTAAGACAGAAGTTTAAATATGTATATACTTTGTTTTACAAAACTATTTATATTCTGAAAAGACGGATTTTTAACGCTAAAAATGAACTACTTATTGTTACCATCATGATAACAATTTGTTGTTTATTTTTAGCAAATTATTTGCACACGCATTGTTGGTCGGCAAATCGGTAGAACTTCGGAAAATTTATGAATTCAGGCGATTTCTTAGTTTCGTAGCATGTAGGTATTAAGATTAAAACCGGGATTGAGAAATTCTCAAAAGCATATTCGTATATTTCTCGTTTTATCAAATGCGACAATTGTCAATTTGAACCTTAATCTCAGCTCAGTGCCTGTCACCTGTGTGGCAGTGTGTACTTCCTGTCACCTAAAGGAGGCCTGTGTCCCAGCAGTGGGGACATTATAGCCTAATTATGCTCAGTGCCATTCTTATGGCACTTGCAAGATTAGCTTAGCTTTGCTTAGCTTTATGGCTTCGAGACTCGTCTATATCTAATCATACAACAGCAATAACCTTTTCCTTTTTTGAAGTCGGCTAAAAATCATCCTTACCTTAGTCAAACAATGCGCAGCCCTGCATCTAATCTTATAATACGTCTGTTCATTCTCAATGACGTCAGTCAGCGCTTTCCTAGTCGCTGGTTCAGGGTAGTTATGCAGTGCGTCTATAGCCTCACTCTGGGCTGTGACGTCACGCTCGTGGCGTAACTGATACTGCCACTGGTAGTCAGGCTGGGATATCACTGTTCCACGCAAGAGCGACATTTCGGGGTCCAAACGGATCCATAGGACGGGTGAGTCGCTAGAAAAATATTGATATTAGTTTGGGGATATTTAAAATGTTACGTTATTTTCAATCATTTACACACACACACAGAGTAGGCAGACACAAAGAGTAGCAGTACAGAGTAGTAGCAGTAGGCTTCATACTTCATAGGACATAGGAGACGCCACTAAGTTACAAGCACCAGCCATGTCCACCGAACTATATAAAAAAAATTGTGCTGTGGATACACAACAATCCAAATTTTTAATAAAATACCAAAACCTATTCGTAAATTGCCCCTTACGCGTTTAAGACATATATTAAAGAAATGGCTTATTGAAAAATGTTTTATGATATTGACGAATTCATGACATGTAGGTAAATAATAATTTTTTACTTTTTTTATTGGAGGTTAAGGATCAATTTTTGTATTTAAAAAATGACTTATTGTTTTTATAATATTGCTAAATTAATTAATGACATGTAAATAATAATAATGACATTTTAAATTGTATCAATTGTAAATGAATCAATTTCGCATACCGATTATACGGTGAGACATGCTGAACTTCTACAACGTTTAACCATGTTTCTGGCAAAATAAATTATTCTTATTCTTATCTTATAAGTTCTGGACCAAAGTTAATAAAACGTAAAACATTGTGTAGACGTCAAGAGTTTTCAAAGTACAATCCACTTTTGATGAAATCTTCCCAGAAAAATTCTCGTTTAAGTGACATCAAATACAATTTCCAACACCTCTCAGTGCTTATTACTAAAGCCAGAAGCCAATAATCGCTCTTGTGGCGGCATCTACATCGCCACATGCGAACTACGCATCATACTGACGTCACGCAAATCCTGCATCGCGCAAGCAGAGTTTAGTTTGTTACTAGCATGTTATATGCAAGGTCCCGACATCAACCGTCGGGCAGTAGCCCACCAGATACAACACCCGTCTGGGGGTCTTTTCTATGGAGGATGACTGAACTTTACAACCTGTAGCTCATACCCTTATCAAATATACTCTTATCAAAATTAAAATGAATGTAACTCCCAAAAATCTATCTATTTTGGCCACACAAAGTATTTCTTAATACAAAAATATCCATATAACTTACTCCATAGCAGACAGATCCATATCGACCTCCTCCCCGGTACACAGGGGTATCTTCTTCTTTTTATTCCTCCTACTCTTGCTGTGGCACGTGATGTCCGCTTTCACCACCGTGTTCTCTATCTGTAGCATATGCTTGAAGGTGCCGTCTAACTCCTGAAGTTGGACCAGTAAAGGACCAACGTATTTCCGAATGCCGCGTTCGTGAACGCAGTCCTGACGGATTTCTAGTTCTACTGTGTTTCTGGAAGAATTATTTGGTTGTAAAGAATTGAGCGAGATGAATTCAAATAAACTCTTTGGACACGGAATAGTAAGTAAATGGAGGGTTCATGCTTTATCATTTTTTTTTTTTTTTGAACCCACTTAATTTTGAACTTACACTAAACTGAATAACAGGTCATTTTTCGACCGCTGGCTTCGTGGCATACTTTGCTACAACTAAGAAGTTAAAGGCATCTACACACATACATGCCATTTGTATGGCATTTGGCGAATTTCAATGTCATGTCACACCTTGTATGGCTCGCAAATGCCAGCTAAGGGCCAGTTTTTTTGATCCGTAGTTAACTCAACCAATTGTTAAAAATTGTAACTAATGGTTTAATTTTTGCAAAATGTGTATTTTGATCAATTGTTAGTTTATCTCATGGTCACTAATGGTTATTTTTTAAACTAATAGTTAATTATTTCACTATTGGCAATGATATTATATCATTATATAAACTAACAATTGATCAAAAAACACATTTTGAGAAAATTTAACCATTACTTACTATTTTTAACAATTAGTTGAGTTTAACTACGGATCAAAAAACCGGCCCTAAGTCATTCCGACCCAAAAAAAATTACGAAACGTTCGAAAAAAGTTTTGCGTTTTAAAACCTTACCTTTTGCGGTTGAACACGGAGGTGAGTTGAAACTTAGCATGACCGGCAGTGCGTACCCACTGGTCCACAAACACTGCCATATCTTTACCAGTCACTGTGAATATCGCTTTGACGAAAAGATTAGTTGACAACAACAGATGGCCCCAGAGGCCGCTGCCTATCTTAGTGTTGGCCGCATTCGTGGCCAAAGAAAGTTGTTTATTGAACACCTGAAGCAGCAACTCTTGGCCGATACGTTGTTCTAACATCCGTAGGACTAGGTGAGATTTTTTGCGCATTATCTGAAAATGAACGTAGGGAAAGTTATTCTCCTTTTTCCTGCATGCACAATGTTTGGGGGCTATTTTTGTAACTATTGTAATACAATAACTTTAGTGACAATAGAGGGGTTGCCCAAATTGACTGTTCCGTGATGAGAACACACTTACCTCAATATATCGCGGAGACATTGTGTGTACGTTTCTAACAGGAAAATAAAATACATCCTTGGCTTCCACACGCGCTCCGCTCGCTGGCGGCTGCCAAGGATCCAGGACTATTCCGCCATATTGTTCTTCATATCCTACTACCTGCAAAGTAAAAAAAATATAATTATTTTATGAAAATAGATAAAATTAAAATCGAAAAAATGTTAAGGGTTTATCTGAAAAATTAACTGGGACATATCTGGAAGTGATTAATCAATACCGAAATTTCAAATTATTATTTGGGGAACATACAACTGGCAGCTTCGAAAAACTCAAGCCAATGGTCCACACAAATAATTATAAAACTTACATAAAAGTTGAATCATTACACTGTCTAACAAACAAAGTTTTATTGATAATGGATAATTATTGAATATCTCACCTCCTGTAACTCCTGATGTATAATATACCTGTACTCATTATTCCCAAAGCACTTCTTCGAGTACAGACCACACATATAGTCTGGTATTCCCTTAGCTAACCAGAGATCGGACCAGTTCTGCATAGTTATGAAACAGCCAAAGAATTGTTCGGCCACTGCTTGCGCCATGGCTTTGCGGCTTATGTACGTTTGGTCTATGATGGCTATGGAGTGAAGGAGGTGCGTGCTTAGGATTGACATTGTTGTGTATGCTGTAGCGTCGTCTTCAGTCTGAGAAAAAGAGGATTTTGTTAGGTAAGAGAAACTTTAAAAATCTAACCATAAAGAACTTCTCAGAAAATAAGATTGAAGACAAAAAATAGATTCAATGACAACATTTAAAAAGTGGAGATGAGCACTCCATTTACTTATAGCTCCCTGATTTTATAAAAAAAATGTTAGTGTTCTGTAGAACTTTTTCATGCTTCTTTTCTTCTTAGCATGTTGATGATGCTTCTTTTGATGTGATGTGACTAGGAGGAAGAAATCAGCTACTCTACTTAGTGCACCTGTTAGAGAAGTTGCAGCAACCCAAATCTACAACACTTTTAACCCTTTAATTAAAGCGTTACTTAGATACAAACCTCATCAACAAAGACTTGCTTGTAGCAAGGATAAGGATATCTAGTAGATAGTGTTTCTTCATAAAACTCGAATGCCTCATGTAAATATCTCACAGTATTCTTCAATATTTGCAACAAGTTCGGCAAGCAGTAGTGAGTCACTTCGTTCATGAAAGGATCTACGTAGGTTTCAAAAGGTCTGGAAGACGTAAAGAAAATATTATATAAACCATTATACAATAATATAGTTTAAATTTTATAATACTTCTAAATTCTACACATCTATCCATTAGATTATTTGCAACCCCATGAAAAGACTGCACCCTTAGGCACAAGACCACAGAGCAACATGGATTTATGAGTTTGAGCTGCACTTTGCAGCTGCTATACTTTTAAAGACTGGCATAATAATCAAAAACAGTTTGTGACACATTGCTTAAAAGATTTACAAAGAAATTAATAAAGCACCCACCCAATAGCCAACGCAATGTTAGGGGCACATGCAGGAGTGTTGACCAAGTAATGGAAGGTCTTCCTTCTATGGTCTGGAGTGTATATCACATCCACAAGCTCCCCACATGACACCGCAGTCAGACTTTCGTCAACAGTGAACTCTAGCTTCCAGGTGCAAGGCTCTGCAAAGCTATCCACGCATGGGAACCAGAGACGGGCTGAGTGTCCGTATGTAAACATGTGAGCTGATTTCTGAAAAAGAAAATACGACTGTAACACTTTATGAATAAATTAATAACATTCTCTCTTATTATGTTTTTATGTGGAGTGTTTGCCTTCTTGTCACAGTCATGAACTGCAGCTGTCAGCTACATATTTCTGTTTTGTGCTCATGGTTATTGGTCTATTTTGTTTTTTTTTTTTTATTATTTAAGTTCATCGTTTTGTATGCACGTGTTTCTGTGACAAATAAACCTATTTTTCTTTATTACTTTTTCAATCATAAATCTTTATACTGGCACATGTCCAGCGTGTAACAATCTTTATCTTTTAGAAATAACACTACCACTGGCAAGCTGGGCACAATATTGACTTGCTAATCTATTTGTGACTAGCAGTAAATAGCATTGTATTTTATTTACCTCTACCAAAGATCCATCTCCTTCAGGAACAACAAAGTGCATTCCACCCTGAGGAGATTCAAGTGAAAACTCAATACCAATCCGTAAGCCTCTCCCCTCGCCTACTAAGTGTGATGCTTCGTCTGGAATCTGAACATGAAGCTCTCCTGAATTGTGATCCGGATCTATCTTTTGGGCAGCAGATAAATGAAACTGAGAGAAGACTTCCAAGGATCTCCTGAAATTAAAGTAATGATAAATGTTACTTTGATTAATTAAATGACACTTCCCGTGATCCACGGGCTGGTTTTTATCTTGGCCAGAGGCTAAGCATTGCCATACAATGTGGTAATGCCGACAGTCTCTTAGGTACATTGCCAATCAACAGCTATGTGGACGAATGTTTCGACAATATATTTTAGTTTGTGAACAGTTTTAGTTAAGTTAGGGTATAATTTTATTTATATTCATTTATTGGGTATTAGTTGTTATTTAGATAAATATTATTTTAATTCTGAATAAACCCTAAATGTTACTGAATATAATGTTTTGAGGAATGGTTGCTAATAGCAAAAATCACACATTTTTGTGGCCTAATATTGTGCAACATGCACTGAGGGGAATCATAGGTAATGATATGACTGGGTAATAAAGAAGCAGTCATTAATGGCCTAAGTGTTTTGTCTAAATATTGTATTGTATTGATTGATAAGAAGCAATAGTTTACTAACTGCTACATGGTACTACTCTTCAAAAGACTGCTTCTTATTGTATCTATTTATATATATGTCAGAAATACATTTGCCTGATCAGGATGCCAGTGGCGCCCAGCAGCGCTCGATAGTTTAGCCTAGCATAACATCTCTCTCATATATTATTGAGCTATTCTTTAGTAGGAGATACTGCTAACTTAGGCATCAACTAAAACCAACGAGCTAGTAGTTATTAAAGGTAGTTATTTACCAGGTGTAGAGGGTAAATATATTAATAACATGTTCTGTAATTTCTGCCTACCCTCATGGGAAGAAGGCGTGAGTATTTGTATGTATGTATGACCCTAAGTAAATACAATACTTACGTATTGGGGTCAGCTTGACAAATATCCAAAAATGGGTCAAAGTACTGGAAATTGGCTTCATACTGGTCATTGAGGCACACCCGGTAAATTCGACACTGTTTCGCATTCAGTCGAATGTAACGGAGATTATCTTTTAGCGGGACGATGGTTAGTTCTACAAAGCCCTGCAAATAATAAACACAACATGTATGTTTTTATTTCTACCATGAATAAGATTTATTTATTTCATAAATAAGTTAATGATATTCCTTACAATAACGCTTCTCCTTTCGAAACTGATTCCTGTCAAGCTAAGGATCTGATGGGCTGTAAATAAAAATACTTATAAATTAGTACAATAGCTCCTCAATCAAACTAAAACACTGTGGTTTAAACAAACTAAAATATCGTGATACTTATAGTTTAAATGGACGACAATTGTCGCCCGTCCGTTCCTTCTTCATTGTTGATTTTTATTTTCAATCATATCTTCATTTAAAGGGTTCATTTAGATTATATTATTCATTTTCTGTCCAGAAAACCTATCACAACACATCCACACATTAAATAGAAATAAACTATAGACAATAAAGACATGTTTTTGTTTTCTTTACTTTGCCGGTTTAGATATGTATCTTTTCAGAAGATCTATTCTCTATGTATCTTAAGGTGGATGCTCCAAGGTAGCCTGCGAAATTCAAATTTTCATAAGTTTTTTGCAATTTGCTGATCAGTACTAAGTTGTATGTACGTTGATTAAAATATGATTCGCGGCCGTAACAAATATGTATTTACAGATTTATAATCATTAGAATCAGTAATACAACTTGTTATTTAGCATAATCTTAATCAAGATTTCATGAAATAGTCATTGAGTGGGATTACTTGATCTTAGAGAGTTGTGTTGATGACTTTAATGGTTATAATTCTGTAATACATATTTGTTTGTGTCCACCTTAAGATTTTGAACTAATAAGGACATAATGGAGGCAGCGCTGATTTTGAAGAAAAATTATAAAGTGCTAGTCTGCCCAGCCCCAGCAGTCTCGACATTCATAGCGATCACTTTACGACCGAATTCGGTCGCAAAGTCCCGAATTGACAGGTGAAATGTATGGAGTGACAGAACTTTGCGACCGAATTCGGTCGTAAAGCGATCGCTATGAATGTCGAGACTGCAGGGGCAGGCTGTCCCATTTAAACTGCAAGATTTTATGATAATTAGATTATGCAAGAAATCAATGCCGCTCGCGACCGTTTTTTCTTCCATAATGCGGAACTAAAATACAGGCTACCATGTAACTTAGCCATTATTCCTGTGATTTGTTATACTTTTTACATTGATCCCTAATTTGTAAAATGTTATTTATTTTATCAGACCGTACCACACTTTTGAAATAAATAAGTTATTATTAATACTTTTCTGGGCTTACTATTTAGTAAGAAAAAAAAAAACTAAAACACGGTCACCCCTAGAACTGTCAAAACAAGAAAGAGATGAAATGATAGAACCGAAGGTCCATTGCGTTATTACGATTATTGCTGGATTATTGTAAAATTCGTAGCCGCTGGATACTGTGATAAAACAATTCGTGTTTTGTGTGAAAGTTGTATTATTAAATGTTACAAAAAAACCAGTTTTCATGTTTATTTTCGGTTTGAATGATCAAAATGTGGGACTCACCATACTTGACTTGTTTGGTTTTGTATATATTTTCGTTTCAAATTATTGTTACTAATTCACGCACGTCTAATATTTGGAAATTGAACGCGGAAGAGGACCAGATCGTCGACGGTAGCACACTGTCTCAGGTCAGTCAGAATTCTAATAATATGTCGGTAAACTTTTATATAATCAATGCACTACATATTCATCAAACGTATGTACCTTTCATTCTGTTATTCTGGACCTTATAATGCCCATGTTTGCCTTGAATTAATTTTCTTTAATGTATTGTATAATCTTAAATGAGGTTTCTATCATAAGGGTACAATCTGGCAATGTTTTGTTGTAATAATATAGTTTTTAAAGTGTGAACTACTTATAGGATGAATCTGATAAACCAGCAAGAATGGGTGAAGAGGACCCTGTCTTCAATATAATAACATCTACAGTGTACTATGGGAACACATGGACTAAACATGGCTTTGATATGTTTTGCACAGATTGTCAAATATATGAACAGCAAAGGTAATTTATTTAATATGTTAATTTATACATAGTGTTTTTTTATTAGTTAATATTTGGTACATCTGGCTAGAGGTTATCCTATGTATAAAAAACTTGCTTGCGCAAACAACATTTTCTATGAGTCCTTGGGAAATTACCACATGTTGTTAGATACAAGTGTGTCTGTAAATAGAATATAATTAATGTTTATTAATCAAGTTAAGGACTATTCATTCATTCACTGTTATATCCTATTCATCAGTGTTCAAACCACCATTATTATAAGGCCATTATTATAGAAAGTTATGTAAAGTTATTGTTCTATTATAATTTTAAATTATGAATGGTGGCATAATCATTTTTGCCTCTTCATATAAAAATAGGATTCAAAGACAGTATTGTGGAATAAAAACTGAATTAAAAACTAAGAATGATTATGAAGCATTCATAATTTAAATTTTTAATAGAACACTATTAAAAATTTAAATGATGAATTCTGCATAAACATTTTTGACTTTTCATATAAACATAGGATTTAAAGACAACATTGTGAAAGAGTAACTAGGTACCCAAGGCATATACATTTATGTTAAGTAAGTAATGCTAGAATGAATGCATAAATTATTTTGAACCATTTTTTCAAACAGAGAGATGACATTAAACATAATTATTCAGCCTTACTGCAAAGAAATGTTTACTTTTATGAACAGATGTTTTTTTTTTTAATTTTGTCTAAAGGGTTTTAAATTACACACACACACACACTAAAATATCTTATAAATAAGTTTTATAATTTAATACAGGCCATAAGTATTAAAGTTTTTTTTTCTTCTAAATTTAATTTTCGAATATTTATTGCAGAGCTGGTGTTGAGAACAGTGATGTAACTACGCCTGCTGAAATAAATGGTGATGCAGATGATGAGTACTTAGATTGTGGCAAAGCTGTCAATTTTACATATTATGACAACTTGGTTGGGGTGGCCAGACGGCATAGACACCCAAATGTACCTGAACCACAGGTAAATATTATTAGATTTTACTTTCTAGATAGTAAGAATTTTTGTCTGATCATGCTAGGACTTTTTGCCAGAGTTTATATTACCTACTAGCTGCGCCCTGCGGTTTCACCCGCATACGTTTCGATCCCGTGGGAATATCGGGACAAAAAGTAACCTATGTGTTAATCCTGGTTATAAACTATCTGTGTGCCAAATTTCATCGAAATCTATTCAGTAGTTTTTGTGTGAAAGAGTAATAAACATCTATCCATCCATACAAACTTTCGTGTTTATAATATTATTAGTAGGATAAGTACAATTTTTATGTATGTGAAGATTGTGCTATAACAGGGAAGTAATATTTGCAATTTCCTTAACTTGTCATTATCATACATATTTTTTTTTTCATCATTTAAACCTTATCTTTACCATTGCAACCTTCTTACCAAGGTACAACAGTTAAAAAAACTTTGTAAAGACTCGAAACTTATGAATAAACAATGAGAAGTTTACAATTAATCTAAAAACTACCATAACAGGTTTTATAATACCTATTTGTAAATTACTTTTTGATATGAAACATGATAAGATTATGTATTATCTAAACTTTATTGAACTACATGAAATTGCCATAGAAGACTGAACTGACTAATGAATTCACAAACATAGAGCAATATATTTCCTATTTTCACTCTTAGTATGAGGGTAAGCAGATAAGTTAAAATGTTACTTATTTTATAAACTTTATAATAAAAAGTAAATAGGAGAGTAGGGGGATGGGAGTATGTAAGGATCATATCAGGTGGCGTTCCGTAGGTTCTGCCTACCCCAATGAAATTGAGGCGTGAGTTTGTGTATGTATGAGTTTGTAGTAAACAAAAATAACATTTCAGCAGGAAATTATTGTATCATAACATCTCACAATGTTCAGTGAGCTGCAAAACTAAGTGAAATCATTAGTAAACTAGCTGCACCCCGCGGTTTCAACCGAATAAGTTTCGATCCTTTGGGAATATCGGGATAAAAAGTATCCTATGTGTTAATCCTGCTTATAAACTATCTGTGTGCAAAATTTCATTGAAATCCGTTCAGGAGTTTTTGCGTGAAAGAGTAACAAACATCCATCCATCCTTACAAACTTGCGCGTTTATAATATTAGTAGGAGTAGATTATTGTTATAATATGTATTAGGAAGGATAGTGGAGATGAATGTAGTGTAAGGAGTCTTTAAGTTTCAAAAACCAATTATTTTTTTTATTGAATGAAAAAAAAACAATAGGTACTAATAAATATAAAATGATCATGTTTTTTAAGTTTTTTGTTTTAAGTGCATACTTGTTACTGACTGCACACACAACTCATTTTGGTGTTCTCCTGTCAAATCAAGTTATGAGGAAAAATATACTAAAACACACTCGTAATGGCATTAAATATATCATGGCAACATAATTCTTTCCTTATATTATAAATTACGTAGGTATTTTATTATGGTTTCGGTGTTGTGGTTTTTTTTAGTAGGTATGTCGGTATAATAGATAGGTCAGATAATCAAGTCTTCGAGGCGCGTGTAGAATGTCTGAATAAAATGCGCATATACAAATATTTCTAATGATCTCCTTATAAACAGAAAACCAGTATATTTTCTTGTAAGCGCAGTAATATAATTTATATAAAAGTATCTCGTCACCTACCGACAAAATGCGTGCGCGTGTAAACGTTTTCGCATAGCCAACCACACCACAGCCTAAAATTTATAAACGAAACATCTTTTATGGATTGTACGCACTTGGTACAAAAAAGTCTTGACACAGAAAATTTGCTCATTTCCTGTAAAATTAGGAATGGAACAAAACTTTGGCGGCTTTATTAATTACAACAATCTTTGTAGGTGTCCCTCATATTCCCAAAGAAGAAATCGAACGGTTTGTCGCCGTCCGAAATAAATGGGTTCGAGAAGCGTCTAAAGAAAGCAAAGAGGGAGAAGCCGAAGTCAGTACAACTGTACAACCAGATCGGGAACTTCTGGAGGATTAAGGGGGACACGAGACAGTCCATCGAGTGCTTCAGGCGCGCACTGGCTGTGTCACCTTATAATGCGGAAGTAAGTGACCTTTTTAAATACTACCTACTTAACTTAAATTTATTTTTAGATCCATTTCTGTACCCTGCGTAAAACACTATTTATTAATCATAATCTGAATCAGGTTGATATATGATATATGAAGGATATTGCTAATCCATTGCGAAACATTTGTCTGCTAAACAACGTAAATAACGCAATGAATGTTGTTGAACTGTGAAAATGAATGCCATTGCTACTGATAGTCTATTACGTAATTACCCCTCTGGTTATGATAGAAGTCTGTTCAGCATAGTTCCGAGAAAGAACATAAATCATATCGGGGGACGTATTCTGAACCAATCGAGCCTCATTGCATTTTGAGACGATCCGACTACCCGGTTACCCGGCAGCCGAAGAGCCTAGATTGCTATGCTACAAATGAGTAAAATATGGAAAAGTCAAGATTGTGAATAGGTATGCTTGTAATTCAGTGTGTAATTGACTCTGAATCTAGCCCTGAAACTGACACTCAAGCAAACCGTAATTATTATTATTTATATCTAGTTTACCAGGAAGTTACGGTCATTTGTAGGTATTGTTCTAAGCAGACTATGAAAAATAACAACTGTGGAATGTCATATAATCAGCAGAAATTGAAAGCCCGCATATGCAAGTTTTTATATAAGAATTGTTTTGCAGTTTATTTATGTATGTAAACATAAGTTGGCAGACATTGGGGGCTTGTAGCTAAGTAATAACAGCCGGACGGGTCGTCTGATCAGTTTAAGCTACACTTGCCGCGGTTGGTCCGTGCTTCGGAAAGCCGTTGGTCCCGGCTGTCATTCGTAGATCTTTGACAGTCGTTACTGGTCGTCAGAAGCCCGAAAGTCTGAAAACCAGTCTTACCAAGAGGTTTCGTATTACCCAGTAACTGGGTTGTGGAGGTCAGATAGGCAGTCGCTCCATGTAAAATACTGGTACTCAGCTGCATCCGGTTAGACTGGAAGCCGACCCCAAAATAGTTGGGAAAAGGCCAAGCAGATGATGAAGTTTGCGTCGTTCTATAGTTTCTACCTACTCTGCTTTAATAAATAAATAAATCAGCCTGTGTTGTCCAACTGCAACGCAAAGGCCATCTTTTTCCACTCAAATTCCTCAATTTCCATGGAAAACAGGTGAGATAGTCATCCTTATGTACCCAGTGTCCCACTGCTGGGATTCGACCTTGTTTCTATGGGAGGGAAATAGGCCGAAAAATTATATACTTAGTGCTGAAATAAATTGCACAGAATATAATTCCGATCCAGCCTGTTTAAGCCGAGGTCCGTACCCCACAGGGTCCGTTCCCCCGTGTAGTCGCGTTAAGTTTTTTAAGCCCTGGCTGGAGGCCTTAATTTTATTGAGCTATCGACAGGTAAGCCCGGTTAAGCAGACGACATCCTCATAGGTTGAACTGCGAGATGAACTATCGAAAAAAAAAATGCACAGAATATGGTGCGCTGTCTGAATTCGGATCTACAATACGCCATTCCCCCATTCCTCCCTTTGTTTCATTTTTCTTTTTTTTTATATAATGTGGTTTTGTTACCTACTTTTTTTATATAATTTGTTTTTTTTTATTTTTGATTGTGTTTAGTTTGGTTTTATGATCTTCCTGTGCGAGTCGCAATAAATACTTTTTCTTTCTTTATCCCTTGTTCTGTATCATTATCATACTTTCTAACAAAATTATGGTAATGCGAAAGCTTAGTCATCCTTTGAAACAGTAAAAAAAACTTTGTAGGTAAATGCGTAAAGTTTGTGTTAACAAAACTCGAAACTAATTTATTATTCCAATGTAAGTACCGAACGCATCGGGACGAACTCGAATCTTTTCTAAAAGATTGGCTACATTTAGGTAGTCATTTTAATTTGCCAAGCTTTGTTGGGATCAGCTAGCCTAACCGGATGCAGCTGAATACCAGTGTTTTACATAGAGCGATGACGGCCTAAGTCACAACCTAGTTACTAGGTAACACGATACCGCTTTGCAAGACTGATTGTCGAGGCACGGAGGGTCTCGATATGTAATGGATGGTCACCCATCCACGAACCGACCGCGGCAAGCGTAGCTTTACCTTCAACCGACCCGTGCGGCTGTTATTATTTAGCTACATAAAGCAATAGATAGAAATAAGTAGAAGGAGAGAAGAGGAGCCTTTGCCGTTTATTTAATTATTCATGTAACAATTCGCATTGTGTTTGAAATAAGTAGTACATTAATTAATGCATGGGACACAACTGGCTAATAATAAATAAATAAGTACCGAAGCAGGTACTTTTTTACATTAATGTGACCTGGCTTACCTCATTGTGAAGGTTTTTATGACATTTTAACGATTACGCAGTTAGTGGCCACCTAATTAATTACTCCACTCACACATACAAAAGTAGACAGCGTTGATCTATATTTGAAACCAATTTATAAGGAAAGGTCAATACAATAGGTACTGTTATTGATCAAACCACGTCATTGGTGGCGCATATCTTGATGTTATGTTGGACATGTCTGTCATGTAACATCACGCCTATTTTCCCTGAAGGGGTAGGCAGAAGGGTTAGTGCAACAGACGTCTCAGCCTCACAGGAAGCGAAACTGTTGTCGTGACCGGACACAAATCCAGACTCCGGCTGCTGCTGAGAATTTCTGAAAAAAAGAACGAAAAGTTAATACGATAAGTACCACTTGGTACGACTGGTTGTCAGACTTTCGGGCTTCTGACTACCGGTAAGGACTGTCAAAGATCCACGAATGACAGCCGAGACCAACGGCATCATAACGTGCTTTCTGAGGCACGGAGTGATGACTTAGTGTTGATGTTTATAATAATAATAATAATAATATCCCTGGACATTTCACACAGCGCCATCTAGTCCCAAGCTAAGCAACCTAATGCTTGTGTTATGGTAACAAGATGGCTGATAAACTACTTATATACATTTTTTTGTTTGTAAATACATACATATTATAGATAGAAAAACACCAAGACTCGGAACAAGTACATGTAGGTCATACAAATATTTGTTCCGTGCGGGAATCGAACCCGCGGCACGCAGCGCAGCAGTCAATCGCTTAACCACCGCGCCAACCGTGCCGTCAAAACTTTATAAAAACTTTTTTGCAAAAAAAAACAACCGACTTCCAAAAACGACACTACAAAGTGAAAAATAACTTTAATTTCGGAAGTCGGTGTCGTTGGGTTCACATTTTTGTTGTTTGCCACCGACTTCCGGAATTAAAGTTATTTTTCACTTTGTAGTGTCGTTTTTGGAAGTCGGTTGTTTTTTTTTGCAATTTTTTTTTATTTTTCACTTTTAAGTTGTAATTTTTAACAGTACCTAATTTTGGTATAAAAACCAAACTGCTGAACCGTTTTTGATGAAATTTCCATGGGACCATTTGGGAAGTATACCCTTTCCAACAAAAAAAAAAAATTCAAATCTGTTGGCAAGCGACGGAGTTCTGCGCGAAAAAAAAAAATACAAACATCCGAATTGAGAACCTCCTCCTTTTTTAGCAGTCGGTTCAAAATCGTAATTTGTCTTCAAAAGTTAAGAGACTGCATTCTCACACAACTGTTCATACATATGTACAGAATAAGATAGTACTTACTTAATACCTGATACACAACGCTATAAAAAAGATCATTGCAAGATTACTGTGTTTAACATTTCAATATGATTTATGATACCTACCGCACGTATGGCTTCGCACTTGGTACGAACAAAAAACTTTTATCTGTAAACGTCATAAAATGTCATTAAGAGGAATGTACGACAAAATAATGAGTGTGTTTTTCCTTCCTTATACTGTAGTGTAATTACCAAATCCAAATATTATTTATTGAAAGGACAATGCCCATGGATGTATGGAATCCCGTACCATGCTGCATCAAAGTTAAATTTTGGTTTTTATAGACTACACTTATCAATGACAGCTATGTGACCAGAACCCAGCAATGCATGAATATGTAAGCTGTCACGCCCTTTATGCCTGGAGACTTTTATTTAGGTAGTAAGTTTTTATTTACATTTTAATTTTAATTAATTATTTTTCAGCTTGAGTACGTATAGTTTTTATTATATTTGTTGGTATATTGGCGTGGCTAGCTGACATATGGCAAATAATTTAATTTTATGTTCTTGCCTTGTAATGTTAATTAGGTACTTAACACCTAGTATTGTATACAATCAAGTATCAAGTATTTTCTAACTGAACAGACACCTGTGCTACTGGGCAGTTTGTGGCGCCACTTATTTCTTTCTTTCTTTCTTTTGGGGGACTGTCTTTTATAATTTTGACATTCGAAAAGTGCTGATTCTCAGCCTAATTAGAATAAATGATTTTGCTTTTGATACTCGTATTAATTTCGACAAAAGTTCTTTTTGTAAACAACACCCGGGTATCAGAGATTTTCAAAAAATTCGAAATAACCTAATCACTGTGTACTTTGTTGTTTAACATGTCATAAGCCAAAGGCCATTATTCCTCTAAAAAAATTATAATCGTTAAAATAAAAATTCAATTCTAGTCATTTTTAATGAATGGAGAATTGGCAGAGTATAATTTTTTTACATGTTTTTTGAAAGACGAGATCATGACACTTTTAAAATTCAAGGTTATACAAATCATATCATTTGAAACGGAATGTCATGTAAAGGGAATAATACAATATCAACACTTGTTTACTTTAAATTAAATTCCATCCTTGTTCAAAAATCAAATCGCCGACGCGTAATGTAAAAAATTATGAAAATGATTACTATAATATTTTGATCTTGATGCATGAGACTTTGGTACGACTTTTGGTCATTCTCTTTTGAAATAATCATAACATACATGATAATGATGTTCAACAAAACCTATGAAGAATCCCTAAAAAACAAAAAAATATTTTGGAGAATGCGGAAGATTCACCTCATTCACCTCCTTCATTCCATGTTATGAAGGAAGGAGGCCAGATTATCTTCAGTTCTTATGCATTTTCTATCTGTACGATATTTTAAAATGTAATGCGCTGGACCTATAATGAACGTTCCAGCCTTATCTTTGACTAACGATTTTATTAACTTCCCGGCCGACCATCTACCCTGTAACCTTTCATTTTTCTTAAAAACTTTCAACAAATACATATAATATCACATTCCCCTTAACCCCAGGTCCTGCTAAACCTCGCAAGGGTACTATTCACCCTGCAGTATTTGGATGACGCGATCTACCTGACGCGCCGGTCGTTAGAGGTACAGCCGCCTGATCGCAGCGCATGGCAACAGTACTTCACGCTTGGCGAGATATTCAAGGCATATGGACACTATCAGGTATGTTGGAGCTCCTTACCAAAAGACCCTATTTCACCATTTTATACTGATCGAATCTTTTATGAATCTTGAAGCCTGTACGACATAATGGCAGAAGTTATACTGCTACTGGCGGGGGCAAAAATGTTATTTTTCGATCTATTAAAAAAAAATCGGCACAGGATTTCGAATCTTGTGCTACTGACATAAGTAATATTGTGTCAAAATAAAGCCATAGTTTGAATAAGTGACTTCTAAAAAGAAAATATTACTTAACAGAAATCCTCAAATCTCCCAGCTAAGTTCTCAGTATTTGGTGAAAGGGTCACATTGTGCAATGTGTAAAACCCCAGACGTGAAATCCTGATTTGTACATTGTAAAGATTTTATTCCCTTAGGGCTGATTTTCCAATCGACAGATAATTTTAAATACCCGTGGAATAAAATTGATGGCGTTGGAAAAATCAGCCCTTATTTAGAAATACGACTTGGCAAACCACAAAGAAATGATTTCTTAAATAGAAAACAAAACCATGTTTTATACAAGTAGTATTTAAATGAGTGATTTAAGCTTGACTTAGAAAATAAAACGTACAACCTTTAGAATAACTCCTAAACAAGTTTGGTTTTGCTTTGACCCAGCATTATAATCCCTCAGGATTTGCAAACGCATACTTCATTGCTGCTTTAAAAGGTGTGTGACTATAAAACCTTGTGCAGGAAGCGGCAATGCATCTGAGGCACGCTCTGGACTTGAAACCGGACTATGAGCCCGCTATGGCTGCGTTGAAAGACATCGAGAATACGCCGGAAGCTTCCGTGCATGTCTATACACTCCTTATTATTGTGTGTTTGGTAAGCGTGTGTTTTTTTTTCTTCTTTTAGTGTTAGCACATGTCCCGTAGACTGGTTGGTCTTGCTTTTTTTTCCACTGCCATGTGTGACTGCGAAGCGTTTTCGGTTTTAGCGTAGCTATTTTGCGTAATTTCACAAGACTTTTACGGAGCTGCGAAATAGATGTTTTTCTAACTTTTTGTACATACTTAAACATCAGTTTGATTTGATAATCGGCCATAAAGTTTCAGTACGTTTTAGGAGCGTAAAAACTATTTTACAACTAAGCTTTGTCCCATTTTTTTATTTCCTCATTATGGTTAAGGGTCATGCCCTTACTGATATAGAGGATTTCTCTGAAAGAGAAGAATAATTCATTTGAAACAATAACTCTTTCCTAAAGCATTATACCCTAATGTTTTTACGATAAGCGTAAAGACCAGCAAATTATATTTAGAACTAATTAACTATGTACGTCCAAGATACCAAACAGTAACGATTGTTCGTAGGAAAAATAAATGATAATACTAAATATCATCGTTACGTGACCGCAGCGGAAGCAAGGTTTACCATATCCGAAACCACAATGTTGCATACAAACACGGCTTGTTTACTGATATTCTGACAAACGACAAATATGTGTGCCGAGCAATGTTGATATTGCCGACGATTTTACCTAGCCAAATGCAACATCCACGCTCATCGGGCTTTGATAAATATTTTGTTTCGACAAGAGTTTGGGGCTCTGTTCTATCAGCTATCTTCGATTATGTAGTGTAAAATAAAAACTTGTGACTAGCCTAAGCGGGATAATTTCGTAACACATTAACAGTAGGAATGACTTTTTTGACAGTTCAACAACATTCATTGCGTTATTTACGTTGTAGCAGACAAATTTTTCGCACACATGAAGCAATGGTTTAGCAATATCCTTTAAAATTATTCAGATTCTTATTGATGATGTGTTACGCAATTAGGGTGTAGAATGTAGGTACAGTCGCGGGCTAATATTTACTCACACATTTCTGTGTCATAAGGTCACACACCAAAAATTTACAAGGGGTCTTATTCATTAATTACTTAATTGACATGAAAGCTTCCTTCAAAGTGATATATCAAATGCTTGACAAAATAATACAATTTCATAGAAACACATTTTAATAAATGAGCACTTATCATGAAAAGTAGCTACAATTAGCTATGATAAATAAAATTGACTAATATTTTTAGTCCACGACTGTACCTAAGCCTTGAGTCGAATTAGGTACCTATTAGAGAAATCGTATGTAAATACTACTGTATTTACATCATATTTACATACGATTTCTTAGGAATCGAAAGTCATTTAGTACATTTTGGGCATTACATAAAATATTACACATAATATGATCGTGAAGTGTCGTTACTTGCTCGCAATAGGATTTCGTGTCAATGTCAGACATTTTTTTTCTGAGTTCTCGTGTAATCATTATGTAATTTCACTAAAGCTTCTGTTCGGTAGGATATATACTTTATCTCGATGATTTGAATTTAAAAAAATCTCCGAACACGAATTTCGCGATTCACGGTTGCTCTAGTAAAATTGTCTGAAGACGTCGACATTGTGGCAGGCGACTGGGAAACGTTGGCGTGATGATTTGATTTCGTTATTGACATGTTGACCTGAGCAGGCAAAGAAAGAGATGTGGAAATGAAATACGTACCATTAAGGATACGAGAGCGGAGTGGTAACCACCCTTGGTTGACTGGTACAGAATGCCTAAGGCATTAAGTCCGCCTTTGTACCTTTTTTGTGCGAAAAGTTTAAATAAATAAATAAGTCTGGTAAAAATTAAACAAGGAGTCAATTTTATTTAATTATTATTATTTATTTTTCAACGTAGTTTCATTGTAACTCAATGCACTTCATCCAGCGTTTCTCTAGCTTTTCGATCCCTTCCATAAAGTACGACTTAGGTACTTCGAAATAGGCATTGATTTCGTGCATGATCTCTTCGTTGGAGCCAAATCTTTTCCCACCAAGCCATTTTTTTAAAATTCGGAAACAGAAAATAGTCGCAAGGGGCTAAATCTGGCGAATACGGTGGGTGAGTTGGTCCAATCCAATAAATTGGCATAATATGCGCCATTAATCGTTTTACTCATCTCTAGGTAGTCAATATGGATTACCCCACGTGCATCCCAAAAAACTGTAGCCATCACTTTATTGGCCGATAAAACTGCTTTGGCCTTCTTTGGAGCTGGTTCACCGGTAGCAATCCACTGTTTCGATTGTGGCTTGGTTTCTGGGGTATGGTGGTGGATCCATGTTTCGTCTACTGTTATAAAACGACGCAAAAATTCGGTTTTATCCCGTTGAAACAACTCCAAACCTGCCTCCGAAGTGGTCACATGCATGCGTTTTTGATCAACAATCAGTAAACGCGGCACCCATCGCGCGGATCGCTTCTTTATATCTAAATGTTGGTGTAAGGTATTGCAAACACGTTCGTCTGAGATGCCTACTATCTCGACTATCTCCCTCACTTTTTCTCTTCGGTCGTTCAACACTATATCGTGGATTTTAGCAATCATCTCTGGAGTAGTGACCTCAACTGGGCGTCCAGAGGCTGCAGTCTCGACATTCATAGCGATCGCTTTACGACCGAATTCGGTCGCAAAGTCCTGTCACTCCATACATTACACCTATTGATCCGGGACTTTCGCGATCGCTATGAATGTCGAGAATGCACAGCATCACTTGTGCTTGCACGACCACACCGAAAATCGTTGAACCACTTATGAATCATTTTAATCGACGGAGCAGAGCCCCATAATATTTATCAAGTTTTTGTTTCGTTTCCGTTATAGTTTTTTTGCGCAAAAAATAATGTTTAATTACGACACGAAATTCACTTTTCTCCATCTTGGCAAAAACGTGTTCAGTAGTTTTTAATTAATGGCTGTCAAAAAAAAAAAAACTAACCGGCAGTACTGGCTGAAAACCTACAGCAGGGTTTGCCCCTGCTGTAGGACATACCTACTATGTAGATTGATTAAATAATACAATTTGCCTAACTAAAGTCTCCATTTTAACATTTTCCAGGTCATGGGAGTATTGCTGGTCATACTTTCATCAGTAGATAGCGGCGGCGACGTTGAAGAGCACAAGACTCAAAGGCATTTCAATCGAGCGATGGCGATGAGGTCCCTCCGTGGCGTAGCCCTTCCCGGGTCACGTGGACGCAAGAAAGGCGGGTCCTAAACGTACATCACTAGCGATAACCTGAGTTTATGATCTTTGGTCGTGTTCCTAAATTGAATTGTTAACTTTTTTATGTGTAACTGCTCAGAACTTGTGTTCGAAATTTGTTTTTTTTTTTTCTTTTTTGTTTTGATAAGTTTTTTGACGTATAATTTGGCGGGAAATGTCTGTGATACTGTCGGCCAATTAGCAGCCTTGTGCGAGTGAAAGGGAATGATATAATGGAGAAAGAGAAAGGAGGAACACAGATATTTCTACCAAGTATAAAAACTGAAATTCCAGTTTAATTAGTTCTTAAGTTATTTCCCTTATAAATAGGATCCGTGTTGGCAATATTTTTTTACGCCATTGGATCCGTTTTGTTTTTTATTTCATGGAGATCGTAAACTCAGGATGATTGAAACATTACAAACATTACAAACATTTAAGGCTTGATAAAACAAATTACGAGTGATGTTGTCGTATAGCTACAATGTTTTTATTATAATCGCTATGACCCGTGGGATAAAAACGTAATATTGTGGTACTGTTCTGTTAAATTAGGCTTTTATTTTTATTTTACCGAAAATAACATTTTGTATTTCATCAAGTCAACTCGGTATAAGTCTTTTTGGCATGTTATGAAGTGTGATGTAGAGGTTACCAATGTGTAAGTCAAATTGATTGCTTCCCTAAGACTACGATACTGGCCGTTAAGAAAAGTCGCGCCGAACTGCCGAACACAAAGTATAATTTGGTTTGTGTGCAAAAACATCGTTGACGATATTTGTAAAGCTGTGGTAAAAAATTGAGCTGCAAACATTTACGTATGTGTATGTCGATGTACTTGGTAACTGACCCTACAGTATAGTGGATACCTTCCATTTGTAAGCACCCCAATGTTTTATCGCGTTGGCTATTGAATAATAGTATTGGGACGAACAGGAATATAATAAAGCTCTGGCTAAACTGAAATTAATCCCACGTAGATTTGTGGGACGAAATTCGCTCGCGCCGATTGTGTCAACTAACATGCATGAAGGTGATCAAACTGACGCGAATAGTCGCGTGACTTCCTAATCATTAAATAAATCGACACCGGAATCTCCTCATTGTGGCCAGAGCTTTACTTTTGCAGTCAGGGCTGTAAATTGTTAAGCAGATCGACACTACAAAAATTTGCCACAATTAGCCATTTCATAAGATTGATGAAGAATTTGAAAATCCGATAAGACTTTAATTCGCTAACCAATATTATCCCTGACTGTACCTGAACAGAAAATATGACCAGTTAACTTGACGACAATATACCTGTACCCTTATTGTGTTGTGATTATAACTAACTCGAGATGCTACGACAGAATGTTAATGGCTGGTTGTGCTAATAACTTATTAATATTATATTTATGTATTTACGGTTTAATGGAACAGTACTATCGATCAGAGGCTAATGTACAAATATTCTTTATGTAAATGTGACCAGAACGGTCTTGCCATGTCTTATTTGATCTCTGCTTTGTAGTCTTCATCGCGTCGACATAATACTGATGAGGTGTACCCTTTTAGCAGTTTGGAAATATTGAAAAAAAAATGGCTTTTCAGTATATTTACCTATTTACAAAAATACGATCCTACAAATCCGCTCCGTTCTCGTTTAATATTTGTATCTTAAGGTAAGAATGTTCTTATTTTTAACAGGAATAATGCTTTCGGTAAGCAATAATAGTTAAATACTATTTGTAGCTAGTTGATAATATTCGAATAATAAACAAGCTCGAATTTCAAATAAACTGAGGGGCAATTCTTGTAATTTTAAGAACGTCCACAGTCTGATCTCAGTCTCAATCTGTCAAAAATACTTCTAAAATTTTTGTCAAGTTTTTGACATAGATTGTCGCTGAGATGAGATTGTGACTAGATTTTGAACGTTTTTAATTACGAGAATTGGCCTTCTGTTATAAAGCGGAGGTAATAAATGAATGTTGAGTACTACGCAGTGACGTATTCTACCCAAAATGAACAAGAAAGCTGCTAATTATGAGGAGTGTACACGTAATCCGTCAAGTTTGAAGACAAGAGCTGGTTATGGCGTGCCTGCCTTGCAACGAGCGTATCACTTTTGCAACCTAGTCATTTACTTAGACAAGTTTGGCCCGCGATGTCGGGGCCCTGTGTGTGTATTTCGTTTAGTAGTGCATGCAAATAAACTTGTTAAGTGTTCGTAGCGTCTAAGGATTTAAAACGGAGGAGCAAGTCTTAAATTCGAGATTGGTAAAAAATGTACCTGTTTTCAGTGGTTCTTTTGTTAATTTTTGACTATTTATAATACATGATTGTCCTAGCATCTATGTTTGTATTTTTTTCTGACCTCATATAGTTCAAGTCGGCACTTGAAACCGATGACATAATTACACCAGCTGTATCAAGATACGCCACAATACGGCCGTCAGTCCTCAGACAGATAGATAAAATACTCTTTACTATGTAGTCACGAGCATAAATATATTACTATGGACAGCATGGCAATAATATCTGATTTCATGATTCATGATGATTTGAAGGAACCTAAAAACTAAGTACAGCGAACCAAAATATAGGATGCTGCATCCTCTTCAAAAACATGTGTCACCTCAGAATGCGAACATAAAAGGAATGTTTTACGTAATAAATATCTGCCTACTCATTTAAATTCGGAAAAATGTGATGCGTCGTTGTGATAAAAAATATCTGACATCATTTTGGCAGCATAAAAACCGGACAGGATAATTATAATATTTATAGCACTGTGAGCTAGACTAGTGATTAACTAAAGGATGCTGCAACTCTTCCTACCAATTTTATTGTCTCCTCTCATATTGAGAAAAATGCCTTGCCATCTTCCTTGATCTTGCAAAGGCATTCGACACGGTTTCAACTGGCCTTCTCAATGCATAGGAATACGAGGAATTTGCCTTGAATGGTTCAAAAGCTACCTGACAAACCGGAAGCAGTACACGAAAGTAAGCTCTTTCAATAGTGATCAACTCTCCATTGATTTCGGAGTTCCATAGGGTAGCGTACTTGGTCCCACGCTTTTCATTGTCTATATTAACGACGTACTAAATCTTTCCGTAAATAATGCTGAAATTATAACTTATGCAGACGACACTGCCGTAATATTTCACGGAAAATCGTGGGAACATGTATACTCTCTAGCAGAACAGGGGTTATCACTAATCGCGAACAACCTGGACAGAAACCTACTCACGCTAAATGGCAGTAAAACTAAATATATTGTTTTCTCAAAAACCGCCGCTTCTACATCACTGCTCGTTTAACATTTCTACTTCCACTTGCGACTGTCCTCCTCTTGGACGTGCCTCTTACATCAAATACCTCGGTATACTTATCGACGACCACCTAACATTTAAACAACATATATCCAACCTTTCTGGTAGAATAAGAAAACGTATTCACACCATGCGTAGAATACGAGACGGTCTGCCCACAGACACATTACAACAAGTTTACCTAGCGCTATGCCAATCGATAATTCAGTATTGCATCAGCGTGTGGGGTAGTGCTGGAAAGACCTACTTGATCGAAGCTAAAAGAGCACAGAGGGCTCTTCTTAAAGTAACTTTTATGAAACCCTACCGGTTCTCTACTGATCTACTCTACCGCGAAACTAGAGTCCTCAGAGTTCGCCAGCTTTTCATTCTTTCTGCCTGCACAAAAATACTAAAAGGAGACCCGACTACACATCTATCATAAACAAAAGAAACTACAGAATCCCAACACCTGACAGACACCTCATTGCTAGCAGGCCTACTCTCTCATTAATACTTACAATAAAGTCTGCAAACTCATTATTTATTTAAACTTTTCGCACAAAAAGGTACAAAGGCGGACTTAATGCCTTCGGCATTCTCTACCAGTCAACCAAGGGTGGTGAAGAGATTAGATGGCAGGTGCTTTGATTGAGAGGGACAATGATAAAAAAAAAACTTTAGGTACCTACACTAATACGTAAATAGGTTATATGCACATACATACTATTACTATAACATATACCTACCTACTTATAATATATATATATATATATATATATATACAAAATCAAGGGAGAGAAGTGTTGAGATGACTCTACGCTGTTTTTTTGAAGATTTGTTTTGAAAATAACTGCAATTTCGGCTTAAATGCATACCGACTGCCGGCCGTCCTGATATCAAGAGGAAGCGCATTCCAAAGAATGGACTGAATATGAAAAGAAGAATGAACAAAGTCAGACGTATGAGACGGACAGAGTAAGAAAAGATTGTTAGAAGAACGCAAATTCTTAGCGTGTGAAGAACATAGATATTGGAAGTGAGATACGAGATAAGGAGGATTGGGGAGTTGAGAAGGGAGAAAGGCGTGGTCAAAGCGCGCAAACTTCTTCTTTGGCGAATGGACATCCATTTGAGCTCAGACCGCTCGACACATGGTCATATTTCCTGAGGTTGAATATGAAACGGATACCATTGTTGTGCAAAATTAAAAATACTAGGTAGGTACTTCGTTCAATTGCAAAAAAAATAGTAAAGGAAATTTTGCATAACACTGGTTATGATGACTCGGAACAACTAATATAAAGACCATGACCTGACACCAAATCAAACGAAGCATAATGGAACAAACACACACTCACACCACACGCACATCACACACACATACACACGCACCATACTATTCCTGAAATCACCTCTCTAGTCCACCCACCACTTCACCACTCCACTTTTTTGGTTTCTCCACTCTGGAATTCATACCCTGAGCCCCAAGATACAGACTAATTGTCTAGTTTGGGGCTCACTAGCAAATACCATATTGTAACCTAGCTGAAGGTAATATTTTAAGCCACTCATGTCGTTTTAACTTGCTGTTAACCTGCGAACCTGCTTACTGTATTACCTGGACATTAAATATTTTCTATTTTTATTATTTGCCAGTGAGCCCCAAACTAGACAGATAGTCTGTATCTTGGGGCTCGGGGTACGAATGTGATTACAGGTATGGTATGGTACGTGTGTGTGTGATGTTTGTGTGGCGTGTGTTTAATGTATGTGTACCTAAGTGGGCGTGTTTGTTCCATTGTGCTTCGTTTGATTCAGTGTCAGGTTAGGGTTTCTAAATTAAGGTGGATGCTCCAAGGTAGCCCGCGAAATTCGAATTTTCTTACGTTTCTTGCAATTTGCCGGTCAGTACTAAGTTGTACGTTGATTAAAATATGATTCGCGGCCGTAACAAATATGTATTTACAGAATTATAATCATTAAAGTAATCAACACAAATCTCTAAGATCAAGTAATCCTACTGAATGACTATTTCATAAAATCTTGACATTTTAGGATTATGCTAACTTAACAAGTTGTATTACTGATTCTAACGATTAACGACGTCAAGATCCACAATAATGTACTACAACAACTTGCGCCAAAATTAAGCGCAGTATTAGGGACATTGGTTAGGTCGATAGCAATGGTGGTGGAGAAGTAAGATTAGCGAGGAAAAAATCTCGAGATACAAGAAAGGATTGTAGCATAACATCAATACCTACCTGTCTATCGATACAAAAATATCAATTCTGCAGATTTCTATGAAATAACTGTAAACAATGAGAAGGTGAAGGTGAATCGAAATGGAGAATTGGAGACAATCCAGGCTAAATCAGAATACTTCGTCAGAACTTGGGTTAGTGCAAGGAAAAAGATTAGAAAGAATTAACACAGTTTATTAAACTTACTTAAAAGCGTGCAGGCTACTTAAACTAAATAATTAAAGATACACAGACAGCATTATCGGAGGGAAATTGTATAAAAACAACCATCAATAAAAAATTATAATGAATTTATTATAAAATGTATACATGTAACTGAAAAAAAGTCCGCCGCACTTTCACTTTGAGCCATCTCAAACATCTAAGCAAAAATGAATGTCGAATATTCATATGATAATGTACAATTTGAATTTTTCAAAAATAGTAAATTCATAATTACTTACACCTAGTTAACCAAAACATTAGCTGTTTGAAATAGCGTGGCGACATTATAAAGATGTGAGAATGGTTTCTTGATCGTTTTTTTAGTGATGCTTAGGTAATTAGGCAGCTATGTCGTGGATGCCCAAGCGAAATAGATCGTGTTGTACAAAGAAGGAGTCTCCGAGTGGCTTCAGAACAAACGTTTGCATGTATGGGTGTGGGGGATCATCGTCGCACTGAAATAAACATACATTTACATTTCAATAGAGGACACCATTATGAGGGCACAATGAATTGAATCTACATGTTAAGGCTTTCAAATAGGTAATTAGGTATGAAGGTAGGGAGTATATATTTAGAAGCCAATATTAGTTTTCATCCTATATTATTATATCAGCACAAGGGATGCATTCTGGCACTTCATTAAACTAAACTAAGAAGATTTAGTGCAATTTAAACAGAAACAACTAGTTTGAAAGAGGTAAAAAGTCTGAACAAATATGTCCACAGACATTATGATTATTTGTTACATCATTCCCATAGTTAATTAGTTGTTATCATAAGCCAAAACAGAGGTCACAGGATCACACCAGCAAATAGATATAAATTAGTTATTTCATGGACTTTACATGCTGTGATATTGTACACTGTATAATTCCTCCGACATACCGGGAGAGGAACGGTTGCTACGCGAGCTTGAGGACCTAATCAACGCGACTTGGTGACTTACATTGTCAGAAAATTGTATAGTCAACTTCGTAATTGCTTCACCACCCTAAAGCTAAATGTCACCTGCAAGTCAAACTCCAGACTATTTTTACTTTCAAGACCAATGTGACAGTTAAATAGTTTCAATCTTTAGAAGTTTCAACTTGCTGCCAATTGTTTTATAAGGGCAAGAAAATCATGATGTTATCAAAACTGGTAAATCAATTAGGAGGTAGACTGTACAATAAGATGTAGCGTACAATTACTGCCCGTCACTGTGGCGCTACTATAAAATCTTATACATCATTGATCAAAGTCGCAAAGGCAATGAGGGACAATCACACAACGTGCCAGTGTGGGCCTGTTACTGCAAGTCGCGTCGCCTCACTGCGGTTGTGTGTGGCCTCGCGTATTCATTTGTTTTTAAATTGAGCCATCCTTCTACTGCCATGTCGCAGGCCACATCCAAAGAGAATCAGAATGAAAAGACGAGAGCTAAGATATAAACACTTGCATCACAACTAATCCTATTGAATAGTCAGCAACAAAGCTACCTATCTTTTCGATCTTATCTTGGTCACCTTTTGTTGTTATTGAGTCTGTACCCAATTTACTATTGTGTGCTTGTTCATTGAATTTATTTGACAGTGGCTTCATAATCCAATTGTAAGGTAGTTATGTTGCATTGTTAAAAGTTCTAAAGTAAATAACAGTCCGGCAGTCGAGAGAATGCATTTCTGTGCCGTCCGTGACGACAGTGCGACAATTCTTGTAGCTCATAAAGATCAAATTCGCAAAATGTGTTTGTTTGTATTAGACTGACAGGTGTCAAGAACACATTCTCTCATCAGCTGCACTGTAGTATGAACAGGAAATCTTAAGAATTCTTATTTACAAGACATGATGAGCCTTATTTTAGAAAGGGATCATGTGCTAAGCGGTGGGATAGTGAAGAACTAAAAGCACTAGGGTCTACTCTTACTTTGTATCTGTAGATAAAAGTAATTAGACGTTGTGAAGTGCCAGCCTGAACATGTCGTGTTCTACATAGAATGAGTTTGCTATTGGCTTCAGTACAAACGTTTGAAAGTATGCATGAGGTAGGTCATCATCCGTCTGTTTCAAATGCAATAAAATTATTTATGTAGGTATTGCTTTATAAACTTTTATCGGAGCATGTTTTTTAACCTTTGGCAGTAATAAGAACAAACAGAGAAAGTAGTCAGTAGACATACAATTTGAGGATTATATTTTACGGGACAGAATATTTCCAGAATATGAAAGAGATATCCCAATTATATATTATTACTAGCAGTCACAAAGAGTTATGTGCAATTGCAACATACATCTCAAAAATTATGCACTTTATTAAGGCATTACCACTATATTATTTTAGTTATATAGCATTACAGCTTATAAAAGTGTCTAGATTCAATCTTTTGGTTTACAGTAATACAACAAATTTTAATCTAATAGGATTAATTAAACCGTACCTGGAGCTGTCCAAGCACATTTATTAGAACTCCACCATCGAACATCGGCTGAGAGTCAACGGCAGTTATAATTCTTCCAATTTTCTGGAATGCTAAACTCTGAAATACAACAACAGTAAGTCAATAACTTGTGAAACAAAATTATTTTGCCATACAATTGTAGTATTAGAAATTGAGAAAAATGTAATGCGTTAATGTAATCTGTCTAATGTTCCGAATGATTGATTTGATACGAGACATGACATAAAGAAGAATGGTTATTCATTCAATTGATACTGCATTGAATTATGTTTTTTTTCTCAATATGACAAGTCAGGGTCACTGAACTGACATAATTAATTTGATAAGGCAAATGAACTGCAGACACATACATTTAACTTTTCCATTATTTTAACTGCACCTTGCAACTGTACGCCCTCAAAAGTCATGAACGACGTTTCAACCTGAAACGAGATACATCAACAATATAATGAGATACATGCATAATCAATATTACTCACAGTGGGGCTCTTTCAAGGATTACTGAGTGACTCATATTTGTTTTGGTTACACAAGAAATGCCAATTTACTGTTCCTGGTTGGTCACCTTCAGATGACAACATGTTTTATTGAAATTACTAAGAAATTATAAAATCGACATGCAAAAAGATATTATTTCGGCGGGAGCAAAGAGTTAACCTAAAAGTTAAAAAATAATTGTAGTGATTTAGAAAATTTAATTCTATCTAACAAGTACGAGTTTCTGAGACTAAACATACTATAACTAGAGGAAATACTTACATTATACATATTCACTAGGTTTGGTCGCTGTGCCGGATCATCGAACAGTGTGTAATATTGCTGTACAAATCCTTTGCCAATTGCATCGTATTGCGGATTGAGCGCCATTATGACGATGTATATTTACCTAAATTCCACTAAAACACCCTAAAATCACTTTCAATAATAAAATGCAGGCCTTTTACGGGGCTTTTGCATACCCTAGAGGCTTTCTTTTTGTCACACAAGAAAAAATGGCAAACCGTTGTTGGTGTTACCCGTATATTATATTGTACATGTCACAGATTAGAGAAAAAAATTGTCATCAGATAAACTGTCGAGAATATCAGTTTCTTTCGTTTTCATTTACTCATCCGTTCTAAAAAGCGATGTCTCAAAACTTGACGAAAAATTATGGTATGTTTAGTTTTAAAACAAAAAAAAAAATGTCATTGACATATTTGACATATCACATCGGAGATGGATGGATAATTTCGAATGCTAAATTTTGTTTGTTTCTCATTATTGTGCTTGAAATCAATTCATTTTTGTACTCCTAAGTGCATTAATACAAAGAAACATGTCTCTGGCCGATGAACTGCTTGCTGACTTAGAAGAAAATGACGATGGAGAACTCGAAGCTCTTATCGAAAGCAATAAGATGGACGAAGACCATGAGTTTGCCGTGCCATATCCTGTTATTCCAAAAGAAGAAGACATAAAAAACGTGTCTATCAGAGAATTGGCTAAACTAAGACATTCAGATCGATTGAAACGGGTAATTACATTGACTACTACGATAATAATTTAGATTATATTGCCGGAAGCAAAATAATATTCCCTGTGTGTTGTTATTTCAGGTAATGACATCAATAGAACACAATATTGGTAATAATAGACAAAAAATTGAAGTGACTGGGTTGATGGAGACAGACCCGGAGTACCAGCTCATTGTAGAAGCTAACAACATTGCGGTTGAGATTGACGGAGAAATTGGTAGGTTTCACATCTGTATTTTTGTTAATTTCCCATATCGAATAGTGCATGCAATCCTCTAAAAACTTAATATTTAATTCCTTCACCACTAATAGATTTATAAATGTTATGCACACATTGATTTCCTAAGTATTGTGCAATAGTGTGTTCTTTAATTCTCATATTGGAATGCTCTAGAATAATGGTTGGCATACCAATTAAATTAAATCAATTAAGGGCTAGACTGTCACTAATGAGACATAATTAGTTTTTCTATTGTTACCAAACTTAATAAGCTTGCCTAATGACAGGTTGATACCATGCCTGAAAAGTGAAAAATTTTAGGCACACATAAACATGAGATAAAAATTATTTTTCAGCTATTATCCACAGATATGTTCGGGATAAGTATCAGAAAAGGTTCCCGGAACTGGAGTCCCTAATCATAGCACCGCAAGACTATATCCGTGCAGTCAGAGAGCTGGGCAATGATTTGGATCAGGCGAAGAATAATGAGACACTTCAGAGTTTCCTTACACAGGCTACTATTATGATTGTGTCTGTTACTGCATCAACAACACAGGGGTAAGTACTTGTATTGTTATTGATTTGAATGTCAAATAATAATAATAAAGTTTTATTGACATAAATAAAGGTGTTACATTTTAATTTGAAGCCCTGATTTCTGTGGTAGGTGGTACCTATGTTACAAGAGTCAGTGTCACCCGTTTATGGAAAATTAACAATTTATGCTATAAAAAATTAAATGAATTTAGTGCATGTATGCTCTTGAGTGGTTTGTGTTTGTGTGTGTGTTTTCTGTGTTTTGTGTGTGTGTGAGAAAGTTTGTGCTTGGTGGCTGGACTTTGGGTAATATTTGAGTTTGTTTGCCTCCATTACTATTTGATTATACGATCATAGTTCTTTAAGTAAGTTTTCAGTCTGTGGGTAATCCAGTGTTTGAAGCCATGTTAGCTTCATCTTAGTTTTATGTTTTGTTTAAATTCAATCATAATGTATATAAGTGAGGATAGATAGTCTTATATTTTGTATTGTTTGATATTTTCTTTTTTTACATGTTTCTCACATAGCAAGCAACAAGAATAATGTACCCTGGATTTTTTAATAACTCGATTTAAAACAGTATCCTTGGAGTTAGTTAATCCGTTCTTCTCCATAGAGATCTACATTTTGGAATAGGCAACTAGCTTTGACTTTCTGACTAAGGGTCGGTTTTTTGATCGGTACTCAACCATCATCATCTGCCTCATCTGCCTAGACTTTTCCCAACTATGTTGGGGTCGGCTTCCAGTCTAACCGGATGCAGCTGAATACCAAGTTAACTCAACCAATTGTTAAAAATAGTAACTAATGGATAATTTTCAAACTAATAGTTAATTATTTGACCATTAGCAATGATGTTATATCATTAGATAAACTAACAATTGATCAAAAAACACAGTTTGAAAAAATTTAACCATTAGTTACTATTTTTAACAATTGGTTGAGTTGACTACAGATCAAAAAACCGGCCCTAACTGACCAATTTTTCTTGAAAAGTAAAGGTAATGTTAGTGTAAAAGTAAAATTGAAATAAATGTTTTGAGATAGAGTAGGTAGTGAATTAGTTATCCATATGTTCTAGTAGTTACTATTATCTTCTTTTATACATTATATGTAGGACCTATGCACATGGAAATTTTTTAGGCGACTTAAAGTAAGGCCTTGTCTACCGTTAGGAGGTACCCAATTATTAACTAGTTATGTATTTTATCTTGTATTATGTGTAAAACTATTAAACCTTTTGTATCATATTTCAGGAAGTTATTGACTGAAAGCGAGCTTGCTGAAATTAATGATGCTTGTGACATGGCTGCAGAGCTGAATAGTTTAAGAGCTAACATTTATGAATATGTTGAAAGCAGAATGGCTTTTATTGCACCAAACATAACAGCCATTGTTGGTAAGTTAAATTACTCATCATTATGTTAGTCTGAAGTCTCTAAACTGTGAAAGATTCTTATGACAGAGATATACAGGGTTATTTGTAAAACACCAGCAACCTCTTAAGAGGTCATTGTACTCATCATTATGAAAAACTTTTACTATGGGACCAAAACTGAAATCGCAAAAAAAATCAGCAGTTCCCTACATTTGTGTTCGCATAACTCGTCAAAATATAGGGAGCAACTGGGTTTTTTTGCGCGATTTCAGGTTTGGTCCTATAGTAAAAGTTATTCATAATGATCAGTGATAGGAATAGATAGTGCCTATTTGCCTAAACTTCGAAGAACAGAGACAAGAAACGGAGACTTCCTTAGGACTAAATTTTTTCCGGGACATCTGTTCTGAAATTCGGGACAACACTTTTAAATACATTAAAAAAATATTTTATTTGGAATAAGTAATTCGTCTATATTTACCTAAAGTTTGCGACTAGACATAACATTTACAATTTATAACTCCATAATAATAACTTATCCTCTATGGGCTCTAAAGGAAACATAAAACACATAGAATATTGTTGTAACTTACAACAATATTCTATTTGTTTTTTTCGGGACAGGTGTCCCGGAAAAAATTTAGTCCGAAAGAAGTCTCCGTTTCTTGTCTCTGTTCTTTGAAGTTTAGGCAAATAGGCACTACCTATTCCTATCACTGATAATGATGAGTACAATGACCTCTTAAGAGGTTGTTGGTGTTTTACAAATAACCCTGTATATAATTACCTGATAGACAGAATATAGTACAAATGAATAGTGCTGTAATCATGATTACTAAGTTACTGGGAGAGAGTAGTAGTGGCCCAGTGGTAACGGCCGCGACTTACGAGTTGTTGGTCCGGGGTTCAAAACCATGGAGGCGCTCTTCTTTGTATAAACTATTTCCCACTGTTCTCAAAACGGTGAAAGAAAACATAGAACTAAAAACTCGAAGACATGTGACATCTACCAACCCGCACTGGGCCCGCGTGGTAGATTATGGCCCAATCCTCACAGAGAGGAGGCCTGTGTCCCAGCAGTGGGAACATTATAGGCTGAATATGCTATGCTGATGCTATGTTATTGGGTATGACTTTCTACCCAAAAGAAATAACCCTTTGACATCTCACACGAAAATACAATGAGACATTATTCAGATGGTTCTCTCTATCTTCTGGTTTAATAATGAAAATAAAATAACACTTGTACATTTAAATCTGTATTTTAATGACGTACTATCGCCAAAACCTGTATCTGACCATTTTGAAAACAAAATCCCGTGCACATGATGACCACAGCTGCGTCCGTAAGTAAAACAAAAGGGGATTATTTTTAGGTCGACTAATAATATGCGCTGCAAGCAGGATTCAGGAATAGTCTTTATAGTGGTCAGATATAAATTTTGGCGATAGTACATCTCCAAATAATGCATTTTTAATTACTAGGTGCATCAACAGCAGCAAAGATCCTGGGTGTGGCGGGCGGTCTCTCCAAGCTAGCTAAGATGCCAGCCTGTAATATTCTACCATTGGGGCAGCAGAAGAAAACCCTGTCGGGATTCTCACAGGCTACTGCCCTACCTCACACTGGCTTTATTTACTTTTCAACTATAGTTCAGGATACTCCACCTGTAAGTATTTTTGTTAATATTATAGATATCTAAGAAGAGCAATGAATCTCGAACTCGGAAGGTTCGAAATCTGGCAGGCGCGCTCTTTACGTTGTGCAATTTGTTTATCCCTCTTGCATAAAAACAATTAAGCAAAATGTATGTCTGATAACATATCACGTTTAGCAACCCGCACTGCGCCTGCATGCTTGACGACTGTGGCCAATTCGCAGCAGAGACCATATCTGATTCCCAACAGTGGAAACATTGTAGGCTGATTATTGCCAATAGCAAATTAAAACAGTTTGTACCTTGATAGATTATGGATCTAATATTCTGGTCTAACTTTTTTAGGAGCTTAGGTACAAAGCAGCGAAGTTGGTGTCAACTAAAATTACACTAGCAGCCCGCGTTGATGCCTGTCACGAGAGTACAGATGGAAGCATTGGTCGGATGCTGCGAGAATCTGTTGAGAAGAAACTTGACAAAATGCAGGTAATATAGAAAAAAAACTAACAGTACCATGTCAGTTTTGATTTTCGTAGTTTCAGGACAGAGTAGGGTAATTACTCCAAGGTAGAATATAAATCAATAAATAACCATATTTTATTTTGGCTATCAACTAATTACAATGGTCTCAGCTGCTCAGCTCAGACTAAAAGCCTGGTTCCTTTGTGATTTCCGTCTTTGTAATAAGTATTCATTATTTCTCAGATTTATACCGAACCTATTTTACCAATTTTTATTTTTGAGTAAATATTTATTTATTGTTTTTTAGTATCATTTTACATGCTACTTTGCTTTCTCCAAGGAACCACCACCGGTAAAGTTCGTGAAACCCCTACCAAAGCCCATAGAACAGAGCAGAAAGAAGAGAGGCGGCAAGCGAGTGAGGAAGATGAAGGAACGCTACGCCATGACGGAGTTCAGGAAGAACGCAAACAGGCTTAACTTCGCTGACGTGAGTGTAACGTTGGAGTTTAATTTATTTTTTCGTGTGATTAAATATTCATCATTTTAGCCGAATGCCATCCACTGCTGGACATAGGCCTCCCAAAGGCATACAATATTGGTTGAATCTTACAGGGTGACAGAGACACTGACGCGCAAACTATTACTATGGACTCAGTACATGATTCTGAACCCCTGCATAGAGATTTTTATTATATTTTTTTGTATGATGCAATATTTACACTATTTTTGGTTTCAAAACAATTACAGTGAAAATCTGTAGGAAAATACATAGTCAGCTGAGAATGGCAAATGAAGATCATGTTAACGGAGAGAATGGCAAATGAAGATCATGTTAATTATTGTAGGGTTCCAAATAGATATTACATAACAAAGAAAGTCATCTAAGATTCACTCAACTTAGAACTGTTCGCCTCTATTGATCTCAACAGAAACCTTCTTAAATGTTTCATGGAATCGAGCTATAATCCGTTGACTAATCGCACCTTATTATGCTTAGCTTGCTCCACGTGCAAACTTTCTAAGAAAAGTCAATTTCAGGAAATGGGTTACTGTGTATGCCGTGATAAACGAAATTACAGAGCCATTTTAATGAAACAGGTATCATATCGGCGAAAATTCTTAGCATTTCTTGATAGAGAAACCGCCATAATTAGCGGATATAGTGAGAGCAGCTAATGCAACGTACGCTGATCGTCGAAATAATTGATGGTATCATTATCTGCGCTTGCGTTCGCGGAATCCTTGGCGTAAATGTGACGTTGCGCTCGACGGTCCGAGGCAGATGCGTTGAATTTCAAATCGTTCGGCAGAAGTGGCCCGTTTTTTCGCGCAAGTCAAATAGACCGGAACTCGACCTGTTGAAGCGCGCGGACGTCCGTGCCGGCCCCGTTGCGCGTGTGCTTACTGCGATTAGTGATCATACATACGGTTGTAACAGATGGCTCACAGATGTTTTAGAGTTTTTTATTTAGGCAAGAAAGTAGTAGGGGTGCGTTCTCTAGTTTCTGTCTACCCCCGTGGGAATACGGCGGGAGCTTTTTATATTATATTTAGGAAATATTATTGTTAGATTACTTGGGGAGGACAAATTGTTAAATAATAAATGATTTATTTTGTAAGTAGGTTTGTACAAACACTTTTACACGTCAATCATATTTTAAAACTAGATGAGGCCGGCGTTTCCTATCTGACTAGCCTGAGAAGAAAGGCCGAAACAAACTCAGACGTCACGGTCTCTTTTAAAGTCCAGACGTAATCTTGTTCAGATCATATGAAGATGACCAAGTAGGTCGATGTCTGAGATAGTCTTTTGAGGAAAGAACCACACAGATTGAGAGGACCTGTCCAGTCAGTGCACGCATATGTCAGAAATCGTGCAGCTCAACTCAACTGTTTGTGGTTTTTGTGCTGAAATTTAAATACAGCAAGATCTCTTGTAATGTTTAGCGGTTTTTTGTCCAGCATATTTGGACATTTCCCCTGTTTCCATAGGTAATAAAATGCTTACGATTGTCCCTTGTCACTGGCAATTGACAATCAAAACTTACCTAATCCAACCAGAAATTATGGCAATATAACTATGGTATAAAAATATCTAGAGCAGTAACGTAATATTTGGCGCGTGAGTTGAGATGAACAATACGTCATTTGTTTTCATTACTAGGTTGAACCATCGAAGCAAGACCTTACTGTGTTAATTCAGTTTATTCTTCTATAGGATATATACTTATAAAGATAAATGGATGAATGAAAATCTGGGTTTATCTTTGTGGAGCTCTGACTCATTGAGACGATTGACGAAGCGCGCGCATGAATTCGCTCGCGTCCATAGGTACATTTGCCCACATCTGTATTTAGGATTCGCTTCGGTCTGTCGGAGCTGATATTTTCAAATCGTATTAGTGGAATCTTGTCTATTGTCGTTTGCAAGCCATGCATGAATAAAAGTCTTATTAGCGATGAGATTCATTTAGCATTTCATAAAGACAAATGTGAGATTTGTCTTTATAAAATGCTAAATTAATCTCTATTTCAACCGTCAATCTATTAAGTGTCTAAGAACACTTGATTACATCATTCTCGCATATCGCTGCCCTAGTTCAACAGTAAGATATCTTAAAAAAATCAAAATTGAGATAAGTTTTGTTTCATGAATGTGAAAAATTTGCTCCTCTGTCCGGTTCAAAATCGGATATGTGTAAAACTCAGTGAGAAATTGAAATTTAGGCACTTTAGTTGCGTTTTACGCATATCCGATTTTTGAACCGGACAGAAAAGTAAATTTTTCACATGAAACAAAACTTATCTCAATTTTGTTTTTTTAAAATATCTTACTGTTGAACTAGGGCAGCGATATAATTATAAATTCAACATTAATGATGTACTTAACTAATATTTTTGTAAACATATAATTTAAAAGAGTGTCCATGGAGTTTCTTGCCCGTTCTTCTCAATAGGTACCTACTACGCTTTAGAATGGGCAACTAGCTTCTTATGTTCTGACTGACCGATTTCTTGGCAATTCAAAAGTGCCTGTAAATGGTTTAATTGAAATAAATGCTTTGAGTTTGAGTCTGAATTAAGCTGCTTGAGTTTATACAATGTGTAACTGAATTAATGCACATTATGAAAGTAGTTTGTTCAGAATCGTTTACTGAATCGATTTCTGTAATTTTTAATATAGGTAATATTTTATTCCAAAAATAATTAAAACTACGTAAATTACTATCACACTTCCGCTTTGCAGTCAAAACAAACCAAAATGGATGAAATACACACTGAGCTAGACCCTTATACGAGCGCGACTGTGTGTATGCGTAAATTTGTAATGTGACCATAATTTTCTCCCACAATCAGTATAAGTAATTTATTAAAAAAACAATGTTTTTTACATAATAATAAAAATTCAGTGTATGTATTATGATTATAACATAATATTCTAATTGGGGTGTCTGGTGGTGTGCGTTAATTCCGGGACATGTTGTATAGCATAAAAATCTCCAAATTTATCAGCCAGTCGACACGACCGTGTGTTCGCTCCCCCGTATACTTATAGCGTACTTCGTTGGCGGCGCCCGCGTTAATTGCCAACGCCGATCGAAAAACTATCCATTATAATTCCATCTGTGCTAATATTATTCATGCCATTTAATATCAATCAAGCCGTTTTCTAAAATGGTACAAGATTTATGGACTACGAATAAAATATGAAATAGTGTTCCTCATTATGATATGGATATTTTAATTATTTTATAAAAGGCGTTATGTCTTCCGTTTGCAAGATTTGCAACCGATCTTATGAATATCTACTTAATAATGTCTATGACATTTAGGTAATACGGGCAGTCAAATGCCTGCAAGTCTGGCAGTCAATATTTCTCGTTACCTAATAACAGGAATTGGGTTGTGGAGGTCAGATGACAGTAGCGTCAGTAGCTCCAGGTTAAGAAGGTACACCCTTATCTGTCAAATTTTCCCAATCAACCTTGAACCTTAATGCTTTAGCGATAAAGTTAAAAATCTATTCAAGAAATTTGACAGATTGTAGTAGCTTGATGTGCTGGCGTCTGTACTAGATAGAATTTGCGCTGAATTTACCGACCCAGGTAGACGCCTGTATCGGTAAATTCAGCGGAAACAACGGCGACTCTTCCCGGCTATGTTAAGGTCGCTTAACTTGTCGGTAATAGCCGCCAGTTAGATAGCTATGACCAGCAATATGTCAAGACATTTATTTTACGAGATGTGAAACTTTAAACACTATTCGCTGTTTACAACTACACGTATGTCATAATATGCAACGCTTCCTCATATTGGCTCTTAAATCTACAAGCTTCAACCAGGAAAATATAGAAGTTATGATGTTTACTATCAATCAACTTTCTTTGTGTACCACGAGTACAATACAACAGGAAAAAGTCCTCTCTTAAAAGGAAGTCCATTTCCTTTGTCATTCTTTAATTACGATTCTATGGTACCATGTGTATCCAGTAGAATAGAAAAATCCATGAAATATTGATAAGTTGGATATATTTTATAATAGGTATTCTCATCTGCCAAGTATCCTCAACTTCAAGGTATTGTAGAAATGTCGTAACTAAGCAGAGAGAAAATTAATAAATTTTCTCTTCAACAAATATTTATGAAGGTTTTATTTGGGCGTGCAAATCAAAATTTTCAGTTTGATCTAATTTCCCCCCTGCAGGGCAATGACCTCGTCTCATACCGACAAATCTCTCATTCATCATTAGTCACCACGTTTCACGTTTGCACTCGGCGTGTTAATGCTCCCATAGACAGGCGCGACGCGACACAAGTAGAACAATTTCTATGAAAACTTCATGAAAATTGCTCTACCAAAATCCCGCTGGCACGTCTCGTCGCGGCTATCTGCGAGAGCCTTAACCAAACCTAAAAGCAAAACAAAACACTAACACAAAGTTTCTTCCTCAGATCGAAGACGATGCTTACCAAGAAGACTTGGGCTACTCTCGCGGCACGATCGGCAAGTCAAGCACAGGCCGCGTTCGTCTGCCTCAAATAGACGAGAAGACCAAAGTGCGCATCAGCAAGACTTTGCAGAAGAACTTACAGAAGCAGCAGCAGTATGGCGGCGCCACTAGCATAAGGAGGCAGGTGTCCGGTACTGCTTCGTCTGTGGCGTTTACACCGTTACAGGTTTGTGTTTTGTTTTTCTAGTGAAGTGATACCGTGTATAGTAATTTATATCTAACTAGCTGCGCCCCGCGGTTTTACCCGCATAAGTTTCAATCCCGTGGGAATATCGGGATAAAAAGTATCTTATATGCTAATCCTGGTTATAACTATCTGTGTGCCAAATTTCATTCAAATCCGTTCAGTAGTTTTGGCGTGAAAGAGTAACAAACATCCATCCATCCATACAAACTTTCGCGTTTATAATATCAGTAGCATATGTCAGGAGAGGAGGGTAACAGCTTTATCCTGCATTATTTCCCCCCCCCCCCCCCTCAGGTGCTTGACCAGTCCTACTATCCACTATATTATTCATTATCCATCCATCCACTATATTATAAATGCGAAAGTTTGTGAGGATGGGTGGATGTTTGTTACTCTTTCACGCAAAAAGCGCTGAACGGATGTTGATGAAACTTTACAGTAATATACATAGCTTAAACATCAGAATAACACATTTGCCTTTGCCTTTGGATCAGTTTGCTCAGAGAATATTATACACGAACGTGAAATGTGTTTACATTACTTCTAGATTAACACATTTTAGACCGTTGTGTAATAGTGATTCTGATTAATGAATATCAAATGGATTTAACTTTCATCATAATAAAAACAAATTAAATATCTGCACTGCCATTAAATGTTGCGGTTTTGATCGGAATCCCTAATTTGAATGTTTCGCAAATATTGAAAACCAAAATGTCACATTGAGCTAAGGAGCAACAATATTATGCAATGTGTAACATAGTAGAGGGTATGGCAAGACGTGTTCATAACGTAATTTTATTTTTTTCTGGATTATAAAGCTATATTTATTTATTTAACTATAAAGGATTAATTCAAGTGTCGAACATTTTGTACCCAAAAATTAAAGTCGGCTAAAGTCTGCTATTTGAGATTGAAAATGCCAAAAATCATATCTTAAATAGCAGCTGGGAGGTTAATGGTACACTTGCGTTGTAATAGTAAAAATGCTCAAGAGGTCTTTCACCATAAGACAACAGTACTTTTTCTTTCTGGCCGCCATTTAATTTTTTGGGTACGAAATGAATGATTTATTTATTTATTTATTCTCACACTGGAACGCCATACGGCAATTACACCAATGGACTGGTTGTCAGACTTTCGGGCTTCTGACTACCCGTAACGACTGTCAAAGATCCACGAATGACAGCCGGGACCAACGGCTTAACGTGCTTTCCGAGGCACGGAGGGGTCTCGGTATGTAAAGATAGTCAACCATCCACAGTCCAACCGCGGCAAGCGTAGCTTAACCTGACCGATCAACCTGTGCGGCTGTTATTATTTAGCCACGGGCCCCCCATGTCCATTAAAAGCTAACAGTCTTAAATTAATAATATTTACATGTGTATAAAGAAGAGGGAAATAAACATAGGGCATCAAAAAATTCGTCCGCGTCGCTGTCAATAGAAGTGCCGAAAAGGCTGGCAGCATTGCCACGTTGTATGGCAATGCAATCAACATTGCCATACAACGTGGCTTTGGCCAATTTTTTTTATTGAATTAGGTATGTATAACAGAAATAGCTGTGGGCCACGTCCTCAATTCGGCAGGTTCATGGTCAAGCTTAGGGTCGTCTGGTCAGCCGAATTGCTATCCGGTTTTTCTGTAACAAATATTAGGCTGCGTTCACACCAAGCTTATAATTAGCTGCCGACTGTGAAAATGTTCGAAAATTAAAGGATAGTTAGTCGGCAGCTAAAGTTAGTTTTCCATACATTTTGTAGATAGGTACTGGACGCTCAGAGTTGGTGCCGAGTATATACGCTTTGGTGTGAACGCGGCCTTAGTGCGGAAGGCCATAAGTGTTGCCATTATTAACACTCGCAGCCTGATTATACGAATGTTTGCCGAATTCCATCAATACCAAGTGGTTTTGATGGGATTCTGCAAACATCGTCTACTCATTCGTTAAGGAGACTGACAGGTGTCAGTCTCCTTTATTTTCATCAGAATTAATATTTTTTACTATAAACTACGGATGTACCCATAACTTATATCAATGTTCACTCTATGAGAACATAGGAAGTTAAAACGGTTATAAGCGTAAACACAGTCGACATGATAAAAAAAACGTCACGGTTATGTAGTCTTTTGGGGGAGACAGGTACTTAATAAAGAGTTAGAGCGGTAAATGTTTGACACTTGAATTATCAACAGATGACATACAGGATACGGTAGTTAGTCATTTAGTCTATGTATATCGCAAATGACAAATTATAGACTTTTGAAGGCATAGAGCGTAAGATGTTATTTTTTTAACTGATAGGTTTTTAGGTTGAATGCGCAAGCGCCGGGTCCTAGTTTCCAATACCGGGTATAACACCACTCCTAATAGTAAATACATTTTCCGGTAGAAAATTTTCAGACCGGTACGTATTTGTTGGAATTGCCTTATGTTAGCTAAAATGGACATCGGCGATTTGTGTTATTGTTAGGCCAAGTACCGCTTTCAGGATAGCGGTTCTAACCTACGTCGTTGTAATTATTCCTGATAGCTTGTTAAATATCACGAATATTATTAGTAAGTAATTCAATTATGGCCCATAGATATGGCGTCGTAATTTATTATGTTTTGTCTTGCGGAAGTGCCGTTTTATGACACGAAATAATGTCTGTACGAAGATTGTAAGTTGTAAATACAAACGTAAACATAGTAAATTGAAAGTAGGGTTGTTACTTTTCAAAATGCAATCTTTGCCTCAAGTCCTAAAAGGAACTAAATTATGAAAAAAAAAACCCGCTTATTTGGACACAGTTCATAAACATAGCATAATCAGCCTATAATGTTCCCACTGCTGGGACACAGGCCTCCTCTCGGTGAGAGGATGTGGGCCGTAATCTACCACGCGGGCCCAGGGCGGGTTGGTAGATGTCTTCGCATGCCTTCGAATTTTTAGTTCTAGGACATGCCGGTTTCCTCACGAAGTTTTCCTTCACCGTTTTGAGAGCAGTGGTGATGAAATTATTTACACAAAGTATAGCGCCTGCCTGGGTTCGAACCCACGGCTGAAAACTCATAAGTCGGGGCTGTTATCACTGAACCACCACTGCTCTTCCCAACACCTGACACAGTTCGTGAAACACAAAATACAAATAGCAAAATAAAAAGGGAAAATAATGTTTTAACTACAATAGTGTGTGCCTCACAGCTGCGCCAAAAAGATGCAAAATGCAATAATGTATTCTTCTTTGCGAATATCGCATTGCTCAACGTTGTTATGTGAACTGATTTTATAACACCTTTGAGCTTTTATGTGTTAGTATCCGCATAATATTCATAAAAGTTGGGTGGCCAAATTGCATACAAAAATATGTTGATTTTATTGGAATATTTTATGATAATAATGGAATTTATTATCTTATCGGAACAGTTTTAGCGCTTGCCTCTTTAGGCTAAGTGTACATTAAATGATGATATTTTACCGTTTCTCCGGCATTATATTTTTTGTATAAAAAGATAGTATGGTGTAATCTTTAATAGCTTGGTAAAGGTACCGATTAAGAAATATCACCCAGATTTTGCCATGGGTGGCGTAAGTCCATGGATTGGTTAGGCATGCTGTTATAGGTAGCATTCATTTTAATGGATACCACTTAGCGATTAGGTAGATAAAATTATCAACAGTCTGTCGAAATTGAATCCAAGATAACTATCGCGCACTAATCCGGAAATCTCAGAAGAAAAATATAATTTTGCACTGATTCACACCATCTCGATTGCATTAACTATTAACGACACTAGAATGTTGTTGATTTTAAACGTTTCTTTTTTCTGTTTCTTGATCCAAATCAGGGTCATCGAACCCTGTGTTTGATAACCATGGGTCATGTATACGGGACTAAATAGGTAGATCTGCGGGGTGATTGCGTAAAACACTAAGGGGTGATTTTTCAATACGACGACACGGTTGGCGCTGTGGCTGAGCGATCGAATGCTGCGCTGCGTGTCACGGGTTCGATTCCCGCACGGATCAAATATTTGTAATGCCTACAGGTAATTGTTCCGGGTCTGGTTGTTTGTGTGTGTGAGTTTAAATGTTTGTAAACGCACCCACGATACAGGAGTAATTCCTAGTGTGGGGCAACGTTATTAAAAGTTATCTGACTATTGAACAAACAGTAGCAATGGCTTTCATTTTGACAGTTCATCAACATTCATTGTGTTATTTACGTTGTTGAGCAGACAAATTTTTCGAACATTATGAAGGAATGGATTAGCAACATCCTTCAAAATAATTCAGATTAAGATGAATAGTTTGTTACGCAATTAGGGTGCTGTCCTGTAAATCTCTGCCTTGACACTTTCTGTCCAATTAAAGCTACAAATACATTACGGCAATCAAACTTCTTACACCGCGAGCTGCAACGGTCATGCAAGCCGACAACGAAAACACCGTACCATAAACGTTTTAAAATTACATAACAACTCGTTGACTATTGTAAAAAAATGTGTGTCGTTGTACGCACTTAACAGTCGCATTGTTTCAATGCATTGTCTCACGTATTCATTTACTTCTTAACGTACATAATACGAATAGAGACATCTTCTCATTATACATAATCGTTTTGAGATTTTTCTGCATTCTTATCTATACGTAATTGAGATTTACAATAGCTGTTTTTAGGTGTGACCTAAAATGTAAACAATGGAACTGTTTTTGGGTACATAACTTGTCTGTGGCTCTTGTGTGCTTTAGGCCTGCTCTACACTACTCGCGAAGTTGCCTCGACGAAGTACTCGTCGAAGTAGACCAAAGTCCGAAGTACGTGACTACACACTCTTGCTTAAAACTACGAGACGCTTCGAGTCCTTTGACTCGGGCGCAAAAACCGACGAACCGAGGTTGGACGAAGCGAACAGAAGTGCCCTTCTACACTCTCGTATTCGCGTAACTTCGATCTACTTCTCGAGTAGTGTAGTACAGGCTTTAGGAAGGAGTGTATATCATAATCCCACGGTTCGATTTAGACTGTATTAAATTCCTAGTCTATTCTTTTGGCTGTTATAAACGTATTTCTATACATCCATCTGCATTTAAGTTTTTATTTGGGTCAGCTTATTAGGGTTATGTGGTACTTAGATGTTGAAAGTCAACTATAGTTGTATATGGTTTAAATTAGTATTCACAACGACTGACCGATCTGCCAATCGATTCTGTAAAAATCTCACCGTGAAAAGTTAGGTGAAGTGAGCTTAGAGTGAGCTGTCAATAGTGTTCACCTACGTTTTCACGGTGAGATGGTTACGGAATCGCACTGTAGAACTGAAAACACAACAGCACCCTTACTACTTGCGTAACACACAATTAATCACAGTCTGAATAATTTTGAAGGATATTGCTATACCTACCACTGCTCCATATGTTCGAAAAATTTGTCTGCTCAACAACGTAAATAACACAATGAAATGTTGAACTGTCAAAATGGAAGCCATTCCTACTGCAAGTGTGTTACGCAATTACTCCAATGGATTGGACGTCCTTGTTTGGTTACGAACAACCGACAAATTTGGAAATTTACATTTGATACTTTCTTTAGAATTCATAATTTTGAATCTAAATGAACCAATTAAAAACAAATTAAGACTTTCTTTACTAACTACTTTCTTCGTAACTCTATAAATCTTGCATAAATTGCATCACGCATAATTTATTTTCTATGCATATTAAATAAACTAACCTATCAAAGTAATATGAAGACCAAAGAGCCATGTTTATATTTTCTCTGTCCAATGAAAGGACCACTGCCTATTAGAAACTATATACTATACATATATCTCGATTGTTGGTAAAGCGAAAAGAAAATCAGCCTATGTATCGATTCCATATACATAGGAAATACATATACATAGGAAAAAACACATCTTGGGATTTACGTAAAATTCGAAAAGAACAATAGGAATAACTATAGAGTTATTTTACTCTAGACTAGATAGGCATAGGAAATCCTACATCCAACTTGCTGACGATTTCATTCCCGTCCTGAATAACTTTAAACCTATCTTCATAACAAACATACTGGCAGCTAATTACAGTCAACATTTTTTACATTTCTACCCATCTGCGGGGATCATTATGTCTTTATATTTTCCGCATCACCGCGTTTCCCATTATTAACGCCATTACATACGCCTCTAAGAGACTAAGAGTCAGGGTTGCTAGAACAAAAAACCGACGGAACTATTAATTCGATCGTCTATTATCTTCGCTTGTTTTGGAAACCTCCGGTATTGTAAAGTAAAAAACTACATAGCATATTTTATATTTGTTTGAAATAAAACGCTCAAATGGTAATTAACTTAGGTATTATTTTAGTATTGAACAAGACAAGGAAAATCCGGCTGATGTCCATGTATTTACAGCGTACAATAATAAAAAAAACAGTCTTCAACTTTTTTTAAAGTCTGTTGAAACGCTGAATGATGTATGTGGTTGAAATCAGACTTCTGGTAACCCTAAGTACAGACAAGTACTAAAGTCGTAACTATCTTGTCTCACGTACATCTCCGCCCTTGAGAAGACTAGAGGAACACGAGTTCATACAACTTTACAATACCGTTTTAAAGTAAACATTATCGCATCATAGTTGTTATTATGGAATGATGCACTGACATACTATGTGTGAGCCCTGGCTAAGGACAGATTCTCACGCCAAAAGGCATATTAAAAGATGACCTCATCTTAGAACAACTGAAGGATTTACATGAAAGAAAGAAAGAAAAAGTATTTATTGCGACTCGTACAGGATCATAATCTAAACTAAACACAGTTAAAAAAAAAATATATATATAAAAAAAAGTAACAAAAGGAAAAATAAAACGAAAAGTCCGAGGCCAAAAGGCCACTATCAACACAAAACCAGGGGACTATCATTTAATAAAATAATGCAAGGTTGCCAGGAGAGTAGATCACATATGTATTATAGTTTGACCGAAACTGCTGTACCGCGCCTTAAGAATGCGCGGCGAAGCGGGAGGAATGCGCGGCAAGGCGGGGGGCGGGGGGCCGTGAGCGATGGCGAATGAGCGGCCTGCACTACCCCCCCGTCTCGCCGCGCACATACCGAAGGCGCGGTACAGCGGTTTTGGTCAAACTATATAAAAACACCTTTGTCCATTTGACCTACACATGGGCTCGTTTTAATTTGAATATCTGCAAAAATAATGTGGTATATGGCCGGATATGGCCACCTCTTATGTGCTGCTACATAAATCATCATTACCATCTTCCCCACCCATTTATTTTGGTCCGGCAGAACTTTCTTTCCTTTCTTCCATACTTACACCTTCAGTGAGTATTTTCTTTGATCTGTCATTTCTTATATTGATAGTTAACATCGTTCTGGTCACAGGCTTCTCATTATGCCGCATGCGACAATCCAGCTGGATTAATACACCTTCCTATAACATCTACACACATTCACGAGCCTATCTCTACCTATCATAAATAAATATCCCTACGTTTCCTAACATCATAACTTATAGTAAACGAGCCAACAAACAATTGAAAAGGAGCGCGCCGTCCATAAATACCTGCATTGCACGTAAATCTTCAGTTGCGATACACCGCGGTCCGCACCCTAAGTCCTAACAGTAATGTGCACGGCCCATAACAGTCTATGTAACATCTTACGGTTATCTAGTAACGATCGCAGGTTCTTAGGCACGCTACACATTTGTTCGGGTCGGCAGTCATCGGCACAGCCGGGCTGTAAAAACGAATAATTAGTATACTGATATAATTATGTTCGGGAAAGCAAGAGTTCCCCATTACGAAAGCTATAAATGATCGGGTGCCCAAACAATTTATCTTTGATAAAAAATACAAGATCCAACTTTACGAGGATCGCCGATGCGAGGGATTGTGCCCTGCAGAGCTGCGTATTTTCACGGATGGATCCAAAACAGGTAGTGGTACGGGTGCTGGAATTTTCTCGGAGGACCTCAACATACGTATAGCCACACCACTGGGGGTCCACAACACAGTGTTCCAGGCCGAATGCATGGGCATTTCCCTGGCCGCCTCAGCCATTATGGCCAGGGAAGTAAAGGAACACTCCATCCGCATACTCTCAGACAGCATGGCTGTTCTGCAAGCGCTGAACAGCAACACAGTTGAGTCTGGGCTAATATACGAGTGCCACCTGCGCCTCAACCAGGTGGGTAGCCTCAATAATATAACCATTCAATGGATCAAAGGACACAGCGGTTCGCTAGGTAACGATGCAGCCGATGAACTTGCCAGAAGGGGGTCGAGCATGGCACCAGTGGGACCTGAGCCCATCGCGCCACTTCCCTTCGGATTCATACGTACTCTGGTAAGAAAACGCACCAGAGACCAACACGACAAACTTTGGACGGAGCTAGGCGAATGTAGGCAGGCCAAGGAAGCACTTCCCACAATTAATGGCCGGCTCACGAAACAGGTTCTCCGTCTTAATAAACTAAAGCTGCGCACAGTTACTGCAGCTTTAACTGGCCATGGGTCATTTAACAAACACCTCTATGTCATAGGAGTAACAGACAGTCCGCTGTGCAGGGCCTGCATGGAGGATGACGAGACAGCGGCGCATGTCCTGCTAAACTGCCCGGTGGTCGCCACGTACAGGGCAAAGTACTTCGGTAACCCAGGTACCCTACGTGAGACGGTCAGTAACATCAAGGCGTTGCTGGCCTTCCTTGAGGAGCTGGGGTGGATCGAATGATCGATTTTCCCACCCGTACGCAAAATACGCGCATTGTCGTGGAGTTGCGGATACCAGCCCGCTGTACCTTATTACCTTATTACCTTAAGCAAGCCGCTAGGCTTAGCCGAGCTGGTTGGTAAAAATCAACTGCTTTATAGTTAATTTGACCACATTCACGATGTTTTTTTTAATGATGTAAAAGTTAGATTGCAATGCCTTAATTACGTAAAAAATATATGGTGAACATGCTGCATAACATGTGGCATTCAGAGGTAGATGTCGGATGGAGTTTGCCAATCGGCACGAGCAGAATGAAAGCCGAAACGATTTAATAAAAGCTTCAAATCGGCGTGCCGACTCGAACAGCAGTGCGATTCTGTAACCATCTCACAGTGAAAACTTAGGTGAATTGAGCTGTCATTCCAAGTAATTCTAGGGATTGACACTATTGACAGCTCACTTCACCTAACTTTTTACGGTGAGATTTTTACAGAATCGGTCAGCAGGTGTGTAGCACGCCTTAACCGTCCTTTTATGTCGGTTCAACAACCCAATTAGAGATTCGTTATGTATCTGTGATGGTGATACTTCAAACGTCAATATGCATCAAGGGTGTTGAATCTTTTCTAAAGACCTCATTAGTTTGTTTATTATCTTCTCCTTAATGAATGGTATTGTAAGTTAATGATTGCATTTCGCAATATTTTATGTAGTTTACTCTTTTGTTTACATAGTATAAATCTATATAATTTAAAAGCGTATATTTGGTTTAAATGTAAACGTTTTGTAAGATGTCTGAGCTAATGAGCTTATTTACGGATTCGGTTTTTTTGTTTAGATAAAAATTGGCCCTTCAAAAATTCCATTAATTTTGGTTTTGATTAATTTTGGCTCTTTCAAGTCTTTTAACCAGCTTCTATAGTATTCTTACCTCGTATACGACGTCCATGTTCTTGTACTATGTGAACAAGCTATTAATCGGTTGAAAGCTTTAATTACAAAAACAATTAAAAAGCCATTGTGTCCAAATAGGTATTACACGAAATTTTATTAAACTTATGCAATCGCCATACTCAGTGGCGCCACTATTGAATTCACCACAGGAATGAACTAAACGAAGACCAATTTATCTTGAACCACGGCGAAATAAAGAACTTATTTTAAACGTACTAACTAAGCCCCCGTACGTAGGCTAGGAGCGCCACCCTCGTTACACTGGGCACTTGGTACGGGGTTGACAGATGAAAGTTTATGTCCTACCTCGATAAATGGTGTTGGGATCGAATTGAATCGCGCTATGGTTTCGTTACCGGGTTTTAAGGACCCTCGGGCGAGAACCTAAGAGACTCAGTCCTAAATTTCCTAAAAATTTAACTTTACTATTTTTGGATAACCCCATTAAGAGGGGTTTATAAACAAATGAATCGCGTCTTTATACTTATATTATATGTATATAAAGTTATAGATGTATGTAAGTATATACATATGAGATTTATACACTCCAACGCCGTTTGGCCGATCACCATGAAACCTGGCAAATTGTATTTTTTCATGGAGAAGGTTTTCATAGGTTTTTTCTAAACTACACGCGGTTGAGGCCGCGAGCAAAATTTAGTGTAATATATTATTCAGCATTATTGTCAGACGTTAGACTAAACGGTGCGGCGCCAGCCGTGTGATACACACAGGGCACGGTAATATTATTGCACAGGGTTCGCTGATTATATCAGTGGATATATATCATGATATATCACTTATATATATATTATTTAATATTTATGTGGATATATCAATTAATATTTACTGTCAAAACTCTTGACAAAAAACTACAATTTAGGTTACCTTTCCCGAAGTGACAATCTAATCATAAGTTTCGGGGATTCATCAAATAACGTGCAAGTACAGTTAGTAAATTAAGTAAGACTGATTATTATTCATGAAAATTCTACTTTTAGTTACTTTTATAATAAAAGAAAAAATACAACCGACTTCCAAAAACGACACTACAAAGTGAAAAATAACTTTAATTTCGGAAGTCGGTGTCGTTGGGTTCGCATTTTCGTTGTTTGCCACCGACTTCCGAAATTAAAGTTATTTTTCACTTTGTAGTGTCGTTTTTGGAAGTCGGTTGTATTTTTTTGCAAAAAAGTTTTTATTTTTCACTTTTAAATTGTAATTTTTACCAGTAATTTTGGTTTAAAAACCAAACTACTGAATCGTTTTTGATGAAATTTCTATGAGACCATACCCTTTCCAACAAAAAAAGATTTTTTCAAATCGGTTGGCAAGCGATGGAGTTATGCGCGAACAAACATAAAAACAATACAAACATCTGAACGGAGAACCTCCTCCTTTTTCAGAAGTCGTTTAAAAACTTCAAATAATCAAACGGACTACATTATTCTACAACTAAAGACATTGAAACCACCTAGGGCTGATTTTTCAATCGATAGATAAATTTTATTCATGGAATAAAATTACGTCTGTCAGTTTTTGTATGGAACAACTGTCAAAAATTCAAAATTATTCCTCCAATAATACATATCTATAATAAAATCAGCCCTTACAGAATAAATATCGCATCTTTTTTATACACGATAAATATCCAATATATGACGGATATATACGTATTAAATATCGGATATTTTCATATTTATTATAAATAATCGGATTTTTAAGAACCCTGGATATACATACCTTATTATATAACAAATTGTCAAACAAGTTATTAGCTTAAACTGTATTCCACAAAGCTTAAAACGCGTGTTTCAATACCTACTACACTACACTATACATTTATTATGCGAGGCGGTGCTGTGTAAATGGGCCATGTCATTTACCCAAAGAAGGTTAATACTCAGGCCATAAGCAGCCATATACTAATATTGTTAAGGAGCTTATAAACTGAAATACATAGGTATCGTGTTACATAGAAAGTTACAATCTAACATATGCTATGGTGCATTTGTGCCCGTAACCTCGCGTCTATTTATAGTGCATCGGTTATTGAAGGCATATAATTATTACTGTCAGTTAAGAGTGCTTAGATAAGACTATACATAAACTCATCAGCACCGGGTGCGCTGTGCTCAAGTAATAACAATCAACCAATCAACTCAGCCTATCGCAGTGCACTGCTGGACACAGGCCTCTCTCGTTCTGCACCACAACACCCTGTCCTCCGCCTTCCGCATCCAGTCTATCCCAGCCATCTTTATGAGGTCGTCGTTAAGTAAGAACACTTGCTTACAATGGTTAATATGTCAGGAGACTGTTAATTCATAGCATATTCATTAGTAACTGATATGAAAGAATAAAGAATGCTGATCAAAGGAATCTAAGGGAAGACCTAGATATTACGACTAGTGATAAGCTGGATATGAATATCTATAATAAATTAATTAGTAACTATAGGTTTACTAATTATATAGGTTTTTCTTTAATGCAGTCGGTATACCCAATTTATCCAGGCGTCTTTGCAGTAGGTAAAAATAGCACTATTCAGTTCGGAAAAACACGGTAGAATATTAAAAAAAAAAAATTGTAACGGATTACATAGGAGCCTTAGGTTTTAGATGTTTATAAATTCCTTGGACCCCATACTAGGACCCCCTGTGTCGTGGGTTCCAATCTCTTCCAAAGTAAGGCAAACATTTTCATTTATTTAGGTGAAGTAAGTAATTAATTAAAAAAAAAATACTAATAACTTAAGTACAGTCACCAAAGGAGATAAGTAACCAGGGTCGTCGGATATAGTTGAAGTTTAGTAAGAAACCGATGGATGTTTTCGAATCAAATTTAGTTTGATAAATTAACTGTTTGTTTTCTATTAATTAAATAAAATTTTATTCGAAAACATCAATCCGTTTCTTACTAAACTTCAACTACATCCACCCTGGTTACTCATGGTCCTGCTAATGACTTATGAACAATATTAGTGATCGTCTATTCTATACTCTAAAGTTGCCAGTTTAGCATGTAGGCGAGCCGAGAAAATTACCTATTAGTATTTCAGGCGATCGGGTTAGGACAAGACTTTCTCCGGTTACATTTCGCTGTTGGTATTTGTGCTATGGGAATGGCTACGCCCTTAGGTTAAACGATGTTGAGCCTCGTTTAGATTTAGATACACATCAAAATGGGAATACTGGCTTCCAGTTTAGAGAGTAACTTTTGAGAGGCTTTTACTGCTTTAGATTTTTCGATAAAAACTTATCTAAGTATAATAAAATAATTATGATACCTAGCCGGTTTTTATGGGATAAACGTTATCGTCTGAAAGCAGCTTTTAATCTAGGCACTAAAATTAAATCTTCCATGAGTTAATTGCAATCTTTTGCTTCGCTGAACATTTTAAGTGTTCTCGTTATGCTGTTCGAAAATGATGTTGCTGTGTTCCTTTGTAAATGAGACTGGCGCAAAAGAATAACCAGTAACATACAATAACAAAGAAGAAGAAAAAAATATAAAAGTCGGTTTTCCTGTCTGTGTGACCGCGCTGTTCTTCTAAAAACCGAAACGAATTTGGATACGGTTTTCACCATCATTTAGAGAATTCAAGTGTGTGTAATACGTGAATACTAAACTTACATATAATAAAAAATCTCGATGTTTTGTCAAGTCTTATAAAGCGTGCGAAGCAGGGGCGGCTCGCATGTTATACTTGTATAATGTAGGTACACTTTCCCAAAACATACCTACCGCTACCTTAGCCTATTGATGCAGATCCACGCCCAAGCGTTTAGCACAGATAGGCCAGTAAATATAGATACATTTATCCATTGCCCTTCGCCCGGCGGCTCGCTCGGCGTTGACCCGCAACATCCAGACCGTTAGCTGCCTGATAGCAATCAGCGAGATTATGCCCCCATCGCACACAACACAAGTGCATCGCCTACCTGATATACCGTAAAAGCTGTAGATAAGTGCATCGATTGGTATTATGTATCGAATCAAATTTCTAAAGCGTCTGTCGAGGTTTCTTGGGTGAATTGACTTGTTATATTATAGTGAATATTTATTCGTTGGGAATAATTTTCAATAACACACCTCAGTGAAAGTGGCCACAGTAACATCATTTTGCCATTGTTTAAGTTAAACAGTGATACTTTGTTTCTAGCATGCATTCGTAGTCATTGAAAAGAAATAAGCATTACTATCGATTCCTGAGTGGGTCAAACTCCTCGGATACAACGATCATAACACTTTTTTATGGTTTCCTCAAATACAAAATCCCATTAGCGAAACTAATTTGTGTCTGACCGCGTCGCAAATAAAATTGCTGAATGGATTGAAGTTATTCGAAATGCAATTTAGAATGTTATATAGGTACCTAGATGTAGTTTGTTAATGGATGCGATGTCTGCCTGGCTTGTTATGTAAAATGGTTAAGAACTCGTGCCGTCCATCGCGTGAACGTTTGTATCAACAAATGAAGCGACACGACAGAGCGCAAAAAGCCTCTAACGTGATAAGCAAGAATTAAATGAATGGTCATTATAACTTGGCATTGCCTTACTTGTCTACTTGCGTACGAGGCGGATTATTGCTGCGTTGGTATGCTATTACCACGAGATAATGACAGAATAGCAAACGGAATGCCGAGTTATAACGAACTGATTTAAAACACAGGTCACAGTCGTCTTGTTAGTGCAGAAGATTGTAGATATTTACTCCTCCTATATTATGGAGCTTGTTTGAAAAGAAATTATATGGCGTGCTACTTTGTAATACAACGCGCACTTCCATGAAAGCCATCTCATCACTTACGACGCGCTTAATTGATACATTACGACGATAGGTGCTTACCTTGTACACCTAATCAAGTGTTTTCTATTTAAAACCTGACTTGTGTTACGATGATGCATCCTACTATATTCAGACCAAAACAAATGCGACCGCATTACCCTTGATACTGACAAATATGTCTGTTGTTGCATTCAAAAAGCTAAAACGTGTTATTTGTTACAGGGTCTCGAAATCGTGAATCCCCAAGCAGCTGAGACGCGCATCAACGAAGCGAATGCCAAATACTTCTCCAACACTTCGGGATTTCTGTCCGTGGGCAAGAACACAACATGAAGATAATTTCTATCCCCTTAGTGTTAAATTAGAGGTTTTGTGAATAAATTGCGATGTCTAAGAACAAACATCGTTTTATTATAGTAAGTATGTACCCACTTATAGCCAGCGTAGCGCTAAGTTGGCCAAGAAGAACGTGAGCGTATCCATATGAGCGATTTCACTCAGGCTCGTGTTTCGAATTTACTTAGACGTTGCATTGTCAACTAGAAATGATCCAACGTTTAAATGGGCATTTGAATACAACATATTTTGCAAGCAGCCGCAAGTGTTTATAAATTTTAATTACAATTAACAATCCATTGCCAAGTCAATGACAGAAAGTTTGTTGCGACTGTTGAAGAAATCGTGCATTGTACTTGTAGTGACGGTGAAAGACGTTGAATTTAGAATGACATTTGAAACAATGATCCATTTATTTAAACGTTGCATCTGTTTGAAAATAAATTAGCTTAAAGTAACACACATGTAACCAACGCTTTATTAAAGGATAGTTTGCATTGGTCGTATAACTGTCATGTCCAAAAAGAGTTGTTTTTTAGGTCGCAGGTTTTAGTGGCACGTTTTTGCAGTGCTCAAAACGTGCCATGTTTGTCTGACCTACAGAGGTACTGGTTTTAACTATTGTTTTGGTTCCATCACTTCCATCTTTTGTTGTGAGTGGATTATTGCTAGGTACTCAATACCCTTAGAAAGCTTAACCAAAGATTTCTATTTAAACTTCTTAAAAAGGTGCCAAGGTCATTACACTCTATTGCATAATCCAATTCACCGTGAGTTTATCAAAAATAGAACAATGTTCACACTTCGCAGGTACATGGGCGAACATAAACAAATTCCTAGCTAGCAGCACCTACCTATATCCATCGTCCGCCATTACTGGCATTGATAAATGTGACCTACTATCAATCAGCAAAGGTCTACCTTTCACAAACGCTGTGTTTATCACAGATTAACATCATTCCGTGTCGTTAATACTGTGGAGTCACGAAGGAAAATCCGTGGAAAGATTTTATAGTTGGTACTAAACTGTTCTATCTAACACAATTAGAGTTCATCATTATCATCATTAGGAATCTTTATCGCTCACTGTTTCGTAATGATCATTGCGATCAGTGGTCACGAAACGTTAAGTATTGGTATTATTATGGTTCATTTGCATTAGACGATAATTCGGTTTTATCGATACAGCTATATATTTCTGAGTTATGACTGGCCTGGCAGTTTACGCAGAAACTCATTTTGGCCAAGATCAAGTATAATTTTGGAACACCTTTCGATGAAGTCATCCGTTTCTCAAACTTTTAGACAGCTACATCGTACAAGTTACATGCGATTCAGTATTTTTGGCTATTATATTGAATCCAGTAAATCCTGAAGATTCTTATCCTATTTTATCAAATGCCTTATACTAAAAGAACATAATAACTCGTGCAGTTAACTCGCAAGATCCAAGAAAGATTTATGAAAATAATTACCTAACAGCCAAACTCAACACTAATCGCACATCAAACGGACATGTGACTGTGATTAGCAATAATTTATGAAGAATATTCACAGAAAGGTCCGTTCTACTTCTGACACTTCCTTGTATTTCAGTTCTGATTACGCAAGTAGAGATGCACTGGCCGCCTATGTTACTAAACAGATTGGCACACAGACGTATCCACATTCCATACATTTTAATACTTATGACGAGTCGAAATGTTCTTTATCGTTATATTAAATAGCCCGTATTTTATAACACGGTGTGTTAAATGGTTAGTTTCTTAAAGAGAAGTTGTAATGTTAGGCCTTTGGTTTGATTTATGTAGATGTGAAAGGTCTTCAGAGAATCCAACATTCAGATTAGATTAGTTTTTGGCCACAACACATCTCACAGTATTGGCTGCACTTATAAAGCCGGTAGTTAGTATACTTATTTATTTATTTATTTGACATTTATGTACACACAAATATAAACAGAAGAAAAAACAAAACAGAAAAATAGGTACAGAGGTGATGCTTATTTCATAAGAAATCTCTTCTAGCATACCTGCGATAGGACAACAGACAAAGAGATGCAGACAGCGTGTGAAAGAGTAAAGGAGACAAAAAATACATAAAATAAAAAAACAATTCACTTAATAAAACTACTTCTGAAACATGGCTGAATTATTTTCTTGTAATTATTTTGAACGTGCAACGAATACAGGTGACGGACATAAAGTAAGTAGATAAACATAATAATATAATAAAACAGCAAAAATAATAAAATAATATAATATCATAATTAAATGTAAACTTGAAAATCCAGCGAGTGGAATAAAAATCGGTGAATATCAAAGTTGAATGTAGGTAGTAAACAGCAGAATAAGCAAAATGTAGGTAGGTAACAGTGTTATTAACTGTGTGTGAATGTGGGAGTTAATCAATTTCGCGCGGATTCAGCTCCTGCCTAGTTAAGTCTATCAAACGGACAGTAGAAAGCGTACATGCGATATCAAAATACACACTTCGCCTTTCAGGCCTATTTTTCAAGTTTTACCACGGTCCTTTTTCAGGCTATTCCCAAAACGGAAGCGTGATCGTTATATAAATTATTCAGCTGTACACTGGGCAAAGGTTGGAGAATCGAGTACCGTATCGTATAGGTACCTTGTTTGTTTGGTAGTTTTTTTAATAGGATTCTGGAATCGTTAATGACGGAAGGGAAATCTCCCAACTCGTTTTTCTGGTCTTGTAACGTCTTTCTTAAAGTTTTTGACTGGAGATTGTTGATGACGACGCTCGAGTACGAGACATTGAATTTTGTTTTTTTTATCTAGCTTCATCTTTTTGACTGACTGACCCTTGACAATTCAAAAGAGCCTGTAATTGGTTTAGTTGAAATAAATAGTTTGAGTTTGAAGTGTTTCGTGCCACCATTTTTTTGTAAATGTACTATTTTTTTGCAATTTTATGATAATACACTGGCCTGCAAAACTAAGTACTACTTAGACTTTTAAAATTTAACTTTTTTCTAAAATAAACAAGTAGGTACCTAAGAGATTTAAAATAAAAACGTTTTATAGCAAATTTTATCAGCTTTCTTTGAAACTAGTAAACTATACATTAGTAACATTTTTAACTTAAAAAAGAAGATAAAACGTTAAAAATAGCTTAGTGTCAAAAAACTCGATTAACATTTATAAGTATGTTTTACATGTTATTTAATTTTTAATACCTAACTGGTATTCCTCCTCGGGCTCTGACTACAGCTACGAGCCGGTTTGGCATGAATACGAGGTTTCGGGGCCGATGTTGGAGAATTTTCTGCCATTCTTCAATCAGGGCCGGGTTTAGTGCCCTGAGGGTGGTAGGCGGTGGTCTGCGGCTTCTGACTAGCCTCCCAAGCTCATCTCAGGCGTGCTCAATTGGGTTGAGATCAGGACTTCTTGATGGCCAAGCCATTACGCTGATACCAACCTCCTGAAAATACTCTTGCACAACCTGAGCCGTGTGTGGCCGGGCATTATGCATCAGCATCGATCCATCACCCATATTTGCTAAATACGGCACTGCATACTCGTTGAGAATCTCTTGGGCATATCTTTCCCCAGTCAGAGTGCCATTTTCTATGGCCACTAACTCTGTGCGACCTTCTGAAGATATGTCAGCCCATACATGTACACTGCCTCCAACGTACTGGGCTCTTTCTGAGAAGCAGTCTTGAAGGTATTGCCCACCAGGCCGCTTGTAGACACTTCGCCTTCCATCAGAACTGTAAAGTGGGAATCGAGACTCATCTGTGAACAAAATTCTTGACCACTCTTCTTCATCCCACTGTATGCGTATCGCAGTCTCGCTACGCGATGCTCTCTCTCGAGTTTGGGGCACTCTCTGGTCTTCGGGGTTTCAGATTTGCTTCAGCAAGTCTTCTTCTCACTTTACTGTCACTAATGTAGTCCCTTCGGGTCTGAAGAAGCTGTTGCTGGACTTCAACTGCATTAAGGTGGCGATTTCTCAATACAGTGGAAACAATATAACGGTCTTCTCGGGCACTAGTACACCTGGGTCTGCCATTACAAGGTCTTCTCTCCTCAGATGGTTTCCAGTGTCTTCGTACCTTCGCTTCACCTTCTGGACCGTTCGTAACATCACACCGACCATTCTTGCAGTACGACGCATACTGATGCCTAGTTCCAGAAAAGTCATTATCCTAGCACATTCTTCCGGTGAAAGAGGAATGATAAATAAAATGTATGCTGTTTTCTAACTTAGCTTTTGTAACAAGACTCATCGATCAAGAAAAAATTTGAAAACAAAAACAGAAACAAAAAAAATAATGGGAAAATTGTAATTCGAAAATGATTATTTTTGTTTTTAAAGCTCTTTCCAGCCATTTCTTAAAAGAAGGTCCTCGACTATGAAGTTTTTATATACAAAATTAAACTCTTTTTCGAGTCGTTTTTATTTCGAAAGTATATCTTGTGTACTTAAAAAGTTATTCCAATTTTAAAAGTGTGATACTTAGTTTTGTCGGCCAGTGTATATTATAGCTTTCTCGCCCATCAATTAGGTATCTTGTTCTTGTTTTCTCGGTAGGTACCTATTTTAAGGGCGACGTACGCGTACAATACCTCTGTCTACATGGTACCAACCTAGGGCTCAAAGTCAAGATTTTATAACATGAAGCAAATATTATGGCTAGCTATATAACTATCACCTTTACCTATCACTAATCTTCTCGGAACGAATCGTACGTACCGATGATCACATACGGAACTTTCGTTCGAGACAAACCACCTACACCCTGCGCCCTTCTACGTCATAACTACGTGTTTCCTATAAGCTATATCCCTACGTGTAGGTAGTGTGAACTTCCGTGCAAGACTTGACGCCTACACAACACCCTGCGCCCGTCTTCGTCATAAGTACGTGTTCCTATATAATGCTTATATGTAGTTGCATGAGTGGGGGTGGAGTACCTACCTAAGTACTAGAGAGTGCAGTACGTAAGTATTTAAAACTCGTCCACTCGTCTAGTTCATTGTTTCACAGTGTTACTACAGTTCAAGGACGCCCTGTTACGTTATATTAACTTCGTTTCGAATGCAAGGATTATTATGTATGTAGGTTAAGTTTTTGTGTTTTTTTCCGCGTGTGTCGTAGAGTGCACAAAAGTAACCGACATTGACTGTTTAGTATTTTGGTCGTTTTGAACCAACTGCCCAAATCTACCGAACTATATGGATCAGATTTTCTTTAGGCCTCTGGTGGTCTGGCGTTATCTCGCGATAAGATCAGTTCAGTCAATCACTGCAACGTAATTGGTGCCGGTTTTTTTTGTTGTTGCAATTGCACCATAGTAAAAAAAAAAATCGATACAGATTTGGACCGTGTTCATTCATAACCATATCCTTTACATTACAATCGCACATTATACGTTATGTAGGTGCGTTCTTATTTCTCTAACAGGTACTAAAGTTTCAATCAATCAGACTCGGTGACATAACCTTGCAATGTAACCGGTTCATATAGTTTTAACCGCAGTCTAAAATAACGGACATGAAAGCCTAGATACGTTCAATCAAGAACTTTAGTTTCGCAACGTAATTACTAGCTGCAGAAAACAACGTTTTTGTAATTATGAATCTTCCTGTTTTTATCATTCACCCAGATCTGAGATATGGAGGATATTGATTCAAGTTACGACAGCTTTGATTTAGAGCTTTTTGAATTCCTATTTCGCAATGATAATAAGTACTACAAACTTGACGGGAAACGATCCTGTCCATGCATCGAATTTATCACGTAAATAAATGAATTTTGAATTTGCTTTCTAAAGGCTAGGTATATGGCTATTAATGGATCGTAAACTTAGGTAGGAACTCCACTTCAATTTGATTCTTTATTTCGAATTCTTTATCAGCTTACGGTAATTTTGGAACAATCACATGAATCTATGCAGGAAACTTTCTTATTGGGAACTGGCTGTTTTGTAGTGGGATTATATAATCAGCCTATGCTGGCTGGGACACAGGTCTCCTCTCTGTGAGAGGGAGTTGTCCGTATTCCACCACGCGGGCCCAGTGCGGGTTGGTAGATGTCACATGTCTTCGAATTTTTGGTTTAGGACATGCCGGTTTCCTCAGGATGTTTTCCTTCACCATTTTCAGAGCAGTTGTGATGAAATAGTTTACACAAAGTAAAGCGGCTGTCTGTAGTGGGATTAATGAGTGGTATTTAAATAATGAGAAATGCTTAATCATACATTTTTGGACGTTTAAATATCTCTTAACTATAAGCAAAGCTTACAAATTAACGCCATATCGTTTAGTAGTGTTTGCTATTCACATCAGTTTAACTAAGTTTTAAATCATTGATTGATAGCAGATTCACCGATGAACGGGCTTTCAGAAATTGGAAGTATGTACAGACGCCAGTACATCAAGCTTCAAGCGTCAAATTTTCCCAATCAATCTTGAACCTAATGCTTTAGCGATAAAGTGGAAAATCTATTAAAGAAATTTGACAGATTGTAGTAGCTTGATGTGCTGGAGTCTGTATTATGAAAATACATTCAATACAAAAAGTGTATTGGCTATTATAATCATCGTGCCATTACATGACTCGCAGGTTTTACGTCAAGCAGAATCGAATCTAGACGGTGCGGCTAGTAGATGAACCAGCGACCTAATTGTCGTGATATTTGTTCGTCATCATTCTTCGTTATCTTTTTTGTTAGCTTATGTCAAACTTCAGATATCTGGCCTAAATCCTAGAGTGTATCGAGCTGATCTAGGTCTCCTTAATTCAGAATGCGGCAGTTTGAATTGGATCACTAACCTGTTGAATTCATTCATTGGTACCGGTGCATATATATGGGGCACGGAATTGGTCCTTTTGTTTAGGAAAGTTCAGATGTATGAAAGATGGACCGACCCCAAATTAATTGAGATAATATTGGCATGATAATGATGATGATGGTTAGGAACATTTTGGGCCTGCATTGCTACAATGGAAGTCTAGATGTATCACAGATAGAACGGACCTTGACTGTAAGGTGTGACCTCAAGTAGATCAGATCAAAACGGACCCAAATCAGAAACAAACAAATTTTCGTAACTACCTACACGTACTCCTGAAGGAAGATCGCCCGCAATAACCGTAGTTTAGGTACACAGAGCACGTGCCGAGAGAAGTGTTCCAGCCATTCGGCCGTCGTCGATTTAATTAAACCCTACGCCTGCTCGTTTATAACAACAACTCTAATATCTGTGTACTTACCTGTAATGGGCAGACCCTGGAGGAGGTATACTGTGGATCTACTATGGTATAGGTTTGTTCTACGGGTATTCATTTTTTTGTATGACTCTAGCACTAGCTAGAGTCATACAAAAAAATGCATCTAACTCACTAGAGTTAGATGCTGCTGTCGGAAATTATTTTGTTTCTTAGTATACCTCCGCTAATGTCTTTACGTCCGTCAAATACTCTCACTTGCCGCTTTCTGCTTTAATATTTATAATACGACGAATGCGCTTCGCAATTAATGCCAATTTTATGCCAAAAAGAATTAAGTTAGCATTAAATTGTAGTAGCGTTATAATGAATGAAGTTTCTATTTGCTTGAGTGTCTTTTTGTTGACTCTATGATTATTTCATGCACAATGTGTGTCATACACTTATTATGTTAAAACATGAAATTGTTTTAAACTGTTGTTATCCGGAAAATGAGAGTGAATTCCAAATTGAAAATCATAATGCTTACTTTCGTTTACGTGCCTCACATGCTATTAAAGTTGATAAAATTACGAGAACGACAAAACTTGCCGAAGAAATAAGGTTGTTTTCGATTTCTTTGGCATTTTGCCCTTATGCAAGAAGTCGGTCGCAGGGTATTTACACCCAAGTAGGGCTAAGAACGTCTGTAGGTACTCTGTTGTACGTAAACGTGGTTTCTGTATGAATCTAAAGTATGCAGGACATCTTTACAGCTCATTTACTGCCACCATATAAATTAACAACACCTCACTGCGCTGCGAATGCTTAGAAGTTGTTCTTAGAAAACCTAACAGCCTGTGTGGAATATATATGACAATAAAATACCAATAACATCGACAATACACTCTCAAAATATTTATAATACCTCGAAGACTCATGGCTTATGGCTTGCACTTGAATAGTGCGTGGGCTTGCATAAGGACGACCGCCAGTAACGGCCATTCTACGTGCCTCGAATGTATTTCCAAAGCAAATATCCAACATTTACATATGCAAATCACGAAGGTTTTAGTTTGACAAGCTTTGCAACACCTTCGTCTATTATCTCCCGAGTTCCAAATCCAGATCTGGTTTAACTTGTATCTGGCGCTCGCCTATTGTGCGACAGCGGATGGCCGGTGCAGCGTTATGTGATGTCGTGTGGATAAGACACACCTAACAAGAAAAGAACGTTAACGGTTCATTGAAATCGAAAGAGTGTACGGTCTGAGTGAACGCCTGTACCTCGGCCCGAGAACAGGTTCCGAGTGGCGAGCGAGCAGCGAGTCAGCGACACATCCCGAACGGTCCGCGAGGTTACCGCGCAGTGCTCCGCCGGCCGCTTATCTACGTGCGCGTGCACATCCGATACCTACCGAACGACCGCGGGAAACAACCGCCGCGAACTGTACACCAAAGCTGCTGCAGATAACGTTTATTTACAACTAAACGATATTAGTGCTTTCATATTAAATCAAAACTAACACAAGGATATTGACTATGAAAACTTGATTCGTATGGTGTTTGAAGTGTTTGTGCAACCGGCATTTGAATAGCCGTTTGATAGTATGTTGCGTAGTGGACTGGCTTGATTAAGTGGGTGTAGCCATGGCGAGCTTCGAGGACCTTGCCTTCGACTGGGCGTCGCTTTGTCAGGATTGCCCGGAATGCTGGACTGAGTCAGGTAAACGAACCTTTTTGACAACCGTCCCAAATTCGTCTATAGCTTTTTTTACGCATGTTTACGGTTCGTTTGCAGTTAGTCCGAGACATGACTCAAAGTTCCCAGTAACTGTAGAATTTTGGTAATGTGAATCAAGTCGCTAATTAGCTGGTGGACTACCCTCGTTTGCGGAATTGTAGTATGCCTAATTAGCGGTCTGAGTTCTAACATTTTCGTTGCCATATCGGTAACATATTTAGTGCTTATTTATTCCGAGTGAAGGTAATCCACCTTGGTTAATATATTAGGCAAAGTCGAATTAAAATTAACACACACGCATTAATTTATGTTGCTTGTAATTACGCAGGTAGGTAGATACAGAAGCGGTTTAATTAATGCACGGTCCAAGAGGGCAACCCACAGGTGCAATCAAAACTAAATTATCACTGTATTTCAAATGACAATGTGTTTTCCACATTTTCAAATATTTGTATTACTATACTCTTTGGTACAGTCACCAAAGGAGATAAGTAACCAGGGCCGTCGGATATAGTTGAAGTTTTGTAAAAAACCGACGGATGTTTTTGAATAAAATTTAGTTTAATTAATAGAAAACAGACAGTTCATTTATCAAAATAAATATCATTAGAAAAAAGCCATCGGTTTCTTAGTAAACTTCAACTATATCCGACGACCCTAGTTACTTATCTCCTTTGGCGACTGTACGTACGCCCTGTTAGATTCCTATCAAAGTTCATTCATCTAATACTTTATCAATAAAATCTTTTATTAATTATTTTCAGTCTATTTTTTTTTTTCACATTTTGCCCTATTTTACATGCTGATAAAATTTAGAGCATTGCTAACGACTCACACGAAACCGATAACACTAGAGTGTTTCAAAATGTGGGTAGAACAATAAAAGTGTCATGAAATAACGACTAGCGCACGTTAATGTGTCTGTCAGCATGAAAAAGATAATTTCGTGCATTCTCCGTGCTAATGTAATAATGACTTATTTTGTCTAATTATGTGTGTCGTTTTTGTCATGAACAATAATTGCTCTGCGCTTTCAAATACTGGAAATTGTGAACGAGATTTTAATAGTTAGAATTCTGATAGTTTATGTAGAAGATAGTTCACATTAGACGCTGCTGTATTTTTGGGGCGTGCTAACAAGAGAGCTGGAAATGCCTATAAAATCCTTTTGGTCTTCTGCAAATTGATAGTAGCAAAATACTGATCTAAAATGATTATAAGAAGAATCCATCTTGGCAACGTAGCAGGTGGCGTTCTGTAGTTTCTGCCTACTTCATGGGGAAAAGGTGTGAGTAATAATCTATTCTGCTTCAGAATCTGCAGTTACTAAAGTTTAGTAATCCATCAATATCGTCGTCATAGGAGAAACAGCTAATAATTCAAAAGACATCAACACGATGCAAGATCTTATCTTACAAAATCATAGTTAACGACACGCATGAATACAAATATTTGTGCGTGATGGTTATGCCGATGATGCCTATCCTATCTTATAATTTATTGTCAATTTTTAATTATTGCACGTACGCAGAACGGTTGTCTTAACTGAATTAATGCATACTACGCATATTGCACACTGCATAAAACAGCATGAAGTTTACGATATGGGAATTCTCCATAGACCGCTATAATGTAAATTCTGAAGCAGCATCCATAATACGACCGCTTGGCAGTTGTTTAGCAAGTTGATGATCGAAATGAGAAGATATTGGTATAAATATAGCCGCAGGCTGTAACCCATCTTATAAGGGAGTAACCACACTTATTCAGCTCTGTTTACCACACTTAGCAGCTTTTGTCCATAGAAAACAACGATTTTGTATAGAATGCGTACGCGGTCGTAGAGCTCGGATGCGTACGCATTCCATACAAAATCGATGTTTTCTATGGACAACAGCTGAACAGAGCTGAATAAGTGTGGTTAGTCCCTAATTCACTGGTTTTAAATTACACGACATGGAGGAACCTATTCCCGGTCCACAACTCATTATTTCGTACCATTATTTATTGGTTGCACGTACTTAGGTGCGGTTATCTTATTCATTCTAAATAAAACATGTTGGGGCGTTGTTTGTGCTGGTGTTGAGTGCAGACATTGCTGTTAAGACTTTCGTGGAAAAGAAACGTGAGATAATGGTGCGTCGACCTTGGTAACGTTGCGTCGTGTTTGTTAATGTTAAGTGTTGCACTGGTCACGCTTTCCGACATTTCGGCTCATAATTTTGGAGGTAAATTTAATTGTTTATTTAAATACTTCTGTTTTGGATGTCGCGTCTAGGTTTTAGTATTCCATCGTACCAGTTACCTGGTAAACTAAAGTTCTTTAGTAGATACAGATAGAACAGCGTATAACCACCTACCTAGCTCTTTTTCTCCTGGTGTCTCTCGAAATAATGAAGATTGAACATAAACTATAATTAGTTATTTCTCCTTGTCCTTTGCCAGTTGGAACAGCTTAGCAGTTCTCTTGTTGTGTCAAAAGTCGCACCTCTATATCAAACTGCAGAATCCAAAGCAAAAACTGGATGCTGATCTGATAATTTAAAGCAAAAAAAATGGTCCTACTTGGCTTAGGTTACCATTTAATTTAAACATCTATAGGTACCTAAAGCTAATATGGAAATTAGTATGCAGATATTACCTAGTAGTAAGTACCTACCTATAAGTACCAGGTTCTCAAAACTCGACTGTGGGAAGAGTATACTGACTAACAGTTATGGTTGTAGAAAAGTTGTGGGTTGTCAACATGGACAACCTGTCAGACCGTAGTGCAAGCTGGTTAACTTTTAACCTATCATACTCGTATTTATGGCAACAAGACTTGCTTGGAACTACTTAATTGAATCTCGGACCAGTCAGGGATTAAAATTCTACACGTTCTTTGAGGAAACTGCTTATCAACTTTTCTCTTTCACACGATAGGAAAATTTAATTGATTTTGACATATTATATTGAGAAATGAGTAGGTAAATGTGTGTTACTTCTAACTTTAACCTATTATAAATCTAGATCATTTCTTTTTTAAATGTCAATGACCAAAATTAAATAAGTTTCCGTTATACTTGTCTATTTAGTTTTGTAATGTTGCAAGCAACTTACATTAAGCATCCATTACCAAATGAGTGGCCTGTTATAATAAACATGTTACGATGCAGAAACACTTTACACACGTGGACATTTAAATGAAAATATCATATTGTAAAGATCTCGAATACCACACCCACACTACTGCTTTGGTTGGTATTGCAAATCGTATGAGAACTAAGTACAACTGTGTTAGTGCGTTTGCTTTAATTAAACCTATCACGATTTCTCTTAAAATGTATAGAAATTAACTAAGAGAAAAAGAGTATGGCTTCCCTAAAATGTACCGTTAAAAAGTTATCAAACTTAGGTATTCACCTATTTTGTGGTACAACCTTGTCACTAGGTCATGAATTTTGGTTTATCTTGAAGAAGTTGGATAAGTCAAAGTTCAGCTCAAATAAATTATATCGGCGTGTTGCTAGTTGCAATCCAGACTTCGTGGAGTTGATTGAAGTCTTCGCGATAAGGCCATATTTTTTAAATTATTTCAGCCAGTTATCATGATTATTTATTTACATAAGTAACGGTTCGTTATCTTAATTAAAGACAACTTAAAGTTAAACCTATTTGAAGTATAGATACAGTCAATAAAAGAGATAAGTATGCAGGGTCATCGGATATAGTTGATGTTTAGTACGAAACGGATTGACGTTTTCGGATAAAATATTATTTAATTAATAGAAAACAAACAGTTCATTTATCAAACTAAATTTCATTCGAAAATATACATCGTTTTCTTACTAAACTACAACAACTATATCCGCCGACACTGCATACTTATCTCTTTTGGTGACTGTACATTGAAACACGTTATTTCATGATCATTGGTCAATTTTGCTCCCCCCAGGACTTGTCAGATGTTTTGATTCGTTTTATAGTTTTTTAATTAAAATCAACAAGTATCGTTAGTGTACCTAGAAGCCTCCATAAAGCAGGGGTAGAAAGTTAAGGTCGGGTTGCAATTTCCGCTATTCAGTTACAATGTTAGCGAATTTAATCAAGACAAGTGCGTATGTTACGGACACAGGCATTGATTTGTTAACGTTAGTTCTGTGCCTTCGTTACTTTCCCTTAATGTCTGGTGTAGACAGCCAGACAAGAAAGTCTATAAAGAAATGCGTATGGGTTTAATAGTATACATTGTACTGTACGGGAAATTAAAGCAAATTAACGACCAGCTTAAATTGTCTGTACAGCGTAAATCACTGTCATTCTTTGGGAGTTAACACGGCAAATTGACGTAGGGTGTGAATTTGCTTGAAAATAATTCACATTAAATTTACAATAATGCACACTTGCTTTTCCGATTCACTTTGGACATTAGTAGAATAGTCGACATCTGCTTTGCTTGGCCTATTCAAAAATAGAATAGAACAGAATTCTTCTTACTGTACCTACATAATATTATATGGGTAACGTCGACGCCTAAAAAAAATCGTCCATATATACCTGTGGGTAAGAAATCTGTGTAAAACCAAATGAAATGAAATGCAACTACAATTCTGTCAGTAAAAAAGTTAGAATGTACAACATGATGGATTGACTACATTTTTTTCCATACATTTCTTGAAATTAGATTAATGACTACATCAGTAGAATCCAACATGGCCAGGAGTTAGCATATAGATACAGAGCTATGAGCTATCACCACGCATAGCCTAGTTGTTCTTACAAACGTTGCGGAACGCTTTCTTGCAGATAATATAAAGAAAACCTAATTAGTCATCACTACACGAAGTGAAACTAAAAACTGTTGAACGTGGATAAACGCCTGTCGTTTTCCATGAGAAAATCATATGAAAACAAGTTAATTTGATTTTAATGGTGTGATTAATTTAATCAGAGTTGTTGAGACTGTCAGTTTTACATAGGTTGGAATCTAATTGGGGTCTTTGACCTTATAGAGAAGTAAAAGAATACTATAGCTAGATAATAATAGTACATAACTATATACTTGTCAACTTACTATAAAACTTCGTTTTTTAAAGAATTACTTATGTTCCGGAGGAAACCATAGACTTCTGTAATTTATTTCATCGTCACTGCTCTTAAAACAGTGGTGGAAACCGGCATGTCCTACAACCAAAATTCGAAGACATATGACATCCATAAACCCGCACTGGGCCCGCGTAGTGGATTATGGCCCACTTCCTCTCACAGGGAGAAGGCCTGAAATCCAGCAGTGGGAACTTAATAGGCTGTATATGCCTTATGATAGATCTGTGAATTGACACTACCTAAAATGTGCATGTATTTGTATAATTTCTATTTTAGTACAAGGATATCGATTCTTAAGAGCACTTCTTAAGGTTACTTGGTTTGACGTCAAACATACAGAAATGCGACTGTTCAAGCAAGGACAGCATCCTCTTGCCTCCTTTAAGAAACAGCTACATCTCTAGGTACTTAGGTATTTCTGCGTGACCTACGTGATCTTAACATGCTCAGCGCCATGTGTATCTTTTGCGATACACACTGTCTAAACACTTGTGTATCTTTTTTGATACACAAGCACCATTCCAGTCTAAGCGCCGTGTATCGCTACGCGCACACTTTCCATACATTTTGTATACAAAAAATGTTGCCCTGGCCTAGAGAATTTTCCTGATGTAGTGGTATTGGCATATGGGGCTTGGCTGAGCGTGTTAAATTTCTCGAGGACCGATTTACAAACTCAAGCATAATAACAATTTGATTCTTCGTACTGCAATACACTTACATTGAACGCAAAAACGTGATTCTGTACAACTGTATGTGCGAATTATTAGAATTTTATAATTCCGTGTAAAAGTGACTTATTTAGATTTTTCTTCTTTGTTCGAATTCATGTAAAGATTTGCTTACACTGTATGTATCGAGAGATTTCGTGGTACCCAGTGATGTTTTTATTGCGCAAGAATTTATCATAAACGTGTAAATTTTCTCACAGCAACCATTTTCCTACAATTATGTATCTACTTAGTTACCTAGGGAAGTCGGTTTTGAATACAGACATATTATTAACTGTGCTGGTAATCGTGTATACCTGGCTGATAAAAAAAAAACAACGATGGAACACGAGGTAGATAAAATACAAAGTAATTATTTATAGTCAACTGCAAAGATCAAAGTAAAATGATTAATGAGTAACAGAGAATTTTCTTAACGTAGAGTTGAATTTCTAATCCAGTACTAATTGCTTGACATACCTTTAGATATAAATGGTTGATTCACGTAACAGTTCGATATAATGTCGCCATTCCTCGTCAGGATCCCGTTTACCATATAAGTCAAATCAACTTTGATTTTCCGTCAATAAGAACTATTTGCAACCATTTAAAATTCATTATTAATGAGGCAAACTTAGCGTTATTAATTAGATGTGCAATCAGGTGGGAAACTACTTTCTATCTTAAGAAAACATGACATGATCACAGAAAAGTTAGAGTGTTAGTTTTTATTTCGGTTTCACTAGCGTGATTGGCACTAGCTTTTGCGAAGTTCCTTCTTCCGTATCGATGTTCTGAAATTAAGAAAAAAACTGCCTTTTTAATCCAGATTGTTATCTCCTCATTAGTTAATTATTCTCTTTGGAGATAATCAAGACGAGGAAGATAACTTCATTATCATATCGCCGACCGATCTCCATTCCGCTCAGCTTTTCGATAATTCTTACAAAATAATGACCGAGCTCACTGACTGCTGACGAGATAATTGAAAGGTACGAAATATAATTGCTAGAGATTATTTCACTTTCGATTCACACCCAAAACGCAGTAATTTATTCGATAGAACATTGTTCTTACGCCAATCATTATGGGCGCGAAACGATTCTTATTTAATTAAACCTGGCTTTAGTTCTCACGCTTGTTTTTGGCATTGACTTAAGACCTTATGTCAGATTAACTAAGTACTATTACTGTACGGTTACGGAATAGATTCCTAAGGGCATTCTGTGTAGGTTGGCAGCTTAAATTTTAGGTCAAAACCTACGCAGGCGGTCAAGAAATTGATTGCTGAGTCAATGGCAATGTTGTCATTTATGGGCAATTTGCATTGGATAAGATAAAATGGTAGTTTAGCTGATTTAACTGGTACTTATAAGGTGTTGTTGGAGTTTATCGTTAGCCAAATAGAGACATATTTAGTCGAACCTAAGAAATTCTACGTGGACATTATGAACGAAAATTCTACTTAGACATTAAGAATTTCTTGTCTGTTTGCGAACAACTTCGATATTTACCAAACACTAAACGCGTTGAACGATGGTACCGGTAAATAACACGCACGTGCCGCTATCTTTTCGGTACAAAGTGATGTGAATGAACTTAGCCATGGTAACTATTAGGTAATGAATGCTTTAGCTCACAAACGTCAAATAAAAGTGTTAATATGTGACCATAAACAAGTTGCAAACTATCTTTCACTTCAGTTTTATGTGTGTTTTATTTAATACCTGCACTTTCACTAACTTTATCACTTTTTGTTACGATTTTTACGAGACTAGTAACTTTACAGGACCTAAAAGTCTAAAAGAATAAAGATAATATCAAAATACGAAATATGTAAGACCATTCTCTTTCAGTTCTTAAGTTCTCACGACTGCTAGTGATCGGTGGGCCTGTCATTGACCCAAGAATTAGTGGACCCATAACTTTATATGAGCTCCAATCCAACTATATTCCAATGTTGTTCGGAATTATTAAATTGGTTCTAATAATTCGCTAGTTAATACATAATCACGTTTTTCGGTCGTGATTTTTTTATTTGCTTTGATAGCGTTAATTTATTGAAAATGCTGAGCATATTTAGTTGATATTCCGCTAGGCTTTTAATATATCGAATATTGAAATGTGGGCGTACTATATACTAAGTACACCCCTGCCAAACCCTTTCAGGAAATACGGGCGTGATGTTATGTTGTGCAAAAGAATATTTGAAATAACGACTCAGTGAAGTTCGTTGATAATAACCCACATAAGTGTTTCTTTTCAAATTGACTTTAAACACGCAACACTTGCTGAGTAAATCATGTTACCAAATTCATAAAAAACCACAGACCAAAAGTTTAAAAGCAACATTTTGTAATCATCAATCAAATACTTGCTTACCTGATTTTTTCAATGACAAAGCACACACATTTTATAAGCCTGTCTGTCTAATAAATAATGGAGGATCTATTTTATAGTATTAATATCATAGTGGTAACAATATAATTATAATTTTTGATATAGTTTACAACTGCACCTGTCTTGATGTCATCTTTATGTGATATGTTGTACAGACGCCAGCAGGTCAAGCTACCCGAAACTGTCAAATTTTCCCAATCAACTTTGAACCTTAATGCTTTAGCGATAAAGTAAAAAATCTATTAAAGAAATTTGACAGATTGTAGTAGCTTGATGTGCTGGCGTCTGTACCTACGCTATTGTTTTTTCCATAACTGTATGAAAAATCTGATAACACTATCAAACCTTGTCTCATAATCCATTGTATGACCTCTTTTTATTAAACTTCTTATAAAGGATGGTCATTTCAAAAAGTATTGCCAGTTGCAAGTAATGATTCAGTCTATTTGCTGTTTCCCAAAAAGGGACAAAACCGTCACTGGAATGAATAATTAGCAATTGGATACGGTCAAACAACCGTTATAATGTAAGTGTATCCGAATTCTTAGCTCATCGCCTCTGTGTATCACTTTTGAATATAAACATTAGCAGTTGAATGGCTGTAAATCAATGGAGTCGCCTACTTAAGGGCCTCGACACAAATTCACTAAGTTACTGCCTTGCATGACAACTTATTTGTTAAGTAGAACAAATATTTAAGCTTTAGAAATGTTGTAGTGTAATGGGCACAAAGTTGGAAATAATATGACAATGCTCTGACGAACAACGATGCTAGCAAATGGTTTATTTATACAAATTAGTTGGATGGTACGAGTATGAAGCGAGGAATATGGAAGGAGTGATGGGGCTATGGAGAAATGCTGCACTTGCACGCTGCGTGAGCGTGCGTGATCCATCGCCACTCGTTCGATGTCCACGCGCATAGGATGGATGGAAAGCAGCTCATGAAGTGATTTGTTGCTCCATTGATGTAATTGCCGTATGGCGTTCCAGTGTGAGGATAAATAAATAAATAAACAACTGGTTCTTGAGGGGCCCGTGGCTAAATAATAACTGCCGCACAGATCGATCGATCAAGTTAAGCTACGCTTGCCGTGGTTGGTCTGTAGATGGGTGACCATCTTTACATACCGAGACCCCACCGTACCTCGGAAAAAACGTTAAGCCGTTGGTCCCGGCTGTCATTCGTAGATCTTTGACAGTCGTTACGGGTAGTCAGAAGCCCGAAAATCTGACAACCACTCTTACCAAGGGGTATCGTATTATGCAGTAACTGGGTTATGGAAGTCAGGGGCTGCAGTCTCGACATTCATAGCAATATCGCTTTACGACCGAATTTGGTCGGAAAGTCCTGTCACTCCATACATTTCACCTGTCAATCCGGGACTTTGCGACCGAATTCGGTCGTAAAGCGATCGCTATGAATGTCGAGACTGCAGCCCCAGATAGGTAGTCGCTCCATGTAATATACTGGTATTCAGCTGCATCCGGTTATACTGGAAGCTGACCCCAACATAGTTGGGAAAAGGCTAGGCAGATGAAGAGTTGGACGATTCTCACAAACGGGAAAACTAAACTTAGATGATTCTTGTTAGCAAGTCAAAGCCAGAATAAGTGAGGCCATACGTCGCCTTTGTCGCTAAGGCCATTATTGGTATGTTTGTCACTAAATAAGTAATGACATAAATACACTATTTAGTGCTGCATTAACACTCTTCCTTAAAAAGACATAAGATAACAGAGCTGTTAACACAAATGCACTTTAAGTGATCATCTGACCTTTATCTTGTAACAAAACTGAAGTGTCTACATTCGACGACGACAAGTCGACGACCATTATATGAACCGACATCGTTAAAAGAAGCAATAAGTCCGTTATAAAACACAATATTATCGCTGAAACAAAGCTCTTCGTTGTCTATAAAGCGATTGAAGAGATTTCTAACGTCAAACAGAGTTTCTCATATATTGCTATCTGAATGAATAATGAAGATTGAAATTATCGTATACGTATATACAGGGTGACAGGGAAGCTCGACGTATTCCTTGAAAGGGATTATACTAGAGGTCATTAGCAACAAATATAGTCCAGTCAACTAGGGGTCAAAACTGGATGGTAAAAAATTAAAATTTTGCCATTAAAGACCTTTTATTTCTGAGATTATGTAAGTTTTGCAAGCTTTTTGTTTTAAATGATGACTCTTTTTTCAACTTTCAGAAAAGTATCTTTAGTAGTAGTAGTTATTTCTCATAATTAATCATGTTTTTGATAACAAGTCAGAAATTTTCAAAAAAATCGAAGAGCCGACACAGCTCGGTAACCATCCAGTTTTGACCCCTAGTTGACTGGACTTAATTTGTTACTAATGACCTCTAGTATAATGCCTTTCAAGGAATACGTTGAGTTTCCCTGTCACCCTGTATAAAGCGATCGTATTTTTCTTACTTTGACCGTTGCGATGTAATTTACATGAAATCTCCGCCAGTCATAAATGCAACGCTAACGATTCTTTTTACGATTGTCTTCTGATAGCTTTCAGAGTAATTTCGAGTCAATGCACTCGTTTTTATATTGTTTTTTTTTTATATCAATCTATGCCTTTGCTTTCTTTGAAGATGTTGCTATATACTATACGCCATACCCTATCCATTAGGTAAACCGTTTTTTGACATATCGATACTGGAAATATGAAATAACGTAAGGGACAAAACTAAGGTTTTCAGGAGAGCAAAAATAAGATATTTTTCTTACAAAACTGGCTATAATTTTTTAACTATACGTTTTATGTAAAAAGTGTCTAGGACAAAGTTTCTTAGATTTCTTCATTCTTTGAAGCTAAAATAGTAAAAACTCAATAAAGCCTACAGTTTCAAAGATAGCATGTCCCTTACGTTAAATAATAATGAATACGAGTGATATACATTTACAAAATTTTAGATGTAAATAAATGGCATTGATGTATGGGACACTTAAGGAAATAAACATTTAGAGTTTTTCAAAGTAAAGGTCTCTTAATAGTACACTCTATATTGTTAATGCTGTTAACAAATATAAAAAATAGAATTTTATACATTCGTGACCTACTATGCCTATGCCATACAGTTTAAAACTACTTGCTGACTCATATTGATAAAAAATAAATGAATAAAATAGATCAAAACTTTTATTTGGGCTCACTAATCCTCTTTTTTAAACGCAATTTAGGTACTTTCATAAATTATGTTAAGTATAACATTATTAAATTCTGTATTAAATCACAATAAAAAATAGCTATTTTGGCTTACTAAAATTATACTCATTGTCCCAAAAGAAAAATAAAATTCACTAAAAAATAAACAAATCATTCTTCTTATGTAAATAGTATTCATTAAACATAAAAAAAAAAACAAATTAACTTCTTCCTTAATAGAAAGCCTACAGATAAAGAAAAAGTCTCAAAAATTAGTCATTATCTTTGTCAGTCTCATCATTGTCGGTGTCATTGAGCCTATCTTTAATTATACTCTTATTAGGAAGATTCAAATATTCATTGTGAAACCTATTTGGAATTATACCATTGTCACATAATTTTTTGAGATCTTTAAACTTTGAAACTGAAATTGGCAGTCTTTCCTTATACAGAAATGGTAAGCTGTCTATGCTACTGGGCACAGCGATTTCTGGTACTTTCTAATTCGGATTGATCATTCTTTGCAAGGCCCTTGCCCTTCCCTTTACCCTTCACTGTCCTTCTTCCAGTTTGCATTTCTTTGCAGAGTTCTATTTTGTGAGTTGTGCCATCCTCTAACATCGTCTATTTTACTTCCACTATCTTTAAGTTCGATTTTTGAAATGTACATATTCGAATTTTCTTGAAATGCAGGTCTTTGTTTTTGAGAGTAGCAGAAGTAAAACTGATTCAGCAAAATCATTGAAATCAAAGAAATCCTGATGTCCTAACACATTCACTCGATAAGCATGAGGTCTTTTTCTGGCTGATTCCATAAATGATGGCCACTGGGAAGGTCCCCAAACAATCAGTTTTTTGTGAAATGTACTAGATTTTGATTTAATGTAAATACCAAATACTGTGAGTAAAGAGACTTACATTAGTTTTTATAAAAATATTAATTTATATGTCATATACAGCCAGTTTCTAGAAAAAAAATGGTCTAGGCCTACGGAAAATATGTGATGTAAAGGACATTTTTTTTAAGATATCGAGATTTTAAATATACCAATCGATAGAGCAAAAAATTCCGAATCCAACGATATATATAACTCATTTTCGACAAAATGTCCCTTACGTTATTTCATATTTCCAGTATCGATATGGAACTAGTGATTGCAGCAAAACATTGATTGATACACGTACGGTATTATAATGTCTGTAAGACGCCATAAATAAGATAATTCAATATGATAAGGCAGTTTATATATTTATTTTATTACGCATTTTAAAGTTAACTTTTACGTAATCTGGAATATGTACGTTCTAAGACAGCTGTCAAAAAACGGTTAACCTAATGGTCAGGGTATAGTACTAATAATAAGGCTGAAGAGTTTGTTTGTTTGAACGCGCTAATCTCTGGAGCCCGGACGGATTCGAAAAAATTTTTTGCATTTGATAGCCCAATTCTTGAGAATGGCTAAAGGACTAGGCTTTTAAATATCACGCTAGCACCCTTACGAGTCGACCAAAAAGAAAAAAAACCGGCCAAGTGCGAGTCGGACTCGCCCATAAAGGGTCCCGTTACGTTACGATTTATGACGTATTAAAAAAAAACTACTCACTAGATCTCGTTCAAACCAATTTTCGGTGGAAGTTTATATGGTAATGTACATCATATATTTTTTTTAGTTTTATCATTCTCTTATTTTAGAAGTTACAGGGGGGGGGACACACATTTTACCACTTTGGAAGTGTCTCTCGCGCAAACTATTCAGTTTAGAAAAAAATGATATTAGAAACCTCAATATCATTTTTGAAGACCTATCCATAGATACCCCACACGTATGGGTTTGACGAAAAAAAAAATTTTGAGTTTCAGTTCTAAGTATGGGGACCCCCAAAATTTATTGTTTTTTTTCTATTTTTGTGTGAAAATCTTAATGCGGTTCACAGAATACATCTACTTACCAAGTTTCAACAGTATAGCTCTTATAGTTTCGGAAAAAAGCGGCTGTGACATACGGACGGACAGACAGACAGACAGACAGACAGACATGACGAATCCATAAGGGTTCCGTTGCCATTTGGCTACGGAACCCTAAAAACAACGATATAAATAACGCTAAGAGCAAACGAGGTTGGCGATAATTTCACACGGACGAAATTGCGGGCAGAAGCTAAGCTAGTATATATAAATATTAACCAAGTTTATAGTAGGTAACCTATCTCACAATTTATTGTTAACTGGATTTATGTAGTTGAGGCAATTTCTTCCAAGCAGTCTGTGTATGGTGTCTTTGCTAAAGTTTATTTGGTCAAGTTTTTCTTCATACTTGCCTGTTGGTACGCTGTCATCTGCTTTTTATGAGTCTTCTCAGTTTTATAATCTTGTACTTTCAGGAATCTGGTATCCAGTTAGCGTTTCTTCAATGTCCCTATTTTCAAGTTGCGCCTACTTAATTGGAAAGTTAATAATATTACTACCTGTATACCGTAATAATCTCAACCACAAACATAATGTCCATGATTTCAATATAATATGCTTTTCAAAATATACTTTCTGGGTTCCATTTCCGTGGAATTTCACACTCGGTAATTTAAGTTTGGGCTCAACATAGTTTAAACATAATTTGTGACGCTGCACGCAACTGTTTCAGATAGTGGCATTAACCTCAAATACATTCCCGAAAAGTTCTATGCATTCAGATGTTTTATTAATTCCTTCGTTAGTTTCTGTATGAACTACTGCTAAATGAATATTATTTTAGGCCGTGTCGTGACTTTCTTGTTGTAACCTAATAGGCATCTAATAGGCACTGCTTTTAGCTTAATATTGCCTATATGGGAATTCAAATTTGCTTAAACCGAAGCCATTATAATTTCTTCTGTATTTATTTTTTCTTTCTTTAGATTGTTTTCAATATTAGGTACTGAGCGTATTTAACCCACTGCTACTAATCAATGCAGTATTTCTTTTAACTAAAGAGATTTAGATCTAAGATTAACAAAACAAAAAGTTGGTCTGTATTACCTGCCAATATTCAAATAGACAGTCTGTTGCAACTGTAATATGAGAATCTGTAAAAATCTGAACATACAATCTATTTGCTTATGAGGGTTCACGCTTCATCGGTTTTGCTTTTTTCATGTCTGCCTCATTATGCCGAGATAACGTTACATTTGCAGAATTATGTAAGTAATATTACTATATTTATTCATAGCAATTCACTTATCTACGGATATTACATTTTTTTATAAGTCTTACCTAACTATATCACGAATTCGGAACCTTAAATTTGAACAGGAATCAATAAAATAATCGAATTTAATATTATCATGTACATTGGTCACGAGCGTCCGATGGCTTTTTACTAATGAAGGAGGATGTTGTGCATTCTCAGTAATTAGAAGTATAATCTCAAGCTTATGTTAAATAGTAGATTATTAACCAAGGGGATAAAGCAGTGTCTTCTGTCGCGGGTGATGATTTAAATCGCGAGCGTAACGAAGGACTCGAGGTTTACTCCCGAGCGTAGCGAGGGTGTTAAAAACTTAAAGCACGAGCGAAGCGAGGGATTTAAGACGAGTCCTGAGTGTAGCGAGGGATTTAAGTTCACCCAAGACTAAGACAGCTTTATCACCGAGGAAAATACTCTACTTTTCGTACCATTTGCGAAAAAATTAACACAATAATAATATGAGATAAGCGTTTATTAAAAATAATGACAATTAAAAGTAAAAGTTAACATTCGAAACATTGGTCCAATTATTGATAGAGAGTGTTACATTTTTGTTTGGTACATTTATTGTTGATGAGTTGATTTGAGTATTTCTCTGTTCTTGCGTCTGAGGAACTTGCGTTTCATTGTAGATAGTATACGTCGGAGATAGTGGTGGTGGTGCATCGTGAGTTACGGACGAAGATAAGATGCCGGAAGTTGATGGTTGTGGCTCTGATGGATTAAGTTTTATATTTTTGTTAATTTGACTGCTTAATATGGATTTATTCGCCATTGAGCTTTCGATATAACCCTCAGCTACTCTATCAGAGCTCCAACCACCGTGTCTTTTTATTGACGTAATATCCGCCCCTGAATCCGCCAAGAAAGTCGCCGAAGTTCTTCTAAAGCAGTGACCGGTGTAGAGTTCAACATCTTTAAGTTTTAAATATTTAGCAATTTCCTTTGGCATATTGCTAATTTTATTTTTGCCGATGGCTTGTCGAGTACATTTCCCATTCCGATAGTTTATAAAAAATCGATTGTTTTCCATGTTGGTGGGACGTAATGCTTGGTATTTATGAATGATTTTAGTATATTGTCCTTGTACAATGAATGACCGATTTTTCTTTGTCTTAGTTTCCTTTACATTAATCAACAGTAACTCATTGGAATGATTTTCAACGTCCTCCACCTTTAAGTTCACAAGTTCACATCCGCGGCAAGCACCATTGAGTCCAAAAATTAAGGCCACCTATAACAAAGATAAAAAACAGGTAAATATATAGAATAATTACCATTACTAAGATACGAAATATTCATAGTTAAATCATGTATACTTACTTTTGTGGCTAGAAAAATTTCGTCAGGAGCTTCATTAAGAAATTTTTCCACATTTTGAGTCGTAAAAATTTTAGACTTCTTTGCGCAATGCCCTTCTGATTTTCTTTTTAGAAAAGCCAGTAATTTTGTGAATCTATTTATTTCAATGCTGTGTTTGATGCTTAATGTAGCTTTCAGTTTTGAGTATATGCACCAAAGTGTATTCGGATTCTTTGTCTTGGATAAATAATCAAAATAGACAAGAAGTACTGATTCTGAAATTGATAGGCCTTTCGCACTTCTCCACGTTGAAAATTCTTCATAAGTTTTTAAATAATTTTCCTTGGATTTTGTTGGAAGCAAATTATTTATAATTGCGGCAGCATTTGCACTGATGGAATCCGACAATTCACTGTCACTGTCGCTTTGATTTAACATCGTAATGTATTTTTAGAACATTAACTTATTTATAAAAATAAATTAAAATAAACTTAACGTTTATGTATTTGAAGAAAACAAAAACGCGGCAAATTTCTACACTAATATTTTTTTGTCGGAAAAGCAAAGGCATCAAGCTCATACGGCCCCGTCGGTTTTCGTAATTTTATTTAATAATCATAACTGCATAATAAATGCGTATTCGTTTTTCAAAAAGATGTATATTGCTTTATAATGCTATACAAACTCAATGGTGTAAACACAGATGTAGTTCAGTATAAATTTCGGTAAGTATTCCAAATTTAAATCACATTCTCCCCCTAGAGGATGAATGAAATTCAGTACAATTTTCTTTCCCTGTTTTTAACAGATTAAAAATGACTATTGTTATGTTCGCTTTTTGTGGCATAGAATGTCACTTTTTTGAGCAAGTGGTATGAAATAGTAGATTATTAACCAAGGAGATAAAGCAGTGTCTTCTGTCGCGGGTGACGATTTAAATCGCGAGCGTAACGAAGGACTTAAGGTTCACTCCCGAGCGTAGCGAGGGTGTTAAAAACTTAAATCACGAGCGAAGCGAGGGATTTAAGACGAGTCCTGAGTGTAGCGAGGGATTGAAGTTCACCCAAGACTAAGACAGCTTTATCACCGAGGAAAATACTCTACTTTTCGTACCATTTGCGAAAAAATTAACACAATAATAATATGAGATAAACATTTATTAAAAATATTGACAATTAAAAGTAAAAGTTAACATTCGAAACAGTGGTCCAATTATTGATAGAGAGAGTTACATTTTTGTTTGGTACATTTATTGTTGATGAGTTGATTTGAGTATTTCTCTGTTCTTGCGTCTGAGGAACTTGGCAAATTCCTAGCCTAATATTTTTTTGTCGGAAAAGCAAAGGCATCAAGCTCATACGGCCTCGTCGGTTTTCGTAATTTTATTTAATAATCATGACTGCATAACAAATGCATATTCCTTTTTCAGAAAGATGTATAATACTTTATATACAAACTCAATGGTGTAAACACAGATGTAGTTCAGTATAAATTTCGGTAAGTATTCCAAATTTAAATCACATTCTCCCCCTAGAGGATGAATGAAATTCAGTACAATTTTCTTTCCCTGTTTTTAACAGATTAAAAATGACTATTGTTATGTTCGCTTTTTGTGGCATAGAATGTCACTTTTTTGAGCAAGTGGTATGAAAAAATATATATCCGCAGTTCGTGGTTCAGTGAATGTTTTAATGTTGTCTGAATTACTTGAATTATTCATGAAGTTTCCGTAATGGTGCACTTAGTTTCTTTGCGAGGTTTTGATGTATTTAGAAAATTGCTTGTGGAACCGGATATAAAAGCTAGATCATGAGTTATTTCATTAGAAATTCTTCACTTATCTGAACACAATAGATAGTGATTAGCGATTACAAACCATCTTTATTTCTGCCATTTTTGCCATTTTTAGAATCAGGCATTCTAAACTTACAGTAGAGATTGGTCTATCATTCTGTTCTGCAGTATATAACATTTGTCAGTGACTATGTGAACGTTGAAAGATTGTTGCTCTATGACCCTCTTGACCTCAATCGCATCTGAAAGAGAACCATATGATTTGATAGCCACACTTATAATAATTAATATTTCTATGGCTTACAAATTCAAAGGCCTTAGTCTATTCAATGTGTATTTAATGAAGAATTAATAAAAAGACCACTTCATATAACATTGCAATGTTCTTCGATTTTAAAAGTTATTGGCAATTGATAGCTTGATTGTATAACATAGAATGATAGCCAATATATTTAAGTATCAACATTAAGTTTGCTTTCTTTGCCTAACCTATGTTACAAGATGTCCAAAGGCGGTAATCTTGCCAAATGGCTTTCAAAATGGAATGCAAACAGTGCAGTCACGAATTTACCAACGCACTTGTGAGTTGTTGTGAGATGTTGCGGAAAATATGTCAATTACGCTACACGCATTACAAAAATGTAGGCAAGCTATGTATCGATGTGAATGTGAATATACATATATAAAGATGTCAATATCATTTGTAGGAGTCTTATATTATGTTTTTTTTTAGGTTTAGCCAGTTTTAACGCGTTGTTTGTTTATTAATTAAGCACCTAATCTTTTTCATTCTCTAAATCATTCTCAAACAGAGACGAAATGTTTGAATACCAACATAGGAAAATTGATTTGTAAATAATCGTTTCTGTTGGTAGGTAAGATATACCTACCAACAGAAATGATTATTTACAAATAAATTTAAAAATTCACGTGGGTTGCTTGCACACAATAATGTTACGAACTTGAAAATATCTAGGAAGTGTGAAGTCGATATACTTCTTTTCTCTATGTTTAAAGCCTCAGGTTTGCTCTATGTGTCATACATTTATGTGACACTTGTACTAATCTTCCATACATCTTTTTTCATTTACATTTTCTACAGCCTGTCCGTTTGGAATTGATTTAAAATGACTTCTGGATTGCTTCTCTTGATTAAAATAAATACAGTCACTATAATGAAAGGATGCAGTGAATGGAAACTGTTTGCTACGTTCTCATGTTACTTCGTAACTAAGTTTTTTCTGTGTTTTTATTCAATGTAGAATTATATTGTTTTTCTCATGTTTACATTATGTTGTGTCGTTTTAATTTTAAATGAAGATTATTCAAGGAACATGACTGTGCAGAAGTGGCGTAATGTGTAAGCATTTCAAATGTTTTGGAGGTTAGCTTACATTAACTATACTGTATGTACAGTCACCAAAGGAGATAAGTACCCAGAGTCAACGGAAATAATTGAGGTTTAGTAAGGAACCGATGGATGTTTTCAAATAAAATTGAATGAAATGAATAGAAAACAAACAGTTCATTTATCAAATTTTATTCGAAAACATCCATCGGTTTCTTACTAAACCTCAACTATTTCCGATTACTCTGGGTACTTATCTCCTTTGGTGACCTTAGGTACATGAAAACCCTAAAAGGCGATAACGTGCTTTTTGATTCCGAATTCTATTTTCATGGTTCAGGACACAAGTACGGTCACCTTATAATGAAACCTGAATAGCATTCACGCCTTCTATAACCTTCAGGCATTAAACAAAAACTAGTAACAATATACCCTCAAAAAAACTTCGCACATAAATCTCATCACGCCTGGGTCACCGAATACTTAATGTAACATATCACATATTCACTATAAATAGATCCTATTGTCTTCAGGCGTGATACAACTCCTCACAAAAAACCTTTCGGTCATTCTTTTGTCTGAGTGTCTATTGTTTTAGTTTTCAAATGTCGTCTCCCATGAAGTTACGCTAGTTTGCGTAACTTGAAACTTTTTCGCCCTATACTCGTGAGAGCTCCAGGGTCCAAGTGCTGTCAGCCGAAGCCGGGATACTGTGAAACCACTGCGATGTCAATGGCCACGCAATGAGCAATCTAGTCGCCCCTACTATGTGACACCTGTTTGGATCAAGTTTGCTTTCATAATTCTTTGAGCGATAAAATAGTTTTTATTACTTCAACTGTTTTTGTGTTTATGGAAGTTCTACAGCCGGCTTTATCTGTTGGTGAAATTGTAGCATGTTCTTTGCGGGCTTGGTGAAATAATCAGAATGCTTATCTCGTCCGTATAGTAGGTAACCCAAACAGCGTGTTTACTAACATGAATACAAATGAGTGAACTGCCAAAATAGGATTTGGGTTGAATCTCTAATCTTGATAAAAACACTTTTACCCATAAACGATTATCTATAGGCTATTTAGTTTTATGAAATGCGTTAAAATGCCCAAATTAGTTTGGCTATCCGATAGTAGGTTCATGCTTATCTTGATTTGCTCAAATGACGTCACGCATTCACTCGTAAAAGTTGTAATATAGTTGACTCGTAGTAGCATTGCTAGGGAGAGAGGCAGGATGTGGAGTGGTGTATCAAACAGGTCGCGGCGCCCGCGCATGTAAGAGACACCTTGCTAATCGTAGACCGCATTCCGCTCTATTGCCGTCCACCTTGCAAATGCGCAACAAATCGTCATTTTGTAAATCTGTTATAGTTAGATTAGATATTTCACCTTCGTTGTAGGTGTTCTGGGCTAGTTAAGCCCTACTCTGCGTTCGAATACCCCCCATTCGAATGAGGTTACACAGATTACATACATACAGTCAGACAACTGATTAATTTTGTTCTGCCTTTGCAACTAGTTGTCACATTAGCAGGCTTTAGATTTTCGTAACACTTGTCTTGGCTATGCAGGTTCGATCATTAATCCAAATGAACCTGCAGTAGACGTCACTTAGTTTGCGGCTGAACAAATAGACGCAATAGGAATATACACACGAGAGGTATAAGCGCAAGTGGACCTAAAGTAATAAATAATATATAGGAATGGTTACGTAATTGTACTCCGCTGAACCTACACTTCACAGTCCACACCCTAAGACTGGTACAAACCGGATCTTCAACCTCATTGCCTAACATATATCACGTTAAACGTTACATCTTCCAGGATCAAAGTTCATCTGTAATTTTATTAGCAGAATCTAATCGTGAAAGATGTTTATCGTCGACTTAATGTGCTGTGGGAAGCTCGGTTCAGTGATCACGACGTGTGTCAACAAGTTAGGTAATGTTTTTTGGTGAAGAGTTGATGTCTACTGGATCTATTCTGCCAAATCTCACAGTGTAAACCTGGGTGAAGTGAGCTGGAACTAAGCTGTCATTCCAACCGATGCTAGAGATTGATACCGTCGACAGCTCACATCAAGCTCACTTCACTTAAGTTTTCACGGTGAGATTTTCAGAATAGATCGGTTGCGTACATTTTTGTGTTACAATTCAGTCCCTGCTTTGATTGACATATTAGCTCTCTCTGTCCCCGTAGAACACAGCACATTTACATTTAATACATTTTACTAATAACCTTCATCATTAATCACTTTCGTTATTATCATCTCCCTAATTCACATTTACGTGTGTGAAGTTTGTATGTAATACTTCTCAAGGTAATCAGTGTTTTTATCTAAGTTGGGCTTTTTCGAACTCAAACATGTATATCCAAGGCTTATATCATCATCAGAAGAAAAAGGGTAACCTGCTTCCCTGACATCTGACACCGAAAATCATGCTACTAGTATTCGTACGAATGTATTTTCCCACACAGAACGATGTCAGCACGAACATGCATTCGCTGTTTATCTCAATACTTGCATGCGATTCGATAATTAATTAACATACTTACCTAGTCATTACTAGTATTCACGCAAATATTATAAAATGAACTAGTTATACGAATGGCATATTCATTTAGCTGATTCATGCATTGTTATCATGCTATTAGCTCGAATCACAAATTGGAGCACAATTTAAATAAGCCTATTGATGCTAATGCAGAGGAATCGGCTAAATGTTTGTCTATTTAATTCATATTTCGACGCGTATTTACAATCAACCTATACAAACTATTTTACAATCTATAAGCCGCACCAAAGGATAATAATAAAAGAAAAACAAAAAAAATCCATTTCTATTTCAATACAATTTTAAATTTTGTTATTGATCAGCTGTATATTCGTATTGTAACAATAATTGAAGTATAGTTCAGCTGTAAGGGGTGAAAGGCCGATGCTTACCATAATCAGAATGTAGATTCAATAAAAACTTGTTACTTTAAGATTCGGTTCAGGTCCCCTTCGAATATCATATCTTCTTGCTTAAAGTTTAAAATTAAATATTCTATGCAATGTTCTACTCATTTGAGGTCCTAAAGGTCTCGTTCTCCGCCAATAATGTATATTTATAACATTTTTGTTATTTACGTTATTGTTAAGTTTAATATTATGTCGTTTTTTCCCTCCTATAGTAATACTATTTTCGTTATTTGCTGTATTTTGTATGTTCATACTGGAACCTTTTTTAGGCTTCTTTTTTTTTTTTGACTTAGTCTTCATTTTTGACTTGCCCTTCTTTGATGTTTTTTTTTTTTTGGCCTTAGGCTTCTTAGAAACTTTACTCTTTTGTGTTGTACTCTCTGATGACATGCTGTGTGTTTGTATTTTTGACTCTTCGTTGGTGAATTCTTCTGAACTGTTGTCTTCCTGTTCTGACATTGTAACGACTTCTTCTACTGTCACTTCAGTACCTGGTTCGTTGGGAAGTATGTTACTGTGTCCTTCTTCACCACCCGGGAGTTCTTCACTAGTAGTGCTTATATTATCACCTTCACACACTCCTTTATGAGCTACACTTAGATTTTGATTTCTGGAGATAGTTTCTAGTAAATCACATAATGTGTTGTAAGTTTTCCCGTCAGAGCCGCAATAAAATACTCTTGCTCGTTTCCACGGACAAAACACTACTCCGTGTAAATGAGGAATTAATACAAGGAGAACCGTGGCTGTAAATTAAAATGACAAACTTAAGAAACAATTTTACCACATTTATTATATACTAGCTTTTGCCCGTGGCTTCACCCGCGTGTAGGTTGGAAATTAATCCCATGGAAACGTACTATCGCGATAAAAATATCCTATGTGTTAATCCAGGTTATAAACTATCTGTGTCCCAAAATTTTATATAAATCCATTCAGCCATTTTTGCGTGATAGAGCAACAAACATCCAAACATACAAACTTTCATATTTATAATATTAAGTATAGTAGGATTACTTTGCCAATGGTAACAATTTCCTACAATAGGTTGTTTTTTTTTACATTTTATTTAATTGTGTAACATGCGATCCTGCCCAGACTATCCATAAGTAAGCAAAAGTTGAATCTCTATATTTTCATAGAAAACATATGTTTTCTACTTAACCAGACTTACTTGTAAGAATATTCATCACGACCATCGTGTTTTCGAAATATTTTTTAAGGTATAATATTAATGCATGAGTTTCAAGTTACGACTGATGTTGGACTGAAGCAATTAGAAAACACCAGAAAATAAACGATTCCTTGTAGTTGTTACATTGGATACATAAAAGTAATCAAAGTTTATGTGTTTTAGTGAAAACTGTTATGCGAACTGCTGGTATATTTCAACTGCGTACCTATGAAGTCAAATGCTACGCGACAACACTATGGGTGATGCTGATCACATATAAGTATATATATATTATCAATTGTTACATTTATGGTGAGAATTTGTGCGTTATTGGGGTTTGATTTATGTTAAAATTAACGAACTTTTAAACCTGCTTTCAAAATAATAACGTGTTCAGAATCAGATTCGGAAATCGTGGATGTGGGTGATATTTTTTTTTTGTAACCCAGAACAGTTTTTTAATTTATTTTACAATTTTGCAAGACCTAAGCAATACGTACACCCTACACGAGTGCAGCTATACAATACTTGTGATTTACTGTCTTCAAAATTGAGGATTTAAGCCTGACGTTCTTCATAAAGAGCAGTCACGGCTACCACCTGCTGACTGACTAACCCTTTTACCACGACATGAGCTATTTCCCTGGACTGATCAACCACACCAATTTTAGCTCAGAAGTAGACTATTAATATGGCGAGAATTAGGGAACCGTAACTAGAAACGTTCCACAAAACATTCTCCTTCAATCTCGCTATGGAGAGGTCTGTGATGACTTCAAGATACTATCTACTTTGGGGTTTTAAAGAATCCGGAACATAGACAAGGGACAAGGAACGCGAAAATAAAACAGTGCAATAGAATAGGAAATTGCTTGGTTTATTTTAGGGCTGATTTTCCAATAGTCAAAGAACTTTTATCTGAAAAATAATTATGACAGTTTGACATATTTTCTATACAAACGCTCAAACCGCAATATTTATACCTCAGATAAAAGTTATCTGTCTATTGAAAAATCAGCCATTAGGCATGTATATTTTGTTAACCGACAACCACTTACTAGTACCTAGTATCTTCATTCTCTCTTTTTAATCCTAATTTTATCTGCATGTTCCTAGGGTCTTTTTTTTCTTCTTTCACGTGGGCTGTTTTTCTTGGAAAGGTTGACGTTTATGTCTGGTTCCGTTGCACAGCTTTTCATATCTAAATAATGGTTAAGTTCCTGTGCTTCCCAAAACAAACAAATGTTTTTATATACCTTGTTATTTGTAGCGCATATTGGACCCACGGGGGTGGGGCAGTCATAGTCAGTGACTTCATAGTGAACAGCAGCGTTCACATAGCTGCACCACAATGTTAATACTGCTGCTACTGTAACAACAAAATTCAATAAATAAATATTAAATTTAATAGTTTAATATTTATTTATTGAATGTACACACAAAACACTTCTATCAATGAAGTCTTCCTATTTGCAATTCACTGCTGTACAAAGGCCTCTTCCAAGCTACATCAAATACAGAAAACTATATTATTTATATAGTAATTAAAATAATATTAAAAATAAATACCAACACTGAGAAAACATGGCCTTCTATGCCAATCAGAAATTAAACTATTGGCATAGGTAGTACTTCATTAGACTTAATTCAACCAAGAAATCGATTGTAATTGGACATGGCTTCTAATTTTGCGGTTATATAATTAAAATATACCTATCTAATTAATTAAGAGTTTCATTTCAGGTCAAAGTACAGAATAGAGAGACATATACATAAGAGCCTCAAATCTCTTGCTGAAGACCACAAATCAAACAAAACTAAATTTAATACAATTACATTACTTGATTACCTAAAACCACACTACTACGAATAGATTTTGGGCACAATATTTTTGCAACTGGATCTTTCTTATTTCCTATCATTACCCAAAGCTTGGCATTAGTTCTAAAATTCATTCCAATCATTCATTTCGTAGTATTCCTAAAAATACAGTTTTTTTTGCTGAGTTCCATTCATAATTACATGCTTCATCAGTATTCTCGGGACTAGTACATGGGTCATCTACTTGTATGTCTGACAAACTATTTAGTTATTGAATTTCAACCCTACTAGTAACACATTGCAGTATCATCTGTGGAACACTGGCAACACCGACAATAATAGTGCGTATTTATCATCTGGATTACGTTATTCTAGCTAAAAGATAAGACACTGTTGAACATAAGCCTTGTCCATATTTTAGCATTACTACAACGGGAACGGGAATGCGATGGGTGCAGAGAGAGAAGGACCAGCGGGGTAGTTGCGTAACACACTAACAGTAGCAATAGCTGTCATTTTGACAGTTGAACAACGTTCATTGCGTTATTTACGTTGTGGATTAGACCATTTTTTCCGAGCATATGAAGCAATGGATTAGCAGTATCCTTCAAATTGTGTGTTACGCAATTAGGCTGCAGTTCCTACTCTCTCCGCACCCATCAGATTCTTGTGATCAACCGTACATTGTGCGGTTTACCTTATTGGTTCCCTTAACTGGAAAGGCTTCGAACATTAAATAAAAATTGGAGTATTACATCGATTAGGTTTAATAAATAACTGCTCATTTTAAACAACTTTATTATCCTTAGTGACCTATCCGGTGAAATTAAATATCTTCGTTTTTTTTCGCCTAGGACGAGTATTTTTATTGGTATTTTGACCAGTATAAAAAGTCGGTTTCGTTTTAATTAGTTGGACATGACTGCGATGGCTTTCTCCCTCATTATCATCCTCTTCAATATTGACGTGATGATATCGGTGGTTTATCACATGCTGTATCACTTTCGATAGTGCAGTCTGCACTGTTAGGGAAACTGAAAACAACATTTTATTACAATCATGATCGTTGGCAGCCTTCTTCCACCCATTGCCTCCTCTTTTTCCTATAATACTTTATAAATCAGCACCCTAATTGCGTAACACACGATCAATCGGAATCGGTTTCATTTTGACAGTTCAACAACATTTATTGCGTTATTTACGTGTTGAGCAGACAAATTTTTCGAACTTATGAAGCAATGGATTTGCTACAAAATGATTCAGATTACGATTGATTGTGTGTTGCGCAATTAGGGTGCTGGTATAACACTTTAAAAATCAGAGTATCTTGGTGATATCATTCGGTCACTAATGCTAATGTTGAGTCCATAAGTCCTATTGGCAGAGAAGCAACGAAGGGTAAGGCTTAATACTTGATGATAGTCTCAGCTGGCTTCAATTTCCTCTCGACTTTGTCATTATTAAGGCCTGCGCAGCGTTCCCTAGACTTACTTTAAATACAATCAACTTACTATTAACAGAATGTTCATGTGTCCCATTGCCATTCAATTTCCTCTTATCTTTTTTATACCTATATTTATATATAAACGCCTGTGCAGCGTTCCTTAGACTTACTTTATGTAAAGGCTTACTATAATATAAGGCTTACTAAATACTAATAATACAAAGGTTATTATTAGTTGTTTCTTGCATATACACACCTATTGTCAAAAACCACCACCACTGGATGCTTGTCATAGCTCACAAAGCTATTAAAATTTTAAGTCGGATTAATGAATGCTGAGAAGGCTGATTAAGCGAAACAAATGAACGGCTAAGTACACAAATTAACGATAACATTTTAATTAAAACCGTTGCTGTCAATAATGAATTAATTAGGCATAGGATTACATACAGACCTAGTCGTTTAAGCTTCTATTTTATTCAACAGTCGTCGTTGTGGTCCTTCACTTCTCGGATAACAATTTGTGTTGGTTTTCTAGAGCAGCCGTAAAGAGCTTACTGCCTTATGGAATTTTATGTTTGTAGGCAGGATTGTTTCAAAGGCTTTGCACGTTGAACACTGCTTTAGCTTTATAAAGTCTCCTTGCAAGAGTGACATATATGCCAACAAAATTTGTAGATATCCCATTTTTGAATGCCTGTACGCGTAGGCGCCACAGAGCCGTTATTGCACGTAAACCATCAATGCGGCGTATTCATAGATATCGTATTGTACTGTGAATTTACAGTATCTTCCAGTACGTTGGTTGCTGCTGATTCCTAAGGGGTTATATACGTGACAGTGTTGTGATCTATTAGCACTTTAACCGCTACATAACTGTCATCTTTGACCTCAATGATATTAACAGTATTTTTAGAAATAGGTAGAAATTAAGACATTAATTTTGTACTATAAGTTCATTTATTTGAAGAGCTGACAATGTGATTTTAGTCAACTAGTATGAATATTAATATGATGATATATTTTGTAATATTAGTTAGGATGTAGATTTAGCAATAGCAGATTAGTCAAATCAGTCCAAGATGTAGGATTACAGCGCTGGTAGTGATTTACTGTCATCCATTGAAGAGTTCCACTACCGCTCTCATAGTTCTTCATGAGATCACGACGCGACCTTTTATGGGGCAGGAATTAAAATCGGTTTACTTTGTAACATGGGGGATATTGTGTAACATAGGTACAATTATGTGCAGTAGTTTATAAACTAAGCTTTGTACGTTTTCCTGAAGTCATGATGAGCTCCCACAAGTGTTCTCTCTTTAAGACTTCGGGGAGGCCACCCACCAGAGAAATGACGATTAGTATTCATACGTTTCATATCTTGTTGAACTTTTTTTCGCAAAATATCAAACGCCTTCTTGAATCTCGGGTTTTCATCGCCAATTGATTGAATGAGAGCTACTAGAGATACTGAAATTAAAGAATTTTTCTTGAAAGTTACTTTACGTTGTGCCTTGAAACATTATTAAAAATAATCTCCAAGAGAAGGCTACAAAACAAAAAACAAATCTTGATACCCAATTTATCCGATGAATCACAATAAACTACATAATTGTATTGAAGTACAAGCCTTGTAGCTTCTGCCTCATAATTTTCAGAGACTAATTCTAAACAGACTTATGACACATTATCTTAAATAATCAATGAAAAAAAAATACGTACCAAAAAATAGGAGCCATATCCAAATTGTACCGTGCATAGTAAGTAAAATGGCCTATAACACAAATAGGAGACTTATATTTGATGAAAAGCAATCAGGAATACGGTAATTAACATTTACTGCTTGATTAACAGCCATATATACAGTCATTTGATTGATCGATTTACTTAATTAGTTACCTTAACGACTCTATTCGAAGCACAAATTTTTTTACTAAGTTGCCTATCATAATTTTGTTGACGATGAATGCAGTAATAGTTCTGTAACTGCGTTGCAATGTAAGTTCATTTGGTAAATCTTGGCTTCTTTTACTTGTACTTTTGCAAAACAAGCTTGTTTCTTTTATTCACTTATTTTTCCTAATGTCGCTACTAATCTAGATATCAACGTCTATCGTTGTGTCCTTGCTCGTATAGTACTGTTTAATTTCGTTTTATACAGTTGAGGGCCATATGCACGAGATTAGTGTCGAAAATACTACGTTGTTCTCACTGTGATTATCTCAAGACAATAACTATTTTTTGATCTTATCTATCTTGATAATCTTATTAAATCTTATAATTTATACATAAACTGCTAAACAATAAATTCGTAAAAATATGTGTAACAATTTCGGTTCTCCGGTATAATTTTCTTACTTAGGTACTTATTGTGTTTTAGGTTAGTTTTTTTTTTAAGTACAAAAAGTGCTGATTTGTGCAGGATAGGTAGGGGTACTAAAAGACTTGTATTTTCATTTATTTAATGATATTTAAATAATTGGAATAAAAACACCGCTATATTCGTTTCGGCTTAACATTACTTAGATCTTTTTTTTTCTCTAATTTTCGATAGTTGTCTTGGCTGCGTTATTAACATAGGGCCCAGAGGAGGCCATCCAATAGGCATAAGCGCCCTTATCTTCTCGTGGTTTACACCTGGATTCTTTACGAGTTTCGCATATAGCTTTTCGGATCCAGTATCTACTGAAAAGAGATGGACTGAGCTACAGATTAAGTAAATTTTATCTTTTGTAAAAAAAAAATGCTGTCGCCGGTTCCCACTGGCGTTGTTTTTTTTTTGGGTTCCAGCGCGGTCTTGTGTGGAAATCCCTTTTATTTAATCTTACCAGGAAGCTCCTTCACTTGTGGAAACACCAACTATTTATACCAATATTTCTTCCTTAATTATTATTTATAGGAAATAAAACTATTGCATTTGCACAGAAACTTTTATTAAGTCGAAATATAGTACAAGTAACGGAAAGCAGATGACCGTCATTCAGGCCGTTGGATGGAGTGGTAGTAATAGGAACTCCATAATGGATTGGTTGGCAACCAGTAACCCATCTACAGGATGCAATAAAAAGCAGTTTTTTTAGTTTTCCCATCATATCACGTAAAATTAAACCAAGGGAGCCAGAATTTATTTCTGGGAACCCAGAATACCGAGTTGACTGAAAGTCTGTAACACAATGCAACGGGCTATATAATAATATATATAAGTCCTTCTTTGTGATCAGGAGTTGTACCTAATGGAAAAATGTACTTTAATTGACTATAATGTGCGTTGACTTTGTTTTATGAATATTTTTTGTACCTGTCTGCGAGTTTAGTGTTTGGTTTTTGTTTGGAACATTTTCATCCAACATATAATTTAATCGTCAACAACGATTAAATTATAAATGTTCGATGAAAATGTCTCTTTTTATTTATTTTGATATTGTATAAGACGTAGTGATATATTGTAATTAGTGGTGTAGTGTCAGGAATCCGAATCATTCGTGAATGAAAATTCCATGTTATTGGCACTGCCACTGCGGTGTATTGTAGTTTGTGTACGTACCTATAATAAAATTACATTTAATTTTACTGTCGAATAATAAATGTAAGTCTGAATTTAATTCTAAATATTTCTGCTAGATATCTATAAAAAACTATTCTAAATATTTAAAGGACCAGTAGACGACCATCCAGTACACTTTGGCTTTTAGTCGTACATAAAATGTGAACTAGTATTTAGTACACACAAGTAACAGTTACAATAGTACAAAATTGTAACTACTGCTATAATAATAACTGTTGTTATAATCACCGTCACCTTCGCCATCCGACGGTGTCATCAAAGAGAGGTACTTTCCGTTGCAGCTTCCCTCATGTAACACTGCCAGGTCTGTATCCTCGAGTCTGGCCCAGATAAGCTGACACATGGTCGCGTAGGTCTTCCCATCGTTGCCGCAAATAGGTCCTCGTTCGTCGCAACCTGCTTGGCGGGCCGAACTCCATGTTATGTGAACTAGTATTAACAGACCTGCTAAACATACATGGAGCTGATGAAAATATACCAGTACTTATACAAAATGTTGATTATTAATAAGACATATATGGAATACTGCAAGTATTGAAAAACCTAATTTCGATGTAGTTTATTGGAATAACGAAAGATTAATTGGTTTTTTGTCCGGTAAAAACAACACTTTTAAAATCACAATCTAAATCATTTTGAAGGATATTGCAAATCCAGTTTTTCATGTCTACGAAAAAATTGTCTGCTCAACAACGTAAATAATGCAATGAATGTTGTTGAACTGACAACATGAAAGCCACTGCTACTGCTAGTTTACGCAGCTGCGACTATTATATGTATATTGCCATATTGCATCATATTCTGAAATTGGTGATTTATTCTTCGTTCGTCTTGAAATTTTGTCCCAAATTCCAAAAAATTCTTAGTTTAGTCCCATATTAAAGTTGCGGTTTGGACACTAATACTTCTATTAAGTTCTTGGACTATATCCAAACATTTCATTTTTAAGTATCTATATTCTATATCTAATAATATAAAGCTGAAGTGTTTGTTTGTTTGAACGCGCTAATCTCTGAAACTACCAATCGGATTTGAAAAAATATTTTTGCATTTGATAGCCTAATTTCTGAGGAAGGCTATAGGCTATTTAACATCACGCTAGAACGCATGGGATCCGAGCAAAAACAAAAGTCTGAAAGAACGCTAAGCGGGCAGACGATGCGATGTGTAATAAAACAAAATAAAATATTTATTAGGCATCGACTTTTATAACCTTAGTAATAGCAGAAAAGAGAATATTACTCACAGCTCAGTTTCAAACTCTATGGACAGATGCTGCCTTGGCCTAAGATCAAACACACAAACACCTACCTTCTCCAAATAAAAATATAATTCACTCACCAATAAATAATAACATTTTTCCTAAATGATCTGATCGAGCCGTTTGAATAAGTCAATTGTTCAATTTAAATAAAACTCGCCGCATAAGTAATTATTCATACCTTGTAATAAATAATTAAATGAACTTTGTTACCTATTAGTTTCAATTGAAATAATTGAGTAACGGAACAGGTCAATCTTTGCACATACAAATATATTATGTGTGAATTATTCGTTCGTGAACCTCCTAATTGCAATTGTTAACATGGAAAACTAAATTATGATACTAGAAATGTGTTTTTGATAATATACACTTGCGAGCAATGAAAAAGTTCCAGTGACATAGCAACAAATTACTCCTAAACGGGAAAGGCTAGCTTAGTCTGCAATATTGAAGTACATTTAACAGCGCATCAGAATGTTACCAACTAAAAAACTTGGTTGGAAAGGGAAAGTTATTTTTCACTTTGTAGTGTCGTTTTTGGAAGTCGGTTGTTATTTTTTTTTCAAAAAAGTTTTTATTTTTTACTTTTAAGTTGTAATTTTTACCAGTAATTTTGGTTTAAAAACCAAACTACTGAACCGTTTTTGATGAAATTTTTATGGGGCCATTTGGGAAGTATACCCTTTCCAACAAAAATTTTTCAAATCGGTTGGCAAGTGACGGAGTTATGCGCGAACAAACATTAAAAAAAAAAATACAAACCTCCGAATTGAGAACCTCCTCCTTTTTTAGAAGTCGGTTAAAAATGTAAATATTGTGTTCAAATTTTAAATTATATGTCTTAGGAGATATTAAGGTGTTTGTCGGCATTTTGTGGGTGGAACTTTTTCATTGCTCGGCAGTGTATTTCTACATTACTTCAACTGTGGATATCGCACTCAAAGCGAATCCAATTGTGACTGCAATTATGATGCTGATTTTGCCTACTTTCATTATTTCTAGGTACACTAGAAATGTATAAAAGTGGTTGCCAGTTGCATCAACACGAGTTCGTAATTCTTTCGTCATCCCTCTTCAATATAATCTAACCATAATACTTGTTCTTCAAACAATGTAACAATAACAATCATACATAATACATTTAATTGTATTGTTGATTGGTCTAATAAATCAATGTCGTCTGAAATATAGGTAGGCACCTACGAGCAAATATTTAAATCGTTAGAATCGAAAGATGGTCGTGTGTCTATTTCATTTTGACACCATAGATACACACACATACCTACATTTCTATGTTTGAAACATGCGAGTACTATGTTGCAGTCGCCATGTAAACGCCATATATATTTATATACATATTATACGGAATGTATAAGCTCACTCTTCTGAGTGTGGACAGTTTTCATATTAGTTTGACACTTCAGGTAGACATGGAAATATTATACATATAGACAATCAAGTGTGTTTTTTTTTCGCAGAGTTGTATTTGCGAAACAAATGCAGAAAAAATAAGCAAGAATATTTTTTTACGTTTATTTATTTCAATATTAAAAGGATCATTTATGTCTTGCCTTGTGGCTTGTCTACACTTATTTATTAATTAACTTATTTATTTACAAGAGTACATAGTACAGAGGCGGACTTAATACCATATACATTTTTTTACCAGTCAACCTTTCAGTGATGCAGAGACAAACATTGTTAGTGCAATTTATTACAAAATTGGTACAAAAATATAAAAAAAAACAACACAAGCAAACAGTTAAACAAACACAACAGAATATAGAAAGACAAATGAAATAAGAAGATAGATTAAGGGCTGATTTTTCCAACGCTAGATAATTCTATCGGAGGAATAATTTTGAATCTGACAGTTTTTCCATACAAAAACTATCAGAGGTCAATAAAAATTATCTGTCGATTGAAAAATCAGTCCTAGACGGAAGCATACGATTTATTGCCAAGTAGGACAATTAATTAATACAAAAGAGGTTTAAAGTCAGATGGTAGCATCTGACTTTAAACCTCTTTTGTATTAATTATGTTATAATAAGTAACGCGATACGTCCATTTACCGTCAAAATATTAGACGGCAGGAGACAGGTTAATCCTTACATAGTACACGGCGTCATGTGGCGCAGGATTGTGTTCCTCAAAACGGAACGAAGCCTTACTAGTTACAACTATTAACCCTCGCGTGCGCATGCCGTACTTAAGCGTTGGCCGGTGTTGCAACTCCGTGGCTCAGTTTGTTCGTATGTTCCCATATTTGTCAATCGCGACTCAGCAGGGCACGGATGGTAAAATTTACACAACAGAAGCCGATCACATAAACTATTCATCATAACTAGATGAATTGTTCGCTGATTTAAAGTTAAATATAGCGTGTCTTACTCAATCAGCGAATCAGTGGTTTTCTTTAAACACGATCTCGCCGTATGCAGGTACTTAAGACTCGCGGTCACCACGATAATCCATGGCAATATTGTTCAGTATGCATTTATAATCTGTAATTTCTCTTTAGTTAACTAACACTCCAATAAACAGGAATATTCATTTGAATTGCGGCGATGTAATGTAATTTACTTGAAAGTTACTACATCAAAAGTGATCACTGGGTTTTGGTAGTATTAGAATTCATGGAAATTTGCTTAAACTATTTTCAATACTGCTTATTAAAACATTATAAAAGAAAACAATTATCTATACCAAACTATAGTGAATTCTTTGTCTTTTTTTTTTGCACATAGATCAAAGAAGATCACACTAGCATTCGGCTCTAACATTATTATTTAGAAAAATATAAAACTTAAATAAGAAAACTCGTTGATATCAGACAAAGCGTTTAATTTTCTAAAAAAAAATTATGTACTACTTTAACTTACTTATTTGGCATAATTTTGCACATAATACTGGTTCATTTCATTAACATCTACTTCGTGTTTTCTTACATCGTCACCAAGTGGTGTCAAACATTGGCCGACGTGAAGCACTCTAAGGTTTTGGTTGCCTTTCACACCATTTTCAAATATGCAGAGGTTGGCGTATGTGACCATGTCTGTGCCACATATTGGATCCCATTTTCCGTTGCAGTAATTATTGCAGGGTTTAAGGAGGGCGACGTCTAATGAATCGTCGATAAGTCTTGCGGCTTCTAAATCACACATCGACGAATATGTCATACCATCTGTCCCACAAACCGGTCCAATTATTTGGTAACTTATCGGGCAAAACGGAGCAACAGCATTTCTTTGCAGAGTGAGCACAACCGCGATCAAAACTGCGAGAGAAAATAAGTTTTGAAATCTATCATTGATATTACAAAAAAAATTAAATAGTGACGAGTTGGAGGACTAAGGAGGTTTAAATAAAAAAGACAAAGCAGGCACTTTACACAGAACAGACACTATCACGCAATCGACTTAATAAGGGTCAACTATGGACTCTCAATAACCGAACAGCACGAGCTCGCGAGAGCTTGGGTCACCGTGATTTAGTACAACACTAGTAACTACTATACCAGCCAGAACATATAAAACTGTAAACTTAACACGCACTTATTATATTCCGTAGAACTCTGTATATTGACGCGGCGCGATGCATGACTGAAGTGTGAATACCCACAATAGCTCAATTACAATCTACTTAAGGACATCCAATCAATGGCCATTGTTGGTTTACATAATGGATTTTTTTAATTTATGGAAACAATACACTTTGGTTCATGACATAATTATTTAGATACGATCGACATGTCTATAAACAGATCATTGTATTTCCTTTGCTATAAACAATAGTAAAAATAATCGATCACTTCGTATTTGCCGAGGTTAGATTTGTAGACGCTCTGTGCAAATAAAAATACTGAAATTCCGCCGCAAGCGGTTTTACACTACACTGAATTTTACGTGACGCGAGCACGTACCATTTGCTTGAAAATCGAATCCGGGACCGTAAAAACCTCTTTATACTATGGTTGAAATCCGTTCAGTGCGCAAGCAGCCTTAGGTGTCATAAAATACGCAACAGCTATCAAACGATCGAGTTACAGAATTTAGTAAAATATCTAATGAATGCATCAGCGGCTTCTTAGATCACGTTTTGTTGTGCAAAAAATATATTCATTGGAGCATTTTCATTATCTCTATTAGTCAGAAGTGAGAGTAACTTGATACTTTGGAGTTGGTATATTTTCGTAGTTCATATTATGTAAACAGTCCACTGACGCATAGGTACCTACGTGTTATTATATTTCGAAGGATATTCCGAGCAGTCGGCACTTGTTTGAATTATTTGATACTTCCTTATATTATACGGTTTCTTTTGAACTTTTATTTGAAAGGCGAAGAACTTTTTGGAAGGGAATTAAATAATTGTAACTAAAATAGGAGAGGCCTGGGGTGTGTTCCTCTTTTATCTGAAAGATGAAAAATTTCGTCGCAAAACAACTCTTGAAGACTTTCCTAAAAATTATTATGCTACTCCTTTATAGTTGGTTCCCCTTCCTCCCATTATAGTTGGTTCCCCTTCCTCCCATTATAGTTGGTTCCCCTGACTCCCATTGTACGTTTTCACCTCTTAAACTGCCTAACGACAAACAATTCATAAATGTGTCACTAGTGTTTATTTAGTGGTTCACCTATCACGATTGTGCTGAGATTTGCGCAGGGTGCGCTGGCGCAGGCTTGGTGGCAGGTAATCTTATTACAACCGTTTATAATCCTGGGCAAGTGTCTGCTTACGATTTGTGAGTACAAACAAACCAATTTAGATGATTATGTTGTAATTAGTTGATAAGAGATAAAACTTTTAAAAGCTGCTTTCAAAATCCATATTTTCAGGAACATCTTACAGATTGTGCTTGCTTTTTTCATCAGGATGCTTGACTTATCGCTTCTAAAATCATAATATTACCTTGATATTTTTGATTAATCACTTTATTTCGAGAAAAAAATCGTGTTATTATGGCACCACATATTATGAAACCAATATACAACCTCTAAACAGGTTTAATTACTTTCCATGTACAACATAACTACATCAGCGCAAGCCAACACCATTACCCTCACTGTAACGAATGTTATATCATTTTTTAAGCACTCAAACTCCCTTTTAGCACCTCTTCATTAACCTGTCGAGGGCGATTGCGCGAGCACAGGTCCATACCCGACTTTATTATAATACACTGAATATTATACAACCGGTGTGACCACGGCCTTTAAAGGCCATGTTTCTTACCGTTTTACATGAACGATTTATTGCTAAATAAATTTCGATCACGACCTGTCGATTCGGTTTCCTTCTATAGGTTACAAATGACGGATATGGACTAGGTTACGTTGTTATTAAAGGGTTACATTTTCATCTTATCTCCACAGCCATTTTTCTTTTTGTTGAGCTTGGCTAAAATTAAAATACGTGTAAATGTGAGTTTCTATCGATTTTCTCTTATGTTTCAAGTAAAGTTCTATCTCTCGAATCCCCTTTTTAGCCACTTCAGTCGCTGGAAAAAGGGGATCCAAAGAAAGATTACAATATGCAGAGTGGCTTTTCACACTGTTCGAAACTGTTAGAACCACCAGACTGAAACATTTTTTTCATTTGCATAAATCAATATCGTATGAGTTCTATTTAATCTGTATCCATTCCATATTCAAACTCTCTTACTGGCTGTATAATGTACTCGTACAACACTACAATTTCACTGAAAGGTGTAGTTAAGGTAAGTTAAACTCCTTAACTTATACATGACTAGTGAAATGAATCCCCGTTGCCTAGCGTGGGAAATTATTACGTGAACACGCTAAGGCCTGAACTGATTTAATTTTAAAAGCTCAAAGGTTCCTATCATTGTTCTCGTGACGGACGAAAGGGAGCGAGCACTCGTTCGGTCACGATTCGCGTTCGATTTTACGAAAATGTTAACGAGCTGCGCAGACGCAAACGAAAGTGAACGAACGCTATTGTTCATGAAACAGGTGCTATCGATAGATATGATCGGAACCCGACACCTACGTCTTTGTACTTATGCAACTTGTTATGTAGGAGGATTATTTAAACGCTTCCAATGTGAATAATGAGAAATCTGACGGAAAGTTTTTTTGATAGAGAAAATAGTTTTAAGTAAAGGTTGTCGTGGAAATTGTTAATTGATGCGGTAACCTACGTACGTAGTGGTAGAGTGCTTGTTTTTATCAATCCATCATTATGTTATGACACGCAGTGACAGTTTTCCGGGTGTCACTTCCGTCCGGCATCCGCAGCAGCCGTGGTTGTTAAGTCATCGGATTGATGACGATTATACAAATGCGTATATTATACGTGTATGCGTGTATTATACGTATATGCGTATATTATACGTATATGCGTAAGGCAGTGGTGGCCCAGTGGTATCGGCCCCGCCATACGAATTGAAGGTCATGGGTTCGCAGCCAATCAGGTTCTTTACTTTGTTTAAATTATTTCTTCACCACTGCCCTGAAAACGGTAAATGAAAACATCGTGAGGAAACCGGCATGTCCGAGAACCAAAAATTCGAAGACATGTGGCATCTGCCAACTCTCACTGGGCCCGCGTGGTAAATTATGGCCCACTCCCTCTCACAGAGAGGAGGCCTGTGTAACCTGTGTTGCCAACTATTCCCCTTAAGGCTGATTATGCTATACAAGTGTGTAATATGTAGGCCGCAGCGTCCAGCCAGATAAACCTAAGAAAGAGTAAATAATTGAGAAAATTTTCCTTTGCGAGTGAACTTTACGAGTATTTGCATTGAAGCATTCAGCTGTCTAGTTGGATGGCTTGATAATATGTTATGATTGGCAGTGGACGGTGATAAGTGACAGGCCGAAATGGCGATAGTGAAATGCCGGTTATAATATTTATTTATTTGCTAACATGTAAAACACTGGTTAGTAGGCATGCATTCCAACATGACACAGTAAGTATTAAGACACGAGTCCACACACACGGCTCCTCATCTGAGTCATAAAATCTGTCGTAAACTAAGAGGTTCCATCATGTTTCCTCCAGCCACACCCTTCCAAATATTTTCGACGTGAGAAAATTATGAAGCCTTACGATTTTCCTATCATTCTAACGTTTTGTGTGGATTAATATTAATACTTAAATATATTCTTGCAAATTGAATATTCTTGCAATTCTCATTTTACCAACCAGAAATCTATTCAGCTTTATCATTCCATACAATATCAGCATTCCACCACGTCATAGAAAGCTGTAGCAATAATATTGATCTATCGCTATTCGCGTTAACATTCCAGACCAACCCGTTCCTCTACCCAGTTCATTCCTTACCTCGAGAGACGCTTAGCATTCCTTGGAACTTTTTTTATTACCAAATAATTAGCATATTTGCAACATACACATGTATATTCGTGTAATTATAAGGTCACCTACCATCTGGCTACACATTGTTACTTACAGCAAGTCATATACTATTTGCTTAGATACAAATTTCACCAATTTACATCAGCATAGAACATTTCACTTTCTTTATGCGCAGGCGCAGTATTAACACATTTGATTGTTGGTCGAGTAAGACGTAAACTTTTGTTGGAACTGTTATTACTGTCTCATTATCTATTCTGTTATGTTTCGATAGCGATTGTGCGGACGCTATGCCTCGTGATGACATGTTATTACGCTTAGTTGAGTAATCTGCTAATTCTTAAAAGTAACTGTTTCTTTTAGTACCTACGACTTAAGCTGCGAAAGTCGGCACATGCAGGCTTTTCTCTTTTTTGTCGGATTTTGGAATATTGGGCTCAGTGTTTCCTGAACATTAAGACTAATGCAAAAACTGCGTACTTACACTTTGTGTGAACTGAGTGGTCAAATAAAATTTACCATTATATAGATAAATAGTTTGTTTGGTGCAAAAGAAAGTAGCACGACATACAAAAGCATTGGTGAACTGTTGATCAACATCATTATCTGCCTAGCCTTTTCCCAACTATGTTGGGGTCGGCTTCCAGTCTGACCGGATGCAGCTGGATACCAGTATTTTACATGGAGCGACTATCTGCGTATTGTTGATAACTTTTTTAAATGATCGTACTGATTCATTCGGTTTGTGAACAACGCTTAACATGCCCAGTTTCTACAATAACATTTACACGACCCAATATTTGTAATACCTATGTAATTTAAATGTTCAAACAACTGTGCAAGTTTGGATTTGGGGTCATTTAGTGGCAATTTATTCTAATAATACTAAAGCACCACTCCTATTGCGAAACTAGAGTATACCTACATCTCACGCTTTTTCAAATAACCACCATTAACGACAAGAGGTTGTGTGTTTTGCTGACTTTTGCCCATATTGTCCTTTTGTGCCCAATGTTTCAGTTTAACGACAGCGCTTTATGCGCTTTAAGTGTCGCTAAAAGCTTATAGCCAAGTAATGGTCGTTTCGAATCTATTTAGTGTTGGGCACCAGTTGTACAACGCATTGTTTGGTGAAAGAAAATTGTCGTTTGGAGAAATATTGTTGAACATTGTGTGCAGGTTGTTTAAGTGTTTGTGGGCTTTTAACTATAATGGCAGCGATTTGAGAAGTCATTTTCAAATGGAGAAATCTTTAATTTAGAACAGCACTTCATAGAGTCTATAAGACAGAATGTTGAGGGATAAATTCTCATTTTATGTAACCACGCTTGGTATGTAGGTACATAATATGAGTTGATCTCAGTGGAATTCTAACAAAGAAACATTCGATTCATCTCGCCATTTCAAAATAGTTTTCTTCTCTTATAAAACGTACTAAGCAATTGTGTTTCTTATTGAATGCAATATAGTAAACAATGGGTCACTACAACCGTTGTAATATCTAGCCAATGTTTACTATAAATTCCCGTTTGAATACCGTTTTGTCAACAAATCGACAGTTCACGAAGATCTAGCGACAACACATAACGAAACCTTGCACATTTGTGAGCGGGTAACGTTAGGCACTTTACACATTATCATCGTTTTGCCAACCTCACCTCAAACCTTGACATATCGTGGTGTACAGACGCCAGCAGGTCAAGCTACCCGAAACTGTCAAATTTTCCCAATCATCCTTGAACCTTAAAGCCTTAGCAATAAAGTTGAAAATCTATTAAAGAAATTTGACAGATTGTAGTAGTTTGATGTGCTGGCGTCTGTACAAGATATTCCATTTCAGTCAGTCCATTTGAATATTTACTATGTTCTTTTTTACACTCGTATGTAAAATATGTGGCCATAGGTACTATTTTAGACTTTTCGTGTAAAATAGAAGGTTGTATTCCAAACACGTCGTGGACGTGTGGAATAACCTCCAACTGTATTGTTATGTCTACAAGCTTCAAGTAGAAAGGCAATGGCAGTAATTTATCGAATTATAGGTATCTTGAAAAAAGTAAGTTGTTACTACAAATATATCAACTCACAGTCACGACATAATCTCGCCACGATCTCTTAACACAAAGGTCTGTTCCTGCAGGTGGCACGGATGCTATAAAATAACATGAAACATTTCACTGTGTAACTATATTGATAACCTAGAAATATAGAATAAATGACAATCGCTACTCATACACTACTACAAGGATTTATCGGCGCTCGGATGAGGATGAGATGATTTTCCATACTTATGCAATAAAGATTTGAGTATTGAGGTTTACAGGGGGGCGCTGTTGGTAAACATGTGTGTAACTCTTTTGTGAAATGTATTGGAAAATAAGATGGCGGCGTTAGTTCCGATTTCGGCCACGCGCTAAAAGATCTTTTTGTACATCTATACATTCTTTATACCATAACGGGCATCTTTACAATTTTCCACTTTCCATCTTTCACACACCTGCCATTTACACAATTCAATTTCTCACATTTCTTCCTCCATCAAAAGTCGTTCCTAGTAACAATACCTTCGAACATACAGTTCAGCACTATGAACAAGGAAACAAAGATTTATATTGGCACATTTAACTCGCATTACTAATAATGGGAAATAAATAAATGTCTACTTAATTCTAAACACAGAGATAATAGTCGATTGTGGTCAGACTAGGGCCTAGGCCCGTATCCAATGCCTAAAATGGAGATGAAAGTTCTGGGGAACAAACTGTGCGGAGATAGGGCCGTAACTCATACAGATCGAGAATCGACAAGTAAAAGATTTACCACAATACCGAGCGCAGTAAAAGGGTTGTTGAATAAACATGAGATATATTCTGCTTTTGTTGTTAAACTAATTGATTTTGTTTTGTTTGTTTCAGGTATGTTAAATGAAATTGCTCTTGAGAGATAAGTCTTCTGCTAAAAAAAAGGAAAAGTAAGTTTAGTATTTAAGTAGAAGTGGTAAAATGAACCTTATGGGAGAGTTAATATTACGTTTGCAATAAACTTGGAGAGGCTTGTCTTTGCTTGTATATTGGAAGGAGCTTACATCTAGTGGAACTTTAATTAACTTTCAAAGGTCCATGGTAAAACACTTTATCATAATAATGATTATAATTCAACTAGCCAATACAACAGTTTGCGTGTAGCCATGATGAATGAACGCAAACCTCTGTTCCTACGGCGCCCCATTGTTTCAAATGAGCTATGGTCCATTGTATGCCAAATAATTAATTGCATAATCTATTAAAATTATATTTTACTATTCGTTTTAATTATATTTCTAATTAAAATGGAAAATACAGACAATGTCATGTGTCAACGTTTTGTTTCCTGCTTAAAGTCACAAACGAGTTTTTGTTTCTTCATTTTTTAATGAATTGTTGATAATTTATCACTGCGAACCGTTTCAGAACGTTTCAATTCTTAATTTGGTGATAAATCAACCAATTATGCTTCAGCTAAAGTATTTACTTTCCAAAACAATTCAGAAACGGCTCCTACCTTATTCATAAAATCTACCGTAAACTTAAAAGTTTCATTCTGTTTCATCCCGCCACTCCCTTCAAAATATTTTCGACGTGAGAAAATTGATTAACACGCCATTACGTCACGCTAGGTCACTACCCTCGAGGTACCTACGTATTGGTACATAGGCCACGATTTAACAGCGTGTCAAATTCAACATCACACGTCTCATTTCTTAATACACGGTGAGATATGGTTTACTCGAAAAAAAGTTCATAGAAAGGCGACTTTCACGTTGATTGGGGCTACGAGTAAAATCGAAATTGGAAATTACACACATTTTATTAGAGTGACCGATGCTATTCATGTCAACGAATATGATGTACTTGCTGTGATTATTATGACGAGGACATGGCAGTTTTGACAGTTGGTTTGTTGGTTGAATACTTCATTTTGACAGATGGGGGTTGATCAAGACTTCACTGGCCTGGAAGAAAGCGTTGGCAAGTGCTGGCGTGCACCTCTTTTATCATTTCGATTTAAAGTTAATATTGTGTAAACAACGACTTATCTACATAATAACCATTAAAATTAGAGAGTCTAGACAAATAATTTTAAGTTGAGTAATACCATTCATACCGCTGAATAGTCTCTTACATACGTTCATAGAGAGACCTAATGTTATTTTATTAGTACGTAATTACTGAAAGCTAAAGGCACAATAAACGTAGAGAGTATTTAACGATTATTAATTTACATAATACGTGCCATTTCGACTGCACGTCAATTTTCATATTGAAAAGCGAATTTTTAAAGTTTTATAGCACTGACGGAGAAAGGATTACCTAACAAACTAATCGTATTGTTTAATTTTAACGTTAATTAACAACTGACTTCGATTAATCTCGTCGAAGTCTGAGTTAGCGGTCAATTACTCCGCTATTGTACAGACAATCAATTTAACAATCAGTTTGAACAACGGTTTGGTAAGCATAAACGTAATGAGAATGACGGATTGCAGAGCTTTGTTAATTAGGTAATAATTAATAATAAATTTATTGAACCAATGTTACAGTTATTACCTTAAAATTATCTTAACTTAACATCGGTCTGTAACCGTTAGCGATCATCTTTTGGATTTTTGCGGCGGTCCCCAAACTAGGCGGCGCCTGTATCTTGGGGACCAGAGTTGTGATACATTATGCTATTTACCACTGGAGTTTATGTAAGAATAGGTAAGTAATTGCAAATGATTATATAAAACTAAATTAAATATTGAGATCAAAGTGAAAGTAAAACTTAAATCGTAAATTATTAAAAACAGAAATAAAGCTTATATTGCACTGAACAAAGCCTAAAACTAAAAATATTAAACGATTAAAAATGAAGTGTTAAACAATAAAAATAATAAAAATAAAATGTTAAACAGTGGAAAAATAAAATGTTATATAATCAAAAATAGGGTGTTGGTGTGCGCGCGTGTGTTGTGTAGGTGTATTATAGTGTGTGTGCATGTAGTGTGTAGGTGTCAGTGTCTGTGGTGGGAGTAGGATTCCGAGTGTGAGTTGAGTGATGTGAGAATGTTTTCCGATTCATCGTATGAAAGACCTAATAGCCATTGTTTGATAACATTTTTACATGTGGAGAGGGAGAGTTCTTTTGGGTCACAAGGCAAACTGCTTGCGACCTTGTTATACACAAAAGTGTGTAGATAGGCAGGGCACCGTCTTGTTAGGAGAGATGTGGTCCGTTGTAGCGGAATGTGAAAGACACGTTTGGAAGTCAATGAGTGGTAGTCAGGTCGGATTTTTAGGGTTTTGTGTATGCATAGGTAAGCATGGAGAATAAATAGTTGGCGGACACGTAGAACTTGAAACTCTTTGTACAGAGAGTCAGTGGGGTAGAAAAATGGTTTTTTTAAGAGAACTTTAATAACAGCTCTCTGGGCTCTTTCAAGCTCAATTATTGTTGTTTTTCCAGCTCCACCCCAAATAGATACGCCATATTGTATAATGGACTGGCATATGGCGAAATAAACCATTCGCAGGATGTCTTTTGGAGCGCGGTCTCTTAGCTTCTTTATTATATGTATAAGTTTCCTTACTCGACCAGAGAGAAATTGAATGTGGGCTTTAAATGATAGATTTTCGTCAATGAGTAGACCTAAATAACGAATAGATTGTGTCCGGTTAATATAATCGCATGAGCAGTCTTCGCGTAATGTTTTCAAATGGTTCTGACATGTGTGAAATTTCAAAATAAGGTTGGGAGGAGGGCTAGATAAATGTGTTTTGGAAAATGCTATAAGTTTGGTTTTCGTTATATTGAGTGTAAGTAAGTTATGGTCCAGTGTTTGCGCCACTGTTGCTAATCCTTCTTCCGCAAAGCGGTAGACCTGTTCCCAGGTGGGTGCGTGAAATGTGATAACCGTGTCGTCTGCGTAAGATATTAGTTCCGCGTTAGGAAGAGTGAGGTTCAGTATATCGTTCATGTAGATTATAAAGAGTGTTGGGCCTAATAAGCTGCCCTGCGGAACTCCAAAATTGATAGGGAGTTGATCACTTGAGTGTTCACCAGATTTCACATATTGTCGGCGATTTTTTAGGTAACTGTGAAACCATTCAAGTGGTATTCCCTTTATCCCTGCTGTTTCTAGTTTTTTAAGGAGTAGATCTGTTGAAATTGTGTCGAACGCTTTAGCCAGGTCTAGGAAGACCGCCATGCAGCGCTCACCCTTTTCTATAGTTGTTGATATGGAGTTTGTTAGCAGCGAAGCCGCGTCTTCAGTTGATTTCCCTTTTCTAAAACCAAATTGTCGCTCTGAAATTAGATGATGTTTTTCAAGGAAATCAACCAGACGGGTGTTAACCACCTTTTCCAGGATTTTAGAAAATATGCTAAGTAGTGCAATTGGTCTATAATTTTCAGGTTTGTCCTTAGGACCACTTTTATGTATTGGGCTTACTGCTGCAACTTTCCACTGTTCGGGAAATACTCCTGTTTCCAGGCTGAGGTTAATCAGGTGAGTTAGAGGTGTTATAATTATGTTTTGTATTTTCTTTATGAGTTTTACACTGATTTTGTCGGGACCTGGGGAACTATCGTCTTTTAATTGATTAATGAAGTTTGTAATTTCTGTTTCGTCAGTGGGATGTAGAAAGAAAGAGAAAGGTGACGTATTAGGTGATGTGTACTTGCTAGTGAGGGATGTCGAAGTTTCTGATAGTCTTGTCAGTATGGTAGCAGCCAGGTTTTTGCCTACAGATGTGAAGTACGAGTTACATTTATTGAGGGACTCGACAGGAGTTTGTTATTGTTTCATTATGTATATATGCGTGCCCAGTTACGTAATATTTACTTATGAGCTGTAATCTATTGCTGTAATTGATATTTTCAATAAGAAATTCTCATTAGGAGCGGGGCGGCTTACCACCAGCTCCTACATATAAAAGGACAAAAATTGAACTGCACTGCTTTTTTATACTTAGTCATAGAACAAAAAACCGGCCAAGTGCGAGTCGGACTCGCCCATGAAGGGTTCCGTTACGTTACGATTTATGACGTATTAAAAAAAAACTACTCACTAGATCTCGTTCAAACCAATTTTCGGTGGAAGTTTATATGGTAATGTACATCATATATTTTTTTTAGTTTTATCATTCTCTTATTTTAGAAGGTACAGGGGGGGGGGGGGACACATTTTACCACTTTGGAAGTGTCTCTCGCGCAAACTATTCAGTTTAGAAAAAAATGATATTAGAAACCTCAATATCATTTTTGAAGACCTATCCATAGATATCCCACACGTATGGGTTTGATGAAAAAAAAAATTTTGAGTTTCAGTTCTAAGTATGGGGACCCCCAAAATTTATTGTTTTTTTTCTATTTTTGTGTGAAAATCTTAATGCGGTTCACAGAATACATCTACTTACCAAGTTTTAACAGTATAGCTCTTATAGTTTCGGAAAAAAGCGGCTGTGACATACGGACGGACAGACAGACAGACAGACAGACATGACGAATCCATAAGGGTTCCGTTGCCATTTGGCTACGGAACCCTAAAAAGCTGTGCAGTTCAACTTCTGCCCTGCTATAAGAGCTGGTGGTAATCCCCCTGGTATCTGGATTTGTGTACATAAGTGGAATTAGACGTACATATAGAACAGCTGGGTAGCCTACCTGTCCGAGGAATATAGGCATGGATATGTTTTGTTTGTAATTTAAATGCTACAAGTCTGAAAACCATTTTGTATTAACCAAAACCACGTTAATCGACAACCGACAAACCTACTCGAATTAGATTCCGGGTTTCACAATCAGAACTATGTAAATACATCTGTTGTTTTAAAACAAAAGTGGCGCATAACAAGTTAGCATTCCATGTAAGTACTAGGTCTCGGCGTCTGCGCATTCCGTTGGGCCAGGGAAAGTCTAATGTACGATCATTTGACCCGTTTTCAGATAATTTAGCACTGACATTTACCGCGTTTTGGTATTGAGATCAACATGAATTTATTAACATTTGAATTACGTCAGGATGAGATGGTATGGTAATGTAATGATCAGTAATTGCGTACTTACTGACAGTGATTGAACATCGATATTATGTCGTTTGAAACTAGCGATGAGTTTGTAATTTTTCTTTGTTATAAATCTATTTATCGCAGTTAGACAAAAATAATAAAGTGTTAAATAAGTATTGGTTTCATCTCTTTTCTAAACTAATAGATGTATCACTCAAGAGTGACAGTAATCGTTTAGTCTAAACGTTATGTCGACACGATTGCATAAGAGGCATAATGCACGCACACAGATCCGTATCTACTCCGCAAAGTGCACATTCACTGCACCGCGATTAGCAAGCTGTCATAATAAATATGCAAACATTAAGGCTAAGCTTAGATTGACGCGATTTAAAATGCGATGTAACTGGACCATGGAAATTCGCACGAAGCTGGTGAGGGACGCGCGATGTCGCGATGAGATTATAGAATACCTGCAACATCGCGGGACCACCTGAACACAGCCTTAAATACTCCACGCTGTTCTGTCGGAAGGAAGAAGATAAAAGATCTAATTGTCCGTCGTAACGGACTGTGTAAGCACGTATCGAACTAATTAATCGGACCTATTTGTACGTTACTAAAGTCGTTTAGTAGACTTTCAATAGTAAACAACGCGCGAAAGTTTCCCACGGCCGTGTACAAGCAAATATTCTGCATTTATCTAACAACATTATCTAACGAGTACATTATATCAATTAAGGAGTATAACAATAAAATTCAATTATAGAGATAACAAAGAAAAATGTCGCTTTCCTCGGAAACAATCACAATAAATAAACTGGAGGTCGAGGGTCTTAAACTCATGGGTTTAAGTTTTGTGGTGCGCTGTTAAGTCTAACCACGTCTATAAATCCAAAAATGTTAAGCTTCCATTGTTGCAAACATAATAACCAATATTTCTTTCTCCGTATTACAGACAGTAATACCAATAGCGAATGCTTAATACTTACTTTGATGTAATGCCAGTCTTCTACTCGAGTTAATAAGGCAATTCCTAAGCCCGATCAGGTTAGGAGCGTTGCCCTGATTATCTCGCAACGAAAGCTGTAATAATTTTCAAGGCCTCGTCTGGCATACCATGCACGCTCGGTATAATGGCATATTTCTGCTTAAAATACCTGCAAAGGTACTTACCGTCTTAATGGCACCATAGACATTCACGTTCGAAGATCAAAGCTAGTGCCGAGACTAAAATTATCCCGAGTGTATCGAATCGATTATCACTCGATTCCCGTCGCGGAGTCATCTCTATGGGCACTCGCTCGTGACCGATCCCTGGCCGAAGCTCTCGATTGTAAACAAGTGCGCCAGAGTGGGGAAAGTTGGGAGGATCATGAAATTAAATCACGTTAGAAAGGAGTATTTAAATTCGAAACCGTGGGTCGTTAAATAAGATTTAAGACTCACGGTTTCAATGGTAGAATTACTGCCACATTTATTAATACTAAACAAATGAATAAATTCATTTTAAAATTACAGCTTTCAGTGAAAGTGAGCCTGATACCTCGAGGAATAATATTAGCATGAGGGATTTGAAAACGAGAAGTTGTAAGTACCATTAGCAATGAGACTTTATGACATACACTAAGTATAGTTTATTACAGTAGAATTTATGTTGGTAGTTGAATATTAAATAGCTATACAAAATAATCCACGCACACAATAGTACACTTTGGTCTTACATAAAACAATAAATAACGAATAGTATAGGGGCCCAGCTCTCTAATACTATAATGCACCTTACATTTTACATCCACAATACGGTACGGAATATTCTACCTCCCACACTCGGCATAGCTCGGTAGCTAGAGGGACATTTACTTCATTTTACGTCCTGCCCACATTATACATAAACGTTCAACAACTGATTTCGCTTTCACGCTAGAGACAACTATACAAATTGCTTACCTTTCAAATGTAAGTCGATTTATCTTGTTATGTCTAGAGGGACAGATATCCGAGGAGCGGGACGTGGAAAGCTGCGCGCGCGCCGATCGGGCCCTTCATCGCTGTTTCTGCGCTGAAACATTACAACGCTGTCGAGTGTCTCATGTTTGAGATCTTGGCTTTCAAATCAGGGTTCAGAAATAGAAATTAGTATTTGAGTTCGGAAGAGGAAATACTGATTTTATGTTTCAGATTGTTGAAAGAAGGATGTGGTTGAGTAATCATTAGCAAAGCGTGATGTTATCTCAATTGGCTTGGTTCACACCAGCCGATCTATTCTGTAATAATCTCACCGTGTAAACTTAGGTGACGTGAATTTAAAGTGAGCTGTCAATCCAATAGCGGGATCGTCCGAAAGGGTTACCGCTGCCCTGGAACATAAAGGGCTAAGGAAGGAACACGGGTGGGTTTTAGTCAGTAAGAGTCTGACACTCCCTTCCGCTCCACCCAGAGCGGGAGGGGTCATTTGATTATTTCCCATCCTCAAAAAAAAAAGCTGTCGATCCAGCTGATGCTAGGAGTTGACACTATCGACAGCTCATTTCACCTTAGATTTCACGTACTACGGTACTACTTTTATTCTTTAGGTATTGCTATACTAAGGTTCCCTTGCTATGATAGTCAAAATTCTCCTGTCCTTGTTCCAATTTATTTGGCATCGGCGCTACATGTCTTTTTCTTCCATGTTGTTCTTAAAGTACGTAACTTATTCATAATGCCATTTACAATAGGTAGGATTAGAAATCGTCCCTAAGCATCGTATTGCCGACACAGTATCCTACATCCAAATAAACCATTACAAGCCTCTGTTACAAAGCGTGCGGTTATTAAACTCCTTATCAGAGTTCAAGCACGGTGCCCTCAGCTGATTCATTGCACGATCGCGAATCAATTTGCTAGTTTTTGCCCTGGTTGCTTTCCTTCCTGGGCTCCGGGTGATCACGTACTGCTTATCAGCACAGTGCTCTAACTGCGCGACTTGCACACTTTCTGTCTTGTTGCAATTGTTAGACTGGTAATGATTGTTGGACATGTCTTAGTTTGAACTTTGACTTTGTATTTGTTGGGCTGTCGGGAAGTTGTTACAGTTAGTTGTAGAACATTTGTGATTATAATAATTATTACGTCAGTTTGTATTTACAGCCGGTGCCAGATCCTTAATATTTGTTGATGTAGGTAATTGAATGCGAGAGTAGGTACTTCGAAATATACCAAGTAGGCTACTACCGGACTGCCTCGTAGGTCTAGTTACCTAGTTGTTGCAAGCGCTACTGAGAGTATGAGGTGGTCTTGATTCTCAGGTCGGGCAAACGCGGTAAACTCTGCTTGCGAGATGCAGCATTTGCGTGACGTCAGTATGACGCGTTGTTCGCATGTGGCGTTGTAGATACCGACCGCTACAGTGTTATTGGGTTTTACCATCAGGAATTTCTCAGTAGCAGCCCGGAATCTGGATTTGTACGCTGTTGATGGCAATAGGCTTGCCCTCTATTACATAGGACTTAGAAATGTGGGTGAGCTTTGTACAACTCTGCCTAACCCTTCGGGTAAAACAGGTGTGATGTTATGTTAGGTTACCCGCGAATCATTATATGTTTTGACTCGTAAAAACGAATTAGATCTCGAAGCTAACATCATCTCTACACACTAGAAGAAGATTACCGCAATAAACATTATTTAAATGGCCAGGATTTAATCATCAAAGTTGATTAAATCTACGCGCAATTTGCATACTTCATTTTATTTGTCTATCCTTAAGACTTTCGTTTTTAGTTCTAAAACTAGTTTTGCTCTTGATTTACCTACTTTCAGTTTCATTCGTTAATAAAATGACCATTACCTGGCTGAAAGCTTAATGCGCTAATAATGCCGCTCAAACCTCCGTATAAAGGGGTAAACTGCACGACAAACATTCGAAATTGTCGTGAAAGCAGCTTATGAACGTTTTTGAGAGAATATCTGTCTCTTCCGTGGCGAAAAGATAATAACATAGAGTTTAAAAATTGTAATTGGACTTCCTAACAATCTAGGTCACAAAATAAAAGTGGAAATAAAAGTATAAACTCCTGAGAAGTCGATTGTGGTCGAGCAGTAAAAAAGAGACGGGGAAACTTTATTCGAAAGAATGCCAAGTGCAGGTAAGTGAATAGATTACCGGCCTGTTAAAACGATTATAGTGACCAATTTCCCCCATTCGATTCACAGGAAATATACGCGTAACGTATTTCCTACACGTTTCATATTTGTTGGTCCCAGGCATGTTACAAAAGCGCATTTTATACTTATTTACCGGATAAAAAGAATTCTGCAATACAGTGAATTGTGTCATTCACCCGATAAAATAAAAACCAAGATAATTAAAACTTTACATTTTATAAATACTCGACTAGAGCGAAATATTTCTCCATTTGCGACTGGTTGGTTACGCAAAAAGTTCCACTTCCATACAAGGGCCTGGCCAGACACTGTTATGAGAGAAATTATTTTTTCCTGACGTACACCTACAAGTACATAATGCCCTCCATCCTTGTTTCGGTTCGTGTGAAATGGTGTTATGAAACTATATTTTTTCGGTCTTAATTTTAGATTGGTTGCAACACTATTCACACCTTCACTTGAGATGCACTGTGATATCTCAGAGCTTTATTTGATAAAAGCTATTGACATGCAACACCCGGCGCGCGTACAACAACTTACCAAAGTTTCATCACAATCGGTCGAGCCATTTTCGAGTTTTAGCGAGACTAATGCACGGCAATTGTTTTTACATAATATAGATAAATAATTTGTGACAATTAAAACATAGGTCAAAAAGTATTGACTTGATAACTTTTGCTATATTGGGGATAATTTTTGCAAAGCTCAGAGACAAAATCAATTATCTATATTTCAATCAATTATCTATATCTAGACATTTTTTTTGGTCATAAAACTTTTCCTACCACATCTTTACAGGCTTTCAGATATTAGAAAACCCTTCCCTTTTTTACGATGGCTGCAATGAGCTTTACGACCATTTCAATCGTAATAAAATAGCCATACTTCGCATAAGCAAATAAATAATAGTAAAGAATGTTCATTAAATAAACAATTAGAACGTAATAGGATGTGGTATTCTACCATTTACAGCCGAGGCTTCCGAGCTGGTTGTAGTTAATTCCTTTTTAGATTTATGCTCACGACGTTAAGTTTCACTCTAATTAATACTTAAATTAAACTATGGGCAGGTTTATTTCCCTATTACTTTATTAAATACCCCAGCTGGTACAAGAAGCAATTATTAATTTCATGTTTCTGTGATAAATGTTTGTAATTCTATAAAGTTCATATATTTTGTGAAGGTAAACAACTTGACAAGCCTCAAACTTCGGACACAACCTTCATGGAATGGAAACGAAGTCGATGACGAGAGATTATTTGCTATTTTTGGGCAAATAGACATGCCGCGAAGTCAGAAGGCCATGCAAACACATGCTACGACCAATACCTATAAGAGTAATTCTTGGTTAAAAAATATCGCTGCCATACTACGACTGTTATAATATTTTTTCTTGGTGTGCAAAGAATTTCTCTTCTAACTGTATATTATAAACACAAATCTCCCCCCTCCCCCTCCCCATCTAGATTATAAGCTAGGATAAATCTCCTGTCGTTGTTAACCCAAGCCAAATTGGTTGTTTTCGCTCCAAAGATCGCGCAAAGCTGTGGGTTTAACTTAGAGTAAATTGGGTTCGTAGGTCAAAATGTGGCTGCATCTAACTAAGCCAATCAGTCGCATTTCGCTTAAGCCTAGGTCAACGTTGTTACAGAAAGTCTAGAAGGAAAAAAGAAAGGTATCCAGATGTTGATTAACACAAACATTCTGAACTCATCTTCATTTTCTAACTATAATGCATATTTTCCTTGCACTTGACCTACCTTGGCATGTCTGATGGTGCCTTTACACAATGGTAAATAGTGGACAGTGTCGACACACGTCAACTTTCATCTCTTCAGTCGAACAAGAGCTCCATTGAAGTGGCCATTGTCAATGGAACGGTGGCGAACCATTGTGTACACGTACATTGAAATGCTGCTTCAAGGTGTTCCCTCACATGGACGTAAAGCGATCTGGAGTTTCTATGAATAATAAACGCTAGAAGTACCTACCAGAATTACTCATTCTTACGAGAAGACTGGGGTACAGTATCTAACTGAAATCGTGAAGTTAATGTTTGAGATATAAATTATCTACTATTAAGTAGCCAAATAAAAAGAATGATCCATAAAACCTAATAAGATTACATAGCCTATCAAAATTCATTATGTACGCGCACATGCTACAGCAAAAAAACGGTTACCTATGATTACAAATCGTCGCGTGCAACTTCCGCGAGAGTACATAATTGATATATAATATGGCAAATGAAACCAGGTTAATTACATAAGTTTAAAGTGTTCGCAAAAAGTCCTGCTCACTTCAACACACTAAGGAACGTCCCGTCAATAAACCTTTCAAGAGAATCGCATAGCAATTTCTTCAATTAAATTAACTACCTACTTTTTGTTCAAAGAAAGTGTGTGAAGTGTCCTCGTGCGAAAATGCGTTTGGCAGCAATCTCAAATTAATAACTTGGCCTTAACAATGGATACATCACCCCAGGTTCATTGTGTTTTAAGTCGAATTCTGGGTTTGTTGGTTTAATCGAATCTTCTTAGAAGTGTTCATCTTAATGACTGTCTCGAACTCTGACACCCATTACATTTTCCACTAAAATGTTCGCAAATGAAACACCCGTTTCAATTTATATATCGACGTCTTTTGAAAATGCAGTTCCTTAACTTACCTACTTATTTATAATAAATTACTTGATATTTGCAAATCGCTCGATGCAAAACAATTATCAAAATTAAACCAACATTTTTATGATGACCCCGTACTTTCTCTTTTATACATGGTTTTAAAGATGTTCCGTGATTATTTCTAATTTAGTCCAATTCGCAATCAAGAACAATTTCCATGCCTACATTTTTATTATTATTGCGCTAGGTCAAAAAGGAACTTGCGCTTCTAATTTTTTACTACCTAGCAAGATTTCAAATTGGAGATTTTGAATCAATTTCACACATAAAATTGTGTACATATTTTCTCTCTAAAAAGCATATTTAAACGCAGGTAAGGCCGTTCCAATACGCAACTTCTTTTTACTACATTGAATTTAATTAAAAGCTTAGCTTGGCCGCTTTATAAAACTGCTGAGTTTTCCACATAAGCTTTAGCAGCTGAAAGCTCGAAAAGCCCGACCGAAATTAGTTCAAACATTTTCATTCAATACACCGACCGACAGACGTGCGGACACCTCCTTTCATATTACATTTTGAGGCAGATGCATTTTAACTGCGGCATTTAAACCACGTGCCTGTATCCAATTACGTTTCCTGTTAATTTAACTGCCAGTTACTTTTCATGGGTTGCGTCCGTTATATCATAGTGAGGTCGCCGCCCGCTTTGCGACAGGTGACACCGATTACGTAATCGATTATTTATTGCACACGAGTGCGATCGATATTCATATTTATTGGCGCTCGCCTTAATAGATGCAACCTGATTAATCGCTGCCATTTAAATCGATTCGCCTCGTGCGCGTTTATTGTGAAGCCGATTTATTGTAATAAGTTTAACAGTTAATCAAGTTTATGTGTTATAACAATAGTATTAGTATTGAAACGATAACAATAAAATTAACTTATGTTCCCGCGAATAAACTGATAAACTTTTTATGCTTCAGGAAGCTTGCTGAAAGCGATTGATCGACGATGATAATAACATTAGAAAATGTCACGTCTGGTTTACTGTTACACCACAAACCGTAAACGTGTAGTAAATCTTTACTTTTACGACTATATTAATCTGAAAGTGACAGAGGCAATATAGTATACCAATGACGACACAACCTGAAACTGGTGATTTCTCAATCACATGGAAAGTAGTTTGACGCTGTAATCGCGAAATGGTATGCATGAAACACTTCACATAAAACATTTGCACAAGTTCAAATAACCGTATTATAGGCAGCACTATGAAATAACATGCATAATTTATATAATTTACCTAACGACAGCGCATTGAATCGAATGACGTCTTAAACAAACAAAAGTTATCGAGTCACGAAGAATCGATTTAGTTACGTATGAACTACATAATCGGTTGTAGGAGGTGTACCGCTCTATGTAATTGCAATGCCTCCTGGGGATACTTCATCCTCTCTTCAGATGTGGGTTGTGATAGTAGAGACCAACATCGAACATTTAACCACCATGTGGGCTTATCAGATATTTGGGCTTAATCACCGGCTTTCTTTATGCAACCTGTTTTGTGTGTTGTAATACATGTTAACATCCTTTTGCTAATACATTAAGAAGATGAAAGTACTTCAAAGTAGATACTCGTAACTTTGGCTAACTGGTAGTCATTTTGGCAGTATTTAATATCATCGAGCCAAAGTGAAAACCCTCTTTGGCTCAGAAATGAAACAATGTTATTTTAACAATTGATATCAGCCTCAGCCGTCTCACTGTTGGGCAAAGACCAGCTCCTTAACTTCCAGCGAGGTAGGTACTTATTTAATTATTGTTTTTTTCTGTGAGAGATTTACAAGCTGTCAGTATCGTCACGAGTAAATGAAACTAAAGTTTGTCTTATTACTTCAATAATTATTCCTAGAAGATGGTTCTACATTTTTAGATTTTTATCTTTGTATCTTGGCTTGACAGTCAAATCTGATTCCTGCTATATCTATTTTTTTTTATAAATCAATGTTCGTCTCGTATTTCTGCCTCTACTTTTCAAAGTATTCATGAAGGTGACATTTAAGCACCTAATAGGCTATAATCTCTACAGTACTTCGGTCTAGGAACAGCTATGTAATTAGAAAGATAATAATTTTGAAAACACGATGTTGTAAATGGGATGCTTTACCTATAGAAACGTGAGGTACTAAAGTTGCAATGAAAGATCATGTTTAATGAAACGAACCACACACGAGAGTATCTAAATAGAGATAAGTGACATAATTATGTCGATACTCCATGTCGATTACGTGTCCAATTGCCGAGAACTGGATGCCCATCTCCGTATGCACATAGTTACATAGTTGCATCACTACATTGTATATCTTCACGATACTGCCGCGTTTAGTCGTGCCCATGCATTTAGTGGTAACGTTATTTACAGTTCTGCTTATGCCCTAGTTGTGTTAGGACAATGGGTGTGAAAATCGTGCTACACAGTATAACTTTGGTGTTTTTGTGGTAAGGTTACCTTTCCGCTTGGCTTAACGATAGAGGAAAAGGGACGCAGGCTCTACGCAACGCTTACCAATTTGCTTGTCGAATCTAATGAGATCTCCTTTATGGAAGACTATTTATCTATGTTCGGATTATTTATTATCTATTTTCGGGTCTGAATTCTTGTCTGTGAATGAATCCCTTGTCCAAGCCCAGAAGTGGAATTGTTGTTTGATCAGTTGACTCTGTAGGAAACGGTGACATCATTTTGAAGAAAGGAAATACGTTTATTCAAACATAACAACACGCCTGTATTCTTCGAAAGGTTAGGCAGACGTGTACCTATAGAACACCCACATTTTGTGAGTTATGTTTAAGTGCCATGAATAGGGGGTGAGCCCGTTGCCATCAACCAAAACCGGACTCCGGGCTGCTCCTAAGAAATTCCACATGGAACAATCAAATAACATTTTGCCCGACCCGGGAATCGAACCTCGGACCTCATGCTCAGCAGTAAACAGCTTGCAACCACAAACTACACCAACGAAACAGTGTACTTAAAAACATTTTCAATTTTAAAGTTTCCATTTCACAGACATGTGAAACTTTTACAATAGGCGCATTGCATGCGCCATCGACTTCTTTATTAATTAAAATAGACATTGGAAAGTTTTTATTTTATTAATTTTATTTTTCCACGGATTTCCTTATAACGTTAATGAGATATTTAACGTGCAAACCATTATTTGAACGTCCGCTATAAAATCTAAAGAGTGATTTAAACGTAGGGCAATCAATTAAAATTGTTTTATCAGTAATTCCTAATCTGCTGCGAAAGTATAGGTAAGGAATCTGTTATCGATGTAAGTATTCTATCGTAAATTCTATGTTTTATACGTACCACGAACACGCAGTGGTGGCACCATACAAATGTTCCTGATACCTATGGGTGGCACCGACCTGTCTCTAATTAACTTCTTAATTAAATGCTAAATCTTGTATGAATCAGTTTTTTTTTTCGTTCCGTACGTTTTTAGAGGAAACTTTTTATTGCTTTCAGAATTATACATTTATTTTGGTTTTTATAATGTTTTGTGGGTCTAGAATCTATTTAAGTTTTACGAAATGTCTAGGAACAGTTTATGTTGTCTGCACCCAAATTGCGTAACACATTAACAGTCTATAGTTTGGTGCAGCGTAGACTGTAGACTTATGTTTACGGCAAAAGGTACCTACTGCAGTGAGATTGCACTGCTACTGGCATGCATTGCTTGCGATGTCAATCATCTGACGTGATTCTTAAACCGGCACCCTAATTGCGTAACATACGATTAATCTCAATCTGAATCATTTTGAAGGCTATTGCTAATCCATTGCTTCACTTGTTCGAAAAATTGATCTGCTCAACAACGTAAAAGACGCAATGAATGTTGTTGAACTGACAAAATGAAAGCAGTTCCTACTGTTAGTGTGTTACGCAATTACCCCGCTGTTTTTCATTTAAAAAACAAGCCCTAAGTGAAATAACATCGTAGCACGAAAACAAACGGACCTCAAAACACTATAATTGTGGATAGGTTAGGTACCTCTTGGCAGCCTTCCAGGCTTTTCTCGGAAATATGTCGGTTACTTTAACTCGTCGGTGTCTTCTAAGTAATAACATTACTGGATAACGGTTACTACATTACATAACGTGTCAGTAAACGGAATCTTCTACTCCCGTAGTTTTCTTAAAATTTTGCGGTACATATTGTAAAAGTTTGTTTTTTGCCAAAAGTGGCGGTAACAAAATGGCACCTGAGTAAATATTAAATTGTTACAGTTATTATAGTGTTTATTTGTTGTTTTTAATTTAATATCTTTAATCGATATAATATTATGTATTTATTTAAAAATGTAAAAGTACATACACACATGTCACCCACATGTAACTTTTAAGTAACAAATAAGTATAGGAAATCGGTACTTGAAAAAAAATTTAACATCCGCTTGCTAAATAGGTATGACAAATTCCACAATAATAACATGCATAATATTATAATAATGTATGTAGTCGATTATTAATAATGTACATGCAAATAGTTTCCTGTCATTTACTGGCTTTACTATTATATAAAACTTAGTAACTGATTACTTGACCTTATTCCGTTGATTGATGAACTGCACAGTAAGAAACATTGTAGGTACCTATATCATTTAGCTTCATTAAACCTACTGTATTGTTCTATGATTTATTTACTTACTCCTATCTACATTTAGCTATGTCTACCTACTTACAATTAGAAGTATAATGGATGACGCAATTAAATCTAACGTAATGTTCACGTAGTTTCTCCGGAAATACTCGAAATGCTAGCCAGGTGACAAGTTTCGAGATATCCCAGGAACCCGGAGAACAAAACCTAGGAAATATAATGTGCGTGACTTTATCTTATTGTTTTAACTGAGATACTAAATTATTGAGGCAGCGAATGCTCGCTGATAGCAAAGAAAGTACCAATTAAATTGAGTAACAGGACTTGCTGCGGTTTCAACACTTCCAATTTATAATTGAACGTGAAATAGTAATTTGACAGCAACCTGGCAATTACCGGATAACTTGGTATTTTCAACATAGCATAATGATCAGCCAATAATGTTCCCACTGCTGGGACACAGGCCTCCTCTCTTCGAGAGGGTAAGGTAAGTAGGCTGTAATCTACCACGCGGGCCCAGTACGGGTTGGTAGACGTCACATGTCTTCGAATTTTTGGTTCTAGGACATGCCGGTTTCCTCACTATGTTTTCCTTCACCGTTTTGTCAGTAGCGGTGAAATAATTTACACAAAATAAAGCGCCTGCTTGGGTTCGTAACTCGTAAGTCGGGGTCGTTACCACTTGTCCCCCATTGCTACATAATTTTATTAATATTAGTTTATGATGTCACAGATATAAATAACATAATATAATATAATGGGACCCAAAGAAATAAATTATTTCGTGGAAAAACATCGAAGCTTACAAAAAGTCACCTAACGAAAACATGACACCGATGATGGCGCAAAAAACACAGCACGTTATTAATTCCCACCACTCTTACAAAGTTTTAATAAAATACTATATTAATTAATTCACAACATGTTTACTTACTTAAACAAAAATAAATACAAGTCTTAAATTGATCTTGTTTCTTCGAAGCTTGAGAGAATTAAGTATGACAATAACAATTTTATAGAAGGCACGCGTGCAGCATAAACTATATTAGAATCAGCAACCGCATCTTATCCGAGATCTTAATCAGACGATGTTGAATCATGCCGCGAGGCGTGAGCTAGGTTTCCATGTCACGACAGAAGAAAAAAATAGAACCAATAATATAGCGGTATTGGTAATTGGTACATAGAATTTGCAGTTATTTAGGTTTCTTGCGAAAACTAGGTTTGGCTTTTGGGTTATCAGGTTTTTGCATCAAATCCAGCATCTAGAGAGCAGTGGTATCGGGCTCCACTCATGAGTTGTAGCTCGTGTTCCAACCCAGACAGGAGCTTTACTTAGTGTAAATAATTTCATCGCCACTGCTCTCAAAACGGCGAAGGAAAACATCGTGAGGAACCCGGCATGTCCTAGAACCAAAAATTCGAAGACATCTACCAACCCGCCCTGGGCCCGCAGACTACAGCCCACTCCCTCTCGAAGAGTGGGGGCCTGTCTCCAAGCAGTGGGAATATTATAGGCTGATCATGTTTATGCTAGCACGTATATTTAAAAAAAAAAAAATGCGTAGAGTCATCTCAACACATCTCTCCCTTGATTTTGTATATATATATATATTATAAGTATATATTATGGTAATAATATGTATGTGTATATAACCTCTTTATGTATTTGTGTACCTAGTTTTAAGAGTTTTTTTATTATTATTGTCCCTCTCAACCAAAGCACCTGCCATCTAATCTCTTCCTAAGGCATTAAGTCCAGGGTAGCGGGATTGTCCGAAAGGGTTACCGCTGCCCTGGAACATAAAGGGCTAAGGAAGGAACACGGGTGGGTTTTAGTCAGTAAGAGTCTGACACTCCCTCCTTCCCATACTCAAAAAAAAAAAAAAGGCATTAAGTCCGCCTTTGTACCTTTTTGTGCGAAAAGTTTAAATAAATAAATATGTAGGTACATAGCATAAAACAAAGTCGCTTTTCTTGGTACCGCTTAGTTAGACCAAACTACACAATGGATTATGATGCGGTTATTATTATCATTAGAGAATTTATAAAATGTATTCCAAAAGGTTGTGTATATAGGTAATCTATACTTATAATAAATCTGTAGAAGTGAAAATTCTGTACATTGAAAATATCAAAAAAATAAATGGCAGGGGGTGTTACTAGACCGACACCGAACCCAAAAACGTGATTAAAAAAATTTTTGTCTGTCTGTCTGTCTGTCTGTTTGTTCAGGCATCACGCAAAAACTACCGGTTCGATTACGATGAAACTTGGTATAATTATTCTTTAATATCCTGGGCACCACACTGGGTACTTTTTATCCCGGAAAAGTATATACAATAAAAAACAAACTTAATTTTGCGGTTCGATCCCTAGATCCGATTACTGTACCAACCGCAAATAATAAGTTTGTCGTAGGTTAGGTCACACGCAGTGGAGTTCATTTTTATTCCTTTTACTTTTTAGAGTTATTTAGGTTTATTTTTATATAAGTCGTAGGTATAGATTTTAATTTTAAAGTATAGGTAGTATATTTGATAGTGTACGTAGTGACCGTAGGTTATTTTATAATACTGTTAGGTAGGATAGTCATTCGTATAGATATTAGTTTTTAGAGATTTTGCTTATTTATTGAGTTTAGATTGAGGGGCCCGTGGCTAAATAATAACAGCCGCACAGGTCGATCGGTCAGGTTAAGCTACGCTTGCCGCGGTCGGTCTGTGGATGGGTGACCATCTTTACATACCGAGACACCTCCGTGCCTCGGAAAGCACGTTAAGCCGTTGGTCCCGGCTATCATTCGTGGATCTTTGACAGTCGTTACGGGTAGTCAGAAGCCCGAAAGTCTGACAACCAGTCGTACCAAGGGTATCGTATTACCCAATAACTGGGTTGTGGAGGTCAGATAGGCAGTCGCTCCATGTAAAATACTGGTATTCAGCTGCATCCGGTTAGACTGGAAGCCGGCCCTGAACATAGTTGGGAAAAGGCTAGGCAGATGATGATTGAGTTTAGATTAGTTATCGTCATAAATAGGTTTATTTAGGTAGGTAGGTATTTTATTTTCTGTTATTGAGTTTATTTATTTTTTTAATTAGGTAGGTACTTAGGTAAAGATATCATATAGGTACCCTCTTAATCACCATTAATGAGACACAATTGGTTTTCTATTGTAATTAGCCACAAAGGGCTCGCGAGATAGATGGCATCCTGGTGCACATACATTTTATCCTGTTAGCACGTTCCCGTGGGATAATTTCCGACATCCACGCGGGCGAAGCCGCGGGCAGAAACTAGTACATTATATAATAATAATTTATATACTTAGATCTAGCACTGTCATTTTGATGTTTTTGTCTCCACATTAGTAGAATGCACTCATGCGAGGAAAGGGTGGAAATTTGTTTTTTCTTATATTTCCCTTCCTTCTGCTATGTAAAAAATTTCAGCTGGTCTTGAAACTTGAAAGAAGTTCAACGCTCTATGTATTATTTAACTACAATTACGAGCTGGGTACTCTGAAGATGCGTGAGGCGTGTATCAGCAGTTTAAAATCACATTACTGTGTTTTAATAATATTTGTTATAAGACCATTTCAAAGATGTTGTGATAGCTATTTAATGATATACGTAAATAATTATGGCATGATTGATTGACTAACGAGCAAGATATAAAATAAGAAATAATGCAGTAAAATGCACGTAGATCCTACTATCCACTAAAATACCTATAGCTACGTAGTACTAAAATAATTACCTATGTAATTAATGCCGTTGGGTAAATGAATCAAGTATCGTACCTAGTCTTAAGATAACCTGTTAGGGTTGAAGGGGACACCAAAGGAAATCTCGTTCTAAGGATTTCAAAAATATGTTTATTATTCTTTTTTTCTTTATGCATTAGAAGGTTTGGTTTGGCTAAGGTTTCATAACTCTTAGTTCTTTGGAAGGTAAGCAGCAGCATCCCTCTGCTCAACGTTCACTAATTTGTGTGTATGGTTGCAGTGTGTCATTTTCCCCAGTATTTTACATGATAAACTCAAACTCAAAGAATTTATTTTAATTAAACTATTTACAGGCACTTTTGAATTGTCAATAATCGGTCAGTTAATCAAAAAGTTGAGGCTAGTTGCCCATTCCAAGAGATCACTATGGAGAAGAACAGGCAACAAACTCCAAGGACACTCTTTTAGATCTAGATAATACAAATTCTTGGGTACAAGTAATCCCCGTGTGCCTATTTAGGCACACGGGGATTACTTGAATATAAATACTTACGCTTACATAGAAACATAAGATTTAACCACGAATTAATATTTCTTCTGCCATAACATAAAAACAAATCTTCGCGTGTTTTTAAACCGCAATTATTCAACGTCTGCCGCTGACAGCTTATTAAAATAGCGGTGAAGCTGCATCACACCAAATTGCTGGAAATTATATAAAGCTTACGTTAAACATAGGTACATATAGTATCATTACGCACAATTTATAAGGTCGTTGCCGCAGTCGTTTAGAGTAAAGTTTTTAGGCTCAAAGAGGTAGAAGAAATGTCTTACTAAGAGGTATCGTATTACACTGACATATGCGTGCACTGACTGGACAGGTCCTCTCAAGCTGTGTGGTTCTTTCCTCAAAAGACCATCTCAGACATCGACCTACATGGTCTTCATATGATCTGACCAAATTATGTCCGGACTTTAAAAGAGACTGTGACGTCTGAGTTTGTTTCGGCCTTTCTTCTCAGACTAGTCAGATAGGAAACGCCGACCGCATCTAGTTTTAAAATATGATTGACGTTTAAAAGTATTTGTACAAACCTACTTACAAAATAAAATCATTTATCATTTTATCACACAGTAACTGGGTTGTGTAGGTCAGATAGGCTGCCGCTCCATGTAAAATACTGGTATTCAGCTGCAGTTAAACTGGACGTTGACCCCAGCAAAGGTAGGATGCTAGGCAGATGATGATGAAGAGAGAGAGGCAGAAGATGCGAAGAAAAGCGAGCATATAGACATAGACCAACGCTCTAAGATAAAGTATCGACTGGTAACTGGCATTTACACCTCTGCCAAACCCTTAGGGGAACACTGGCGTGAAGTTATGTTAACGTAGACACCTGTTACGATCAGCTTAAGTATAATGTCGCTGTCGCAGGTGTTGAGATTGTTAAGAGCAAATATTTTGAAACTAGGAAAATGAGGGTAAATAGACAAACGCTCTAATATAAAGTACCGACATGTTATACTTGTTTTCTTGTGGTAAAGAGGATGGGCTGTAGCTTCATCTTGTCTGCTAATAACAACGTCCTGCTCAAAAGCCGCCCATCAAGTGTCATGATAACCTTGCATTTTACTATTTAGAAATCTAATAGTAGGTTATTACTACAATGGATCCCTCAGCTTTGCAAAACATCATTTTCCTGTGAAGAGAACCTTCCATTATTTTAAATGGTTCAAAAAGACACTTTTACACGCCAAAATTAAAAAGTTTTGAAACTAGACGAGTTTGGTGTTTCCTAACTTATCAGTTTGATAAGAAAGACCGAAACAAACTTAGAGACCACTGTCTCTTTTAAAGTCCAGCCATAATTTTGGACAAACCATATATTGAATAAATCTTTTATCTAGTTGTATGCATTTTCAGCTCAAAGACAGCTAATTACTTCTCAACACCTACCTCCTTTTATATTCCCATAAATAGTTACACCACCAATATACGTACCCACAATTACGTAAAGCTGAATTAAGTCGAAGGTGTTAATTACGGACACACAAAATGAATGGATGTGTACAGCCGTCGCCATGTTGTGTATTGTTATCTAACAGCATACCTACTTATTATTCAGATGCAAAGATAACACTGTTGCAGACTGTACTAGGTAGGTTAGGTACTGTTGCTTGCAAAAGTGATTGATCAATCGGTACGATAGAAATTCGGCGCCCAAGCTACCGAAAAAAAAACAAAAATGTTATTTTTTCTCACTCTTGTTTTCCTTTTAGTCTATTAAAAGACATTTTAGTCTATTTAAAGTTTACCTATGACGCTTTAATTTGTGTAAATAATTTCTCAAAACGGTGAAGGAAAACACGACATGTCCTAGAGCAAATTCCAAGACATGAGACATCTACCAACCCGCACTGGGGTGCGTGGTAGATTGCAGCCCATTCCCTCTCGAAGAGTGGAGGCTTATGTCCCAGCAGTGGGAACATTATAGGCTGATTATGCTATTTTTTGTGGCGTAGCTTAATAAAAACTCTGAGCTTCAAGCTGTCAGCATTAACATTTTTACCAACTACAGTGTATCAACAAGTCTAAAAGTATGAATTCCTAAACATGTTTACATAATTTCCACTACGAAAGTACACACCTTAATACTATTATACGAAACAGCTGGTATTGAACACGCACGTCCAGTCGTCAGCACGCCAATTTGCTGAATGAAATAATTTTCAAAGTCGACCAGTGTTGCCATGTCCAAAATCTGGCCAACGGTGATACCCCTCAAAAAATACGGTAGATTCTAGGAAATTACGGTGATAGGCTCAGGAAAAAAACGGTGTTCATTACGGTGCAATTACTTTAAAGAAAACAATAATTTTACAGTTCACATTAAGTTTTTATTTGAAAAAATAAACAAGAATGTAATTCTTATGTAAATCAGATACAAATTACACAGAGTAATAAAAAAATCAGTCTGAATCTGACAACATCATTTCCTCATTCTCATTTTTGTAAATAATTTGATTTAATCTTTTTAACATTTCATCATCCGGCTTGAAATTAAGGCAGTTTTGGCCTTGCCTTTTGATAGACTGTTGTGTCAAAAGATTTCCTCATATAGACCTGGTTATTAATTTGTTCCTTTATTTAGTTTTTATATCGTTCACTTTATTATATATTTGCTCACATTTTGCACTAGAATGCGGCAATGACAATATCGCAATCATAAATAAGGGTAATCTCTTAAAAACCTTTTTGTTCTCATTGCCAATTTGGGAAACTTGATGCCAAAATTTGTCTGGTGAATACTGACATGCATCTAAATCATTTGGCAAGTGAAGAAGTAGCTTGCGCCATTCGTCGTCAAGTTCTTGCTGTTCAGTTAATGTCTTTGGAATTAATCTGGGAAGTATCGGAAATACAGGTGCAAGGCTCTCTGGCCTATTTTCAGTTGTTCTTTATACATTTCTTGACAAATGCAAATTACGGTAGATTTTGTCACCGTTGTTATGCTCTAACGGTAGGTGGTAGATTTTTGCTGAGTACGGTGCATTTACCGTAATTACGGTGCACATGGTAACATTGAAGTCGACTAATACTATATCATGCATAATTTACGCACACTCAACATTCTTCAGTAATAACATGCGAACGCATAGTATTTTACTAATGTTAATATTCCCATCTTTGGCAGACAGGCAGTTTCAATGCTAAAACCAAATTCACATTGTTAAGTAATATGGCATTGGGCATTCCAAACCTATAGATACCTCTTTTCGAAAGCTGCACCAAAATTGCACTTTATTTCATAATCCGAAAAATTTTGAAAGAAATTCCCAATCCTTCATATGTTTGAAAAAATCGTCTATTGGACTACGTAAATAACGCAATGAATGTAGTCGAATTGTCAAAATGAAAGGCATTGCAATTGTTAGTCTGTTTCGCAATTACTCTGCTGGCTTAAGGTGCCACAAAACTGGCTAAGAAAAAAGAGAAGAAGAAGCTGGTATAGTTCTGGAGCCCCACTACACACACTACACTATAATATGAATTTGTTCTAACACTTGTCCATTTGATTACACTATAGCCCATACCGCCCATACCGTGCGAATGGCAGCTCCTTACACAGAACGCCATCATCACCATTAGTACGAGATCCCATCGGAGGCTATCCGCCGTGTAATGCAATGGACGCAAAGCATTGGCGTGGCTTGCATTCGTTACTGTCTTAATTTACTCAACAGTATTTAAAATAAACGTAAAACACGACAACATAATTGGATTTTGTTCAAAGACAGTAATTTCCTCATACCTGTCGATGCTTGATTTTCTAATAAGGAAATGGATTATATAGCTGATTCTGAGAAAACGCACTTTAAATATTATCATTAATAAAGACTGCAAATTAGTAACTCTCCATGCACACAAGTACCTCAGAGAATCGGGATAGGTAATCAATTAACACTTTCACTGTTCATAAGATAAACATAATATTTAAATAATCAATCTGAACCACATGTGGTTCATGGGACAGGAAATGCCCTGTCCCATGAATCATATGTGGTTCTAGTTGATTATGTGCCTTAACCAATGGGTTACTTCGTGCATAGTAGGTAAAATTTTTTAGCACGTTAAGCCGTTCGTCCCGGCTGTCATTCGTGGATCTTTGACAGTCGTTACGGGTAGTCGGAAGCCCGAAAGTCTGACAACCAGTCTTACCAAGGGTTATCGTATTACCCAGTAACTGGGTTGTGGAGGTCAGATAGGCAGTCGCTCCATGTAAAATACTGGTATTCAGCTGCATCCGGTTAGACTGGAAGCCGACCCCAACATAGTTGGGAAAAGGCTAGGCAGATGATGAGTAGGTAAAATTTTTTGTGACCACGTGACTCCATACATACACATATATTAAAGGTTCAATATCCAAACATATACAAACTAAGCTGAGTGGCAATTTCGGTAATTTTAAGAACATTCTAATACCCTGAATTGTTGACATTTTATTGTGGCCGAGATGAGATTGAAACTAGATTTAGAACGTTTTTAATTGGCCTGCTGAGCTCAATGAACATAATAATTATGCACCATAAATCGATTACTGTTTCGTAGTCCGAACGCCTACGGGAGGGTCTACGCGCTACGCCGTAGCACAAAACGGGATTTTGCATTTGTGACTGCAAATAGGACACTGATCACATTGTCGCTACCGGTAGCGACCCTCAGGTATAATGTTGTTAGTGGTGTATATTGTGTATAATGTACTTTCTTCAGTAGGTATCCGTCATCGAAAGAATTCAGAAAGGCACCAAGAACAAACCATTAATTGTTCATTTTATTAATGAGAACGACTAAGCAGCTTTGTAACGACCGATCAAAGGAGGCTCTGTGATGTAAGTCATTAGTTCGAACCATTAATTATCTTAATCGTCGTTTACATGGTCTTGCACAAGTGCTTTCGCCCGTAAAATAATGTTACCATTGTTATGTAGTGTGAATAGAGCTTTGTTGTAGGAGGCTCTGAATCGTTTTGCACACTTTCGTGCTATTAATTTTAATGTCGTGCGCTATCAATTCGGTTACACAACCATTATTTGGTCGTAATTTTTATTTAGATTTCTTATTTATTGCATCTAAGGCGTGTACCACCCGGAAGTGTAATTAAGTCATTTGCTTTGAAAGGAAATTCTTTACCGACAGTAATTGTTAAGCAAATAGTTCACTAGTTTTTTCTTTTCTGAATTTAGATTGAAAGAGGAAAATAATGTCTTGAATAGGTACAGTGTCTTACGTATTTCGGTCAGAATCTAGGTACGCTATTGAATATAAAGTGGCTGCATAATGAACACGATGCAAACGAAGTCTTTAACTATTATAGTCTTGATAGTTTTCAATCAGCCGTTCATTGGTCTAGTGTTGCGTCACTTACATAGCTGCCGATCCCAATAAGTGATCGCATAAAGAGAAATTGGGTGCTCCAATAAATAAATGAAATGTAATAAAGAAATGGCTAACTGTCTATATATATATGATGTATACAAATAAAGCTGTTAGACAGTGTAGAGTTGATTTGTTTGTTTAAACGCGCAAATCTCTGAAACTCCCAGTCGGATTTCATAACATATTTTTGTATTTGTTAGCCCAATTCCTGAGGAAGGAATTCGCGTGAAATAAATTTCACGCGGACGAAGTCGCGAACTAGAGCTAGTTATCCTATAAGACTGAAAATGTACCTACTATGGGGGACTATAGCAAAGTAAATATTTGATACAAACCGTTTCAACACAAACCAAAACAGCTTCTGAAATCTAAGATCCGATCTACATAGATTATATCTTGAATCGGGCTTTTATCGAAAACATCAGGAAGATACTAAACTGATTTTTCTCCAGACTTTTCTCGAAACTTGGAACCATGCCCGTCATCTCCCGCAAAGGGAGCATTATTTATCATATCGGGGCTGTGACCCAGCCAGCGATGTCAGACACCCCAGCCAATGACAACGTGACGGTGAACGAAAGTACATATCATTGTATCTTCTTATCGATCTCAGGAATTTCAACTTGTTCTGTGCTGCCAAAGAGAATGTTAAAAGTAGGTAGCACTGTTCCTTAAATGTTTAATGCGTATTAGAAATAAAAAAAACATGTAGGTACTAATTTAATACTTTGCCCACAAAATTGAGTAATCTGGCTGAATGACTCTTTTATGCTAAATCTTAAAGTTTCATAACACCTATTTTTAGTTCCTAAGTTAATTTGTGAGCAACTTACTTTTGTCCCACGTAACAATAGTTCACAGACATTCGATTAAATGAGGAGTTAGCATGCTTAGAATAGTAATGTCTACTTAATCGTAACTTGCATCATTGTCAATTTTCGCGATGATGATACAAATCAACCGGATAAACCGTTGAACTTTGGCCGGGCCCAAAATGATGTCATTCGCAACTTGTTTAGAATTTGTTATTTTTCCGCTTAACCAGTTTTGGCAATGTCAATACTATAACTCATATGTCACATGCCTCAGACCTATTCTTAACGCTTTTTTTATTTAGGCATTAATAGCCATGATAATGTGAAAAATACTTAACATTAACCCGTTTATTTATAAACGTTGCTTAGTTAAGAGATGCTAAAACGTCAAAAATGTATGGTTAAACAGACGCTAATCGTTAAGTACTTAACTTTAAGAAACGTTTATCAATAAAGGTTTTATACATTTTTTTGCACGTGTATTGTGCTTGTCTCACTTGACTGCAGTCAATAGTTGAACGCCTGGCCAACTTTATCGAGCAACACACGAAACGCTCTCGGTGCATTGTTGGTTCATAATTTGGTAGGCGTTGTATTTTTATTTTATTTCTATATTTATATGATGAATAAATAAGTTGAATAATGTGTTAATTAAATAAGTTTTTTTCATTCGTTTTATATCATCGTCATTGGCAGTCTTGTTCCATCCACTGCTGGCGTCCTCCCTTTTGTGCCATGCTTCCCTGGTCCGTGCGAGTCTCATCCAGGTCTTCCCCGCGATCTTTTGCAGGTCGTCCACCCTATCCAATTAAACTTAATTATAATGTTTTTTTTTCATTCATCTTTTATATCCATTAATCTACAACGCTACTGATTTCGTATTCAAATAAATTAATAATGGCATGCGTTACAGATTTCCTACCGAGTACTTAGTCAAATTGCTACGAAGTTCAATATCAAGTGAGTCAACATTTGCGCTTTTAATTGAGGCTTGCAGAACCGCATGATAAGAAAATAAGTTGAAGGCCTTGAGTGCGTTCGAGTTTGCATCGATGCTGCAAGAAAATAGCATAATTAAATTCCATTCGAGAGGGAGCGTAGCGCGCCGGTCAGTCGCAGACATGGCGTCCCGCCGTCGCCATACTACCCATAGCCCTCTGTCTGTAGCCATGCTCGTCGATACCGCCATACTCCCGGCCCACGCATGCGCCCTCCGCCGCACCCCGCACTACGCATGTCCGACCGTATAGCAGACTACGAGGCAGCCGAGTTGCGACACACGAGTCCTCTTTACGCGACACTGTCGCATAATTGATTGTCCATTCGATACTGACATTGAACGGCCGATGTACGTCGGTCGACTGGTCGATTACAAATTTACAACCAGTTATTTGCTTACGGCTATCGAGATAAGGCGCTTCCGCGCGACTCCACGCGGCGACACACGTCTCCGCGATCAGCTGATGAAACTCGCGAATTCGGCGTGACTTCGTACTGTGATAAATGTTGTGCACCCAGGGTTTGCGTGATGTAAACAGTGTTAAAAGTGCAAGTGGGTGAATCATCATGGAAGTGGCTAAGGAGAAGAGTGCAGGCGTCGAGGAGTTTGACGAGGACGACGTTGCGTCCCGTCGCTGCATGTTAGATGGTAAGTCCAATCGATACATGCAGTGTTTATGCGTCATACTGTTACAAGCATAATGAATACATCCTTTACAAAGGGCATTGTGTAAAATAAATTAAATCAAAGACAAAGATCGTTTGCGATGACGCGACAGAGCGTCCGCGTCGATTAATGGAAATGCTTATTGATTTTCACCACGGACACCGGCGACGGCGCTTGTTTATACAACTCATGCGACTTGCAAATGCTTGCTTATTTGCCAATACCACAATGACATTTAGTTGATCTAAAAAAGCTGAAACAAGGATATATCAAAACTATACATTTTAATTTCGCAATTTTTACCCACTAAATTATCTTAGAATGTAATTCGGATAACATAAATCCGTAAATAACATTAAGCATGAGTAATTTGTGTAATGTCCTAAAATAATCAAGTGTTTATCAATTTTGCAAATTTCAATAATCCAAACAAAATAATTAGGCTAGTAGGCTATATTAATATTTTGTTACTTTAGGCTGTACCACACTTTGAAAATGTCGCTACTCTGACTCCCAAGATACAGGCAAATGTCTGGTTTGGGGGCCGTCTATTCTATTTTTGTACAAATTGTGATTAATAAATATTTTTGAATTTTGTTTTTTTTTTTTAGTTTTAGTTTGATAACACAGATAACATGTGTGTACTTATGAATGTCGTTTAATTACAACACCGGCTAACTAAACCATTTCGAGGTCGAACGTTAACATTAAAACAGCCAATCAGTGTTTAAATTAGGGCGAAATTACCACTATGCTATCACGTGACTAAGATACATAACATGCCGTGGTTTCGAAACGTGGTCAGCGCAATATGGTTCTATAAAATCTCGAACTTAAACTGACACAAGAAAGTATTCAAGCAAAAGTTTCGAAGTGTGATGACCACACCAACTATTTCAAAATCTATTGTCCCCTACATTCCAGAGTCATGAGTGCATGACCTCGATTTAAACCCAAAACTGGTAAGTTTATGACTCACTCATAAGGAAGCTAATAAGTGACATTGAAAACTGGAGTTGTCAGTGGCAGGACGCGCGAGTGCCCCTGCGCCCCGTTTTGGCGAACTTTTGCATTGTGGCGCGTCGTCGCCGAGGGCGTTGACCGATTCCCCTCGCTTGGAAACTTTTATAGGGTTTTAAAATCGATTCAAGAGGTATTTTGTATTGATGCAACCCTGTAAAGGTTAATTAAGGGTTTAAAAACCACAGTCTTTTGTTTTATAAATATGGCATGGAATTTTTTCATCGTGTTCAGTAAAAATAAATTGTTTACCTTGGTAAAAAAAAATATTTTTACTGAACACGATGAACTTACAGGGAAAGAAAATGAGGAAATTTAAAAAAAATATATAAGTTCGTGGCATTATTGATTCATAATTAGCCTAATAATTTCCTATTTGAACATTCATATTTTACAAACTAAATGGATTATAAAACCGAACCTGTGCGATATAAGTGGATTGCGTTTACATTCCCAAAGTTTCATGTTACTTGTGGTTTTAGTTGCTGGTACTTATTTAGCTAATGCAATTCAATGCATGACACATATCACAATTATTTTAGCCAACATTATTTATGAGAATGTTTCTATATGCCGCTTTTTTATTGCAGTTCGAATAAAATAAATAAAAAAGCCTTTTTACAGATTAACATAAAGAATTTTGTATCTACCTTTATATTTAGTTAATAAGGAATTAGAAAAATAGAGAAATTAATATCTATGTAACCTAAAATTTCTTAATACCTAAGATGATTAGGTTGGTATTTTTATTACATAATGTAACATCACGCCTCTATACCCCAAGGGTTAGGCAGAGTTGCAACTATACTACACTCACATTTCACCATTACTGTTAAATTCCCAATGATATTTTTATCATTAGCTTATTATTTCGCTTAATTAGTTTCTAAAACTGCTACAAATAATAAATTAATTAATATTTTAATGAGAAGCCATTTCAAGCACGCTGACCGCTGAACTTTCTACATGGATGATACTTACTGCCTACTTTCTACGTCTGGTTCATTTTGTTACGTTTGGTCAGCAAAAACGTTGCTTGGTTTACCTATTAATTCGAATTCTACACGTTCTTGTTAGAGGACACGGAATAGAGCACATTAATTTAAATGTCAACTAGTGCCAACCTTGGTACTTTAAGAATGACATCGGAATTATTCTACGGCACTATATGTACGAGTCTAATGATGTGTGGATGTACTATGGCCTGTCTATAGGCCATGCAATTTATATAGTTAAAGACGTCATCCTATAAAAATAAAGACAGAACAATGGATACCAAAATGGAGATCGGAAAACCAATGGCCGATTGCGATTTCCGTTTCGCTTTAAATGGAGATTTAAAACTCTTAAGACAATTGCAGTGTTCAACTGCATGCCTCAAGTACTGCAGAGCTAATTATAGATCTTAATGTAAAGTTTCCTTTTTAACGTTCTGTATATGGACATGCCTGCCCTTGAACCGGGCACCTGGGATCTGATGGTTCAACCGGTTTCAAGAATAATTTTACCACATTGTCAGTTAAAATAGTATATAAAGCTCAGGAAGTTGAAATTGCTGTGTTATTTAAGTACTTTTTGTTGGCTGTTAAAATTATGTATGTTGTTTTAGAAGTAGTTTTTTTTCCTCAAGCTTGACGCATAATAAATTACCTGTGCCAGTAAAGTCACGCATTTTTGTATCCATATTAAAATTAATTAAAAATTGCAATAAAAAACATTCATGAGTTGACAACCTAGCTTCACACGGAAACCGTAAACCATTCCATGCAATCCACAACAATGCACTTTGACAGCTCCCATTACCGGCGGCGCAGACGCAAGTCGATCCAAGTCAGCGGGTTCCTTTAAAACAGGCGCCTTTAACGCCGGCGCTGTATACTCAGGCAATCATAAATGCACCGGTGTATGCTGAGCACCCGAGCAGAGCCCATTACGAGCACAATAACCCATACCTACTGCGAGAGTTAAATCCGGAGTTAAATTGGCCCTTGCGCAGTTGTGCACCTAATTTAATCACGTTGTTTCGCCCTTGATTGAACCGCTAACAGCTGTTCGGTTTAATCATCTAGGTATATCGTTTAATGTTGTGTAAGATATAATCTAAGTGATTAGTGCCTACTTATCGTCAGAACGGACTCGGTACAAGCGATAACTAAGGTAGGATAATCTGTTACTTAGAATAGAAGAAATTCATAGATTACTTAATTAGTGAAGAGATAGAGACATAATTTCCTCGCGTCCACTGGATAAGCTGCGATAACTGAAAGCAAAGATACTGATAACCTTGCAAATTGACCATAAAGACGTTTAGCCAACCATGGTAATCTTAAAGCAAATACATAATCACTATAGTAAGTACCATGAGGCACCAAAGTAGACTATGACAATACGTTGCTTCATCTCTCACATCATTCCCGAATTCTTAGTGATAAATGATTCATATTGACAGCTGTACAGTCACGAGCACTAATATGTCAACACTTAGAAACTTTCAATAGCGATTTTTGCGTGAAAAAACGAAAAGAACAATGTAATACGACACATTAGAAAAACCTATGGGTTCGAAAATACTATGTTCGTAGCAACATAAAATTACATTTAAAAATAAAGTAGTAAATCGCTTTTGAATAAAGCCAAGTGTATACATACTTATGCTCGTGACTGTACGTAGGTATATTCTGTTCGCAATATTCACCTACACTGTCTTCATAATTACTGAAATTGATAACAATATGCTCTTTGCAAACAGGTCATAAGCGTCATAACATAGACTGATAAGGGCTCTTTACAACTGACCGTTTATCTTAACCTATTACAAATGTCATCTCACACATTGTTTCAAGCAGACACTGTGTACATAATATCCCGGAGCTTATCTTGAAACCGTAAGTTAATTATTGTAGTTGTTACTACACCGTAATTTGTTACTAAAACGGTTGAGAATCAACCCAATAAATAGTTTCTGGTTATTCCTGTAAATACTATCATAATTTTAACGTGATTATATCAGGAATATACAAATAATGTCAACTCCAGTCAGATCAGTTATCATGAATATAAATAAGTCCTGTAACATAAATATTATATCTATTTTATAGAGAACTCAGTTAAAATAACCAATAGCTAGATAAAAGTAAATAATTTAATGTTTTTGCTAGATAACAATCTTTTAAAAATAGTCATGTGGACAAAAAAACACTTTTACCCGAAACCGTAGCTGTAGCCACAACGCGCCAAACAAGCGCATTCGCTTTACAATACTGAAAATAATTGAACACAACTAGAAGCTCATAGTCAACAGGTTCTTCTGGGATTGGTCTTAATTACTATAAATTATTAGATTAAGTTTGAGTTCTACTATTTATTTACGTGAAGTATTAGGTGCACATTAGTGACACCAGGATACGGAAAATCGCAACTACTGACAGATAGAGCGATATTACCTTACTGTTATTAAGTAATCGTTAATTGACAAGCACTCCTGAATGTTTCAATATGTTACATAATTCATATAAAAGCTGTCTAGCGATTCTTATCATTGCTTTAGGGATAGAGCAGCTGGTATAGACAGTTTTGACGGGAGAGATAAAATGAAGTGGCGCTTAATAGTTCCTGAAAGTTGCGTCTAGATTTATCTCAATAAAGACAGCTTGATGACAAGTTGTAGGCACTTGTAGGCAGAGATTACGTATAATACTAACTTATTGGACATTTCCTACGGTTAATAAAACGCTGCCTGTAACTCCCACAGTGCGATATATTGCATGTATCGTGTTCCGGACTGTCATCGACCGTTGTGTTTAATGTACGTTAATTCTGCTTCACACGCCACGTGGCCTAGTTAGTTAACAAGGATGCAGGTCTAGGGTTGTCCCTTAGGCTATTAAGCTTATAGTCAACACGATTGATACATTCTCTGAACTGAATAGAACCGATAAAAGTTTCAAATGAGACATTAAATAAAATGTTGTCTTGGCTAATTCATTTCTAATTGGTCTGTCAATAAACGATTAAAGCCACTCTCAAAAATGCCTCAAATAAGGAAAATCCCAAATTAAATTACCTTCTTTACTAACTTTTTTTGCAAGATACGAAAACCTGAATATACTTTTAATTTGTTTTTTTTTTTGTGTCGATAAACAATTGAATATTAACGAAAATAGAAAAAAAAAATAGTGCGTACCTGCTATTTTATTGAATTTTATTTACAAGCACTTTACGTAAGAACCTTGTGTTCTACCGTGTCTATGTAATCCTGTTAGGTACGACGTATTTACTTATTTAAAGATATGAACTCATACAATAAAACCAAGATATTATCGCTGCACCAACAACAGGTGGGAAAGCGTTTCGTGCATACTAAATACTTGTAATTTTCTATGACGTAGGTACAGTTTAGTGCCATTGACATTTTACAATCCGTACTGTAATTTGTAAATCTACAGCTTTATACGACTGGCTTGGTTTTATCATATTACCTCTGGGCTCGAACGAAACCTTGGGAATTGGGATGGACTATCTTTTGAAAATATAGCTCAGTACACTGTGGTCAAAAACAACAAATAACAAAATATATTTTGTTGACTAGCCCGCAAGAGAAGGAAAGATCCTACTCCTGGGCAAACGCCTCCCTCCACTCCTTCTGCCTTTCGCAACGCCGCGCGTCCTTCTTCCAGTTTTGAAGGAACCTATCCAGTTCGTCCCGCCTTTTCCTACGTGGTCTGCCGAGACCCCGCCTCATTCACACACTGTCTCAGGGCACCAGTTCTGTGCTATTTGGGCCCACAGATTGTCCAACATGCGGCAGACATGTCCTACAACACAACTACGAGTACCCATAACAACAAAAATAAACAACTAAATGCAAGATGTATTTCTTAAAATAATGATGATGATGCTATCTAGCCGATTTCGGTCACTAGCTGCGACTACATGCTATTGTAATTGGCCAAAATTGTCGTCAATTGATAGTCATTGAAAAGTCTAAAGTTACTCCTGATCTCTGGAGCTTTAATTAATCCACGTATTCATGTCTCAAATACTTCATTCAGAATTACCAGACAACATACTCGTATCGAATGACGCGTTGTCTAATAAAATGTAACACATTGTGTCCCAAGTGGTCTTGTAGCGAGCGCGAGGTGACCTCATATCCACATGTACGCGAGTAAACAAACACTTAATTATGTAGTAAAGTGATGCAAGTGTTATTTGAACGGTTACTTCACACGATACAAATCTAGCCGAAATTACATTCAGTTTTGATTGGTACATACAGACAGTAATGTATGTAATAATGTCACCGATAAGCCGACATTTGCAAGAAGATTATACGATAAAAGTAGAATACGACACGACTCAATGCGTTCTTTGTTCTGCTTTATTTACAGTCAATCAATTTGAATAATTCTGTGGCGGAGCTGTCACTCAATCTTTGTTAGAAGTCGAGCAGCATACAGCCTTTGGAGACTTGCCAGCTCTACCCTGAAGTGAATGATTGATGTGAGATTAATTGGGTCATCATTCGAAGGCAACTAGCCAATTCAGTGAACGACTCAAAGCCCACCGAACTTGCGAAGGCTTTATCTATCTACCACAGATAAAATACGGGTTTCGATTCGAGCAATAGAAACTGTTTAAAAGCCCTAAAGAGAAACATTCCAGTTCATTAATTGATAGGAAAATAATTGAGAGATCAATCGGAGCCAAGCTCTCGATATTCAATGATTGACCGAAATACGATTCGATTTGTAAAGGCTTCCACCACAGATGAAATAATGATTTGTCATGTGCTCTGTAGCTCCGCAGAGATGAGATAATATTTGTACGGGCAGTAGTCCATACCTACGTCAACTTTGTAAATTCTAGCAGTTTTATGGTTTGTAAAACTAACCAAATATAGTCGTGCAATGTTGAATCATGATTTTGAAACAGTATTTATAATGGAAGGAAAATATTTGAACGCTGCACACAATCATGCACATCTCTAATTGGAAAACAATGTGTTTTTAATATTGAAGCTATTATTTTATTTATTAAACACATAATGTTGTGGCTTCATAACTTCATATCAAAAAAGACAATAAAACCTTTGCAACTGAACGCGTGACTGTATGTGTCACCGTCCCTCACTGTCCAAAGCCGCTGCATGTCGTTACTAGCATTTTGTCGCTGTCTTAACGTTTCATCATACAGTGTTACGTAGATCAATTGCGCGTGCGTGCAAACCGTAAAATTCCAGCCATCTATCATTCTAACTTGCATGCGGTTCTTTTATAAAAGAGTGTGTCCAACAGACGTTGGTAAATAATATTCAGGGTCGTAGCTCAGACTTCTGAATGCTTAATCATTATATACATTGCTCGTATACCTACGAATTAGAGAATATTCATTACCAAGAGGAACGAATGGGTGTATGAAACGTCATGGTATTTATAATGCCACATGTGGGCACTGGAAGCCCTAAAATCTAACGAACAATTGCAGAGCACAAGGTCGCAATAAATGGCAAGGTCAGGTCCAGATGTCGGAAGAGCACGTCACTGCAAGACTAATTAGCTACTCAATAGGATTCACTAATCAGAAGACATGTCATGTTCATAAACAAGCATTTGCAAGCGGTGCTTAAGAAAGAAACCGGTTACTAGCCCTGCGACTCCTGCGAGGCTGCAACAGAAAGACAGTAAAATAATAAACTTTTGTAACTAGAACCTTCCTCTCCGTAACAGCAAAAGTATTAAAAATAATTCGCAAAGCATTCGCAAAAGGCGAGGCTATAGAACAATCTACTTTCTAAAACAAATTGATTCTACTTTCAACAGATTGCGGCATGCGCCCGCGCCGCTATGGGAACGATGAGCTGACATTTGTGGCCGCAGTGCCCTTCCTGTTTCTTATCCAGGTTGAAAAACTTTCTCCTAATCCTAACCACAAATTGCTGGAGATTATTTATGTTACGTAGTCGTAGATAGGTCATAGATATGAATAAATATTAAGTAAGGGGAAATCGATTCTGTAATCCCAGGTCAGGTGCTCAAACGCGGGAAGTAACTGCTTCAGTTACGTTATGTGCTAATTACTAGTTAATCCATTTTTGGGATTAATATGACTATGGTGCATGATGATGTGGTGATAACTTGCTGTCACCGACAGTGGTGGATAATTTTATCACCACACTTTAACATTAATGAAGGGGTTGATACGAAATTTCCCATTGGCCGTTTTTTTGATGACTAACTTTTTCAATAAGTTTGAATTTGTGTACCGTTTCGTTTTTTTTTATGTAAGGTTTCTGCCTTGGTTCATTCTTGCGTAAGAAATTTTCAAAAAGAAAAAAAAAAACACATCTTTGGCACAACGGCACAATGCGCACTGCGTGTATTTAATTTATCAGTTACAATCAATTTCTGGCCCTCGAAGAATCGCGATTCGTTTTTTTTCAATAAAGTCACATGTTTATGTAAAAACACTTTTTTATCACAACTACGAAACTGAGCAATTGTACCAATTTCACAACGTACCTCTGATTATGGCTCCTGTACACTGATACGTGTATTGAGCAAAATATTTTGTAACAATATTTATGTAACGGTGGTAACATTTGTTTTCTGACCACTGATGAGTCTGAGATTTGTAACTTACACCGCTGTACAAACGCAACGCGGTTAGACTAAATAAGTACTAAGATCTCTTGTTACATGCAACCTTCCTAAAGTGACGCACATGCACAATTACACGACCTTTGCTTGTGTTTATGCAGTTTTAGCAAGACCAAAAAAACAATGGTCATAAGTGCACATAGTGAACGTCGCATGCCCAATGTTGTATAATTTATTCAATCTTTTCGCACACAAAGAGGTACAAAGGCGGACTTAATGCCTTAGGCATTCTGTACCGGTCAACTAAGGGTGGTATGGCAGATTTGATAGTTATTCTAAACGAAACAGCTGTTGACGGATTAATTCTACAACATAACTTTAGGGACAATATTAAATAATTCGGCTCGTCGTTCAAAGCAGAAATTTCTTCTCACATTAGAACCATAGCCAAACCCGAGTAAAAAGAAAGGTGTAGCTAACAATTACTTACCTAACATCTCTTCCCGTCTTCATGCTTCAAGTTCGACTACCCCAAAAATTTCCAATTTTCTGCGTTTCTGTGAATTAGCATCACAAATCAATTGCAATTGCGACGTTGGTAAGCTGGCCGTTTAAAAAGGTGTGACTTCACATAGAAAAAGTTACAAAAAGAACCAATCACTTTTCCTTTGACCTTTGTGTTTCGTAAACATTTCATTGACATTAATTTATTGAAAAGTAGGTATTAGCTATATTCAATTTTGTTAATTTACTGTTAGGAACCACAAAATTGCGACAGTTTTGTATTTATAATATTAATTGTAAGTTATAACATCAATTTTAATCCCGTCATCAACAAGCATATCTCCTCAATCTATAATATCTAATCGCACGCGATTTAATCTGGCAATAACATTAAATATCAGGGTGAATGAATTTAAATGAGAACTTCGGTCTACCGAGTTCAACTTCCAAGAAGAAAGAGCTACTTGACAATGCTTAATTTATTTTTGAATTTCTGTAATCGTAAAGCTACGGTTTCCTAGAAAAGCGGTGACCGCCAAACAATGGCCGCAGGGACTGCTGTCATGAACACGATGGTAGAGGGATTTTACTTTACGGTATCAAACAATGCTCTCTAGGAAAACACGCCAACTTACTTTCATAAATAATGTTTCAGTGACGTCATTCGCCGGTAAATTGCGGACATTTTCTAGGAAACCGTACCTTTAAAATTGACTACACAAACCGCAAGATTTGACGACTCTGACTGAAAGACATAACCATCATAACTCCTTCGGATATAGTATGAATGATGAATATAATAAAAATTATAAAACCTCGAAATATTAAAAAAATATATTCGCGGTACGTAGGCGTAACGAGCGAGTAATGACTATCTTGCCAGAAACTGTGGGTTCTAATCAATTTGAAACGCACGAATAGATCACGCAAATGCACGAAATGTTAGCAATCTTTACCTACCTATTATTATATCTACAGAAAGGTTACGAACTCGAACTAATCTCGACCTTCTTAGAAGCTATTTTTCAATTATTTTCTGAAACCATCAAAACAAACGGAGTCTTGATAAATTCAAAACACGTTTGCCTAAATGTGATAATCTGTTGTTAAATGTGAGTCAAGTCATTAAGGATTAAGGTTGGTTACGAAACATCATTGGTAATTGAAAATTGATTTGATAAATTATCAATTATGATATAGATGTTATAAATAACGACCATCGCTTAAAAATTATCGATCACTTATTCAACGCCGTACTCTTTCTTGCTAAGAATGTTTAATTAACCACTTAAATGGATAAAAAGAACGCTGATTCATTCATGTAAACACGATTAAAAGTTTAAGAAGCGCACTTTACGAGCTATGTTTAAACATAGCCATAGTCCATACTGGTAATTATAATACAAAACGGTGAAGGAAAACATCGTGAGGAAACCGACATGTCTTAGGACCAAAAATTCGAAGACATGTGACGTATATACTACCAACCCGCACTGGACCTGCGTGCTGGATTTTGGCCCACTTCCTCTCACAGAGAGGAGGCCTGTGTCCCAGCAGTGGGAACATTATAGGCTGAGCATGTTGTTGTTGTTGTATAGTCCATAGTGTTTTCACAAACAGGGATTATGCATTAGCTTTTCCCACCTATATTTATGTTTAATTTTAGCGATCAAACACGATAACAACGCAGACCTATTGACCCATATTATCTCCTTACCTATATTTTCCTATTTGTTTTGATTTAAGTTATTGGTGGTTCACACATAAGAGACTTAGATTCAACGATAGATTTCCAAACTTTTCTTACTCCATTAACAGCCGAGATCCCATAGTCACTCATGCCAACATCGGATACACTCTCGGTTTTTTCTTTCTTTTACTTTCATCATGAAAGTAATGTTTTCTAAAACTTTTCTCAATCGCACAAGTTAAGATAATCTTAATCCCATCTTACATTCCCATTGAGACAAACGAAGTGCGAACACGATCACGCGGAAAAAATATCTTAGTAACATACAGTAGTGTCTGACACCATTAGGTCAAGAAGGTAACGAACCTAAGAGTGGTGGTGCAGATGACGAAACTAGTTTTTCCATTTCAAGCAGAGAAACTTAAGCAAGCTACAAAAGAATTCAGCGTCCAAATAAAGATGCTGAAAAGTGTACCGCGGACAAAGCTAGCGTGACTGTGATAACATTTACTTCTGGTAGCACATAATTGAGATAAATTACGTGTTATGTCAACGCACCCGATCATTCGTGCTGACGAGCCGACACGGACATTGGCCAACCGCAGTTCGAGAATAATTCATGAGACGAAGACTATTCACTCAGCACGTCATGTTTTAAAGCCGATTTTATTCACACATTCATTCTTACGGTTGTGCATGTAATCTGAAGTTCCCACAGCAAAGTTATAGGACAAAGACGTAAATTGGAACTTCTCAATTAACATAGCAACTGCATCTTTGTTAGCTGTTTCTATCCTTCATTTCTATGGTTGTTTCCCTTACTGGACGTGATTGACACGAAAAGTTGCCATTGTTTTGTAGGAGTTGATTGAGGTGAATCTAGAATGGACATAGACAAGAGATTACAAATATTAGGTGCAGGTATCTACCCTTTTTCCCGATTATTAGAAATCTCAAATTCCAATGTTCTTTTAGGGCTATTCCTTAGAGAACATATATTAGGATTTGAGATTTCTTCCAACCATTTTTCTTCATCATCATCTGCCTAGCTTTTTCCCTAAGTTGGGGTCAGCTTCCAGTCTAACCGAATGCAGCTGAATACCAGTATTTTGCATGGAGCGACTGCCTATCTGGACTCCACAATCCAGCTATTGGGTAATACGATGCCCCTTGGTGTGACTGGTTGTCAGACTTTCGGGCTTCTGACGACCCGTAACGACTGTCAGAGATCCATGAACCATTTTTTTTCATATTAAAGGCAAATCCATAGCTAAGACATCATATAGGCAATGTAATCCCATTGATTGATACAATATTATAACTTGAAATCACACAGCCATCCAAATAATCAATATTATGATTAGTTGAGTTTCTATCTACTTCGTGTCAGCATGACAATAAACAAACATCAATTTGAAGAAATAAATTAAGCCATTTCAATGTTTGAATTACAGATTCACTGTGTCTTGTCTGAGAGCTATTAATTACAGTGTTTTGGTAGGTATTCACTTTCTATTTTCGACTTCATATCTCTTGGCGGAGCAATTTTAGCTGACCCGTAACAACTGATGATGACCCTGGCTTGAGGACGAACCGATCATTGACAAATATTTAAACTGCACTCTAGAACTAAGCAATGAACTCTTCAATTAGTACGTACGTGCTGATAGCACTGAAGTGGTTAGATATCAATAAATAAACTGATCAAAATGATAAAACACTAAATTTTTAACCCGGATCTACGGTAAATTAACTAGAGCAAATTAATGTTTCCAATTTACTTTATTAGTTCAATTCCAATGCTTTTTCATCGTGTTATCTGAAGTAATAATAACGGTGGTTTATGAGATAAGTTATTTATAACTTGACTACAAGTTACTCCGTAACAAGATATTACTGTCGATGGGATTATGACCAAAGGCGTAACGAAATGTCCTATTTATTTGATATGGCAAGCAGTCGCTGCGTAGTTTCGGTCTAGTGAGCGCATTCGATCAGCCGCGCGGCGTTCTGATGTCGCGGGTATTGTACCTGCTGCATCATCCGACGTCGTCGCTTCCACAGCATGTAACTCTGCAATGTAATCAACTCTATGGTTGTTTTGAATATTAACAACGGGACTCCTATATTAAATGTCAGGTTGGACAGATACATCACAAGAACATCAACTAGATTCCCCCATATTTTCATCAAACAGATTATGTCCATACAAATTGCTGCTGTTATGTTATTATGATCGATGGTAATCTATAATGACGCTAACAAATGTAAAGCGTGCGAAAGCATTGTGTGCAGAACCAACACTTTCTAGCTCATCGTCACATACAGGTATATTTCCATACCGATATCCTCCTGATTGATTGCCAGTGGCACATTGGCGAGCTGCGTACTTTCTCCGGCGATTAGTTTGGACTTTTTGTTCAATTATGAATTACGTCGGCTGTACGACAACATTTGTTAATTTCTTCGTCTGGTCGAGTAATCGAAAGAAATGAGATTGGAATGAGATTGGGGCGGACGGGCGATAGCGCGCGATAATTGCACCGAGCTGCGGGCTGCGGCCGAGCGCCGACGGAGCGGCGGCCTCACCTCAGTCCGTTCTGCGCCGCCGCTCCGGCCGCGTCTCCCAACACTACCACCGAACATTACAATGAATTAGCTCAACTATGGCCGTTAGTGCCGACACGTAAAGGCTTCGTGAGTGAACTCTAACAAGTGGTGGAAGATGAGCGAGGAACAGGAACAGTGCGACTCAATCAACTCGTGGGAGCTGAACGGGCTGAATTCCTTGGATTTGTGGGACTACACTGTCGAGCTGGAGTGCTTGCAAGGAACCGAAGGTTAGTTTCGCAAGGCTGTGTGAGCGGCGCTCGGCAGCGTGGCCGTCGCCCTAGACGTTGCGCTCACCAAGCAATTCGCAACGCAAAGAACAAAACTAAATAAAATCGAAGCATGGAATTGTTTGAATAATGTCTGTTACGCTAGCGTTTATGGTACCGCTTTCTATGGGTCCTCCTTTCTAGATAGATTTAGATTATCTTCGTCGATTAATGTCATGGTTTATTTTCTAAAGGATATTTATGGTCACGAGCATTGAACAGGAAATATTTATATTGATATATTACGTATTCTTGTTTATCGTAGCAATTATTTGTTAGCGTTTGAGGAGTGTCTCGTTCTCTATAGGCTATTGTAGTATTGTCGAATAATACCCAAAACAATGTGTGGACAGTCATGATTGTATTTGGTTGGTGCATATCGGAGTTACGTGGTGTTACCGGTGCGTTTAACAAATTCGAGCACGTCCGTCTGTGCGTCTTCAATAGTAACGGTACTGGAGTGTATCGTGCTGATTCGTGCTCGTCATGCTGTTGCATTTAAGATTACTCTAACTAAGTAATTTATTTACTTACCTAAATTGTTAAGGTTAATATTATGAAAACTGCACAGACCTTGACGGAGTCTGCTGTTTGTTATCATTTCGCTGATATTGGTTTAATTATCTTCTTGATATAATAACGTGCCAAATCTGATAAGACTTAGCGAATTCGATAATGTATCAGCTGCAACTGATGTAAGTGCCCAAACGTCATTTCCTGCATGAAATTGCCTCTCCTTGAATAGTAATATTTTTGCTAAATTACGTGTACATAAATACCTGGTTTTATGGTAATTTAGTAAAAATAAATGCAATAATTAGGTACACAATATATTGGAAAAAGTATAAATAAGTAGGTAACTGCGCAGTTATTTAACTATGAATTCAGCACAAACGAAAAGATATAATATAGGTACATTGTATAACAGCGTATTTATTAATGGGTAGTTAAATCAAGCAGTTAAAATAGGCTTGTTAGTAAGATCTCAACCGATAAGTAGGTAATTAAGCAGTCTATAAATAAACATAATTACAGAAGACAATGGAACATGAAATAAACCAGTCCAGGATAATTATTCCAAGTTATTATCATGGATCCGTGTCGGCGAACACAATAAATCAACTTAATATACTAAAAACATAGTGCAGTCAAAGAGTATAAACATTTAACGCTAAATGATTAAGATTAAGACATGCTACCTACATACGTTACTCAAACGAGTTTGGTTTAACTTAAAAAAAACATGAATATAACTGTTGGCAAACTTTACAATAGTTTATCAGATTCAGATGCAACATTAACCCAGCATATTTACATCAACGGCGACAATATAACTAAAGAGGTAGTTGACAAGACTATCCACAACTCAGGTACCTACTTAGGCATACCGTATACCCACAGACCTATGATACCCATGATCCATGATCTCACTATCAAGATAACATCAGCAATAAAAAGCTATGGCAGTTTTCTCAACTCATCAATCTGCTTAGCCTTTTCTCAACTATGCTGGGGTCGGCTTCCAGTCTAACCGGATACAGCTGAAATAGCAGAGGGGCAATTCTCGTAATTTTAAGAACGTTCACAATCTGATCTCAGTCTTAATCTGTCAAAAATACCTCTAATTTCCCTACATTTTGACAAGTTTTTGACATTTATTTGTCGCCGAGATGAGACTGCGACTAGGTTTTAAATGTTTTAAATTACGAGAATTGACCTTCTGTACTTTACATAGAGCGACTGCCTATCTGAGGGGCGATTCCCGTAATTTTAAGAACGATCAAATTCTAATCTCAGTCTCAATCTGCCAAAAAGTGCTCACATTTCCCTATATTTTTGACAAGTTTTTGTCGTCGATGGTCGCTGAGATGAGATTGCGACTTGAATTTGAACATTTTTAAGTACGAGAATAGGCCTTTTGCTTTCGGTTTCCCAACCAAATTAAAAAAAACTCATAATAAGCCATAACTATTTTTTTAACTACGACTGCAATCGTCTCGAGTTCTTCAGTAAAAAGTCGGCCATGATAAATATTCATTCTTACCAATATAACATGAGTAACCTTCGTACTTTGATCTTGAACTCTCGTGTACAGACGCCAGCAGGTCAAGCTACCCGAAACTGTCAAATTTTCCCAATCAACCTTCAACCTTAATGCTTTAGCGATAAAGTTGAATATCTATTAAAGAATTTTGACAGATTGTAGTACCTTGATGTGCTGGCGTCTGTACATGAGTTAGAGTCGGATACGATAATTTATAATCTCCTACGGTTATTATCAATAACCAGTTATACATAGCCTACCTTGTACATGGTATATTTTTTGCTAAGAATAATTTGAAATCAAGATAACCACAGTTATTAAGATTGGTAATGTCTGGAGCAAGGCTCTACCTGATAGTTAAAGAGAGATTTTAATCTCTACGCTCTATATTTTAAAGGTTAAATCTTGTAATATTTGTAGGTTATGAAGGTAATATTTCTAACTTACGAGTATTTTAAGTATAGGTACCTACTGTTTTGAATATTATCCTTCTGATTGAGACTTTGTTACTTTGTCACTATTTTATTTTATTTTATTTTATTGTTAAGAAAACTTACAGCTAAGATACAGATAGTTGACAGTTAGTGAAAGAAGGCCAATTAAAAGTTTTCACTGACAATATTAGGGTAGTACAAGAAACAATAGACAGGCAAGCGAAAGCAAGAATAAGTAAGCACTCGGAGAGAATCAAGAAAAGACTGAACAGGTTTTAGTGATCTTCAAAGAAGTTTTTACACAGAATTTTTTTTAGTTTAGGAACGCTTGTGGAGAACAAATCAAGATCATCAACACTCTGACACAACGAGTTGTATGCCCTGCTAGTTCTTATCATATAAGAGTTTTGTCGATATATGCACCGCAGAGAGGGAACATACAGAGGTTGATGATTCCTTAAAGTAATAGATGGAACGCGCAGCCCAATTTTGCTCATAAGTTCAGAACAGTCGGTTGAACCATTTGCTAAATTGAATAAGAATACCATGTCGGCAATTTTTCTCCGCTCAATTAGTGGAAGAATGTGAAACTTCCTACAACGGCTGTAATAATTAGGCAAATAGGTTTTGGATCTAAACTGAATGTACCTTAAGAACTTCTTTTGAATACTTTCGATGCGATTGACGTAAGTAATGTAAATAGGATTCCATACTGGTGAGCAGTATTCGAGATGACTGCGCACAAAAGCACAATAAAGAATTTTGAGTGTTTTGATGTTTCTAAAATCGGCTGATATCCTCAAGATGAAACCTAGTGCCTTAGAAGCTTTATTAATAATATTATCGATGTGTGTGTCAAAAAGAAGTTTCGAGTCAAAAGTGACTCCTAAGTCTCTAATCGTATTAACTCTGGCTAGTACAGTGTTGGCTAAATTGTAATCGTAGATAATAGGTTTATGTTTGCGAGTGAAGGTGCATGTATAACATTTCGATACATTTAGATCCAAGCGGTTGGCCGTACAATACTCTTGGAATCTGTCCAGATCATGTTGGAGACGTTCAGCATCTTCATAAGATCTGATTTCACTTAGGATCTTCATGTCGTCCGCAAACAAAAGAACTTTTGAGTTAAAGAAACATGAAGAGACGTCATTGATGAAGATGTTGAATAACAAGGGTCCCAAAAGTGATCCCTGTGGAATCCCTGAGGGGATAATCATAGTTCTCGATGTGTATCCATTAAGAACAACAGTTTGACATCTGTTGGCCACATAAGATGAAAACCACCTGAAAAGATTTCCACTGATACCTATAGCCAATAGCTTGCGCAAAAGTATAGCATGATCCAAGCGATCAAAACACTTGCTGTAATCTGTGTAAATTACATCTACTTGTGTGCGACGAGCCATACATTCAGTCAAGTAGTCACCACAAAGAATGAGATTGGTAGTTGTGGACCGACCTCGAAGGAAACCATGTTGACGGTCACTGAAGCTTAGTTTAAGACAAGCATATAGCTGTTTGTATATTATTTTTTCCAGGATTTTAGCGAAAATACATAGTTTGGATATGGGCCTGTAGTTTTCCACGAGGTTTCTAGGCCCTTTTTTGTGGATCGGAGTGATTAACGCCGACTTCCAAATTGTAGGAACCTCACCTAAATTTAGGGACCGCCTGAACAGAAGTGAAAGAGGAGGAGTCAGACTTTTGGCACAGTTGAGTATAAAAACTGGTGGAATATTGTCTGGTCCTGCTGATTTAGTTAAGTCAACTTCTTTAAGCAGATTGAATACGTCTAATTCATTAACCTCGACTGAATGTATGTCCGAAACAATATCGCTCAAATGCATGCTAGACCCCCGCACGTGGTCATTGGAAAGTTCGTCGTCACCGTTGATACTACTAGCAGAACTGAGAAAATTAGAATAGAAATAGTCGCCAAACATGTTACAGACATCCTCTCCTATACTTGAAGTGCTATTTCTATATTTAAGTAAGGAAGGATAAGCATTGATTTGATTTTTAGATTTTACGTACGACCAAAACGCTTTGGGGGTCTTAAAAATGTCCTCCTCAATTTTCGCAATGTAGCAGCTAAACATTTCAGTTTCAACTTCCTTGGCACGATGTCGGAGCAAAACAAAAGACTCATGGTCAGACAGGTTTCCGTATTTCTTAAATTTTGCGTGGTATTTCGCTTTTTCTTTTAGAATTTTTACCAGAGGCTGTTTGAACCAGAGAGGGTATCTGCTGCTTGGAGCTACCGTCTTAACTGGTACAAAAGAATCACGCAGTTCATTGACTGTTTCATAGAAAAATGATACGGCATCTTCGAGTGTCCTAGTGCTCACCTCGTTGAGCCAGTCGATCTGGCTCAGTCGGTGATTAATGGCCGTATAGTCGGCCAATCGATATAAAAATTTAATACGAGAACGTGCAGGAAGAGTATGAAGTTCCACGAAATCAGCAGACACACAAAGAGCCCTATGATGTGAATCTTCCGGCACCAGAGGATCAGCGCAACTTGCTACTGAAACCTCACTATTAGATAAAACTAGATCTAGTATTTTATTGTTGACGTTTACGTGCGAATTATATTGCGAGATATTGCAGACTGCAAAATTATCAAACAAGTTGACCTGAACGTGACCTTGGATATTACTAGGGCAAACAGACTGACCATCATCATCAGGTTCCCAGTTTATGTTTGGAAGGTTAAAATCGCCAAGAACCAAAAATTTATCAGCGGGATGCTTCTGAACAATGTCTGTTAGGTTATTAGAAAAATTAGTTAACTGACCTGCCTGGGAGTGGCCAAGATTTTGGTTGCAGATGTACACTACACAGATATGCATTTTATACGATACTCGCGGTCTCTTCCTGTGTAGGGTGAGAGTTACCCACAAGTCTTCGGCAGACGAGAACCATTCACTGCGGAGGTCACTGATAAGTTCACGTCGCACAGCAATAAGCACACCACCTCCCAAAGTTTGTTTCGTACTAGAATAATTTCTATCGCGCCTCCACACTACGTAACGGTCGTCAAACAATTCACTGTCTTTAATACCCTCAATAAGCCAAGTCTCAGTTAAGCAAATGATATCATAGAAATTAACACACACATTACGATAGAATAATAACGTTTTTGTACGCAATCCCCGAACATTTTGGTAAAACACACTAATAGGTGACATCGCAAACAGAGAGATTACTAATTAATAGTACTTCAATAAAAATTGTAATGTGGGGTACATTCAGTTTAAAGCAAAAAGTTAAATTATGATACATTAAGAAAATGAGCGAGATCATGCCGAATACAATCTTAGGACCGTGCAAATAGGATTCAATAGAGAAATAGCTATGGTCAACACCGAACGATAAGAGAACAAAAGGGCAGCGGTAAAGGAATGTGCACAAAAAAATGGCACCAGTGTTTCTCAAGCTATTAGCGTAGTGCGTGCGAATATACAAGTATGACAAATTATAAAATTGACACATTTTTAATTCAGAATTTTTTTTAAGTCCTGTTCCGTTTTTATGTGATGGGTTGGGAAGGTAGTGTTTTTCTTTATAAGGATTTTGCAACCAACTACCCACGTGTATAAAAAACCTCGTTCCTTAGCAAGTTTTTTCGTTTTGTTCAACAGCATTTTGTTCTCCAATGTTAGATGATCATTGACGTAGATGACACTATCAGACTGCAGGCCCAACCTGCTTGCAGTTATAGATGCTTTAAGTTTTTTAGCAGCGGCCACGAAATCATTTTTGAGGTATCTGTTATGTACTGAGCAAATAATATTTTTGTTCTGTTCGTTGTTACGCATCGGTACTCTCGCAATGAAGTTTATCTGCTCTTTAGGGATGTTGCATCCAACAATATCTCCTATCTTGTCAATGATTGCGAATAGATTTTCCGAGTTGGTTGACGGAACACCCTTAATTTCTAAGTTGTTCATCCTTGATCTTTGCTCAGTGTCACGATGTAGATCTTCAATTTTGGAGCATCGTTCATGTAACGCCGCCATCTCGAGTTTAGTTTTCTTTAGGCAGTCCACTTCACTCTCCAACCCCGACACTTTGTTGGCTAATGTCTCCACCGAATGGTCCAGAAACTCAAAATCTGTTTTAAGACTGGAATACTCCGATCTGATCGACTTAAGCTCCGCTAGTTCCGATTGGATAGCTTTCACGTTCTCCATCAAAGCTGGCAAGTTGTCCATCTGGGCTGAGAGGGCCTTCAGTTCCGACATAATAGAATCCATGTCAGCTGTTATGGGCGTAGCTGCAGCTGCAGTCGCGGGGCGAGGGCTGGATGCTGCCGAGGATTTGCAATTACCGCACTTCCATGTGTTCTTGCGATCCCCCAATTTCCTCCATCCTCCTTCAGTTATGCCAGCGCAAGGAAAGTCAAACTGTCCCAGGCATCCCACGCATTTAGCGCCGTCCCTACTTTCTACTTGGCAACGCTTGCATTTAAACATTATGTGTAGGTTTTGGAAACTTTGAGAATCGGTAATTAGTCAGGTAATTGTTCGTACACCGAGTCGCGAAGCGTTTGCGTGCGGCCAATTTGCCGTCTACCGTCAGACTGTGTGTGTATCGATCTGTGTGTATCTATGTGAATATCGATCCTTAGAAAAATTCGCCAAAAAGACATTGGAAATCTTTATCTTCGCCAGTTACCTACCGAGCAAATTTTTTTTGAATTGTATTTGTGTCACTTTCGGTTTCCTAATGATGACACTATAACATTTTAACAGCCGCAAATGATATTAATATTACTCATGCAACGTAGAGAATGTGGCATACCGACCTCCGTAGCTTCGCAAGCGAAACCGTCATTGTTTTTCCTCATACTTGTACAGTCGTTGAATTCAATGTTTTCGCAACTACGCGCAGTCGACAGTAAAATAAGTTTAATAACCACTTAACACGTTTATTACGCACATTTGTAACGCGATTGTACTGAATCGTCAAATTAAAATGAATTGGACGGACTGAAACTAGCTAGTATCTTTGGTGATACAAAGTGTCGAAATAACACATAAGTATTACATGTGTATAAAAGATTAAGGTGTTTAGTAAACACTTAAATCCAGATTACAAAATGAAATCGGATAAATTTTGTAATTGGCCTCAATCGTAATTTGATTCTTACAAAATAACCTTGCTTGTGAATCAAAATGAGTGTCCTGCACCAGTCAATCCTTTTTTATCTATATATAGATAATTTAACTATCTACCAAAAAATTATATCCAACTATTTCATAGGTAGGTACTTAATATCTACCTGCCTAATACCTATCTATCTTTATTTTTTGGTCACTAACCCGCTTGTCAGTGTCGTGGAGGAATTAGTTAGCTAGGTATGTATCTACCTACTTGGTTTCCTATTGAGAAGAATCCCATCAGAAATGCCGCTGTAAAGTGGTAAACTAAAAAAACAATGTTTTCCCCAAGATAAAATGGTTTAAGTAATGATACGGTACTGTTCAAATCAACGACACCATTATTTACCAATTAGTGCTGCTAATCGAGTCGTTTTCTAACGATTTACTTTGCGATTGACTGATAAAATAGAAATAGTATTCTGACAATAATATAAATTTAACAACACACTATCAGTAGTAATGGCTTTAATTTTGACAGTTCAACAATATTCATTGCGTTACTTACATTGTTAAGCAGACAAATTCGAACATACTATGAAGCAATTGATTAGCAATATCCTTCAAGATGGTTCGGATTGAGATTAATCGTGTATTACAATTGGGGCGTCGGTTTTTATTTATATTTATTTATTTATACAGTAGTACGTACACATACATTTAATACATTTAAGTTGATGCCAACATAAACTCGTTAGAGTGTTACCGTGCACAAAAAGTTTAGAATCACGTCAGGGCCCCAAGTCTGCTATTTTTATAAATTCGTCCTTCCAACACGATCCCATTCCCATCCCATTGTCATTTTGCTTAAAGTTCGTAATCTGCTAAATTCTTAATGGCGATCATTGGTCGGTCAGTGGTCTCGTAATAGAATTGTGTCATAACGACATTGTCGTATTGCCATTATTATAAAACCCGTTAATAGGAATGATTTTCGAAAAACTACCACTACTTTATTTAAGCCAGATTTCATTTATATATATTTTTACATATTATTTATTAGTGTTTTATACAAGTCAATTATTTTTTGTAAGTCAGTCATTCATTTATCATTATGTACGAGATTACCGTTCTATGACATTTCTTTCAATGGAGTGTCAGTGATTGACCACTGGAAAGTCATAATGACGCCATTATGTTAGTAGATTACCAAATTTGTCAAAATCAACCATTATGAAATCAATGATAGACCATTCTGACACTATTGTAATAGCAGACTTGGGGCCCTGGTCATTGTCATCGTAATCAATGCATGCCATAGCAGCGCTGCAATCTGACTGCAGTAGGTACCTTTTGCACCATGAACGTAAGTCTGCAGTCTACACTGCGCCAAACTGTCATGATTAGAATTGGCACTAAAGCATATTTGAATAAATTAACATAAAATTAAGTTATAGATAAATTATAGAACGATATACCTAACAAGGCACACTATCGTATGGTACTTATACCTCAAAAAAACACTAAATGAATCAAAATTTTATTTTTACAATAATAAAAACCTACGCCCGACCCGAAGTTTAGACATTAGCGATAAGATAAACAAAAAGTATCAATAAAATGCAATCAAGCTATGAAATATTATTCTAAAATATTTCCCAATCGTTCTTAACTTGAAATAGAAAAAAAAAACTTTAAATTCATGACGCGTAGTTGGTCAAGTCATAAGTCAGGGGTCGTCCATTGTGCGAGTGATTCCTCAGTGAGTCATTGTCATGCATCTGTCACATTGTCTTATTGCTGTGTGACAGCCCATTTGATTGGTATGCCTCACAATGCGATACGAGTATTACGAACAATTGAACAGTTTTTGTACAATTTAGTTTGCAAATTATGCTGCCGTCATCATAAGTCGTGGGATTTGCATTTGGACGTAAAATAAGTTCTCCGATTTTTTATTGCTTTTAACCATGAAGTAGGTAAACCACTTAGCAATCGTTTTGTAATAATAACTATTGAACTAAAACGCTTATCATGCAAAGAAATATATAATTTCGCATTAAAAAGCTAGACTTATCTACCTGCAATGCCATAAGATTTTTATGAATAGGTCTGGTGGCATTCGTGCAAGACAGCAGTGGTGGCTCAGTGGAATCGGCCCCGACTGACGTAGGTGACTGTAGGTCGTAGGTTCGAACCCAGACAGGCGCATTACTTTGTGTAAATTATTTCATCACCACTGCTCTTAAAACGGTGAAGGAAAACATCGTGAGGAAACCGGCACGTCCTAGAACCAAAAATTCAAAGACATGTGACATTTACCAAGCCGCATTGGGCCCGCGTGGTGAATAACGGCCCACTCCCTCTCACAGAGAGGCCTGTGTCCCAGCAGTGGGAACATTATAGGCTGATTGTGCTATGCTTATGCTATGGTGGCATTAATATAATCGAGAAAGACCCAAAGATTATTAAACAAGTTAATAACCAAGCTGCATCATCTCAAATTACCCTATTATGTACAGACGCCAGCACATCAAGCTACTACAATCTGTCAAATTTCTTTAATAGATTTTCAACTTAATCGCTAACGCATTATGGTTCAAGGTTGATTGGGAAAATTTGGCAGTTTCGGGTAGCTTGACCTGCTGGCGTCTGTAGTCGTACTTAGATTAAAATTATTTGCAATTAAACTTTTTCTTTTGCCAATTCTAAATGAGTTATTTTACCATCATTATACCTATTGTTACATTGTTGTAAAAACAGTTGGTACTCATAATTTTCTCTTTGAAAGATCAGATCATGAAATCAGTACACTGATCTGAATATCATCGTGCGAGAAAGTTTCACATTATGTTATAGCAGATTACATTCTTGGCAAAAACTCGATGGCCAAGAGAGAGTAGGTATCGTATTGTTTCCATAATGCAGACTGCAATGAAATTACTGTGTAATAGAATTTTAAGTGATTTGATGATCAAATTATGTGGAAAGTGCATTGGCTGGGTAACATTACTCGATGATGTCACTCGATGGTAAAGATCGTTTGCATAGAGCTGGCTGTTCCAACGGCAGATAATTTTATTCGAGGAATAATTTTGAAATTTTGGCAGTTGTGTCATACAAAAACTGACAAACGTCAATTTTATTCCTCGAATAAAAAGACATGGCTAAATGACTGCCCCAAGCATGAATAGTAATCTCACCTTAACTCGAAATATTTAAATATTCATTCATGAATTATCAAGCGTTCAATAATTTCCTAGAACTTTCGTAAACAGTTAAACATAAAAAAAGTATCTTAGTTGCTTTTTTGATTGACATGACAACTTCAAGGGGATATAATACAGTACTGCAAACTAGTGAGGGGTCACATCGCTTTTCCAGAATGTCAAATTGAAACTGTACTTATATCGATTGTTAATAACGTATCAAAACGATTTATTTTCTGAAACTAAGAAGTGGCAATCGAGAGTTTTTGGCGGGAATCAATGGCGTTCCGTTCGGTGTCCTGTTTAGTTGCTTGTTATTGTGTTTTCACAGGGATTTAATTCGGAAAATGGAGTTGTTTTTAAAGTGACAATGGACTCTATTCAATTTCACTCTTTTCGTATCAAAATCAAATAAAAATAACTGAAAGCTTCGGAATGAGCTTCTTCGTTTAATCTTACTACCTATTTTGCGTGGAAAAATATTAACTGAAGAGTGGTCGACAAAAGCTAATTATATTTTTATCTTTCATCCCTATCGATTATTTTACACTTGACGTTCAATCCCATTTCTATGACAAAACAAACGTCAGATGTTAGACATCGTTTGAACGCTCTGCCGTTTGCTCCTGTGGCTGTTGTGTTTGTTCCTTGTGCTTTTTCATTTTGGATTATCATTGACCCTCGCTTGTTTATTGGACTTATTGTGTGTGCTCGCCTACCTACTGACCTCTTGCTACTCGACACGTACTTGATTTGCAATAAATTCATCATGCGATGCATTAACTGCGGTGTAGCCTCGCAAAGACTGCGGCGGCATTTCACCTCTTCATTGCCCGCTGTTCTACTCACTATCTTGGCACGATGGTTAACAATTGAAGTAAGTCAACAACTAGAATCATTCCAGAACTAATAAATATAAGAAACATCGAACAAATGTGACTTCAAGTTGTTTACCGTGTTTTCAAAATACATAATGAACTCAATGAATCAGAAAGACTCATCACGACGACTCTTTAGACGACATACTGTCATATTACTGCAGCTGTATAGTGGGGAACAGAACTCTGGGCTGTTGCTGTCATATCATGACAGTGATCTGGGATCTGGGGTGGGCGAGACACCAGAACACATTATCAGCTCCGGCTTCTTATTTAGATAATGTTCTTAGAAGATTCACCGAATAAATAAATAAATCGAATTTTTGTTGTTTTATTTCAATATCTTATATGTCCTTGGTCACTCAGTGTATTTGTTATCTAGTTTAGGCAGGATTTAACAATCACCACATACTAATTAAACTAAGTCCCCCTGGCGCGTTTGTCTGTCAGACTGTCTGATGTATCAACAAACAGATTTTGATGGGGTTGTCACTTCCGGAAGGCTTAGCTAAACATTCGTGTAGGTTGTATTGATCAATGTAAATCAAGTCAGAAAAGTCCTGCCGCCTGAGTGTTTTCTTGCGCGCGTTCAGCGCCCCATTCAGCGTCCAGAACCCACATCTCGAGTACATTTACTATAGGGATTTGGTTTTGGACAAAAATCTAATGTTGTTTGGGTAACGCCTAGGTAAAAGTTCATAGCAATGTAATTTATTTGCAGTTTTTTTATGCCTATTGACGTAGGAGTTACACGATTTCATTTTCAGGATTATAAAGATATAAAAAGTTCCTGAAACTTTTTTTATATGAAATACTAATATTCAGCTATTTAGCATTACATATTGCTAGGTACCATGTCTATACATTGCTGAAAATTCGTCCATACTTCAATTTAGCCAACTCCTTTATCTGGCGTTGGAAAAATCAGCCCTTAGTCAACAAAAAACGATCAACGTACATTTTGCCCTTGGTTTTATTCCTCTGAAAATAAAACGGTTTGTAAAATTCCAAATTTACCTTATTTGATCAACCTCAAGACACTCGTACGGTCTCTACTTATAAGGCCATCGATTTTCAGCGATTTTTCTTTTTGACTTTCGGCGTGCTGTAGATACAACAGTAGGTTCCTAAGCCCCTTTGTTGAGTTCGTTTAGAAATGTGTTTTAGATCTAACACTTTACTATCGGAAGTCATTACCTGATCTGCCAGATAAAAAGCGATAAAATCACCGCCTGTCATGTTAGTGTTAAGACCTAGGTATGTAGGTACTTTCACGACTGAATAAATATAAGAAAGTAACTATTGCTTCGTTTTCCTGTGCTTTCAGAAATAACGTCTTACAAACGTTATGTTTGCATGTCTCTCGGCTTTACATTTCGAACGATATCTTTAAGAAATCAATAGATAACTCAGTTAAAAAAAAAAAGAATAAATACGAACAAACCACTGAAAAACTGTTAATTCTGCAAATAAATGTCAATCCAAATATGATTCAAATGCATACCCAGAAAATGACAAACTTATCGCGAATTTGTTTCTTTGCTGCATTTTTATCACGATTCCTCACGTTTGCTGTCTAAATACAAGAATTGCATCCTTCGCTCGTCCGTCAAACACATACTTAGGTAGCAATTGAGCGGTGGACGCAATTCCATGTCTTTGGCCAGCTCACGTGTGGAAGCAGGTTTAGAAACAATGTTGCAAGTTAAAAATATCTTACATCAGTATTAGGTGGCAGACTTGCAACTCCTTACTCCACTCGTTGCAAAAAACGACGGTGCGAAAAAAATACAGGTTTGATGGCGAGTTAAAAGAATAAAAAGCACTTTTCGATTAGATGAAATATAATCCCCAATACGTTACGCAGTAATATGCACGCGATGGTTATTATATAGAATATGTAATTTTTGAATTTCATTGGTGCATAACTAACGTGCGTCAGTTTTTTCTTACTTCATAATAACCTGTGCGTGCGGCATAAGGTCTAAACGAGTTTTGTAACAATTATAATATCATACGTCAGCCGGACTGGTAAACGTGTGGTTTGCGTTAAAAAAACCGAGACTGGAATTGGTTCGCATGAATTTACTGAAAGATACGCAATTTTTTACCAAGCGTTGTCAATGAATTGTTATTTATCATTACGGGTTTAAACTCTTCGTCGCATCTGAGTGCTTCCAATTAAAATCTAATGTTGTTTGCTATGTACCTCCTACCATGAAACACGAAACAAGTATTCGACATAGCATAGCTCTTAGTATTTAGAGCGAAGAACATTTCCTAGCGCATATCATAATAATGTGAAATGGCTTATCTCGCGTATAAACATGAAAGTTTCTTGCAATATTTTAGTCGTTACTGCTGCTGCAAAGCAGATTAACAATATTCGTTGATTAAACACAGGCATACCTACTTAAGTATTAACACATGAAAGTCTTTAATATTTATCGCTATTGTATTGCAACTTCTCGAAGCGATTGTCCCGCCTATAATAATCTCAACGTTCATATCTATATCTCTAATAAATCACAATTTCCTCAATATGTCCATCAACTTTCATCTACGTGCGTTCCGTACATACTCATTGACCTGGATTTAAGCGAAAATATTTTACCGTTTTGTTCTTTGCTCAAGCAAGGTTACAAAAACCTTTCACGGAGGGATCGTTGAAGGCGTTGTGCTTTGCGTGTTTTGTTCTAGATACGGTTGACATGTTATTTGTTACCAAGCGTTGGAACAGGCACCAACATTGCGTATAACTTGTATGGAGGCAGGTGTTCAATTACCCATGTCTGGGTGACAGCTGTCGCAACGCGCAAGCCGGCTGGTCGTCAACTGCAGTGCGATGGTGTTCTGATAGGTTAATTACTTCGTCCAAGTCACCGACTTATCTTAAGATGCAATGTCTTTCACTTTTTGCATTCCAATGTCTTAACGTGTCCGTCTAGGCTAGACGACTAGTCACGACCGTATTTAAAATGGATGGTTATGTTAACACTGACTTAAGTAATTATGTGTGTTCTTGTGAATAAGTAGTTGTTTGATTGCGTAATCCACCACCCCTAGATAAGTTTAGGAGGCTACAACTCATGTTAGCTATAGGCTAGACTTGAAATCGGCTTATAGACTGCGGTCACAAGAAATTATAAGGAACTTCATAAAATAATAATGGATGAAGCTATCGGTTTAACACTCTTGTTAGTTATGGCCCGTCATAAAATTATTAAATGTTAAGCTTTAAGTTTAACTACGAACATAAAATTATAACAATGTCATAATAAAATTCCAATTTTCTTTAATTACAGATTTGCAGCTGGCAGCAGAACTCGGCAAAACCCTATTGGAGAGAAATAAGGAACTAGAAACAGCTCTTCGTCAACACCAGAATGTCATCGAAGACCAAACACAGGAAATTGAGGTAAGAAAATGATATAGGAAGTAACTGATTCAAATTGTCGTTCAAAATTGAAATATCCAACATAACAACATCAAACTAATTGGTAATATGCACGTTATGCCCTATCATTATTGCTATAGAAAATGTTAATCATAATGACGATCTCGATTACCGTTTGAACTTCATAAACCTCCGTAATAACCGTCACTACGATTAGAACACAACGATTAGAACACCGTAAACAAACAATTTATACACCCCAGCATAACAACAAAAACGCTTGCAAATTAAATCTCAAAATTATTCCAAGTACGCAATATTGTGCTGAGATTGGCTGCTAAGATAATTTACTTCGCGAACGTAAAGTAACATAACGTTATTTTAATGCAAATGATATTGTTTCAGTACTTAACGAAACAGACGGTCGCTCTGCGCGAGGTGAACGACTCCAGGTTGAGGATCTACGAGCAACTCGAAGTGAGCATTCAAGATTTGGAGCGCGCTAACCATAGGCTAGCTGTCGACCATGCCGCCGAAAAGAAACACATTAAAACGTAAGTTGCTTACAGGAAAACCTACCTTGACGGCGTTTTTTATTAACTAACCGAGCACCTATGGCGAAATTAGCTCTAAGCATTTTAACGGAATGTTTTGGAGAGTGTCACAATGCGTCAGAATGATTAATAGGAAATTTATTATAATAAGTAGCGGAGAATGGCGAAACTAGCTCTTAATCTCATTGCTTAGGATTGTTTTTAAACATCAACTTTTATGTTTCCAGTCTGTGTGCCACCATTGAAACGTTGGAGACGAAATGTGAAGAACTACAAAAGACTGTGGACGACCTAAACGCTCAGCTGGAGATGTCCAGGCGAAGGGCAGAGCGGAAACCCGAAACTGAGAAACCCAAAGAAAAAGAGAAATCTGTGGAACTAACTCTCAGCATCAAAAAGCCTGACGTAAACAGTACCCCGATTAAGACGGTAGCACCTCTCCCAGAACTGACAAAAGAGGATGAGGATTTACTCAGGCTTAGTGATGAACTCAGAGAGAGCAAAGTATTGTTCGCACAAGAACAGAGAAGAGTGACGGAACTGGAGGAACAGTTGGCGTCAATGGTCCAGGAGAATAACAGACTACACGACCAGTTTAGGAATTGGCAACAGAGAGAAGATGAACCGAAGTCGATGCATGAGGAATTCTCTATCCTTGAAGAAGTCAGGTAATGGAAGCTTACAATTTGATGCTTCTAAAATGTTTATTACATGGCAGCATTTCTAATGCGTTTTGTTTTCTGTCACAGACAAGGACAGCTATGCATTCGATGTCTAAGGGGCGCGGAAAGAGACGATATGTCGTCAATGCTCGACGGAGACGATGATGATAGGAGCGCAATCAGTTCCCTAATCCTCCCTCCGTCTGACCAAGACAGTCCACGAGAAGATCTGGTCACTAACAAACTTGTCAAATTCGACGTAAGTACCACCACGGTACCCCTGCACGTTTCTAAAGAACCTGTTAAAGCTTTATTATCCTTTTGTAGAAATTCTTTTCTGTTATTAACAAAGTGTACATTTAATTTTCCTTTTATTACTTTTCTTGTGTAACAACATTAACTCACAGTTCTGCGGAATACGCAAATCGACTAACATCATTAACACGCTAAACTAATCAATTGTAGTACAATGTGGAATTCCATTGGAACATCATTCAGTATTCATGTGTCTCCCTGCTACTGAATATCTATTGTTCAGCAACCGATACACGTATTACTTTCCCACTTTTCCACGGAGATGATCGTGTTGGATAAATAAAACATTGGCATTGGATTTCGCCAACAATCTCATACAAATTTCGCTCGTTTCTAGGCGACAAAGCTTTTCCAACTGCCCCTGATGTTGTTGCTCACGCTTTGCATATGCATTATGAAGCGCATTTGCAGTAGTTTTCTTTGGATATATCGTATGTAGTCGAAGGTACGTCCATTACCGACACGTTATTATACTAAACGCGAATAGTGCACGCTGAACGACTCAATGGTGACGGTAACTCAAGTGTGATAGTCAGTAACAATCACCACGTAACTAATGATGTTTTGTATGTATGTAAATGTGTACCTAATACTTAATTGGTAACTACACGGACGTGGGTTATTAATACTAATATTATTCACTACGTAAATTATATTATTTATGTTTATATTTACGAAAGTAATAATTATTCTGTAATTGTGTATTTATTAGCATAAGTCTATCTAACATGCAAAGTGATATCAAGTATTAATTTTATAATAAAACTAATAATTGGAGTAATGGGTGTATTTTTGACTAATCATATAATTATTAGATTTTTCATAAGTTTAATTTTTTTTTCTTCTTTTTATCCAAAGATCATGTTCATGTTCAACGTTCATCTCACTTCCTATGAACCTAACTAGGGCTTCTTTTTCAGTAACAGTATTGATGACGTACATTTCTTTACAATAACTTCATTCAGATAAAACATACTATTCAGTCACTTCAATAACAAGCATTACATGTTTTAAAACACATCACAAGCGCAAGTAATTGTCACCGTCTCATTGGGTTCAGAATAATAGCCAATAATCACTGTTGACCTTTCAGAATGCCAAGGAAAAGTTACTCCAGGGTATATGGGCGAATAAAGAAGATGGCCATGATAACCCTTACAGAGAACTGGTGCAAAAGTACGAAGCTCTTCTAGAAGTTCAACTGTCACAGGTTAAGAACATCAGAAAGACCAAACCGACTACTTTGCCCAGCAGTCAGAACCCGTGCGGACCTCTGTCTCTCCAGGATGAACTGCAAACATCTGGAGACTTCAGCCAGTTCAGTGTCAAAGACACTGATGAGGAAAGCGGACACGGCGAGGAACAACAGAAAGGAGTCCAGACTAAGAAGGTTGAAACAACCTCTAGAAAGAAGATCATCCAAACTCCGGACTTCTCGGAGGCAGAGACTTCCAGCTCCGGATTTTCGGACGAGACCAGCAACAAAGCCACTCAGACGGAACGTGAGCGACCAGGTTCATTCTTGTGCACAATCGCTGACGGAGAAGACTACCGTTTCAGCATTTACGATGACGTCAGTCCCATGGACAGTCGATTCCGCAACAGACCAGAGTACCGCGAACTATTCAAGGAGATCTTTACCATCCTTAAGAAGGCGGCGGAGAACAAAGACGATGGAGAACAACTGCCGCTCCTCGACGACACCACCCACGGTAAGGTCCCGCCCGTCACACCGGCGAATGAAGAGGCGCCCGGCAATTTCACCGATGATACTCAGAGTGTATTTTCATCTGTAATGTCTGAACAGTCGATTCCAGTGTCTGATATTACTATGCCAGAAACTCCAACTTTGAAAGAAAAAGAGAAACCCCAGTCCGAAGTGGCCAAGAAAGAAGAAAATGGTAACAAGGAGAACAAACCAGTGGGCGAGAGTACCACGGAGAAACCGAAGCCGAGCCCTGCACGCCAACCCAAGGAGCACACGAGTGTAAGGGAGAGAGATCAGAGCGTGCAGAGAGAGAAAGAGAGGGAGAAGGAGAAGGAAAGAGAGGCGAAAGAAGAGAAAGAACGTGTCCTGACTCCGCTGGTGCGTCAGCCACTGGAGTATATAGCGGCCACTAGAAAGAAGTCCAGACATCGCAACCGCAAACACAGCCAGGAGCGCCAGGGCGCAGACTCGCCGGTGTTTCCGTCGCCACCTAAGATCACCTACCAGAAGTCATCGACCAAGAAGAGAAGGGACTACAGGCCCATCGAGGCCAGTCCCCTCGTCCGCGCGGCCGAGAGCGAGTGGAACGGCTCCACGCTCCAGTTCTACAACAGGAACCTCAACTCACCGACACCCAGCGCAAGCGGCCGGACGACGGGCAAGATATACCAAGGATGGAACACGGAGACAGACTCGTGGGACATCAAACAGAGCACTGCGTCACAGGAAATACATAAACTGAGGAAACTAGAGCTTTCCTACGCAGAAGTACTGAGGAACGCAGACAAAACTAAACCCAGGCGCAAAAAACATCAGTAAGATATAAGTTTTATTCATCGACCCCTCTTACGTAGTAAGAGTCGAGTGATCAACAGCCATTTGTCATTGCCAACTGGACATAAGTAATTTAGAATAGTATTTGTGATCTGGTAGTGTAACTTTTTAATTTTTACCTATATATTCACAATCACAAATTGCCATAATAACCGGTATAGTTATTGTATACCAGTATATTTATGTATTGTATACTTCAATAGTTCTATGATCAATTTTAATTTATTGAACATTCACAATACCCTTCCCTCCGATATCACATGCGCCCTTATTTCGTGTGAAATATACTTGCATTTAGAACCAGAGCACCTACCTATGTATGTCTCAAGATAGTTTTACTGCCTGAAATTGAGTTCAATTCGTTAATTTCCACTGAATAATTTAATTTCTTCCTATTTTAGTCATTATTTTAATTGTATATTATGTATTTGATCATTGATTTGTAAATATGCATTTTTTAAGTTAATTATATTTTTTTAATTGCCATCGATATTTTCGAATATTTCGAACAACGCGTTTATGTATGCTGAAGGTATTTAATGGAGACAAAGTGAGAGAGAGGTTGAAGGTATAAATAAAAATTTGCATTGATATTAACAAGTTTTTCATTTCACTTCCAAAGAACCATGTATAAATAAAAGTAAATAAGAAAGTATAAATTAATAATGAAAAACTATAATTATATTACAACGATATAATTTAAGGTTACTTTTTACATGGATATAATGTATACATGTGGGTAGGTGTGAAAATTGCAGTAAGCGAGAATTGGAACACTGTATTATGTCGTATCGAGGTGCCGTCTTGGGCAATGTCAACCATCAAAATTCAAAAGGGAGAAAGCGATAGCTTCACACCACAACAACAACACACGTTATATAATAATCAGCCTACAAAACAACGGAATACATTGTGTAGCGCGGCACATGGTCACGACACGACACAGTGTTGCCATTCCAGCTGTATTGGTCTACTTGTTCTGCGCTTCGAGTTCTCTCTCCACGATCTTGCGATACTCGTCGAAGCCTCCCTCTATACTGGTGACGGACCCGCCGCCGCACACCCACAGCTCTTTACACACCATTCGTATTAACCTTTCGTCGTGAGATACGAGGATAACTCCACCCTAGAACCAACGAAAATTCATGATCAGTTAAAGTTTGACAGAGCAGTTATTTATTCCAACAAAACACTCATGTTGATGAAACATGATATCTACAGAATAATAATTATTGTTTTATATTTCTATTAGAATATGATTATATCATATACGACTGCAATCGCTTCATAAAAGCCCGTGCTAGTAATTTAAAGAAAAATGAATTATCAACCTACTTGGATCGATGATAAAATATAGATAAATATGTATTAGGAGCACAAAATAACAAAAAAATAAAAAACGTAGTTGCATAGTAAACTAGTCGAGTGTTTTCACAGATAAAAAAATCAACGGGTTGCACTCCGGGAGTGGAAGTGAAAACTTGGTGCATTTTTGATATTTTGGAATGCGGTCTACTCTCCCTCCGTCTTACGAATTTTCGATCAGGACACGTGTCCTGACGCGAGCTCCGTCTTACAAATTTTCGACCAGCCGATCGATTCTGTAAAAATCTCACCGTGAAAAGTTAAGCGAAGTGAGCTTAGAGTGAGCTGTCAATAGTGTCAATCCCTAGCATTAGTTGGAATAACAGCTCACTCCACGCTCACTTCACCTGAGTTTTCACGGTGAGATGGTTACAGAATCGCAGGTCACGTGTCCTGACGCGAGTTTAACATTTTTTACCCATCACAATAAAAGTGCACAAGGCAGAAGTTTTCACTTCAAAAACTTGCAAAATACAACACATCAACACTCTAGCTCGTTCAAAAGAAATAGTCATCTATATATATAAAAAAGAATTAATCCCTATTTCCCTTGGTCACGCCATAACTTGAGAACGACTTTACCGATTTCATTCATCTTTTTTTTTAAGTTTTCTTATACATTTTAGAAGTTTCTTACGGAAAAAAAAAAATAAAGCTGCGCAGAAAATTAGAAAATTTAAGAATTACGCTTTTACGCTAAAGCAGCTCAACAGATTTAGATGAAATTTGACACGTGGGTAAACTGGACTGGAGAAGGACATAGGCTACTTTTCACCCTGGATCGCAGACGAAGTCGCGGGAAACAGCTAGTGATTACTAATTATCAACAGCGCTAATGCTACTCAATTCTGCATAACATAAATCAGTAGTTTTTAGATCCAGAGAAAATATCATAGATATATATAGTTCAAAATATGGCTTAAACTCACAGTGTATTTTTGGATAGCTTTCCCTAACGCTTCAATAGTCTCGATGTCCAAGTGATTAGTAGGTTCATCAAGTACTAAGAAGTTGGGGTTGCCCATACACATCCTGGCGAACGCTACCCGAGACTTCTGACCTCCGGACAGACTGGCGATCGTCTGCAGAGCTAGGTCGCCGCTGACGCCGAAACTGCCGAGTTGTCTTCTATATTCTTCTATTGTTTTACCTGTGGAGTAAGTGATGTAATTATAGGTACGTAAAATCTATGTAGGAAGCACCTTTTTTAACATAGCCTTTCTGCCCAGTGGCGTGCATTGGTTTTCAGAATAGGTAGGCAGGAATTTAATTTCGTCGTATTAACTTGAACGAGTAAAGACCAATGACAATGTGCGAATAGTACGGGAGCCGAATAGGCTGTCTGGCGCCTGCCTACTGCCGCGCGTGTTTGTATGAAGATTTTGTTTTTGGTTAGGTATGATAATTTAGTGAGTTTCTTAAGTGTGGGGCACACACACTAAAATGTAATTGACAGGCTTATGGTGATTTATCGAGGTAGGCACTGCTTTAGGGTTAATGGATGAACACCAAGGAAAGGCTTGTTATAAGGATTTATATAATACGTTTATTATCCTTTCATATTTATTGGAAGGTGTGTTTTCTACTATTTTAATGACTTTGTGCAATGCACGCCACTGTAATTCTGCCTATAAATTTCTTTATGCATTGTCTGCTGTGCCATTCTGTAGCAAGCTTTGAAGGCCCCTCTCTGTCTGATATTTCCTACCATCTGAGCATACATTATCGATTATCTAACGGATAATGCCAGATGAGAAAAGTTGCAGAGTCAAGCCTAGGAAAAACTGGTAAATCGACCTTAACTTGTTCAAGAGTCCAGATAAGCCAGAAAAGGCAACATAATCTCCAAAACTAATTAAATGTAGTGTTTTTGTTTGTAAACTAAATCATTTCCATGCCGTGGTTTTGCCAATATAGATAAATTACAAATTACATCCTTAACAACAACAAAAAAGTAACTCATCAAGTTTTTTAATCCGATTACAAACAAACAACTTCAGTAAAAACACTGTTGATCAACCAGAATAAACGCATACACGTGAACTTATAAAATATCTGTAAAAAAGATGAGTTGCTAATAAATGACTCAGCATGAATGGAGACTCGCATAAATCAACCTTTTTATATCCACCGAGTAAATACATTTCCCAAAAAACGAACATCTGAAAATGAGCTCTATTGCAAGCTTCATAAAGTGCATACCTGGATAACTTCTTTGTAAAAGTTCTACGGAATTGACGTTCATCTCTAGTTGGTCGACGTGATGCTGGGAAAAGTAGCCGAATTTCAACCCTCTGTGCACGCTGCGAATTCCACTAGTAGGTGATAGGATACCCATGATTATTTTTAGTAACGTCGTTTTACCGGCGCCGTTGTCTCCCACCTAGAAAGAGGAAAATATTAAAGAGTTAGTGACTGGAAAAGGTTTTAATGCACAGTTCCATTTAAAAAGTTAAGGGATCCTTTGTATATAATTAATATACAAAGGAATTATTATATTATTATTATTAATATACACTTGTATTTGTCCTTGTTAATGTTTACATGCATGTAACTGTGTAGCCTCTGCTGGTGATCCAATAAATAAATATCAAGCTGCACGCAACAAACTCCAATGAGCAAGTGATTTATTATATGACTGGTTTGGAACTGCAAAAAACTCATCATCATCATAATTTTAGCCCGGAATCACGCACTGCTGGGTATAAGGTCTCCCCTTTCGACTGCCATACTTCCCGGTTCTGCGCCTTTCATTCAAGAGTTTCAAAAAACTACGTTCTTATAATAACAGACTTTATAAAGCCGTAAAAGTATCATCTTTACGTAAGCAAAAAGAGTATGTTAGGATCGTAGCAGGTGGCGTTTTGTAGTTTCTGCCAACCCCCATGCGAAAAAGGCGTGAATTTATGTATGTTGTATGTAGTATCATCTTTTAGCATTAAACAGGTATCAAGTAAAATATCCTACAGCGTAAAGTACAGAGTCAATCAAGTAATTGTACAGATAATGGCTAACAATAGGCCCCATAATCATTTCTGTAGCAAAAACTAAAAATACTCGCGATTCGTGTCGCCAAGTCATTATATTGTTAATCACGGCCGATCGTTGTGGAATTTTTCTCACCGGCCCGACATTTGTGTATCAAAATGGTGACGACACGCCGATTATACGGCGCATTATAAATGCTAAATACGTTCTAGGAAATGGAAAAGCTATAATCGGTCGCCCGTTGATGATCATTCAATTGTTTTATATCATTGCGTTGCGTGACCTAAACCCGCACTGGGTTCACGCTTTTCTGTGACTTAAGGGATGCTCCAAGGTAGCCCGCGAAATTCTTTCTTACGTTTTTTGCAAGTTGCTGATCAGTACTAAGTTGTACGTTGATTAAAATATGATCCGCGACCGTAACAAATATGTATTTAATTAATTATAATCATTAAAGTCATCAACACAACTCTCTAAGATCAAGTAATCCTACTGAATTACTTTTTCATGAAATCTTGGCATTTTAGGATTATGCTAATTTAACAAGTTGTATTACTGATTCTAATGATTATAATTCTGTAAATACATATTTGTTACGGTCGCGAATCATATTTTAATCAACGTACAACTTAGTACTGACCGGCAAATTTCAAAAAACATAAGAAAATTTGAATTTCGCGGGCTACCTTGGAGCATCCACCTGTAGTCCATTTTTACACAGAAAAGTGTGACTTACGTGCGGGTTTAGGTCACACGAGTAGACCATAGCAACCGTAGTCGATTATTGCACGGCGTACGATTAGCACCCTCGCTACGCTCGCTTGGGCGGTAATCGCCGTGCCACAGACACTTAAGTCACACGTATCGTAATATACTATTAATGTGTTTATCACAAGTAACGGTATTTTGTCGTGGATGTATCAAATAGGAGATGGTTAAACTTATATGGAGGCCTTCAAGCAGAACCCAATTTGGTAAAGAATTGAAAAAGTGCCAAAATTATATTATTGCAAAGGCAGAATCAGCGCGATTTGTCATAGGCCCAAATACAGTGATGTCCTTCACTACAAATTAAGCTTGGAGACAAAAATATCATTAAATAGATTTTATTACTGTCGTAAAAATATGAGTCAGTTTATGAACCATGACCATTGCGAGTTTGGCGACATTCAATGTTGAAGACACGACACTGTACCATATCTTTAGTTTGTATCGAAACATAGGCAGGCCTGAGTTATTAATACGTGTCAAGAAAGAGACAATAATACGCCTTATATGGTAGTTCATACGGTCTTATGTCGAAAATTTTTTTCGTGGTATACCTCTGCTGATTTCTCAGACGCTTGGTAGCACACGACGTAATATTAGCAAAGTTTGTGACGCGTGAAGTAGCACCGCATAGTACCACACCTCGTCACACCTTCCAAATATTTTAATATAGACTATGTAACGTATCATAACATAACATCACGCATGTAATCTACGAAAGCTTAGGCAGAGGAGTACCTGTTGTACACCCATGTTTGAAAGAAAGAAAGAAAATACGTATATTTGCGGTAAACATGACGCAAAAAAAGAATATAAAAATAAATAAAGAAAAAAACAATAAAAAATGGTTGACATGCGTCACATCCACGCAAAACTGCTATCGCTCAGCATTATGCTGCGACCCTATGCAAGACAGAGCCCCAGCGCTGGTTTTCAGCGACAGCCGGCGCCGACGTAATGACATCACCCGGTGCAGCAAACAAATATTCATCAACAAGTAATAAAACAATTATTTTAATCGCCTGTTATGTTTAGTCCCATGTAATTGGGGACGAAACTATTACCATCAACCGGAAACACATCTAGGCTACTGAGAAATTCTTGTCGGAAAAACCCAATAACATCTTGCCCGACCTGGAAATCGAATCCAGGACCTCATGCTCAGCACTGGCGCTTAAATATACTCACAATACATATCCGGGACTCCAACGTCGCTCCAAGGTTAACGTCGCAGAATATGACTTTATCCTTAGAGTAGTAGAAGCCGACCTCGTTCAGCTGAAGAATGGGCGGCGAAAGAGGCTCTGTCTCAGGGAATCGGAGGGTTACTTCGATTTCTTTCTCCACCGGTTTTAATTCTGGACTGTGGACAGAATTAGGTAATTAAAAAAATCTAAATTAGCAAGGAAAATGAGCAAAAAAAATTGAAGCCTATAACTGTAGTTTAGAATTCTGAATTTTACAACAGAGACTGATTCTGGGTCCACTCTATTCTTAATAGCATAACCAGCCTATAATGTTCCCACTGCTGGGACACAGGCCTTCTCTCTTCGTGAGGGAGTGGGCTATAATCTACCACGCAGGCCCAGTGCGGGTTGGTGATGTCACATGTCCTCGAATTTTTTGCTCTAGGATATGCGATGAGAGCAGTGGAGATGAAATAATTTACACAAAGTAAAGCACCTGCCTGGGTTCGAACCTACAAACTCGTAAATCGGCCGTCACCACTGGCCACCACTGCTCTCACGGTATTCGCGTTGCTGAATTTTGGGCAAAAAATGTTTTATGAGTTAGTTTTGCCACCGACACGCTAATCAGCAGTGTGATTCTGTAAGCATCTCACCGTGAAAACTTGGGTGAAGTGAGCGTGGAGTGAGCTGTCATTCCAACTAATGCTAGGGATTGACACTATTGACAGCTCACTCTAAGCTCACTTCACCTAAATTTTCACGGTGAGATTTTTACAGAATCGATCGGCTGAAGAAAAGCTAAAGCATTTTGCTTTTCCAAAAAGCAATATCAGAGTCAGTCATCTCGTTAGTTGAATAAGATTAAAATCACAGAATTGAAGTTTTCGTAGTACTCCAGGATTTCATGTTTCCCCATATTTATTCTACTATGATTATTGCTACGAGACTCAAGTTTTACCTAAAATTGCGTGTCGCTTATCGGGGTTAAAATTTTCAAACAGTGTCATCGTTATTTTACCTTTGACAGAAACAGCTAACAAAAAAAAACACCCTGTGATTTTGACAGACTTGTCAGTAGCAACAACACAACAGCAACCTTATTGTAACGACAATAGAGAACACTGTGATTTTGACAGTGATGCAATAGCAGAGATAAAGTGGCGAAACTGATATCACAACATAACATAATCAGCCTATAAGGTTCCCACTGCTGGGACACAAGCCTCCTCTCAGTGAGAGGGAGTGGGCCGTAATCCACCACGCGGGCCCAGTGCCAGTGTGCAGTGTTAGATATCACACACGATAACTTCTTCGAACCGATATCAACATTTTTATGAATTAAAGTCCATACTCACAGTTTTTCCAGCATCTTGATCTTGCTCTGGACTGACGACGCGCGGTTGGCGTTGTATCTGAAGCGGTCGATGAACTCCTGCGTGTGCGCACGATGTTGTTGCTGCGCCTCCCACTCGCGTTGTTGGTTCTTGTGCTTCTCCGTCTTCGTTTTGTGAAACTGGTCGTAGTTGCCTCTGGAATAGTAAGGATAAAGTTAAAGGCCAGAAAGAATATATTTATTTAATAAAAACCAACTTATGTTTACAGTTTGCACCACACATACAAGTTATCGGTAAATACAAGTACTACACATAAAATCATGAATCATTATGATCACGATTTTCTTTTACATTACCGTTTGGGACTTCAATCAGAAGTGTGAAACAGGCCGTTTTACTTCACCACCTCTGAATAAGCTCCGGTAACTTGTCTGGTAGATAATATAATCAAACTACAATGTTCCCACTGCTGGGACACAGGCCTCCTCTCTATGATAGGAAGTGGGTCATAATCCACCATGCAGGCCCAGTGCAGGTTGTTGAATGCCATACGTCTTCGAATTTTTATTTCTAGTCACATGCTGGTGTCCTTATGGTGTTTTCCTTCACCGTTTTGAGAGCAGTGGTGATGAAATTAAATACACAAAGTGCCTGCTTGCTGCTGTGCCTGGGTGCGAACTCACGACCTACAACTCGCAAGTTCGAGCCGATACCACAGGGCCATCACTGATCTGAATGTGTCCTATTTATCATTTAAAAAAATGATATGCACTCGATATTTTTAAAATAAGCGTTGACGGTGCGTAATAAAACCCCGTCAGCGCTTAGTAACGGAATACATTATCTAATTATGAAATTATCTATTGATTCCATCAGTGTTATATAGAAGTTTCCGTGATTAAAACGGCTATTTTATGCCATTCAAAATTCCAACATTTCCATTTGTCAAGGTAGGAATGTAATTTGTTTTATGTAATCTGGTGAACTTAAGATTTATTAAAAATATTGAATTTTATGCCAGTCACGGTAAATTATAGACAGTTTCATAAAACGTTATCGTTATAGAGTACAACGGAGTATATTAAATTCGTATTGACGAACTTCAGAATTCATGACGTATACTGCGTTGCAACTTAGTTTCCCGCGCTTAAACTTCAGTTTTGCAGTGGAACTTTAAACTTTACGACGACGTTTCATCACGACGGCGAGTCATTCTGAAGTCAATTTAATATACACTAGTGTACAATATTTATTCTTTGAATGGAACTAAGTGTGCAAACACACGAGCCCCACGCAACAAATGTATTTGAGCACCGTACCTAAATACACGAGCAACACGTTGTCGAATGCAGCCGCTGACGCACGTTGACGGGTGCAGTTGCCAGCTGTGCGTGTGCACACTAACATCAATTTGGAAACAAGTATTAGAACATGGAATACCTGTATGTGTCTATTCTCTGCGTATGCAAGTGCATGATATCAGTGGGCACCGTGTCGAGGAAGTTGCGGTCGTGGGACACTACCAGCAGCGTGGTGGGCCAGTTCTGTAGGTAGTTCTCTAACCAGATGATGGCTTTTATGTCCAACATGTTCGTCGGCTCGTCGAGTAGCAGGAGGTCGGGTCTGTGGGAGGATGATTTTGTATTAGGAGATTGCTGATTTGTGTCAAATAATGCCAAAATTCAAGATTTATTCAATATAATTTAGTGTGCATAGTTTTAGGCACAGCTTTATCTGGAATAGGATCTCAGGTCGATACGAGTTGATACGCTATTCCAGAGAAATCTAAATTGGAACATTATTTATTTCTGCAACTTCATTTCTTTATCAATAAAAATGAAATGCTGTTCGTTGGTAAGCACATGATTTGAGAATGATTTAGCTATATTGTTTGTTTTAAAATATTCGTAATAGTCCGAATTAGGTTTCTAAGGAAAGAAAAATAGGAAAAGTTTTCCGGAAAAAAATTAAATTCGGGACAACTGAACATCCTTTTATGTATGAACTTTTGGACAAGACAACGTCTGTCGAGTTATATAGTGTGTAATAATAATAATGATTAATGTTATTACAGTTACGTTAACTATTGTTTTTGAAACAGAATCATAATTAATTTAAATTGTCAACTTGTTAAATACTTACTTGGAGAACAGAGCTCTCGCCAGCGCCAATCTCATTCTCCAACCTCCAGAGAAGGTCTTGGTAGACCGCGCCTGCATCTCGGGCGTGAATCCCAAACCACTCAGTATGATGGACGCACGCGCCGGAGCCTTGTCCGCTTCTATGTTCTCTAGCTGCGCGTAGATCTCGCTCAGCTCATTGGATAGACTGGGATCGGTTGAACTGACGAAAAAGAGGATGAATAGACAAATTTATTTTTTATGTTAGAATCTATATTCAGTTGCGTTGCGTGAACAAGGTGGCCTTGTTCACGCAACGCAACTGATAATAGTCCAGAAAGGACTGATGGCAGTTATTAAAATAAAAAAATAAAAAAAAAGAATCTATATTCAAACAAAAAATAAATTTAATCTGTCAGGTTAAAAGAACGAAAACACTCTTTGAAGAAAGGAAAGATAATTTCCACATCACATTGTGGTGTTTTAAAAATATTCATAACACAATAATAATATTGGTATTGTGGGAATTGAAAAAGTCCCTCCATGCAAATTACTGGTATTCAGCTGCATTAGGTTAGACTGGAAGCCGAACCCAAAATAGTTGGAAAAAGGCTAAGCTGACGATGATGTGGCTTGAAAAAGTAAGACATTGGAAATAGCTTGGACAGACCACGAGTAGGTAATGTTTTCGTTCTTTGAGCAACCCAAAATAAAAAGATTGATATTTTTTTTGTAAAACACCCTACTTTTATTAGTAAGTTCCGCATTATCATCATCTGCCTAGCCTTTTCCCAATTATGTTGGGGCTGGCTTCCAGTCTAACCAGATGCAGCTGAATACCAGTATTTAACATGGAGCGACTGCCTATCTGACCTCCATAACCCAGTTACTGGGTACTACGATACCCAGTATATATGTATAAATTACTATACATATTGTATACTGGGTATCGTATTACCCAGCAACTCATACAATCATAAAATATTTTTATCATTTGTAAGACTAAAAGTTTATCCTTAGATACTGGATAATAATTTAAGGTTTAGGTAACTATTTCTGTTTCAAATGCACATTTTATTTAAATTATGTTAGTAACAAAACAAGTATGAATGAAGAAATAACTCTTTCAGATTGCATCATTTTCAAGTTTTATACTTTGTCTTGTTTCAATGTTATGTTTGTTTGTTTACGAAACGGGTAAATATGAGACCTATCGAGGCTAAATGTACTAAGTGATGTACTTATAGTTGTTGCCTTTTCATGGTCAACAACTGCACGGCAATATAAAGGGACAAAGCTTTTGACTGTTAGAAAAGTGTTGCTACGTGCACACAAAAGACGCGGTCACGCAGAATTCCGGGTTTTTATCTGAATTTGTTTATTTGGATGTAATTTTTCTCAGTACGTACATGCATCTGCCTAACCCTTACTAAGTTCAGACACATTTGCCCACAAAGTTGTTGCTAAGTTTTTTTTTTTTTTTTTAACTTTATTGCATTGTATTTTAGTACCGTAACTGATAGCTTAATTCATTAGTGTCAAAAAGTAGATATACCACCTATACCTACAGTCTGAGGAAACTGAGTTTGCACTTATTAGAAATTGGGTGCGACTTGCCTATACTTAAGACTCTTGGAAAACTAGTGATCAAATACCTAATACTTCCACTAAACTGACCAAAAAAGTGAAACTTACCCAGAATTAACAAGGGAAGTGATTTCTTTCTCACGTTTCAACAAATACTCTCTAACAGTATCACATTCTAACACACTCTGTAGTGCTATTGTTTCGTCGCCCACGACTTCTTGTTCCACATGCAGTATTGATATATGAGAGGGGATCTTCAACTGTTTAGAGGCAATCATTCTGAGGAGTGTTGTCTTTCCGAGACCATTGCGTCCCACAAGGCCGTACCTTCGGCCAAATGCGAGGACAAGGTCGGCTCCTTGTAGTAGTACTCTGCAAAAAAAGTTTTAATTTACTATAAAATAGTTTTAATATAAAAATAATAATTCAGCCGATCGATTCTGAAAAAATCTCACCGTGAAAACTTAGGTGAAGTGAGCAGTCATTCCCAGCTAATGCTAGGGATTGACACTATTGACAGCTCACTCTAAGCTCACTTCACCTAAATTTTCACAGTGAGATGGTTACAGAATCGCACTGCAGGTATGAAGTCTTAAAAGTTTAATAAAAGTTCTATTAAGTACTTGGGTGTACCTCTTAATGAGGTTCAGTAACATTAAATACTTGCAGGCTTTTCCCAAAAGATGGGTTAAATAGATTTATTTGAAGAGGATTTGCGAAAATATCCTGCTATATGCTCAATACCAAGAATAAAATCATCCCACTCCCAATATAAAACCTTACCTATCACCATAAGCAATGTCGAAGTTCTCTATCCTTATATCCTGTGTCCGATTGGTTCCCTTGGCCTCAAGCTTACTGTCCTTTTTAGAGGTCACCTGTGATGCAGTAGCGGTCTGAAGAACCGGTACATTAACTGGTATCTTCAAGTCTTTCTGTTTTTGCTGCTTCTGTTGCAACTTTGCTTCGGCCTTCTCTAATTTCTTTGCGTCTACTTTCTAAAATGATAATAAATACTTTTTACTATTAAGAACTTTTTCTCTCTCTAAAATGATGATGATGTTATTTTAAGTTGTAACAGAAGATTGCTCGTTTTTTATAGAAGTATCAGTGAAGACTGATATGGTAAAGTGAGTTTCATAAGCTTGCATATTTTTTGCTTTTGGATGCTATTTACAGTTACTATGTACTTGGTCAAATAATATAATGTAGTCCACTCTAGTTGTAGTAATTAAAGCACTTGATGATGAACATGTTTTATCGCATTTGTAATAATAGTATTTCTGCACAGGAGGACAAAAATTCTGCACAGTTGTAAAACCATAACTTGTCTTATATATATATATATAAGCTGCAGTGTTGAAAAGAGAAATGTTTCAAAAGTGAACATAAACATGGCATAAAGATGGCACACAGACACATATTACATAGTATGTATTAGTACAGAGAAATACAAAGACCAACCAGTAAAATTACAAGGAGGTAAGTAAGTTATTCTGATAATTTTAACCATAGATATAAATAACTATATTATCTATACTTTTAAATGTGTATTTAAGAGCCATAAAAACATTCCATTGTCTTTTTTCAATGCAAGTTTGCTAAAGGAAGGAAATGTGAGGTTGGGTCCTACTGTCTATATTCATAACTTCTTTCGTAAAAGCAGTAACTTTAAGGCCTTTCTTACCAGATTATCATCCCTAGTATTAATCCATATGCTTCTGAGTTCTTCAGTTTCAGGTGCAGCGGTAGTCATGGATGCCAAGTGTATTGGAGCATCCAGCACTTTCCTTGGTCCATTACTGGTGCCTGGTTTGTCTGGCTGCAGCATATGCAGTAGCTTTGCACATATGTCCCTGTAGCAAACATTTTGATATGAATTATGAGTAATAAGTACTAAGTATTTTTCCTTGTTGGCTTAGTTAAATATGTTTTACTTGCTAGTTTCACTATTTCAATCACAGATCAAGGCAGTGCTTAGGCACCAAGCTACATGTAGTGTCACTTAAGCCCTTGTCTGTTAGGCAAGCTTATTATATACAGTTGAGATCTTGAGAGTAAATGAAGAAAACAAAGGTGAAAAAATAACCTTATATCTTTTTCAGATTTCTTAGAGATTCCCTGGAGTACTTCTCCAACTGCCTCATAGATTTCTTCCGTATCCTCAAACTCACCGGCACTGCTATCCAATATATCTGCAAGGCATTAAAATCATGAAAGGACCATGTAACTCATGTCAATTATAAAACAATATCTTACAATGGCCGTACGAAAACCCCAGGGCTTAGTAGGCCAGTATACATCGTAGCTATTTAAATTCCAGCGTACTTTTAACATCGTCTAACATATTTGTGAAATGAAAATAAAAATAACAACGTTCTTTATAACCTATAGAAAACGTACCTTCGACATATTTCATTAATTCTTCATCAATAAGTGGGAATTGACTTTTGATAAAGTCACCACAATGAGCCATTTTTATACGATCAGTGTGAATAACAATGGTTTGTTGTAAATATCATTTATTTATTTTATATTTAAATGCAATTCTGATAGTGCACTAATGCCCGATGTCACGTCACGTCACCGAGCAAACGAATGTCAAAATTATTCCAACTGTCAATCATTTCCATCCACTGAAAGAATTGGGTTATTACCATATTAAAAAAAATATCTCGCTAAAATTCCAAAAATAATTAGATACACACCCGTCTCTACATTCATAATATTTTTTAGAACATGTGAATATAAATAAACCGTCGTTTTAGATATTGGGAACTACGGAGGAATAGATATTTTTATATTCATTTAAATGCTCCATAAATGAATATTTCTGTACCTGGACCGATTGATTGTATTTGACATTGCTAGATCTGCTGTCAGCAGGGTTGACAATTGACATTTGCGACATTTGCGTATTTACGGACGCAGTGTATGAAGTAAACTATTTTAACAATTTTTTATTGCACATTCTTTCGGCTATTCTAATTAGGGTCTTATAATATAATTTTAGTACACTACAGCATTTCTTTAAGTTTACGTTGTATAATTACTGCAAGCCGTGAGTCCATAATGGAGCTCTAAAAAAAATACTGTGCACTGTCTTCTCCCAGTTGGAAAACGCCCAAGTTGTCGACACAAAATGGATGAAAACATTGATAGCAATGTTGCCGTCTTGGCTATTTTGGACAACCAATGTGAGTAAACAAAGAAGCACGTGTATCGAATATGGAAATTGATGTCAAACATAACTTTTGAGTGATTTGCTAACTTGTTACCAATAGGTTTAACCCTTGATATGCTTCATTTCAGCGACACCATATAAGCCAAATATGACTATAACAAACTATAATCACAGCCACACTATAGCTCAAGAAGAAACTGATATGAATGAGACCAATAAACAAAGTATGTACTGCAATGGACATAATTGTCTACTATCATCATTAGCATGCCAACTGTTTATTCCAGTTGTAAAGAGATTACTTTTTATTACAGATGTGATTTGGACAAAAAACGCAACACTCTTGCTTTTAAGTTTGTATGAAACAAAAATGCATATGCTGGACAATCCAAAAAAGAAATCCAAAATGTGGCTATCAATCGCAGAAGAATTGAAATCATTAAATGTTGAGGTACTTGTTTATTGTATAATAAGTACATATTTGAATACTACAGTTTTAATATTTATTTGTAAAATAATATAATATTTTAGGTTACTCCAGATCAAGTTAGATGGAAAATTAATGCTCTTACAAAAAAGTACAAAGACTGCATTGACAATGGACAAGGCGCTATGAGTTTCAAATATTTTAATGAGATGCATCAAATTTTGGGTCGATACAGTGATAATACTGGAACTTACAGACTAGCTTCAGGTGTAATGCAAGGCCCAGAAGATTTAGACAAAGACAAAAATAAAAGAAATATCTCCCTCAAAGGTTCGACACCTTTCAGAAGATTAAGGGCAGAAAGAAGAGCTAAAATAGAATTAGATAAACAATGGTTGGATTATTTAAGGAAACAAGAAGATCAAAAACAGTTACGAGATGAGAGGTATGAAAGAAATTTAAGGCTGAGGCAAGAGGAATTACAGTTAAGAAAAAAGGAATTGGAAATTAAGCAATCATTAGCATTAAAAAAATTACAGCTCAAAGAGCAAAAACAAGAAGAAATGCTAAAAATTGAAAGGGAAAAATGTACACTGTTAAGGAAATTAATAGCTGAACAAGATTTAATGAGGCAATAAACGTAACTATACAAACATGGCTGAGCTAACTTTTATAAAAATAAAACTTAATGAAATACATTTTTTCATATTTTTATTCATGTTCTTCTAAATGATCATTTTCATTCAGACAATAGTTATGCAAAATGCAAGCTGCTACTATAGTGTCGGTTATAAATGCAATATTTCTATATACAGTAAATAGTTTTATTCGTCGAAATCTCCCTTTTAATAGACTGAAGGCTTTATCACTTAATTTCCTAGTAGATGTATGTAAGGAATTAAACTCCCTTTGCGGTGGTGTTAATCTTTTGTTTTCTCGAAATGGTGGCATAAGCCATGGTAAAGATGGATAGCTTGAGTGGCCCACAAGAAAAGTGTTATGTGGAAATAGGGCATTTCTGTTTTGAGATGCAGTATTGTACAAAGGTGACTTCTTGAGAACTCTAGTACAATTAGAAGAACCAGGCTCCCCACAAAACACATTAGTAAACCTTAAATTTGCATCAATTGTCGCTTGTAGAATTATTGAAAAGTATCCTTTAGGATTGCAATATTCTCTTGCATTTTTGGGTTTTTCTATTTTAATGTGAGTACAATCAATTATTCCTACCATATGGGTAATTCCAGTCTTTGTGTGAAACGAATCACATAATAAGCTTATCTCTTCAAAGTTTTGAGGCCATTTAATAGCATCATTTAATTTGGTTAAAATCCAAGCAACTACTCTCCTTATAACTCTAAATGTTGATGATATAGAAATATCAAATCTTGTTGCAATTGGAGTAAGTGGTTCTGTATTGGCAATAAATGACAAGAAGATGTAGAAGCACAGTTTCGGTTCCAATGGTTTTAATCCAAATTTATGTGATGCTATAAATCCTGACTTCTCCAATTCATCTGAAACAAATCATTGTTGGCTGTAGTGCATTAATATTAAATTTTAATTTTCATATATTTGAAGTTTTGAATGTTACCAATAAGTCGGTACGCAGTCTTCCTTGATAGTCTCATCCGATTTTTAAATTCAGCATCTGTCCATGAGTCTATAATATGTAAATAATCATCTACTCGCTTCCGTCTCAGTCTTATTAAATATTGCATTAGAGGAAAAAACAATGTATCCTCTTCTTCATCACTATTGTCCTCATCTTCAGAAACATCTTGTCTTAAAGTGCAAACATCACTCCATTCACTTGAATCACTTTCATCACTGCTTACGACTGTTTCGCTTAACCAAAGGACAAGTTGTTGTTTATCCATTTTAGACAATAGTATTCTTATCTTGATATCATTTTAGATAACATTTATTAATAATGCTGTTCACATTTTCACCATAATTCATAACACAAACACAACAGCAGAGAAAGACATTTATTTTTGTGATCTGACAGTGACACTGACACTGACAGACACACCAAACCAGTGACTCGGTGAGTGACATGAAAAATATTACTAAGTATTAAAGGAATGTTTTCTGAGGGGAGGGGCCCGTCGCTAAGTCAGGTTAAGTTTGTGGATCTGTGACCGTCTTTGCATACCGAGACCCCTCCGTGCCTCGGAAAGCACGTTAAGCCGTTGGTCCCGGCTGTCATTCGTGGATCTTTGATATTTGTTACGGGTAGTCAGAAGCCCGAAAGTCTGACAAACAGTCTTACCAAGGGGTATCGTATTACCCAGTAACTGGGTTGTGGAGGTCAGATAGCAGTCGGTCCATGTAAAATACTGGTATTCAGCTGCATCCGGTTAGACTGGAAGCCAACCCCAACATAGTTGGGAAAAGGCTAGGCAGATGATGTAGGAATGTTTCCTCAGGGGTGTGTGTTGGGTCTACTTTAAATTAATGTAACGCACGTTTAACAGTAAAAGTATATTGTAAAACAGCATAAGGGCACAAAAAAAAAGGCTGGAGGCTTTGAGTTCTCTTAAGGCAACCACAGGATAGTCCAGTTAAGTAGTCACGACCTCTCTAGGCGTATATACCTAATTATGTTCTGACTTCTGTATCTCTAGGAGCTCTAGGTCAACTCATAAAAAGGTCAACTACGAGATGCCATTTACAATAACCAAAAAAACAAAACTGGAAAACTTTATTTTAGCTATGGTAAGCTTCCGAATTTGTTGTATAATGTCAATTCAATTGTCAAAACAATGTCGTCCTTTTCTTTCAAGTCTGTCCACTGACAGAATCTATTTTTTATACGTATTTATTATCATTCAATACAATACAACGAATAAACTAATAATCTCCTGTGTTAGTAAGCTAAGTAGGGCTAGCCAGGGTTCGTAAAATCGTTTATAATGGATGTGTGTGAAGCAACTGACACATATTGTATGTTGGAAGAAGGCAAGTAAATCTATAAATTGTATCATATATGCAGAGACTTTGGTTATTCACAATTTTGGTTTTACTTACAGCCTCACAAGATAACTTGGAAATTTGCGAAAGTACTAGTGATATAAACACTCTAAATGCAGAAGGTATTGAAGGAAAACTTAATGATGGTTCGGAGAAACCTTGTATGTATAAATAAATCAATTATTGTTATTAGTATATGGTTTTCTCTTCATGTAAAACTTTGATAATATTCACAGGTGCAGTTTGGACATCAAACGCCACTACAACTCTGTTGAAATTATATGAAAACAAATTAGAAATGCTAGAAACGCCTAAGAAGAAGACTAGGATTTGGATGGCAATATCACAAAGCTTAAGTGATTATGGCATAGAGGTATATAACACTAATGCAGGTATTATTATTATGATGAGATTGGCTTTTAAGTAATGCTGATAATTAATGTTTCAGATGTCACCGGATCAAGTCAGATGGAAAATAAATGCACTCACAAAGAAATACAAACAATGTGTTGATAACGGGCAACATGATAAATTCAAATATTTTAAAATAATGAATGATATTTATGCACAGTACCATGTAGATTGTGATTCATACACATTAACTGAACTCTTACATAAAAAGAAAGATGTTAACAGAATGAGTGTAGGCGATGACCAGAATTTAAAATTGAATCATGAAAGTAAAGCTGTAATTGAAATGAGGAAAATAAGACTTGCCAATAGAATAGAAAGTGACAGATCTCAAGGGAAAATTCAATTGGAAAAACAATGGCTTGAATACTTGCGGAGACAAGAAGAGCAAAAGCAATGGAGGGATGAAATCTATGATAGAAACTTAAAATTACGTGAAGAAGAATTAGAGCTGAGGAAAAAAGAGCTAGAGATAAAGGAAACACTTGAATTGAAAAAGATACAATTAAAAGAAAAAGAATATAGAGAGACATTGCAAATTGAAAGGGAAAAATGTGAATTACTCAAAGAAATATTTAGTAAAAGGTATTAGGATAAGTTACAGAAAATAATGTGTTTTATTAGCCACTAGCTGTGCCACGCGGATATGCATAAGTCTTGATCCCGTGGGGATATCGGCATAAAAAGTATCCTATGTCCTAATCCATGCCATGGTCTACCCATGTGCCAAATTTCATCAAAATCTGTTCAGCCGTTTTAGCGTGAAAGCGTAGCAAACAAACATACTAATAATCAAATCTTTTCTCTTTATACAAACATACTAATAATCAAATCTTTTCTCTTTATAATATGAGATTAGATTTATCTTATCCTGCAGTCAATCCCTATAATAATAATAATAATATATGACTCAGTGCCACATACATGGCTCATGAGGGTTCTGGATTTGTATAAAGTAGATGCAACTCTTCGGACCTTCCTGAGGTCGTGTATGGGGCAATGGAGGACGGTCCTTCGCTATCCAGGATGTCGAAATATTCAGAGGAATAGCGAACCGATAAGGATCGAGCGAGGCATATTTCAGGGGGATAGTTTGAGCCCGCTTTGGTTCTGCTTAGCCTTGAATCCTCTAAGCACACTGCTGGAGGATTCAGGTCTAGGCTATCGGCTGAGGAGAGGTGGCCAGGTTATATCTCACCTCCTCTACATGGATGACCTTAAACTCTTTGCCCCCAACAATTTGCAACTAATGGAGCTACTGAAAATTACTGAAACTTTCAGTAGCGCCATCAGGATGGAATTTGGTGTGGACAAATGTGCGGTCATGCATGTAAAGCGAGGAGAGATTGTGGAATCCGTGGGAACCCAACTCTCGGATTTCGCAAACCTTAGAGCCCTCTCCGCATCCGAAACCTATAAGTATTTGGGTATGTCGGAAGCGTTAGGCATCAATGTAACTGACATGAAGCAATCGCTGAAGGAGCGCTTCTTTGGCCGCCTGAAAAAAGTACTTAATAGTCTTCTATCAGGCGGAAACAAGGTGCGTGCCTTCAACAGTTGGGTCATGCCGGTTTTGATGTACTCTTTCGGCATACTCAAATGGACTCAAACCGAACTAGACGCCCTGGATAGGAGGGTCCGGACGCTGCTGACTGCAAATCGAATGCATCACCCACGGTCATCGGTAATGAGGCTGTATATCCCGCGAAAGTGTGGAGGTCGAGGCTTTTTAAACGCTAAAACCCTCCACAATCGCGAGATATGCAGTCTCAGGGAATATTTTCTAGAAACCGACGTGGGGATGCATCGAAATGTAGTCGCGGTGGACAAGGGCCTCACCCCACTCTCCTTGGCTAAAGAGAACTGGTGCAAGCCAGTAGTGCTTGACACCAATAATCGCATGGAAGTATGGCAGAGTAAGGAGCTTCACGGACGCTTTTACCGGGCCCTACATGGACCCGATGTAGATCTACCAGCGTCCGTAGCCTGGCTGCGTTTCGGTGACCTCTTTGGAGAAACCGAAGGTTTTGTCTGTGCAATTATGGACGAAGTTATGATGACGAACAATTACCGGAGATTTATTGTGAAAGACGGCACGGTTGACATCTGTCGGGCATGCCACCGGCCGGGAGAATCAATCAGGCATATTATCTCCGGGTGTTCTCGTCTAGCTAACGGAGAGTACTTGCATAGACACAACCTTGTAGCCAGGATAATCCATCAGCAACTTGCTCTGAAATACAGCCTTGTCGAATCTGAGGTGCCGTACTACAGGTATGTGCCCGACCCAGTTCTCGAAAATGGAAATATCACATTGTACTGGGATCGATCCATCATCACTGACAGGACTATTGTTGCCAATAAGCCTGATATAGTGGTGGTGGATCGATCAGAGCGGCGCGCAATGATTGTTGACATAACCGTCCCGCATGATGAGAACCTCGTGAAAGCCGAGAAAGATAAACAAATCAAGTATCTTGACTTGGCTCGCGAGGTTGTCGACATGTGGGATGTGGACTCAGCGATCATTGTGCCGATAGTCGTGACAGCCAATGGCTTAATAGCCAAAAGCCTCGACCAACACCTGAGGAGGCTCTCGTTAGGCAGCTGGATCAAGGGCTTGATTCAGAAAGCGGTACTTCTGGACACGGCTCGCATTGTCAGGAAGTTCCTCTCTCTGGAGCTCTGACCACCGGTAGCTTGGACCCTATTCCCGATACCGGTGGGCTACTACTTTTTATATTTTTAAATGTTTTTTTATCCTTTTGTTTATAAAAATATTTAAAAATGTATTTTGTAAGTATTTAAATGAAATAAAGGAGATAATAATAATAAATCTCATCAAGGCCATTAATACATTTGCCATCCCCATACTAACATACTCATTCGGAGTTATTAAATGGACAAAAACAGACACAGAACAATTAGAACGAACCACTCGAACCACTCTTACAAAACATAACAATTTACACCCTAAATCTGCAGTAGAAAGGCTTACTATCAAAAGGCAAAGCGGAGGAAGAGGCCTAATAGACATCCAGCACCTTTGGCGTAAACAAGTCTCTCGACTAAAAACATTCTTTCAGTCAAAATCTCGCACTAGTAATATTCATAAGGCCATAGTTAAAAATGATTTTAACTACACTCCACTTAACTTAAATGAACAGCTAGATACTCCACAAAATACTAGCGATGACCCGCAGAAACAAAAAATTGAGAACTGGAAGAAAAAGGTTCTTCATGGCCGACATCCTCATGACCTAGAACAATCCCATGTAAACCAAGTAGCTTCAAATAAGTTTCTTAAAATAGGAAATTTATTCCCAGAAACTGAAGGATTTATAATTGCGATACAAGACCAGATTATTAACACAAAAAATTACAGAAAATTTATTATCAAAGATCCATCAGTAACAAATGATAAATGTCGCAAGTGTCACATTCAACCAGAAACAATTCAGCACATAACAGGAGCGTGCACAACTCTCACGCAGACAGACTACACGCATAGGCACAATCAGATAGCAAATGTAATTCATCAAAAATTAGCACTCATATACACACTCATTCAAGACCCTAACATTCCTTACTACAATTACACACCTCAAACTATCTTAGAAAATGACACACATAAACTTTACTACGATCGCGCCATTCTCACCGACAGGACAATTCACTATAATAGACCGGATATAACCCTACAGGATAAAATAAATAAAGTAACTTACCTAATAGATATTGCCGTTCCCAACACCCACAACATTCAGAAGACAATATCTGAAAAAATTAGTAAATACGCAGAACTCAAAGATGAAGTAGCTAGAATATGGCGCCAACAAAAAGTTTACGTGGTCCCTATAGTCCTCTCCACAACAGGCGTCATCCCAAATCACCTTCTCCATAGTCTTAAATTACTAAACCTAAAAGAAACCTTGTATATCACCCTACAAAAAGCTGCAATATTAAATACATGTCGCATTGTCAGAAAGTTCATGCAAATAGATGAAAACGAACTAGGTCCTCATCACAACACACCTTTAACATGACACACCACACGCTGCATTTACTTGACTTCGGTCCGTAAATGTTGCAAAAACCAGCCAAAGAGCTGAGAAGAGAAAACACTCAAAAAAAAAAAAAAATAATAATAATAATCGTTTATTTGCCTGAAATATGGTGCTTACAGATGTCATAATACAATTCATAGTACTTCATATTCCGCCTACTATATTCAGCATGCAAATTTTTGATGTGCCATGATTCATAGCTATTGAATGTATAAATTAAAAATTATGTTGGAAAATGTCAATAAAAAAGAAATTACAAATGTCAAAATAAGAATACAGGCAAGTCAAAATTAATAAGAAATACAGGAAGGTCAAAATTGATTAAATTACAGAAATGTCAAAATTAATTGAATTACAGAAATGTCAAAATTAATTAAATTACAGGAATGTTTAAAATTAAAATTAATTAAATTACACTCTTTATGTCTGTGCAATATTCCTATTCATATTATAATTCAAAAATTCATTAACAGTATAGAAGCAATTTTCAATAAGCCACATTCTTAGTCTTTTTTGAAACATATTCATAGGCAGTTCTCTAAATATCTTTGGTATCTTATTAAATATTTTTATTGCCATTCGACTGGTGTTTTTATGGCAAAATGCTGTTCTACACCTAGGCATAGCTAATCTGGTTGGATCCCTTGAGTGTTTACCTATTTTATAAATATTTTCACTATCGGCTTTACTAAATAGGTTAGGGTGTTTTTTTACGAACACTCCCATATCCAGTATATATAAGCATGCCAGTGATAGCAATTTATGCTCTTTTAATATGGGCCTGCACGATTCCAATGGCCCTACACCAAACACAGCTCGTAAGCACTTTTTTTGCACAATGAAAGCCCTGTGACTGTCCGTAGAATTACCCCATAATATTAAGCCGTATCTTAGCACAGATGAGACGTAACCATGATAAGCCAGTAGAGCGGCATTTATTCCAACTGTTTTTCTAAGGTTTCTCAGTGCAAATGCAAAGCTGTTTAGCCTGTTGCATATATTATCTATATGTTTCTTCCAATTGCAATTTTTATCAATTACTATGCCTAGGAATTTTGTATAGTCAACTTCTTCAATTTCATTACCACGCCCAATAATTTTCATTGTTTTATTTGTCATTTTGTAATTACAGAAATTAATATATTTTGTTTTGGAGATGTTTACACATAAATTATTTAGTTCAAACCATTCTAGTATGCTTTCTACGGCGGTATTTATTTTGTCCTCATGCTGTTCATTTTTGGTTTCATTATTTATGACCAGTGAAATGTCGTCTGCGAATAACACGCACTTATTCTGGGTTACTGTTGGCAAATCATTTACATACAGAAGAAAGAGCACCGGCCCCAGAATGCTACCTTGAGGCACGCCATATGTATTGTTCCTGAACAGAGATTTATAATTTAACACTTCTCTATCTTTATTCATTCCTAAAACTTCAACGCGTTGCTGTCTATTACTTAGGTAGTCTTTGAGCCTATTAGTTTACTTTTGAAAATTAATCAATAGACAGTTGATTTTAATTTTTTTAAATAACGGTCTAGTTTTAAAATTCAAGCTTGTGGTGTATGAAGACGTGGTATTTCAATTCATATTTTGGCTACAGTTGCCAATGTGACTGTGTAGAGTTTCAGAAATGGTTTCGGATTTTTTGTACAGTCAGTTGATCGGATCATTCTGTATACTGGCGCAACGTGATGCCAGATGCACACGCTTAGCACGTATTGCAATCTACAAACCCCATTAAATGTACTTTGTGGATGTATTGCAAGTGCTTGCAAGCAAGCACACTGGCCTAACCAAGAATTTGTGATGGATTGGCTAGCTTGTGGATCTGGCATAAGTTATCATACCTTAGTGCTAGGCCACACTGCGATTGAACGCACGCGGTTTTTTGAAGATTTTATGGCATGTAACCCCATGCACTAGGGAGTTTTTTTGCTGATCGCGACTTATTTCTGTACCGCAAACCGCTTAGGGTGAATGCTCCAAGGTAGCCCGTGAAATTCATATTTTCTTACGTTTTTTGCAATTTGCTGGGTGATACGCTGATTAAGATATGATTCGCGACCGTAACAAATATGTATTTACAGAATTATAATCATTAGACTAGTAATACAACTTGTTAAGTTAGCATAATCCTAAAATGTCAAGATTTCATGAAATAGTCATTCAGTAGGATTGCTTGATTTTAGAGAGTTGTGTTGATGACTTTAATGAATATAATTCTGAAAAACATATTTTTTACGGCCGCGAATCTTATTTTAATCAACGCGCAACTTAGTACTGACCAGCAAATTGCAAAAAATGTAAGAAAATTTGAATTTCGCGGGCTACCTTGGAGAATTCACCGTGCACAAACACAGTTTTGCGATCCTTCACGCAGAAAAAACCTCAGGGTGACCTCGGAATTAACAAAAAAGTACCTAAATTATAGAGCAGGGATGCAGGTGGGCTAAATGGGCTCTTTCATTTAGAAAATTATGACCAGAAACCTGGAATCGCCATTATTTAGTCCATTTTTGCAAAGTTAGGATCACAGTGATTACAACCATGAACAAAACAGGTGATAATCAAAAATCGACTAAATGCTTTCAGAGAATACAACACTACTCTCTATGGTTAAAAAATCTGCTTACGTCGCAATGCTACCAACATAATGTCCCGCCGCGACGCAAAATTCTGTAGAAATCTCCGTTTATTCGGGAGGAATTATAAAAATTTACTCTGAATGTCGGCAATGACGGACTTGAAATCCAAGAGACATGAAAAGTCTTTGGGTTTACTTACAACGAAATTTGTGTCATTGCTGCAAAAAGCTAAGGATGGTGTTTTGGATTTGAAAATCGTAAGTATAGCTTGATTTGCCTCCCATTGATCTGTCAAGTGAATTTGGGCACGAAAAAGAAATATTTTAAACATTCTAAGCGAATTAATTGGTGGTTTAAACATTTTCAGGCGACGAATTTACTAGCCGTAAGACAAAAAAGAAGAATATATGATATAACTAATGTGTTGGAAGGTATCGGTTTGATTGAGAAACGAAGTAAGAACAGTATACAATGGAAGTGAGTGCCCATTTTTTTGTTTGATATTGTTTTATTTCTTTAGTGAATGTAAACTGATGTAATTTGTATAATGTTAAAAAAATCTATTTCAGAGGTGCAGGTCCAGATTGCAAAACAAGTGATATTGGTCAAAAAGTGATAGTTTTGAGAAAACAGTTAGGGCGCCTAGACGAACACGAAAAATTACTTGATAAGTGAGTGTTGCTTGATTTTACGACATATCTATTACATTAGAGAACTCAGCATAACATTAATGGTATGACCAGAAATAGTTTCTTGATGCCTAAATGATTAAATTTACAGCAAAGTAAAAGTTTACTATATTGGAATGCCGTGAATCATTACCAAACTCCGAATTGTATGTGTACCCAATAATGTTTAATCCAGTATAACCCTAGTTCTTTATCTACACATTGTTATTAAAAAAAAACTAAACAATGACTCTTATATTTCAGCCAGCTACATTGGATTGAGCAAAGCATAAAGAATGTGCTCGATGACACGGACAATAATGACTTATGTTTCGTTTCTGACAAGGATATCAAAGAGTGCTTTGATGATAGCCAAGTTTTAGTATTAGAGGCACCTTTAGGTGCTAATTTATCAGTTGGGGCTATACCTAGTAGTAAGGTAAGAATTACTCGGTAAAAAGTTAAAAAATTATATTTTTTATTTTGAAGTAATTACCACATTGGAAGGTAGTGATTATTTTTCAATAACTAAGCAATAGCTTTTCGAAATATCGACTTATTCCACATGTCTGATATTCCCCTACCCCCATTCCTCGCAAAAACATTATAGGCTGTTTATGCTATACATAACATCCTCTTCTGCAAAGCTAAATGGAAACAACAGAATGTGCAGTAGCAAGTTTCCCATTACCTTGTTATCTACTATTTGAACGAGTGTGATTATGATGTATTTTCTTTTGTTTCTTTGCAGAGTAAGCAGAAATATCCAAATCTGAGTGATAGACAAGCTGGGATGATGAAACACAGTAGAAATGTAATCACATTTTTTTTTATAATTACTGTTGGCCATTTGTTGCCTCTATTTTAGCTATCTACAAACGGAAAGTGGTGGATACACTTTACAAAGTGAATTTTTCAAGACAGGGCAGGTACCTCAACCGTTGTGATATATCTCAGTAAGTTATGGACTTCCTAAGTCCGTTTTCCTGTAGCTACAGTGGTTAAGGGACCTGCCCTTACTGCCCCAGATCAAAACTCAACCGTGTCTAGTGCACTCGATGCGCTTCCCTACTATATCGCCATCGCCATTCTCTAAACGCTATTCATAAATCCAAAACTCGAAAATTTTGTCAGTTTAAATCAAATAAACGACTGCTATTCTTCCGACAGCTGTTTGCTGTTTGCAAATCAGGTTATCTAAATGTGTCCTAATCAATACGATAGCCTGCCGGATGGTTCTGAATAGCTTTGCAGAAAGACTTGTATCATGCTATTGAAAGATGTTGTAACTAAGAAAGTGTTTTTTGTTTCAGGACCAAGATCAGCATTATTTTTTGCATTTAAAATCAACAGAATCAATTGGAGTTATACTTTTAAGTGATAGTGATAGTGAACGGGTAAGAACAATATGAACATCATATACCTATGTTATTTAAAATCTTGACACTGAAATGTTTACCATATCAAATCAAAAGTCATTTATTCAAATTAGGCTGAGAATCAGCACTTTTCGAACGCCAAAATTACAAAAGACAGTCCCCCAAAAACGCCCGCCCTTAACCACTTCCTAGTGCTATCGCTGGGAAGAAGTGGCACAACAAACTCCCCGGCAGCACAGCTGTCTGTTCAGTTAGAAAATACTTGATACCACTGTGTATTGTTTTTACAAATAGTGTATGGTTCTACAGATTAAATTAATTAATGTCAATTTTAAGGGTCTTCCATTAATATGTAGATAAACTGTGTACTGCACACTGTTTTGTAAAAACAAAACAAGGTTAATTACTAAAGAGTTTTAATTGATGCAAACTGAACATGATTTTGGTGGGCATGTTCCAAGTCCATTTTGCTCCTAATCACAGTAACTTTGCTATTATATTTAATGTAATGTAATATATATTATTATTATTTATTCAGATAATCCTTCTCTCACAAAGAGGAGGCCTGTGTCCCAGCATTGGGGCCATTGTAGATTGGTTGGCTGATTGTGCTATTCAGATAACATTGAGCCAAAATGTTAACTTAGCTAGGGCATAGTAAATTTTTAACAAATTATTTTGTTACAGGAAACAGATGAAGATGCAAGTATGGATGACAATGAAGTACAGAAGTACTCTGAAAGCAGAAGTGGGGATAGTGTACATGCCAACAGTGAGTACATATTGATGTATATTGATTTTTAATGATGGCGGAATTGGCTTTTGAGTGGCAGTTTGTGATAACAAGTGTCACCAGCTTCTGCCGGCGGCTTCGCCCGCGTGAATTGCGGAAATTATCCCACGGGAACGTGCTACAGGGACAAAAAGTAGTTGCCCATGTTACTCCTTATAATATCAGCTACCTGTCAGTGAAAGTCCCGTCAAAATCAGTCCAATCATTTCGTAGATTAGCCAGAACAAACAAACACAAAAATCCGTAATTTCATATGCAAGTAAAAAGTGTTGTTTTGACATTTCACAAGTCAATGTGCCAATTTTAAGTTGATAAAAATATTAAATTGAATATATCTTTTCAGATTACCTTCTGAGACTGAGCCCACCAGTAACTAAATACGACTTCTGCTTTTCTCTCCATGGATCAGAAGGGTTGTGTGATTTATACGACATCCCATGTTAGCTGTAGTTTAAAAGGCCTTTTTTATAAATCTTTGTTTTGAAAGACATTTTTATTAAGTATGTACTCATGTTTTTGATCATGTTGAAGTTTATCATGTACTAAATTGTAAATAAATTGTGTAAATATGGAAAATCGTTTTGGAATTATGAAAGGACAGAAATAAATGATAAGATTTTATGTATACAAAGTATTTGTTTTATTTCCTAGATTTAACGGTTGGCACAAATCTGTCGAGAACACCAAATGACTGCTTCTTTGTACTTTGGGCTTCCGGTAAATTGAGTAATTTCTGTGCTTCCTTTGCTTGCTCGATGAACTCCTGAAAAGTAAAAGGACACAATTATTTGAGCCGTGACGATATAAATAAATAGTTTTCTTCATCGTCATCATTGCAGCTGAAACATGTCCACTGCTGGACATAGGCCTCCCCCAAGAACCGCCACTACGACCTGTTCTGAACATCCTGCGTACAGTGGAATCCTGCGGCCAAAATGGATTTTGTTTCCTTGTAATAGACTATGAGAGATTTTGGTACCTGGCCTATCGTGGTAAGAGGGATGACACCCGTCAGCAGGAGAATGTAATTACTCTCGCAACAGGTCAACACATGTCACACCTCCCGACCGCGCTACATCAGGCAACGTGTCAGTTAAGCGACAGGCCTGTGTCTTCATGAAAATCCTTGTTTCCAATTAAACGAATATCAACATTATTCCAGTATAAAAGTTGATTTCAGAATGACAAGTACTATGGAAAAAGTCGCAATAATTGCTAGAAGTTGTAGCGCACACTGAACTTTACGCGTGGGTTTTAAAGTTGTTTTCCAAAGACTCATTTCTTTTCATGTTTGGAAACTACATCGCGAACGCAGTATAGCAAACTTACCTTTCTAGCAACTTGTTTTATAATCTTCTTTCTAGCTATCTGCGTCTTCCCTTTCTTCTTGTGCCTAGGAGTGAAGTCCATTTTCTTAGGTTTGAGGTACTGCAAATAATGTAAAGAATTTAGTAAAATTCATAACATATTAGTATAAAATTAAATAAAGTGAGCGTGTACGCGCGATATGACTTTGAACATTGATACCTACGTCAATGTTCATAAGTCATATCGCGCGTACTTAATTAAATATAATACTGATGCATCTGCACATTTTTTTTGGTTAAACCAAACTGCCTCTTACTTACCAAAAGTTTCTTCCTCGCCTCCATTTGTTCTTGCATGGAGGGCACGTCAACTTCAGTAATATCAAACGGATTGAGTGTGATAAGTTCGGCAGGTATCTTGTCCAGTAACGCTTTGACCTCAGCCTCTTTCCTCTGTTTCTTGTTTTGGAAGGGATTGCTTTCCAACGCGTCGAAGTTCGGCTCACCACTGCCTGTAAAAAAAGGTTATCCTTGAATTAAATCATCTAATCAGGCAGAATGATATAGTATAATCATCCTGTTCGTGTCCAAATACTGTTGCAATGTAGGTCTATTCAATTGATCAACTCAGCCTATAACAGTCCTCTGTTTGGCATAGGCCTCTCCTAGGCTGCGCCACAACACCTTCCCCATCCAATCCTGTCCCAGACACCTTTTTGATGTCGTCGGTGCATCTTGCTGGGGGCGTCCCACTACGCTTGCCGATACGCGGTCTGCACTTCAGCACTCGTCTGCTCTACCGGCCATCGGTCCTTCGACAAACATGGCCAGCCCGCTCCGCCTTCTTGTTTACCGCAAGCCATATCGGTAACTCCGGTTGTCTTCCGGATAATTTCATTTGTGTGAAGAAACTCCGGAAATAGCCCTAAGCGATATTGAATCAGTGGACCAGCACGACTGTCAGGGTTCACGTGCCGGCACCGTATTTCATAGCGGGCAGGACGCAATAGTTGGAAATGTTAATTTTCAAACATTGCAGTCTAGACAATGTAGGTTCTTTTCGATGAATTTGTTTAATTTAGAAGATATTTGAATGTGCAACTTACCTGGTATAATAATGCTAGTAAATCCATTGCTAGTACCAATTCCCAAAACGTCTTCATAGGGACAGAATTTGAAGTTATTTATAGTTTTTGCCATTCTATGTCTCAAGTAAGGTTTCTCTGTTGTTTGTGAGCAGCAGTTACTGAAAAATAAAGAAAATGTTAAAAAAGTGGGATGTTGATCCACATCCAGTCCATAACATGCCATCATCCTGCCTGTAACACCAAAGACATGTACCCTTATAGTCACCCACTCTACAATATCTTTAAGTCCCTCTTTAATTCTATAAATCTTTCTAATTATTGATACGTCCACTAACATCACGCCTTGAACACTCAAAAGAATTAGGCAGAGGTGTATCTATGGCACACCTTTTCGCCAGTTATGTTTCATTAAGAACCGTGAAATAGGTGAGCTGTTTGAAAAATCACTAGGAAAAACCCCAAGTAGAAAAAACACATTTTCAAAACACTTCATAGCATGTGTGCATGCAATAATTAGAAAGAAAGATATAGAGGGGTTAAAATCTCATCGAACATACTTGTATATTTCCACGACTTCATCCAGGCCGACAGCAAGCATGTCCTTCTGAGAGAAATCTAGGTCCACCGGGGCAGTCCTCAGTCTGTAGTCTTGTATTGGGCCATCCAGGTTCCTAATATCCCAGATTTTCATACTTCTGTCAACGCCTGATGTGGCCATGTACCTGTTGAAGTAATAGGAATAATTAAAAGTAAAATTGAAAATAAATGTGTAGTAAAAAAAAAAACTATAAATTGAATCATATCACTAGTGAGTCACTAGTGATATGATGATGACACTATTCTATTGGGAATCGGTTTATTAGAGTGTTCCAACTCTAATAAACCGATTCCCAATAGAATAAGCGGACAATTCCTCACTGCTTCAAAGACAAATTACAGAAATATTCGAACAAAGGAGCAGCTAAATGTCTAACTAGACAGATTGCTGCGTTTGGCAGGATATAAAAAAAAAAAAAAAAAAACTAGTGAGTCACAAAAACAACTATCAGAATAGTAATGCAATATTTTCGTGCCTCTATAAATTCAGTGAATGTATTTGTATGAAGTTATTTGTTAGAAATGGTCAAACAACAAGAGTTGTATGACTATTTCTAACTGCACCGTTGGTCTCATAGTCGCAAGCGTGGGGTCGATTCCTAGGTCAGGCAAAGTCACTGGGTTTTTCCATGGGAGTTTGGAAATTGGTGGTGTGACGTGCCCCAGAAAGCACTTGGTGACATTGGTCCAGTGCCTGATCTCTCCCCGGTATGTCGGATTGCTGTCCCATCGAACCCTGATAGTGAGGGAAGAGAGAGTTCAATTCGTGTTTGCACACACACTTGTACACTATAATATCTCTAGCGTACTTTACTAGGCTAATCTCCGTTGAGATGCGTGATCGTAATTCAGTCAAGTTATTATTATGACCATTTCAAATAATAACTCATTTAGGTACACAGTAACAAAAATAAAAATGATACATACATTCCCCTATCATCCACAGCAATAGCAGTCAGCGGTGTCTTATGGCACAATATCTTAGCCAAAGGTTCCTTAATAGTCGGTGACCAGAGTGACACCACTCCTTTAGAGTTCCCTAAGCACACTGTAGCATTGTATGGGTTCTGTGTCATAACAGCTGTCCTTCCTAAGTGGTTGTTGTAGTGCCCCAACACTTCTCCAATGGAAATATCTAGCCATGTCATAAAGCCAAATTCATTCTGGAAATTAAAGAAAAAAATGAAAAAAAGAAAAAGATAAAGATGAAAATGCTATTAAAAAACAGAAATATTTCATATAAGATAGTCTTCCTCTTTTATATCTCCTAAAAAGAGAATGCTTGAGTCCCAGTAGTGGAAATATTATACATTAATAAATTCGCGCCTTTTTCCCATGAGTGCAGGTAGAAACTACCGAATGCCACTTGCTATGATCCTCACATACTCCTTTTGCTTCATTTACATCCAATATTATTATAGTTACTAAAGTTGTCAAAAAATAAAAGGCCCGTTTTGACATTTGAGAATGCATTCTTGACACCTGTCAGTTTCATACAAATGAATACATGTTTTGCGAATTTGATTTTTATTAACTACGGCCTTTTATTTTTTGATAACTTTATTACTTATCATTATTTATGCACTAAACTAGTCATAGAAGAAAATGTGCTGATACTAACAACAGCTGCAAGCAAGAAGTGGTAAGGTAGGAACTCCATCCTCAGAATCTTATCCATTTTCTTGATACAGTGCAACTCAGTCCCTGTGTTGTCATACATGTACAGCCACTCCTTTTGGGCAGCAGCCACCATCGTTTCTGTGTGCAACCAACTGAAAATAAGGTCCAGGTGGAATAACTAATATCAGTAAAATCTTAAAAGCCTAATAAATGCACATTATAGGAAGGGTCAGTTGTGATTGAATATTGGACAAACCTTAGGCAAGAAACAAGGATGCGTATGTGTTTATAAGATATTTCACTGCTGATGTTTATCCAATCATTTATTTTATTTTTTAATTAATTTAACAGGTGTTCATGTAAAAATTACTGTAAGTATTTACCTGATATCATGAATAGACTCCATAACATTAATTTCAAAA